>JAVKLA010000014.1:18067227-18081513 GCA_034782735.1 Sagittarius serpentarius | reverse complement strand
GCTCACCGCAGGGGGGTTGGACTTGATGACCTTTGATGGTCCCTTCCAGCCCAAGCCATTCTATGATTCTATGAATGATTGATGCTTTATAGTCATTTAAGTACAAATTATTTTCCTTCTCTGTACATTATTTATAACTATCAGATAGACATATAAATAGTTTATCTACCAATCAGGTATCCCCAAATTATTTCCATTTCTCCAGAGTAAAATCATTAGCTTTCACAACAACAAAAAGCTAAGACTGTGGTTATAAAACCAGCAGTAATGTAACTGAAGATTTACTTCCAGTAAGAATTCTATTGCCTACTGAATATTTTACTTTGTGAAAACAGTTCAACTCTACTACCTTTACTGCTACAAGAAATCACTGAATCAACACTGTCAAAGACTCAGATATTACTAGCTCAGCACAGATGATACTGCTCAAAAACCTACTCCAAGTATTCAAACTGCATTTTTTAAAGTAGGTATAGCTTAAAACTAGAGTTAAATATTGGCATGAGAAACATATTAGAGAGAGGGGGTAGGAGAAAAATAATAGAGGTATTAAACATGATGATTATTTTAGTGGATTTACAAGCTTGAGATAGAGAAGCATCCCAAATTAAGCACTGAAAATCAAAAGGAAGTTATGCAGATTATACTTTTTCTTATTCTATGATATAGTCATATGCTCTGCAGCAATTTTGCTCTAGCGAGAAATTCACAGTCAAAAAAGGAGCGGCGCGCCTACTACTTCTTGCTTTCTTTGGTCCAGTTTACAGTTCTGCAGGCACCAGAAGGAAACGTACCTGGTGCACCCAGGTACCAGAATTGAAACTGCAGAAACCACAAAGAGGTAAACATCTCACGTTTCAGAAAGTACTTTGTACTTTACAACCATTTCCGCTGAGATGTTTACATGGGACACATTATATATATGTATAATACAATTTGATTAGACTAGAATTTAGTATACCTGCGAATGTTTAATTTTTAGAAAGGAGGTTTCTCACATCAGATTTTAAGGCAACTGAATGATTTAGATTGGATATAAGGAAGAAATTCATTATGATGAGCGTGGTGAGACAACGGAACAGGTTACCTGGAGAAGTTCTGAATGCCCCATCATTGGAAGTGTTCAAGGCCAGGTTGGACAGTGCTTTGAGCAACACGATCTAGTGAAAGTTGCCTCTGTCTATGGCAGCAGGGTTGCACTAGATGAGCTTTGACGGTCACTTCCAACCCAAACCATTCAATGATTCTACAGATTTATGTTTATTAAAGTCTCATGATTTACTTTTTTTGTTGCTCTGGATACAAGCCCTCCCTCACCACACATATATCTGAAAACTACAGATTCTTAATCACAATTTTCCCTACACTGTAAATCAAGGAATATCATTCTGATTTTACAAATAAAATTTCAGTTAGCGATTCGTGGGTAGTTTTTATAAGGAAACCAGGACAGCAAGTTTAGCATGGTGTACTATGGATAGAGATAATCTACTCCAGTCACTCTGGACAACATCTGATTTTCTGTATTGTTTGATACATGCACATTATTTATGTCTTTTCCTCCAAGCATCTTTTACTGAATGATAGAATGGAAAATTTTTGCGGAACAGCAGTTCCTAAAAAAGTAGGGCTTTTGCTATGGTAGCTGAGAGAAAAACAGGAAAGCTATTTGTCTGGTCAGAAATATCAGCAGAAGAGTGACAAGGACAGTTAGCATTACAAAGAAAAACCTCTTAATCAGATTTTTATTGTTTGTTTGGTTTTGGAAAGAAGGTATCTGCTCACAGTACACGATAAACACTAATAATTTTCACCAGGTGTCAGAAGCAACATTAATGCATTTATCCTTCTAAAAGCTTAATGATTAATCACAAAAAAAATTTATGAAGACCTTTATAGCAGAACCATATATTAGAACTATCCAGGAAATATTAAATGCTTAGATACACAAATGGATACCAAAAGATACTGAAATTTGTACTGAAGACAGGGTGGCATTTATGGATGGCAAAACTGAATAAATCCATTTCATGTATTATGCAATATTTATTCAGGCACACTAGTGAAAATCCAACCAGAAACAGTAACTACACCTGAACTGAAGAACATAATACTTTAACGAATTACACCTTTTTCTGATGACAAAGTACCACCTTCAAAAGTCATACCAAAACAGCTTGAGCATGATTATGAAATGAAAATAAAGACTATAGCCATCATGGTGGAGACAATGGCTGTAGGAGGAAAGTCAATGGACTATTAAATAGCAAATCATCTGTTTTCAGATTTTACTTCACCACTATTACATTCTTCCAGTGAACCATTATCTGGTAGAGGGGGCCTTAATTTTCTGGCAGAAAATTTCCATGCATTTAGCATAGCTGTTCATATCATAATGTGCAATCACCCCCTCATAAGGAATTCCAACTAAAATGTATGGTTTCCCAGCACGATACCTCCATTAGCACACCCAACTGCTTAGTGAACTCAAAAGACTTAATGTTATCCCATTACTGCCTGTTGAAGGCCTCGTTATCTAATCTTGGCCTACTTGATGGCATCTACTTACTCAGAATTATTTTTTTTCTGTCCTAGTTTGTCTTCCCACAGGGCACTACTCCACTGGAGTAAGTCATAAACAGATATACAGAAATAGTATTATCTTACTAGTTAGAGACCTCTAGGTCACATAAATTGTTGGACTAGTACTGAAGTGTATTTGTCGCTTTCTTTTTTTTTAAAAAACAGTCCTCAGATTCTTTCTGTTGTCCAGATAACGAGGAGAAGATATACTGAAAGAACAGTAACACAATAAATTGGCCTGTGGAGATTTGGCTTACTAGCTTCTGCAATGCAGCCTCTGGCTAATCTGAAAATACTATGGAACCTCATAAATATTTTTAGTACTTTATACAATCAGGATCTTATCAAAAGAAGAGACCTGGAGCTTTGTCTACTTTTCTGACATACAGGACTGCTATATCTATTTAAATAATTTAAAATTCCATCTTCCTTCTCTCCTTCTCTGGCAAGAACTAAACTCTTTGGGTTTACAGCGTGTACCATGAAAAGAGATAACTCTGTCGGGTCTCTACAAAATACTCATGGGTTGGTTTGGACTGATAAGGAGCTAGAGTCTTCACTAAATGTCATCAGGAAGAAAGTAGTGTAGAGTGCTATAGTTTCTGATATGGTTATTAACTTTGCTACCTAAGTCCTATCCAACCAGATTAATTGTTAAGAAGTTCCTTCAGGTGGTAAAATCTGCAAGAGTCCACAGCAATTAAAACAGAACACACCGCCGGAAAAAATTGAGACAGTATTGACAACAGACATTCTGGGACCAGCCTTGAAAGCAACAATATTCTTGTGTTTTAGGGGAACACAAAACAAGCAATCTTATTTACTTATAACTTCTATTGTACTATTAGTGCATTTTCAGTTAGTTTATCAATATATGTCATCATTTTGGTGTGTATGTAGTCACTGATTCAAGACAGGACACCAAAGTAATATAGTCCATATTAAAGAATACGTATCTCCTTAGAGCTACAGGCAAGGCAGATTAGAACTGTAAACACATCATTAGAAGTCAAAGAACAATAAAATAAAAACTCTTTGTGTGTGTTTACATGTGTGTGTGTATATGTGCAAAACCCACATACATCAGAGAGGAATCATTTCATCTAAGTTCAGCCATTTAAAATTGGCCAGCCAATCATCTAAGCTTTCTATAGACACCTCTTCAGTAATACAGCCTATGCAGCTTTTTTAGGACAAATTTCTGTCTTCTTCCTCTACTGACTGCAAAGGAAACGCAGGAAACTACTAGACATCTGAATTTTACACAGATTAAGTTAGGAGAGGTGAATTCCACATATACTGTTTAGGCATCTTCATTCTTCTTCATCTTACAGCTCACTCAGAAGCACAGGCAAAGGATATTAAACTTGTTCTGTGGGCAGTTTATCTGCAAACAGAAAACAAATGAAGCCTAAGACACGACCACCAGCATGAAATAATATGTCTGAATATGCCAATCCACTGCTGGATGATTTAGCAGACCACTAGCCATTCCTGGAAAGGCTCTACATGGTTTGCCACTGAGCTTTCTGCAAGAATGCCTGTTCAACAGGTGCACAGAAAGGAGACAGGCAGATTAACCACTAAGCTTGTGACGGTACAGCACAGACAATCTCAATTCATGATTCCCTTTGGATTAAAGCACAGCAAACCAGCCAAGCTCTGAAGAGAACATGGAATTATTAGGTTTCTCATTGTTTCTTTTTATGGTGTGCTCATCAGTTTAAATATTGGACTCTTAAATTCTCAGTACTTTAAAGTTTATTTGTTTGGGACATAATCATGTCTGTGTGGCTGGATAGCTGTAATGAACAGCAACTTTGATTGTCTTACAAAAATCACAAACGTATCTTATAAACATCCAACAAAAGCACATTTGAGTGTCTTCCAGGAGAGATGCACTATCACTGCATCATTTATTTTACTGAATTAATTCAGTAAGCATTTTGATATTAACATTAGTCTGATAATATCACAGTTGATATATTCTAACACTTCTGTGCTTGTAAAAGCGTAAAAAATTCTACTTGAGACTACATTATATTTAATGAAGTTTTGCTGTAATCTGAACAGTTCACATGCCCATTAAGATTAAAATACAAGCAAAACAGAAGTGATGCAGGTGCTTGTCCCAAAACAGAAGGGTAACTTCTGGAAGAAAAGGAAGAACTGGTACTCTGGTTTACCAACTGTATGATGTCTGTGTGATTAAGCTACAATTCTTCTTCATGAATATGAGTACAGCTTTCAGTTTCATGGCTCTAACTGCTGCTGCTTTGGAGTGTTTCCCTCAGATCAAATAGTGCTCTACAGAGCTACTGGAAATGAATCTCTTGGAGGACAGCCATGAGTAGTTGTTGTGTATAAATTAAAGATCATAAGATAATTCAAGCTGAAGAGACCTCAAGACTTTCCTAATCCAAGCCCTTGCCCAAAGCAATGTCACTTCTGAGGTCAGACCATTCTGCTCCAACTTCATCAGGTCTTGAAAATCCAAAAGGACAGAGACTACACAACCTCTCTGTGCAATCTGTTCCACTGCTTTACTTCCCTCATGGTGAAAAAGTTTTTCCTTATATCCATTCCCAACCTCTCTTCCTTCATTTTTTACTCTGATGCTCACGTTGTGCACTGCCAGGAACAGCTTGGCTCTGTCTTCCTGATAACCTCCTTGCAGGTGTTGGGGGGCTGCTGTTAGGTCCTCACAAGGCCTTCTTTTCCCCAGGTCAGTTCCCTTAGCCTCTCTTCATAGTGCAAGTGCTCCCATCCCTCAGCGCTGACAATCTTGGTGGCCCTCTGTTGAACTTGCTCCAGTTTATCGAGGTCCTTCTTCTACAGAGAAGTTACTGTACATGTTCTGTTCATGCTTCCAAAAGTATCATTTGAAATGCTTCAATGTTCTGTTTGAGTCCTGAAGTATTTTGTTCACTCTTCTATTATCTTCAGGAAAAAGTAATTGCATTCTTAATTGGTTTTATGTGCTACTACTTCCAAACATATAAATCATAGAAAACACAACTGAGAGAAGGGAGGGGATAGGACCACAGACCTAAATATCACTCTAATCCATCTTTAAGAGGGTAAAGTCACATTAAGGAACCCTAACTGACCACATCATTCCATGATGTGTAATGAGTTGCTCCTGGTGATGCTTTCATCACGCACAAAAATTTAAAAAACACTTACAGTAAAAAAAAAAAAAAACAAAACAACAAAAAACATAACAGTAACTTTTTACACTATTACAAAGCCTTAAACAAAAACATTTTCAACTTTTTCCGTATATCTTATATTGAACAGCACTTGGCTGAATTTTAATCATCTACCTGTAATAATGCAAACTGCTTCAAAAATTAGGCACTGCATTTCAAAATTATCACAATTTATGTAATACAAAGACAACAATAACAGTTCTGGAAAGCTGAACACATCTCTGCAAATGAAGAGACAGGAACACACCTTCTCAGGGAACAGCTCACTTTAGCCGCAAATCATTAGTAAATCTTGTATTAGATCTGGTGGGCTAGTTGTTACTAATTTACATTCCCAGAAAAGCCCTTCAGTATTTTTCTGTAACAACTACAATACCTACTGTTCAGATAGTAAAGATCCTCTCCTGATACTGCTTTACCCTCCCACTGCTCTACTGCTGGATTTTCTGTCATAATCTTAATTTTAATTCAGTACAGGTCCCCAACATTCTGATTCTAACCAACAGCATTAAATAAACTTCATATAGATCATCTAAACATTTTGATTCCCAAGAGTATTTTGACCAAAAGTAAAAGGAACATATGCTAGCATCCACAAGATAAAGAAAAGCAAACACTAATATATAAAAAAAATTAAAAATCTACTTGTAATTTTTATTGCTTGAATCCCCTCTCTTGTCTGATGTTTCATTCATCGATACATTTTTACTCAAGCATCATCCTTATGAGTCTCCGGATTCACAGCTTTTTGAAAGGCGAGTGATCTTTGTCTCAGAGAACTGCTAGCAATGATGCAAAAGCAAACAAAACGCACTGATTTTCTACGTTTGGTTTTTTTCCTGAATTTTATTATGACAAAGCTAAACTTGAGCATATATACATTGTATTACAGTGTTTCACATTTTAGTTTCACTTTATTCATCTTTCATTTGTATATTTCCAAATATAACCCATATGAGTATTTTAGGAATGAAACCTAAATGATAATCTGATCAATTTCAATCAAATGGACAGGTACCTTTATTTTTAACCTAATACAGCTGATTTAGTTAAATGAACACACACACTTCATCTAGGCACAGAAAAAACATGATCCTCACTTTTTTCTGTGTCTTTCTCTAGGCAAATTGTAGTTACTAAATCCCCTACAATGTCATTCAGTATTCTACATCCACGTCTAAAAGACAGAATCAGCACTGACTTTTTTACCTTAGTAGATTTAAAAACATGTCCTTATATATGCTAGTAAAACATTTGTTCATAACCAAAGTAAACCCGAGTTTTATGTTGTCTTGCAAAACTACATATAAAGCTCTTTATGTTGCAATTTGTAAACAAAACCAATAAAAGTTTGCTTTATATGACACAGCTGTGCTTGAGACCTTATGACATACTTTTCATTTAACTTTCAAGATCTTCACATTTAAACCCCTTTAAATTGTTTAAAAACAATTTCCTAACATTGCTGATGTCTGTTTCTAATCAATGACCTCTAAGACAAATATTTAGTCAATGTATAGGTCAATTGTGAAACAGTAAAGTCAAAGAAACCTAAGCATGTTCAACGCTAAAAGAAACACAGAGACAACACACTCTGATGCAACTTGACATAAATGTCAATAAAAGGCATATTTCTTTTTCTTTGTATATTTACGTTTGTCATCTAGAATACTGTCTCAGGACTACACGCAGCAAATGAATACAGAGAATCCTAATTGTATTAACATTAGTAGAGGAGTATTCAGTTTTAAAGGAAAAGTTTGTGTGGTTATTTTCCTTGTTAATTGCAAAACTGTGGCAAATCTAAGCATTTACTAATTGAAATCATTACGCACATCTTTGCTTTGTACAAAGATATGAAGACCTAACTGTGCCAAAGAACAAAGAAGCCTTTCTAATTGCTCCCAGATGTTGCTATAAATCTTTCAATCCAAGACGGAAACATCTCCTGCCATGAATATAGATTGTAGTTTTTCAATTTGTGATCATGCAACAAACTTCAGGCTGAGGACCTTACATGCATGACACTGCTCTTTGAACTGAAAGTGGTATGTCAGTGTTTACATTTGTTTTCAGCTTCTAGTTGAATGTGGAAATGGATCCAACTCTATAGTAGATACTCCTGTGTGCTTGATATCTTTTTAAAAAAAAAAAAAAAAAAAAAAGGAAAATTTAAGAATGAAAAACATCTTCAGAGGCAGAAACAGAGCAGAAATATTCATAGGGGACACAGAAGTTGTGAAGATCACAGAGGTATGTTCCCCTCTGTTGTACTTCACAGAGGTATATGTAGTAATGGTAAAAAAAAAAGAAAACAACATCAAACCAACCCTCAAATACGCTTAATGCTTAGAGGATAAAAAATGTTACAGCACTTTCTTCTTCAAAGTTATCATTACTGAACTTGTTTCTATGTAATTTTACATGCATTGTGTTGGTATATGTATCGACAGTAGACTTTAAAGTTTATAAATATGCACGTATGTTTCTGAGTTAATTCCCTCTGCCCCTATACACAACCATGAACCAACAGAACCTGGTCCTCATGAGTGACTTCAATTACCTGGACATTTGTTGGGAAAACACCACAGCAGCATGCAAGTCATCCATCCGGTTCCTGGAATGCATTGAGGACTGCTTCCTGCTACAGTTGCTGGGCATGCCAGCTAAGAACAGTGCTTTGCTAGATTCACTGCTCACAAACTGGAAGACTTACTTGACAACGTAACTGCCAGTGGCACTCTCAGATACAGCAATCATAACATTGTGGAGTTTAAGCTCCTGCTGAGCACAATGAAGACCAGTAGTAGGACAAAGACCTGGATTTTATAAGAGCCAACTTCAATATGCTCAGACCCCCGTTGTGAGGAATTCCATAGGAAGCATCCATGGAGGGCAAAGGAGCTTGCATATTCTGGGAGTTATTCAAGAACAACCTTCTGGAAACACAAGAAGAGTCCATTCCCTACAAAGCAGAAGGAAGGTGGCAGAACAAAAGACCACCTTCGCTTAGCAATGAGGGGTTTTAACAGCAAAAAAGAAGCATACCAGCTATGGAGATGCAGCCAAATACCCACTGAGGACAAGAACCTTGCTAGGGCATGGAGAGATGCAGTCAGGAAGGTTAAGGCACAGCTGGAACTTAAATTGGCCAAAGACGTCAGGAACAAGAAAGCGTTCTTCAGATACATGACAAGTAAGCAGCAGCACAGGGAAGACATAGGCCCATTGCTAAGCAGTTTGCTGATAACACTAAACTGGGTGGTAAGGGGGCATGTCAGAAGGGAAAGCCATCTTACAGAGGCACCTGGATAGACTAGCAAGAAATGTATGCAGTTAAACAAAGACAATTGCAAAGATGGCACAACCAAAGAGCCCAGTACAGGCTAGGATCTGTGTGGTTAGGCAGCAGCCTTGCTGAAAGGTACTTGGGGGTCTTGGGGGACAACAAGATGAACATGAGTCAGCTGTGAGCCCCTGCAGCAACAAAGGAAAATCGGATCCTGGGCTGCATCCACAGGGGCATTACTAACAGAGATAGAGATTGATCATCCCTTTCTACTCGGCACTTCTCAGGTCACACCTGGAGTACTCTGTCCAGTTGCAGTCCCCGCAATTCAAAAAAAGACACAGACACTCTGGAAAGAGTTCAAAGGAGAACAACAAAGATGATCAAAGGGCTGGAAAACCTCTGAGGAAAGACTGAAGAAGTTGGATCTTCTCTCCCTGGAGAAGAGAAGGCTCAGGGCGGGCCTCATCACAGTGTTCCAGCACTTAAAGGGCAGCTACAAAGAGGACAGAGGCTCTCTCTTCACAAGGAGCCACATGAGGAAGACAAAGGGCAATGGGTACAGGGTACACTGGAAGAGGTTTCTTCTTGATAAAGAAATTGTTTAGTGAGAACAATCACTGGAACAACCTCCCCAAGGATATGGTGGAGTTCTCATCACTGGAAGTTTTCAAAACACAACTGGACACTGTTGTGGTTTAACCCCAGCCAGCAACTCAGCACCATGCAGCCACTCAGTCACTTCCCCGCCACCCAGTGGGATGGGGGAGAGAATCGGAAAATAAAGTAAAGCGCGTGGGTTAAGATAAGAACAGTTTAGTAGAACAGAAAGGAAGAAACTAACAATTACACTAATAGCAACAATAAAGTGACAATAATAATAAAAGGATTGGAATATACAAACCAAGTGATGCACAATGCAATTGCTCACCACTCGCCAACCGACGCCCAAGCCGCGCTCCTTCCCCTTCACCCAGCTGGGCATGACGACCCATGGTATAGAATACCCCTTTGGCCAGTTTGGGTCAGTTGTCTTCACTGTCTCCCCTCCCAGCTTTCCTATGCCTTGCTGGCTGGGCAGGAGAAGCTGAAAAGTCCTTGACTTAGTCTAAACATTACTTAGCAACAACTGAAAACATCAGGACGTTACCAACATTCTTCTCATACTAAACCCAAAACACAGCACTATACCAGCTACTAGGAAGACAATTAACTCAATCCCAGCTGAAACCAGGAGAGACACAGTGCAAGATAATCTCATCTTGGCTCCCTTTCCCATAAAAGGTTGGACAAGATGATCTTTCAAGGTCCCTTCCAACCTGGGCTGGTTTACAATTCTACGAAATCCACCACTGGCCAAAAGGTGTCTATAGGTATGTCAGTTTTCTCCAAGGAGTCCAGGCCAGTCCAGTCAGGGAATTTTGCAGACATCACCTTCTAAATTAGTCTAGCAACTTCATGAAATAACTGGCCAGCAGTCCTCCAGCTGCTACCTTGATGTTCCTTGGGTTCAATTCCAGATACACATTACTGCAAAACTACCTCCTGAGGAAGACCTCCTACTTCCAGCATTCATGTTAACATGAATCACACTGTGTGAAGCACTCTAGGGACTATGATGGAAATGATGAGCACTGTGACAAAAAGGGGAGGGTTTTTTCAGTTTGAAGATGAATAAATGAAAAAAACCATAGTTTCTTTTCAGCAGTCTTGCAGACAAGACTATTTCTTCAGATACAGAGTTATTCTTATTTGAATTCTAACTACAATCTTACTCAAACTTTGGAATTACATTGGAATAACTGTCCTGTATTTTAAGCAAATAGAAGGCTAGGAAATCCAAAATAGTCTAAAGCTAATACTGTTTATCTTTTATGTAAACAACATTGAGATCAATCATGTCATCAGGCATACACAATTTGCAAAGTGGTATTTTCTGAACTATGTCATTTATCATGAAGAGACTGAAAAAGGATTGCCCCCTGTGCTCAGAAATACCTTGAAATTCTCTCTCAGTCTTTGCTCAAAATAAGAGAGTGAAAGAGTGTAACAAAGTAACTTACATAAACCCATTTTTTTACGTGAGCGACTTTTGAGGTCCCATTTAAACAAATTCTATACTTCACATTAAGTGCCAAAGTAGTCCAGTTGACTTCAACAGGACTACCAACAAGCTTTGTATTGCTTTTTCAGCAAGAAAACACATAGAACATTTTGTTGAACTGAGGCCTCAATCAACAGCTCAATAAACAGATGAATTGAATAATACATTCATTGCTACATATGACAAAAAGAGATAACATGAGGTTTTGTTTTTATAAACAATATTGAGAGAAATTATGTGCACAGACTATCCTTTACAAAATAAAACTTTCTTACTAACATTTCACCACTAGGCTTGAATAAATGATTCTCTAGCATCAAAAGAAGGATTTTTTTTAAGCTTAATAGTTATTTCCAGGACATTACATGGCCTCTCATTGTCTGAAATAGGATACCGTCTTATCTCTGCTATTAACATACTATACATATACTCAGGCCTTGGGAAGCGGGATCATGAAGAGTATAAAAACTGTAATATCTGAAATCTCTGTTTCACAGCATCATGATACTTAATTCTCTTTAGTGCATTCAGTATATTATTTTTTCACCTATTTCCTGTGCTGAACATGGCTTGGGACAGCAGAGGCCTCAGGTTCACAAAGAAATACACAATAATGAAAGCACATTAATTTTTTTCCCAGCCTGACATAAAGGTATTCGGATGCAGATTCAGGTTGATGCTTGAATTTTCCTAGGCACTGTTTAATAGCTCTGTATGTGTGGTGCTTGTGACAACTGCATTCCCACCAGACTGTTTAAGCGGAAAATATATTCACTGCTACAATTCTACTTAGAAGCTTAATTAAGCAGCCTAAATGCAGGCATATAGCACCATTTGAAATATGCAAGGATATGCAAAACATCCACAGAACATGGGCAGACACGACTTTGGACTTGTAGGAGACCTGTGGTGGGCTCTTCTGGAGGGACAGGTGGAGGCCAGGCACAATATCTTGTGACATCTGGAAAGCACTAAAATTGAGTCTATGATGTTCTGGACAGGAAACAGAGTTATTCTTTAGGAAAATTAAGCAATAACTATATATCTGATCTGGATGAAAGTCCCATTGAAGTCTACATGTACCAGATGAACTCATTTAAAATTAGAAATAGTGTGCTGCAGCTTAAGGAGATAGGCAAAGAAAGATTTATAGGGAGATGTAATATCTTTTATTAGACAAATCTATATACATCCAGAGATGGAAAAAAATGGGAAAACATTCAAGTACATACCCCTTAAGGTCTTAGAAGAGAGAATGGTATGCCCAGAAGCTTGTTTATTTCTACTAGCTATGTCAACTGGTCTAGTAACTAGTAAGTATTAATTAGTAACAGAAATAACACATTCTTGTTTTTCATAAGTCAGAAGTATATAATGAAGACAGACAATTACAGCTTACCAAACTACATCCAAACTAACCACCTGAATATTCAGAGACAACTATTTACATACGATGTTCACTCTTTTTCACTCCATTACAGTATGCAGCATTTAATACTCCATTGAAAAAAAAAAAATCAACTCTTCAGTTCATCTGCATTACCATATCTAAGCCTGGCATGCATGGAGCAAACAAAAGGTTAGCCAAATTACACACATACACCGATTTCCAAAGGACCAGGATTTTACCCAGAAGATACTTTTAAACCTCACTGTTGCGTTGAGTACCTACTAGCCCTAACAGGCAGTGCCACTGTGAAGCTGATAAGCACACAATAAGGGCTAAATTGATGGTCTCTCCTCTCCACAAATTAAATGATTTAAGTCGCTGCTAAACCTAGCATGGCTACACTGCCACCATTCCACGTCCTACAACTGTAGCCATAATGATTGCTAGAGTTGCTCATTCCTGCAAGTCAGTCTGCTGATTACCAGCTTTAATTGATTATGCTGCTCCTAAAGACAACAGTCTTTAACCATAACAGCAAAGAAACAGAATAAAAGTAATCTTGCTTTTGGTTCACCTTTCCTGAAAAGTTACAATAAATACAGTGTATAAATAAACTACTAAACTGAATTTCAGAATGCATTTCCTAAGAAAACTATCTGCTTTGACAGATTATGTTATACTGGGTTACAGTACTCAGACTTTACATTTCATACAGTGCAGTCACTTGCATATTTCCTGAGAAGAGGCACTCCTCTTTCAAAAAACAACCTATTCTTCAGCTAGTCTTCCTGACTGCAGGAGAGCTTTTGTAGGTTAGACAAGCTCTGCCATTTCCCTACTTGCTGTTACAGTTCCCTCTGTTACTTTGTAAAGATGTACCAGGAGATTTCTAACATGAAAGCATTATATAAATCCATGTTAATCTTACTATATTTATAAATATATGCACACTTCAAACCACATCTGGAAGAATTCAATGAAATCCTCCATAGGAGAGAAGCTGCAATTTCTGCTAAATGCTACACAACACTTGGGCATATGTTTCCTTCAGGATAGGATCACAACTTTCTGATAGATCCTGTCTCCTAAAACACCAAGAAAGACTACATATAGGAGTCAAATATTTAATAATGCAATTAATTCTCAAAATAGCTGACATATCATTCTAAAACATCTTACAGCATGAAATCCTGCATAGTCCCTGAACTCATGAAGTTAACTGTGCCTAGGGGAAATACCTAGCTTGTAATGCGGTAATAAGTAATTGTTTAGCATTTCCTTTGAAGTACACATTTGCTGCCACACTGTTTCACTAAACACATCTCATCAGCAAATCCAGAAAATTCCTTCTGCTAAAGGGAAAATTATAAAGCTGTCTACATAACAAGCTATCCTCTTTGAAGATCTGCATCAGAATCCGAGGTTGTATTTCTATAATGAGTACTTCTTTTTACTTTTAAGGATCTTTTCACCCTCAGAAAACTTAACAGCACCTTTTTCTCATCAAATCCTTCTGTCCAGTCACAGTGCCTGCTAGCAGTACTAAATTATTTTTTAACTAGCTATCTGAAATATAACTGTTATTTCTGTATTGTTAAGTAGAGATAAGAAATTGCAGTTTCACAAATATCCTTCTACTGTTAACAGAACTAAATGACTAATTTGTAACAAGTTATTCAACAAATTGGAAGTCTTATCTTCTATAAAA
>JAVKLA010000014.1:18035874-18067127 GCA_034782735.1 Sagittarius serpentarius | reverse complement strand
TGCCACGTCAGGGGCACACGTTTGGAGGAGCGATCCCCCGTGTTGCCCGGCGCTGTAATAAACATACCTACTTTACAGTCTCTTAGATTGTGGAGTCTGCTTTCCGCACGTCACTTCTACTGTTAACAGAACTAAATGACTAATTTGTAACAAGTTATTCAACAAATTGGAAGTCTTATCTTCTATAAAATAACTTCATTGCTAAATTAAAGAGATTACCATTTCAAATCAAGAACGTAAACACGTATGAAATCTTTTTTTTTTTTTTTTTAAATCAAAGCATACTCTAACGAATTAGCAGGAAGTAAAGCAGCTGTAGATTCTGTTAACACCACTAGATAAGCACCTAAACTTCATTAAAGCACTAACTGAACAAGCTTAAAAATACTATACTTGCAATTAATGTATTTTTTACTCCCAAATAACTATAAAAGTCTATTTGCCTAAAGGAAAACAAAATTAAATGTTAGAACTTTCTGTTTCAGTGCAGAATTCATACCCAGTGTAATATCCTCACTATCTATATCAGTTTGTACAGTCATTGAAAATCCTGACATCAAGGATGAATAGAGTAAGTCAAACTCCAGAAGTATGCTGAAAGAAAACCCTGGGTGACACCATGATTTTTTTTGCTTCCTTTGGGAAGAAAGCAAAGAGAATTTTGGAGAATACTGCACAAGAAACTAACAAATAGAAGTACAGAACAAAAATCAGATTAAAAAATAAGCCAAACTAAATATACAAAATACTAGTATTGCTAATGGAGTATACTTCCAGTTTTGCATCTCCCCAATTTCTTGAGTCAGTAATTAAGAGCTTAGATTTTAACACTGGTTAAAATCTAATCTCTTCATTTATCACTGATGTATTTTTTTATTCAGACTTTTTTTTATGGCTCATGCTGCTCACCTATACATTAATTAAAATGGATCAGAGACACCCAGATTCAAATTGTGTTTAAAAAAAAAAACAAAAAATAAAATGAGTAGGGTACTGAACCTAGGAAATATACACTTGTCTTTCATAGCAGTAGAAGAGCGCCTTCAGTATTATTAATGTCCAATTATCTGACATGGGGGTTACTTATCTTTTTCATGACAAACATCATTAAGCCTTGGTTATATCATGATAAAAAAACAACCACTTTTTTTAATTCTAGTTTTTAAAGTTTCAGATGGCTCTTAAGCTACAAGTGCCATGGTTTCAATGCCTTCCCTTACCCTTTTAATCTCTTACAATCTTGTCTGTAACGGAAAAAGTATACTTTCCAACCGTGTTAGCTTAATCAAATTATTTTAACATGATTCAAAAAGCTTTACCAAAATAAGCCAAAGAGCTCTGATGATTATTGGGCTCTTTAACCTGATTACAGCTGGCCATTTAACATGGCCTTCATGCATTGGTCTGATTCATTACAGGGTTTTAGGGTTTTTCAAACAAATTGATTTAATGCAACTGAAAATATGCCATTGTTGTCCATCCATACTCACCCTTTAACCATCGTTTTCTTTAGTAATTCTTTATCTTACCATTGGATTCAACAAAATTTCTGAGAATATTAAACTAACATGACCACAAAGCTAAGAAGGTGAAGATTCAGATAAACTAGAGTTCACACGACATTCATAAGGTTTGAGCACTGACAGGTCACTTAGTGGAAGTTTTCTTAAAATCAGGGGAAACAGAGAACAAGCAAAGAATATAATATATAAATGTGTCCTTCAAGTCTTTTGGTGTGCAGATATAGAGACCTAATTAGGGGAAACACCTACACATTTACAAATCCAACATTATTCTCTTTCATTTCCATTCTCAAATTCCTAAGCAATTTTTTTTCAGCATTTTTACTGTATCCCTCAAAATGGCTAGTTTCAAAATTAATTTCCTAGACAGGTCTGTGGAGTGAATGCATTTATATATTCTTTCTATTAAGGACAATGTATGAAGATATTAGCATTTTTCCTCATGATCTCTGCATCTTTTTTAAAGTTATGTATTTAAAGAAAATATCCCTGGATCTGTTGTTCTTATCTGAGGCAGTCTATACACCAGCTTTTAAAAATTTCAAATCTTTATTCATAAAATCTTATGACTCTCTTTTTTAATCAGATTAAAATCTCATACACAGAAATGAATCATAAGCCCATCCTAGGTACGCAACAAATCTCTGCGTTTTTGCCCTCAGTATTTAATATCACTCTAAATTTTTATTAAAAATAGTTTTCACTTGCTGAGAAATATTATGTTTCATGGCAGAGAGCACCTAAGCTTGAAAAGCACACTGCGTCCACAAAAGAAAGTAGAAATTTAAAAAGTATGTAAAAAAAATAAAGACAACTAAGAGTGGAAAGAGAAAGCACAAAACTAAATAATGCTCCGTTCTGCTAGGCAGCCTACAAAAGATACCAGAACCAAACTATGATTTTTCTGAGGAAAATGCTTTAATATTGACCTCTAGCTATAACATTCATCAAGTATCACAGTGCTTCCCTGCACCTGTCATATACAGCTACTAAAGTGAACATTAAAGAATAGAATTAATAGTCAGAATAGAAAAAGTACACTCTTTTCTACATAAGATGAAAGCAGATAGCTAAATCAGATGATAGGCAAAAGCAATTAGTAAGGAAAACTTTACGTTAATGAAGCAGCAGAGCTTGTTAGGTCATCTTAATTATGTATGCCAAGTTCTGACTTGAGGCACAGAAAACTGTGGAAGATTAATAGTTGTAGAGTAAAAGAATTCTGAATTCATAAGACTTTATTCATGCTCTACTTTGCTTGGCCTGAATCATGGTTGTCGTATATAAATGCAGGAGTGCATTTATGCTCAGGTTTTTGTGGTTTTTTTTTCTCTGTGCGCTACTTGTACAGACTTCAAAAATAAGAAGTCAAGTATACCAAAGTAAAGTTTCTTGAAAATAGTATGTCACTCCTCTGTTTTCCAGAATATCTTTCCGTTTGTATAGTACAGATGACAGTACTGTTAGAATTTAACAAAAATATTCAGCCATCGTATCTTTCCATCATGCAGGGAAATACAAAATTCAGTTCTTGACTCGAGGCTAAATCAGGATGAACCCTTGCAAATCTAAACTTTTTATGAAATAAAAGCTAGAGTTACATAAATGAAATGTTTTTATTTCATTGTGTTGGGGTTTTTTAACTTACATTATAAATTCATTTTTCAAGAAGAAAACTTATTCTGGTTGAAAAATAGTGGTTTTTTTAATGTCAAGTAATTTTGTTCAAGTGGTTGCTATGTAGCAAATTTCAGAATTTAGTATAAAGTTAGTGAAAAATAACAGTCATGAATATATCAGAGAATTGTTTAAAGATCCTCAATCTAGTCAGTTGTTTAGTAACACGGTAACACCAGGCTCTATTTCAGACTAGTTTCTGACTGTATTGCAACCTGCAATGTTGAAATACTTTTGAGGCAGATTGCCTCAAACCCCAGGTTTGCATACCCCAATCTATCATACATTTTGTATACAAAAAAACCCCATTCATTTTGGTGACATACAACTCCAAATATTTATCTTGGAGCAAACCTCAAAACTTTCAGTGATGCTATTCAACCTCTTTTGATTTGAATGCTGATTATATATTATAATTAACTAGTCTCTGGGACATAAATATGCATGGAAAAAATATTCTGCAGATATCTTTATTTTATTTTATGCACTAGCTTCTATAAACCTGTAAAAGATGTCTAGGCAACTAAACATTCTAGTAGAATAATTAAGCCATAAATAAACCACTGGTAATCCAGTCTGGTAGCTGACCAAACCAATACCTGGTGCTTTTTACCTCAATGTTCAATATATTGAAGCTTCTCATGGACGGAGGAAGTTCAAAGGCTAACGACTCACCCTGCCCACAGTTTAACTTTATAAATGTGCATTTTGAACTGCTAACAAGTGAAATTAGTGGCGACAAACAAGGAAATGCATGAATGAACAGATTTACCAGCTAGATCATGACAGATTAGAAACACTAGATTTTATTTGGAAATGTGTAAGAAGCCAAAGGAAAAAAAGACACTTTCATGTGTTGCTGAACTAAGTCAGGAAGTGCAGGATGAAGTGAGAATTCATTACAAAGTTTATTCTAGTCTGAAAAAGCCCCAGCTTTGGATTTCACATGTGGAAAGATTTTATTCATTATTTCATAGGGACTTTTCCACCTAATGGTAACAAGAAGAAACAAGGAGACAAGGAGAAAAAGATAGAGAAACGTCAGATACAGTTAGTTCTACTAGTAAGAAAGACAAAGTATTGCAATACATTGGTCTTTGACTTTTCTTCTGGTGTTTTCTAAAGGCATGCTTATTACCTGTGACAGAATTATCATTAACATATTCTTGTATTTTTATTATAAGAAACAACAGCCAGTTCCATGTGATCTTCATTTTTAAAAGCACTATATATTTCTTTCTATCTGTTTAGTAAGAGGATGGTGATACAAAATCAACGATCAAAGCAAATACAAGACCGTTGAGAACACTCAGAAAAAAAGATCTCTACAGTTTTAAGAAACAAATACAATCTTTTAAGGAACTTAGTAAGCTATACCTTGTGTGCATGTGCATTTTTGCACAAGTGTGTGAGAGAGAAAAAGATACAAATATATTTGGATAGCAATACATTTAGATTGTTATTGATATGTTATAAGCACCACTTTGATTATTCTCAGACTGATAAATATGAAAGAAACATCAAAAGTACAAACGAAATCTATTAGTATGTGAATTATGACAGAAAAACCTCTTCAATAAATGTAGACCACTGAGACTTTCTCAGGACTTCTATGTACCATGTTAAAAGTATACTCACAGTTTGATTTCAAAGTTACCAATTAATTTAGACATCAGTAGAAATCATATCTATTTGATTCTTATAAATATTTATACAAGCAAACCTTTTATCATAAGAAGTCTGCATAAAGAAAACATGTATAATCTGACACAACATGGCAAATGATTTCCAACATTTCCACAGATTTTCTGGAGTCACAGAAAGAACAAAGCCAATTGTGCTGTAGTTACTCTCCTAAATCATAGAATGGTTTTAGTTTCTTTGTTACACAAATACATCAACATTTATTAAATAATAGAATGATTAAATATGGTAAGATTCATTAAATAGTTTAAATTTCTTTTTCCAAAACCCATACAAAAAATCTTAAGAAATCCTAAAAGGAGAGTGAAATGTGATGGAAAATTTGTTTTTCACCACTAATCTTCTCGGGTAGATGCTAAAGCATCACCCTTTCCAGAGCTGTTCTGAGGAGGAGCCTAGAAACAAAGGAAAAACTATCCTAACTGAAGTCTATAGGATCCACATTTGGAAATCTGACTCGGAACATTCCGAAGAGATGAGATGAAATTTTATACCCACTTTTTATCACATTGGGTACTAAAGGTCAGATAAGTATGAGGAAAATTGCATACTAATGAAAGACTTATACAGGCCTACAGAAAACAACTTGGAACAAGAATTAAGACTGGGAGCTCTATGAATCATAAATAAGGAAATGTAATGTCAGAGATAAATTGATAGTTCTAACTCTGTCATGATAGCTAAGTTGATTTGTACATGGTGGAAAAGTCAGAGGAAGAAGGACATAGCACAAACACCACCAGAGCTTATAAACTTTGTGATCCATAACTGCCTGGTTTTACACCATTGGAAACCATTTAGTCTTCACTGAGGTCTCTAAATGCTCAGAGATATACAAGCCTCACTTTTTCATTTGGCAAATTGTCAAGTTTCAGGTGTTTTAATACCCTATTAAATGGCATTTAGCTATGTGGCTCAAGAAGAATGCACTCCCATTAAGCAGACTTATTGCTAATATTTTTCTGAATAAGCTGTAGTCATTACCAACCAGTGAAAATAAAACAAATTCCCAGTTCAGCCCATATCAGTTAGAGTATTCCATAACAGAAATTAATATCTGTGTAGAATCTTTAATTCCTGAGTGCATTTCTGACTTTAAATACACATGAACAACATTGAAATGGAAGTCAAATTTTACAAACTTAACTTTATTAACAAATCAATAAAATGACTTATTTTATTCCACTTATTTTATTCTAAGCACAGGAAGAACTTTGTGCAACCATGTCATGACATAACTTTCTTTTACACCTTCAAAACTGACATCCTGTGAATGTTTTTTCTGTATCTAAGGGCCAAATTATAAAAGCTTTGTAAGCACCTAACACTTGTCAAGATTATTAGGCCTTTAATTGTCCTTTAAATTCTATCTGCATATGTCAGGTATCTAAAACCCAGGTAATCAAAGCACATTTAGATGCTCAATCAACATAAAGAATCCCCATAAAATATTCATCACAGTCTGTATGAATACTTGGATCCACTTAGATTTACAAAGAAGCCTCTTAAGGGTCCAGAAAAGAAACCAGTGTATTTTTCATGCACTTTATCATTTTCTATCCTGAGGCAAAGTAATAGCGTAAAGTACGGTCTTACACAGTCATATACTAGCAATAATAGGTTTCTGCCTCCCATCAGAATCTTTTCTGAGAATGGCACTTTCTTTACAGCACTGCAGAAGATGAAAAGCATGCAACTGGTCGACAGAACTCGGTTCCAATATTTATTATTCTATGATTTTATTGACCTTCCCCCTATATTCTGATAGAGTAACTATTGCTACTTATCTTGGTAACTATCCAAAGGTTTGAGATCAATTATATCTTTGATCAATGCATAAAATATACAACTACAATGAGTGAGATGAACTGCTACAAGTTTTAAATTGAAAAAGGTAAAAATCAAAGAATGAAAATACTAATGCAAACAAGGAAGCGTGAAACAATGACTTACAATAATAAGCAGCAGCTGTATGTAAACCAGATGCATACTTCACACATTTCTAAAATTTTGGGGGGGTTCATTTCCTTATTTGGAATTATTTAGAGAAATGAATAACGTAACTTTTAAAGTACTATATGATGGGATCAATAAAATGAAGCACAACAGAACTAGTAAATAAATTAAATTTAAAATGTTTCCAATTATCATGTTCAAGACTCTATATACAAGCAAATACAGGAAAGAAGTATTTTTCTCTAAAAAGGGTAATTTTCTAAAAACAACATGAAAAGACTATTAACTTTTTAAAATATTGTCAATTAGTATCTAATGTCTATAAAAGCTTTAAACTTTATCTGCAGAAAAAAAATTGTTCAAAAGATTAACTATGTTACGTGGCTCAAGTAACACAATCTAGATAAATAATAGATAACTTAAGGTACCAGTCCTCAAGAAACAGAATTTGATATTTTTCAAATGGAACATGAAAAGGCTTCTAGAAAAAATTAAAAAAAATAAAGAGCAGTGGAACTCTGTCAGCAAAGATGTTACGAATTGCTCCAGGCCAAAGTGGAAAATTCAACAAATTAGAAAACTAAAGAGGTCCTAATGTAGGATATGTTTTAAAATAAATCCCTTAATCCCTTTCTGAAATTATAACTCTAGATTTAATTCCAACTAATGAGCAGAAACTCACTGAAAACCTAGTAATGGAAGTTTATTTGCATGAATGTAATTGTAATTTTCATGAATTAAAGCCAGAGAAGAGTGGCAATGGAAGGAAGAAAACCAACCAACCAGACTACTGAGCCACGTGAAGGCATAGAAACTGGAAAAGGTAGTAAGAAGGTGTTATTTAAAATATTCATAAAATATATTAAAAAAAATTATGTAGAAATGAAATAGTACACACTGATAAATGAATCTTAAATGAACAAGACACAAAACACGAGAAAGAGACAACTGTGATTTAGCTTGATTTTTGTCAGGATTTGATGTGATCCCATACAATATTTTCACCAATAAAGTAGGGAAATAGTGACTAGATGAATTAGACATTTACAATGCAGCATTATCATTTGGAAAAAAACACAGTAAATGCAATTTTGAGAGAAAGTTAATATGGCCATGTATTCAGACTACAGAATATTAACAGAAACACCACAGTTACTCTCTGACTCATGTGTACAGTAATATTTGGTCTCATACCTCTAAACAATTCTAGTCACATAAATAAAAAGGTTTTTTTAGCTTCACAAACATATACAAAAAAAGGAACTAAACAGTGATATTCATACCGTCATAAATCCATCCAGCAAACCTGAATCAGGCTTAGGAGGTGCTTGCAATCGCTCCATAGACCACTTTTCAATGATAGATGACACCTGGGTATTTTCCGTGTTTAGAATTCTGAATCCAGTCATATTAACACCACTATACCGATAGGGTTCCACATCCAAGGCAAACAGGTCCTGAAAAAAAAAAAAAGAACATTGTGTAAATTCTTTAATACGCTGCAATTCCTATTTCAATTGTTAGACCATCTCCCCAGATGAGAGTACTGAAGTTTGCAGGAGTAACAGTGGTATATATGCTAGGAAGCATGCTCTGTTTATCTGGGGGCCTGTGTCTGTGAGCAAGCAACTCAGCTGACCCTATGGTGGGAATAATCTGATTCACAGAGGAAGAACTGCTTCAACTGCCTTTTAAAAAAACAAAAACAAAAACAAACAAAAAAAAACACCAAAAAAAACCCACACTTAGGAAATGCTAAGTCCAGTTGCAGAACTGTATCTGCTACTAGTTAGGCTTAAATACTAGAGTAGACTTAACTATTATTAATTGCCAAAAATGTTACTAATCGCTACTTCTTTGGCTTACCAGAACAGACTTCAAATCATAAAATAAACAGAACAAGAGTTTCCTTGAACCTTCACCCTCTATGCAACCTGAACACGTTGATCTTTAGATGATAAATTGGAGGGGAGAGAGGAAATGTACATGGCTTTAAATTTAATCAAAAGCATTTTTCACAGCTATCAATCATACTTCCAAACATGGCTATATCTTTGACTCAGAATTAATCTTTGCAAGATTAACCTTTGCCCATTAATGTATTTTCAATGTATATGTATGTGTTTGTATGCATATTTAGCCCCACAACAGAGAGGCAAATATCAATTAATAAAAAGAAGAAAATTAAATTTTAAATCAAGCAAGTAAACTCAAGGTTATCCCTTTGACAGAATCCTTAGAAACAATGTAGAATCAGTACTTGACTTCAGGAAACTCATGTCTAAGATCAAGTTTTGAACATGGCGGGGGGGGGAGGGGGGAATTACGTTGATGAAGAAAACAGTCATGACTCATTAGGCCTAGCTACATGCATTATAAACAAGCTTTCATTTGGTTTACTTTCTGTTTCCTTTTAAATAATCAAGGTTATACATAAGACATTACTGTCCTATAACACAAATTTTAGTTTCATTGAACATAGAAATTCTCCACATAACTCATACTTAGTCATTCATCTCATTTTTAATTTAGTTTTTGCTGCCAGTTTAATATATTATAAATCTCCATGAAATGGTAGTGTTAGGTGTAACACTTGCCTGAATCCATTTTGTTTACTGGCTAGAACTGAAGTAGATTAAATATTGTACTATGGAAAACCAGAATATAATTCATTGTTAACTTCACTAAGCCCACAAAAATACCAACCAGTTATCAATCGCTACCCATATTTAATTATAGCTAGTAATTATGATACCATTTTCCATATTTAATACCTAAGATAAGCAGGTGTCAAAATGCCTTTAAGGTATTAATTCACAAATAACTTAGCTCATGTCCTCTTTCTAAAGAAAACATTTTATTGCAAAGGAAAGCTTGAACGTAACTAGAACTATGTTACATCCTTCCCTTTAAAAATTCTCTTAGTTTTTACTGTGAAAGAAGTCAGAACCTGAGATGTAATTATTTAATCCAAACACATTCATGTTTACACTGGAATATAATAAATATACACAACAATATTATGCATACATTATAAATACACACAGGTCGGTGTATTAATGAGCTACTGCATTAGACCCTGAATCAATCAAGAGGAGAATACACAGAAGACTGCTGTGAACACTGTGACTGGAAAATTTATTTGACAGGACTTTCACCATGTCAGGTAAGAAGCAATTAATATATCAAAACAACTAAATTCTGATGCAAGTTCCAAAGCTACTCTGCAAAATCAAAATTTGTCATCTGTTTGTGTACACTAGATTATCCTTTGATAGCTCCAAGTCAATATAATACTTGTCTCTCCTAAAAAACGCTAATGTTCTAATAAGGAAATAAGAATAACAAAAAAAATCATGATTTTTAAACATAGCTTTAAGAATAAAAATTAAATGCCAATGGACAGTATACCACTCAAAGAAGCAATTTTCACCAATAGCAAAATGAAAATTTAAAAAATAAAAAAATCCCCTTGAAACATCTAGAATCCATTTGGATAGCCTAGTGAGGGAAATTCTATTGCATGCAATCCTGAATCAGTAAGGGATAGAACTACTTACCCTTCTAAAATAAAACAGGTACTTGTGCAGGGTATTTTGGCATTATAGTTCTAATGAACTTCACAAATTATTTTGCTTTCTATTCAATAAGCTATTTCCATGATAGTACTTTCCATGAACTTCTGTTTTGTGATTCTGAGGTGAACTTTCCATCCTACCACAAAGGATTCATTTCCGTAAGGACTTAAACATGTATATGACTTTAAACGTAGATCATTACAAGCATGGTTTTAACAAGGCACATCTGTCTCATGCTTGAAGTGACTTGTATTTTAAGGACCTTAATGAACTGCAAACTATATATGCAAATTTGAATACAATGGAAAACAGAGAAATGTGCACAACTAGTTTCCAGAGTACTATTTTACCAGCTTTTGAACTTTTTTGGTTAGGCTGTGGTGAGCAGCTAAAAAGGTCTTCACATACATGTTTGTTATGTTTTGTAAGAGCATTCACATTTCAAATGTTCATTTATTGCAAATGTTAAACCTGACGGTTCCAAGAATGATCAAATTCCTTCTTAGTTACTTTTACAATGGACACCAAAGAATATTGCATCATTTGTGTGCCTACAAAGCTCACGTGGACTATTAAATAAAATGTTGCTAATATTCACACCAAATTATTCAGGAATCATATGACAGTGAAGAATTACCTTGTAAAATGTTGGATTAAAAATATGGAATATATGAGTAAGTTTAAAATGGCATAATCTTCACATACAAACAGCTAAAAGAGAAAAAGGACAAAGTTCATAATATAAGTAATCAATTATGAATTATATACTTAACCATGCTTGAAAGTTAAAAACTGCAGTGCTACAGAGTCAGTTGCTTTTTCAGGCCTATCAGTTTTCAGGGCACATTGCTGAACAATAATTAAACCATCCTGATGAGTTTTCACTGAAAGTAAGAAAACTCAACAGAGAAAACCTCTTGTATTGACACCCCATTCCAGACAGATCTTTTTCACTTTGTCAAATAATATAATTAAGGAAAGTAACATCTTTGTTAGATGTCATCACTATGTTTTTATAAGCCACTTACCAGTGTGGTAAAGATATAGTGATAGTATTCTGTCATCATTCCCATAGCTAAAGCCTTGAAAAAATAAACAAAAGATTAATGTTTCTGAGGTCACATAATACATTTTTATCACACTTACATGGCAAATGAAAAGCTGCAAAAGAACACTACTGGGATCAGACTATAGGGTTGGAATTACACTAAAATTAGGTCAAGCAAGTCATTTCCTAGCAGTTAGAGCAGATTACGGACTATTAAAGGAATTTATGAACCAGATCTTCTGATAGAAAGAATATTATTAGACTGTTTAGTGCAGTAAATGTGAAAGAGGCTTATAGTTTTACATACTAATGGATGCATTAAGTTGCCACACAAAATTTGAGTTGACAATATTTTCATTCATTATTGAACCCTTCTCTTAAAAAGAACAACCTAATAGGAAACATTTTTTCTATTTTGATGAACAATACTATGCATTTAAAAGAAGGACCCAAGCTTATATTACGCATGTGTACATTTTTCCAACCATGGAAGAAAATGCTTCGAGTCAAGTTTTGAACAGCGAGATACATACAACCTCAGGAAAAATGAAGAACAATTATTCATAGTATTACTCTATAAACTCAGATATCAAGTGTCTTCATCTGTCTTGCTAACTATTAATACCAAATATGTTTTGATCAACTGTGCATTTTGAAATGTTCATACCTTTCTCTTAACAGCATAAGAACAAATATTTGTGGATAAAATTTTAAAGCAATAAACTATGGATGTCTCATCACTCTTACTCATTAAGGGCATTTTCACCTGAAAAGCATGTATCTTCATGCTCTGCACAAAAGTTGCCTTAGAGTAGTATGATTTATTCAGTCATTTTAGTATCTACAGTGATTTTTACCTAATTTTAGCACTATAAAAAAGCCACACAAGTAAGGAATATTTTCTTCATTTCCAGGAATTATCAAAGGAATTCTTTGCCAAGCAGCTGCCAGATACACCTCCTTAAACATGCTGAAGGCAACAGTTATACAATTGTCACAATACCAGAATTTGTATACAAAAGAATTATCAGAGTTCTGAAGGCTATGGGAGCTTTTTTACTTGTGACATTGTCTGAAAAATGATTAAATGACTAGTCTGTGTTCTTTTCCAAAGAAAACTTAAAAGCTAAAATGAATTCCAAATATCAGCTGCAGATCAGATTTTATATTTTAGACAAGACTTTGAGAAAAACTCCAACAACACTTTTCCAAAGGATGCCTATACCTGTGTATTTAGTATTCCACAACAATATTTAGAACTACAGTATAGTGTGCCAATAGCAATTTAAATTCCCTTAAACACAGGAGAACCATTACCTCATGAGAAATATTACAACTTCATCAGAAACTGTACAACTACGAACATTGTTACTTTTTTTAGGAACTTCTTTTGTTGTTGTTTTTAAATGAAGCCAAGGTATCTTCCTTTATATACCCAACACATTTGCAGCTACCCATGTCTTAACTGCTTATAATCGGTTTCTTTCATATTCCACAGAATTTCTACACAAGAACATCCTACACATGTTCCTGATTCTACTATGTGCCAGTGTTGTCTTTTTTCCAGGTCTTCTTTCTCTCACTTTCCTCACTTCTCAAAAGACCTCACTCCTTTTTTCCTCTTCAAAACATTACCATTTCTCTGCTCTCATTATTCCAGCGCTTCCCTAACCTTTTAAATCATGTCTGCTTTCCCTGGTTGCCTGGTGATGTAGTTACCACTGAGATTTGCCTTAATTTAATTATGCTTGTCTGAATGATGGGGGTTTTTTTTCCTTTTCATGATGTATTTTTGGCCAGAAAACAGTAATTGCCATTTCACATGCCTCTCAAGGTACTTTGTTTTGTTTATTTCCAGCTTGTTTTCTCTTCCACCAACTTCATTGTTAATCTTTCCAATCATTCTCCCAAGAAGAAACCCCTTGTCATGTCTCCCCAAGTTCATTTCTCCTTTACCAGAAAAAATTGGTTAATAGTTCACAAATGAATATATTAAGACTTTTTTTTTTTTATTTTTCAACAAACACTTGTAAACATCATATTTGGAATAATATCACTAAATAATAAATACAGGCTTAACAACCTTTGTGTCAATTTTGACAGCAAAGGCTCACATTCAGCTGCAGAACTACTGATTTTAGACATATTTAAAGCACTGCAATATTGGAGCTGAATGGAAAGCTAAAAGTCTGCAGAAACTGTATAAAGATCTAAACACTCATGAAATAATTGTTCCTGTATCTTCATTCTGTAATCTTTAGGATGAATAAAGTAGTTTGATAAGACCATTTACAATGATTTAAAGAGTTTGAACACTGACTCTTGGGTCCTGTGGCACGATTAAAGACACAATGCTTTTACTTTTGTTCCCATTTCCCTCTAGTCATATGTTTTTCACATTGTTGTATACTGCGACAGAAAAGTTTCCTTTCAACTGAAAACTAACAGGTACAGTATAAATAATGTACCTTGATGGAGTTATTGTTAGTACTACAGTTCTGTATTGCCATCAACACATTTTCCATCTTCATTTTAATGATGTTACAATAACTAAATGTACATTTAATTATTTGGGTGAAACAACTAGACTACCTAGGCTGGCTTATGCTTAGCAAAGAGCAAAAACCACCAGCAGAGGTTTAAAAATACTAGGAATTAATAAAAGACTTTTAATTAATTAATAATAAAGAAATGATAGTATACATGTATGCTAACAATGTTAATTGTACCCACAACAATACCCCTAAGTACCTTAAATGAGAGACATAGTTTCAAATCTTAAATACATTTTGGTTTCAATTTAAACCATAGAGTCTCTTAGTAAATATAATAGAAACATTAATTAAAGTCACTAAAAGCTGTACATTAGAAATGTAGAATATTGTTTTGGTTTAGGTATTCTTTCTATCCTCCTTATTGAAAGTCATAGTTCAATTAAAAAGCTATGGACAAAACGACCTCTGAGCATAAGAAATTCCCAGCCTTTGGAGCTAGCTCATTAAACTAATGGCAACACACAAAGGCTTGTCTTCTATGCATACTTCAGGGTTACAGTAAGCTTTTTCATGAGCTGCGTCCTTTGTATACTGCTATATTGCCACCTTCTCTTGGAAGACATCACTGGAACCTGATTCTGCAATATAAAGCCAGTTAAGTATTTGGGATTCTGCTGTATCTCACCTACTCATCTTACTTGTACATAACAAAGCAGTTTCAAAGCACCTACTCAAATATATTCAGGTGTTTTGCAGTCCTATTAACAGCGTGAGGAGAATATGGCTCTAAAAGATACCTGTTAGTTCTGTCCTCTCAGCAGAACATATTAATGTGGTCTGTTAGTAACATACTATTCAAATATCACTATCTGATTAAGAGTACACAATTTAGAGGCTTCATTTTAAAAAAAAAAAATTGTTATATAAAATAATACTGAGCAAACTTTTTAAACCTTGGTTAAAGCATCAGTTCTCTGAAGTACCAGTTCTTCATAGCTGCAAGACTGACAGCCCTTTTCCCCATACATGAACCGACTAATCTGTTTCTTTAAAAAGCATAATGAAAGCAGCTACCATTAGAGTCACCAATAAAATTATCTCTGAAATCCTTGACTGATTTTCAATTAGGCCTCAGTAAAACTGAAATACAATTCCCTTGCTTGTTAAATGCCATTTAGTGTGGATATTACTTTTATTTATTAGGGATGAAAAAGATTAGGCCATCTAAAGCAAAATGAGGATTACCTGTTTCAAGATGCCTGCTGCCATTTCATGGCTGCAGTCAAAGATTACATGGAATTCTTTGCCTCTTTTCATCTCCTTTAGCAATGGCTTTGCATCTTTCGTGTCAGCTGGTAACTGACGGATTTTTAGTCTCAGGTTGTATCGTGATGGAGCCTTGATGAGCTCTTGTAATCGAATAAGGCCTTAAAGAAAACAGAGGAGTCAAAAGAAAAGAAAATTACCAAAAGAAGAACCTGAACTGCTAGCAGGACAACTTACTACGAACATTCAAAGTTTTCTGAATTTTTCTCCCTTCTCTGGATGTTGCAACTGATACACAAAAATTTTATTAAAAAGAAAAAAATAAGAAAATAAAGTATCTGCACTCCCAATACTTTATCACAAGTTTTTCTTCTTCCTTAATATTAACAGACAGTAATCAGCCTCAGTTGGGATTACCTTAAGACACACAAATCTTCCTTTAACATTATCACACAACTATGATGTTCCTCTTCAAAGAACGTGTATAATTATTCTAATTCCATTAAAGTAATATCCCAGAGTAATAGTTTGTCATCAGACTAGCCAGTCTCCTAACTAATCTATCAGGTTTACATGCAAAGTTGTGAATCATTTCAGCACTGTAGAACACTCACAAAATTAACATGAAGGTATTAAATTATTTTTTCTTTATTATACAGGTAACAAAACACATATATATAGCAGCAAAGTAGCTGAATAAATGACGTATGCCATTGCATTCCTCTTCAATACTCTATAATTCCATTTTGAATTACTTTACTTTTACTACAGAATTAGATGTAGTAACATTTTTTCCAAAAATTTTATTGGTCACATCAACATAACAGCGTGTAGTGTGGTTTACAGATCACTGACTGGTCTGTCAGCAATATTAAATATTAGGTTGATTGACTGAATAAAAATGATAGGGTAAAAACAGGTCTCTTATAAAGTAGCAGTTTATTTCTGTGTTAGCAAAGTAAGATGTATTCTGCCATGCTAACTTCCTTCTTGCAATGGGGCATGCTCCATTTAGTGGCAGTAGCAAAGGTTACTGTTCATCATTATGTTTGCAGTGCACAGACATAATACATCCAACTGCCAAAAAATGGAAGCTCTGCTTAGGATTTCAGTTACAGCAGGACCCAGGCATAAATTAAGTGAAGTGCTTCTAAAATCTGAGATAGCTCTCTTCACTACATCAAAAATATTAACGGAGATAACTAATTATTATTTAGTTATCATTACAGGCAGGACTGTCTAGTATTAAAAAACTTTGGTATTTTGTCTCTAAATATTCTTCCTGGTTACAACTGGATGTCAAAGCTGTCTTGATTTCAGGAAATGATGTTGTTGTAATGTAACATGGAACCACACTACAGCGTCAGTAAGAAATTGTGATAACCTCTGACAAAGGATTTAATACCTCCTTTTTCCAACATACATTGTTCTTTTAGTAACATGACACAGAGATTTTAGCAACATAATATTGCTGTGATTTTTTGCTATGAAGCTCTTGGATTGTAAAAAACTTAGCTCTAATCATTTCCAACAGAACCAGACCAGCAGAGAATACAACTGAAAGATAAAATCAGTCTCCTGTGTTTCATCATTCCCCCTTTTTGACCCTGCAAAGGATCCACTTTATTTTCTCAACAGTTTCTGCTGAAATTAGCTGGAACAGGAGTTATAGCTTACTATATAAAACCTTCCTAAATTAAGACTCTGGGTGTGGAGATCTGGCAGAGGATCCCAGTAGACCTCTTAGGCACAAAAGCAGAGTGGGGAAGGACAACCTCGCTATTCAGTCAATTTAGGAATTTTTTCCTCACTCACAAGTCTGTGTCACAGATACAATATCTCATATTTAACCACAATTTCTCAGTAATACTCCCATCACATACAAACATTCTCAACAATGTCTATATTGTTCAAACTGAGACAATTTTTATCTATAGTTAACTAATATCTCAAATTTACATCTTCTAAAAACATTTCTACAGGATCTTCATTAACAGGTAAAGTACTATGAAGAACTAAATCCAGTAATTCAGTGTGGGCTGACTTTTTCCATGCAAAATTATAATGTGAAAAATGTTAATGGTACATAATGTAACAGCATACCAAAATTTAAGGTCAGAGTAAAATGTTTTAACTCAAGAGGGGATAAAAAATGATTCTGTGTGTTCCAGATTATTTGTCATTGCTTGCTAAAAGAAGAGAACTGGAAACTTTTGTGCAGCGCAGATAACATGAATAATTTTGACTCCTATTGTGTTATATTTAGCAAGTCTAATCTTAGACTTCTGCTTTCTTTGCTTCATTTTGTTTTGCTTGTCCTGCTTTGAAAAGGAAATAAAAGCCACCATTAAAGAATCAAAGAAACATCACTATATTTATGTGCAATCTTTAGTAGAGATGCTGAGGGCAGAACAGATATGGAAACCAAAGTATTTTCTCATGACTAGACCTGGTCCCTGCTTGCTAAGACACAGAAGTGATAGCTAGGGTGTATGTGATTTCTGACTAAATGGCAGATATAAGTCTACATGGTTGTGAAAATAGTACTTTTAGAAAGTAATTCAAACAAAAAAATTTGCCATATTTACTTCAAATACTATAATGATATTTACATTACATGAATTAATGTATTTAATGAAAGCTTAAATGGATTTAATATTTGATCTCTAAATAATCGTGAATAAATCTACTTAAAAGCTGTGTAGTAGAGCTGTCTTTTCTAACTTAAAAGTTTATACATCTACTCCATATTAGCACCATTTTCAGATGATCTGGGACAATTACATGCAAGTAAAGCTTTGAAATGAACAACATAGCATATCCCATAGACATTAACCACCTCATCAAAAACAACCGACAATAACACGTCAACAAAAACACTTAGGATTTTCCCCAAGTCTTTCCCATTTCCTTAAGAAAAAGAAAGCAACTAGAATGTGTGCCCTTGTTGTTAAAAACTTTAGATGATTTCAAGATTGAGGGAAGGACCACCTTTCAAAGCAAGAGTCATTCTCAAAGGCAAACTCCTGCCAGTTGCTCACTTGCTCTGATATCCATGCACTTCCACTTAAGAACCACAAATCACAAGAATTGCAATATAGGACAGGCAGTACGACGCACTTTGCCAGAAAAAAGGAAATCCTCGGTTTTGGTTCCCACTAGTCAAATACAACTGAGAAGGCAGACAGAAAGACAGTCTTTCTAAACAGCCACATTAGTTCTAATCAGATAGCATTGCAAAATGTGTTGCCATATAACATACAACAGTATCCAAAGCTGATATACGAGTTGTCAGTATGTGAACTAGAGACATACATCTATCTGAACTACTTACATCACATTTAAGAGCAAGACAACAGGGGAATAAATGGCAGACTTGGGGCAGGGGGGTGAGAATCTGAATGTGCAGACATCTTCAGGACCTTATACCCCCGAAGTATTCAGATATTAATGAGGACTTCTGTGATTAGTTGTATTTTAACCTTCAAATAATGTTTAGTGGGAAAAGTTCTATGTCACACTGAACATGTGCCATGAACTTTCAGTCATTCCTTGCAGTAGACCATCACCACTAGAAACCACTGTGACTACGGGAGATTAAGACAACATGAAACTCTTAAAGACAGCTTTATGTCACAGATAGGTGGCAGGAAAGAGATTATAATCAGTTTCACAAAACAAGTATTGATCTCCCAATGGGAGAGCATTAAGTAAACCGCCAAAGATGAGAAGTCCACAATTTGCTCAAAGAAATCATATCCGTGAGATGTACAGAAAAATGGAAAGCTATTAAAAAAATAAACATTACTGGTGAAAATATGCTAAAAGATATTGAAGATTAGGAGATTCAAAACTGCACTGCTGTTTGAGTCTCAAATGAAAGGAATGATTACAAAATACACATCTACTCAAAATGAGGAAAATCAGAACTGTGTCTCACCCATGCAGTTGTTTTTGAATAATAGTGTGATGACTTTTCCCTCAGGATATTTGTAATCTGAAATACACTTGGCCTTTTTCTTTTTCCAGAGGAATCAAATTTTATTTTATTCAGGAGACGAGGAATGAAGAAAGTATTATAGACTATTCTTAAGTGCATTGTTATCCAAAGCTGCAGCTGGAGTTGCTCAGCACGAGACAAACAGACACTTGTTTGTATGATGGTTATGACAGTCATCTGCGAGAGGAAACACCTGGGCTTTAGTCTCTGTTCTCATGTTTCTATACTGAACCACTTTTCAAGAACAGCAAGAGACAAAAGCAGCTTTACTCTACTGTGCAAGTTTTGGAATCAGAACCACTTCAGAAAAAAAACATATTATGTTTGTGGAAATGACCGTGAAATTAATTTTGTTGTACAAGACATTAAAGTAATTCATGAAGTTCAAGTTTTCTGTACAAGTACTGTATTAAGTATTTTTAATATATCAAGGGTTAAAAGGAAATCTGATTGCTCTTTCTTGACTGCAAACTGTTTGTTCTTTCAAAGTATTGTTTAGAAGGGCAAAGTGCCTATTTGTATGTTTTACTCTTTCTCAGCCATTCTCAACCACCTTTGTTACGCCTTTGGAGACAGGATGGACAGTTAAGATTGTCAAGGAATGTTAAGGTGGGATGGAAGGAACAGAAAAAGAGAGGCTGCTTTTCTCTGTAGCAAGTCTGTAAGTTCCAAAATTTTAGTAAACAGATGTAGGACATGACAAATTTACAGGTCCCTTGATCTATCTCCATTTCTTGCACCAATGCAATACAGTTTTGGTCTTTGACTGTAGGTCCATGGTTTGTTACAGAATGGTGAGAAGTGTTTTGTTGCCTATAGGAGCTTGTGAAGTAAATGTCTTAAAATACTCTTATCTCCTGTATGGCTGACAAAAAACTACAGGAGTAGAGAGCCAACAATTCAAAAACTTTCTTCCAAGCTTTGTTCTGTTTCAGAGCATTACCCAAGAAGGTGAGCAAAGTGCACATCTCTTCATGCTCTCCTCAAGAGCCTAACTGGGCTGTTCAAGAATTAAAAAAAGAAAGTCCTCCTCTTCATAAATTTTGTCATGACTGTGCTACCCCAGAGAAAGAAAAAATCCCACGAAAATTTGAAATAGATTTACAGATGCAGGAGCTAATACCAGAGCAATTAAAAACTGTCAAGGAGAATACTATGATAAGTATAGCGTCTGCTTGCTAGGTTACCTACGTATCTGAGAGAGAAGCGATGAGCAATAAACAAAGTACTACACTGTGAAGGCAGTACAAAAGCTGTAGAAGCTACTGGAGAAACCCGAGTGTGAGAATGGGGGAGAGAAAACCTATGAATGCACACCTCTGCAGTGCACCGACTGGACCTCAGTGCTGGGGCAGTAGAGGTATGCATGCAAGTAAATGAAGAATTATTCATGCCTTCAATAACTGTCAGGACACAGAAATAGTTATGAATGAGCTTTCTCAAAACATATTGTAAGATACAGCAAATCTGAGACATAAACAAATTCCAGGTGTTTCAAAGCTAAGGTTTTTCTCTTGTGCTTATCAATGTGAAATAAAAAAAAAGCAACCTTAAGCTTTTAATGTGTAGTATTGTTGCTCATGGTTTCTATATGTAGTAGTATACTTAATTTTAGCAATAGTTAGTTAACAGGTACTCCCATTTTTAAGATTTTAACATCTATTTTTCATTGTGTTTCCAGCCACCAGCATTTATTAAGTTCAGATGAATTATGCAGGGCACAAAACATGTTTCAGTCTACTAAATGACTCACTTCAGTAGACCACCAGGCTAGGGCGGGAGGCCGAGGGGGAGGCAGGCTGCGGCCCTGGGCGCCTCACGCCGGGGCAGGGACGCCCCGAGAGGCCGCAGCCCGGAACGACCGGTAGAAACCGTTACACAAAACGGCCTGAACCTGCTGGTCCCTCAGTCAGCTCCCAAGGTAAACGTCGATGCACTGCAGGTAACCGGCAGTGGAAATACACACAGTGTTTTCTTTCTTCCTAGGGAGGGGAAAGGTAAGTATTTATGTAACTGCATCCCTTTTCTCACTAACAAAATGAGTGATCGAAAGCTTGTATTTAAAAGAAATTAAGTAAAAATGCCTGACTCTGGATTGTTTTGCCTGCAGTGTTTTCCAATCATTTTGGACAGTTTAATTCCCCCCCCCCCTTCTTTTCTAGGTTAAACATTGAACAGTGGGTCATTATTTGTAACCAAAGAAAAAATTAAGCACTGAAAAGATATAACCTAAAAGAACAAGCTCCTACAAGTAAATTGCAGCACCTGGATCTGGCTGTGGACAGTAACTGCTTCCCAGCTCCCAGTTGTAACTGATCTTCTCTTCCCCACCGCACCCTAACATCCCATCCCGGTTTCCACAGGAAAAGTAGGTACAATGGCCAAAAAAAGGTGCAGGGGGTCAAAACATCACACAGCTGATACTTAACCAGGCAATCTACCTATGATATAAATAAATTCTGCCACTATCCTTATAGTAACAATCTGTGTTTAGAGTTCAATTTTTCACAGTTGTAAGACATCACACATTTAAGGCTTTTTGCAGTGAAACTAGTACCTTCCAGCAACCAAAACTGAGCTCTACCTTATTTAGTCTGTTTAATGTATAGTCCTGAATACATCAGGTGAAGTCAGACAAATTCATTGTTGGCTTTCATTTTTAGATGTTGCCAAAATTTGTTCTGTTTGTATTTTACTTTTTCCTGATGCTGTTATGGCCCATTTGGATAAGTGAGATTCCCGAGACTCAAGGATGACTGCTTCTTCCTACTGTGTCTAGTTTGTCTATGGGACTCCATCTCTGCCCTTCTACCTTCTCTTCTAGTGCATACGGCTAAGGGCTGAGGTAGTTTAGGTCAAACAAGCATGGATGATTTATACATTAACTCTTAAGTTTCTGAGCTACTGTTAATCCCAAAGTAACTTTCATTGATGTTGTCTGATATTAGAGGAAACGGACAAGCTGATTATTCAGGATCAAAGTAACAATGTGTCACACACTGAGAAATAAAGTCTCTGGATCAGCAAGGGACAGTTTCAAAAGGGCATGTACGTAGCTCGTGTAGTTTATCAGAAAAAAAGGTACCAGAGCCTCCAATGAAGAGAGGAACATAACACGAGAACTACAAGGACAATGAAGCTAAGGACAAAACAAGTCCTTTCTTCACCATGATTTTGAGGAGATATTCATCAACACAAAAGCACAGATTTCAGCCTAGAATATTTTTGCAACAACTGATTTACAATATAAAATGAAGTACAGCCCTCAGATGAAATGCTGACCTCTTATTTTATTAGCATTACCAGAACCCAGTGTAATGAGGGGAAAAAAAAAAAAACAAATCCAACACCCCAACCATTTGTGTGGACAAGCTCCTAAAAAGAAAAAAAAATATATACTATTTTACAACAGCATAGAAATAATAGCTGCATTTTGGGAATGTACTTCCTGCAGTTTCTTTCACCGGGGACACCTTTTTCCTGTCCCTTTAAATTCTCAATTCCTTCTTTTAGCAGCCACTGTGACAGAGTCTTACCTCTGAATGGCTGGGAAGAATGCGGTGTGAGTAACTCTTTTCAGAAGCTGCCATCAATTCATCTTTAAGGAGAATCCTGAAGGAGCAGTTTGTGAGCTCTCCAGCTGGCATCTTCCTCCAAAGAGATCAATCACATTACCTCCTCGACATGTTCAACTTCAACCAGTCCAGGAAGCAAGAGCCCCAAGTTTGTTTTAAAACCTGTGTCTCCAGCTCAGCAGTCTTGCAAGCCATTGCTATGCCACCTGGCCTGCTCAAACTATTTATCATTTCTGTTAATGCTGCCTTTGTGCTGCACAGGAAGAATGCAAGCAAATGCCCTTTGCAATAGGCTGAACACATGAACCTTTTTCTGTACAAAAGAACACTAATGCTCTTTTAAAGGCTACTCCTATCTTCAGAATCACAAAAAGTTCAAAAATAATAATATATTGCTTTGTAGAATTACCAGAATAGTTTCCTTATTTTCAGCAAGTTGTTTCCTCTCACACCTCCCTGTACTCTTCTTCCCTGACAGCCCGCTGCCCAGTTTTTCTGCTTATGTCTCAGAAAAATATTGTGTATTGGGCTTCGCAAGGGGTATGGCTAGAAGGGAGGAGAACGCCAGTTTATTGGGCATTGACAGAATGCCTCACATCAACCGGAACTGTTCATTGTTATAGAATGATTCACAGAAATTGAACATCCTGAACAGATTATCTACAAACTCTCAAAATTAGTTTTATCATCCTTGTCCTCTCCTTAAAACACACCTCTAGTGAAAGGATTAAAAAGAAAAACAGTGGGCTGTTCTGTGTTCTTTGGATGTAACAGCATAATACAGAAACACCATTAAGAAAAATACAGAGAAAATAGAGATGAAGGGAAAAGACAGCTTGATGGACCTTTCTCATTTACTCATATTTAGCCTTTTTACTATATTTACATCATTTCACCCAATTCCGGCAATGTAAATCATCCTCAAAATTGTTGTCATTGATATTAAATCCATTTAAATACAGTACCAATGGTGCGAAGTGTCTTCAATGGAGCAAGAGCTTTAAGATATGTAATCCAGAAAAATTTATCTTCTTACTGTAAACATAATTAATACAGCTCCTTATTGGCAGTTTAGAGTCCAATATTTTCACAGCATTTTTCAGTGTTGTAGTTGAAGCACTGGAGAGTAATCAGAACACTACCTGTATGTGTTTGTCTATGTATATATACATTACGGATATTACTGCATTAAAGCTTTATGCCACTTGCAATCTGCAATATTAAAAATGCACAATTAGTGGAGGTGACATGAAGAAGGGTTTAAAGATACCTAGTATTATGTTGACTTAAATTATTTTTCTATTGTTAATCTTGATTCCTATGAGGAAAATAATAGCACTGTATCAGTGAAAAGTAGGAAAAGTATCTGGCAGCTGACTTCAGTAGTAGTTTTGCCAAAGCAAATTCTATTTAACAAGCCCTTTTTCAAGAAATATAGCTGCTCTGTTTAGAATAGCTTCAGCTGAAAATTAAAAAAATTAGATTCATTAGGGCAAGTCAAGATACACTAGTCACCCATGATAGTAATAGTATTTGCCATAATGAACTCTGGAGGTCTATTTGGATGGCAACATTTCTTTCTGGGGGAAAAAAAGCATAGATGTATAGAGGTTCTATAATGTCAAGCTACCTGCAACTATGTACTTACCTCCTTATGAAAGCATACAGTAGTGAGCTGCTGCCTCCAGCTCTTCAGAGATCCAAAAGAACTCTGGTTTATAAATCAGAACACCCTTAGACTATGTTGACATGTCCTATCATATCTTAATTCATTCCAAGCTTCACTCGCCCCATATATGGCCTTTCAGCTACACAAACACACTTAAAGAGGTACAGTACTTCAAAACCAGCAGTTTATGTTATTAGAAAAAATAATTTGATCATCAAGTTGGGTTTTTTTGTGAGGAGGGGAAGGGTTGTTGTTTTGAGGAAATATATTTCTTTTCAACATATCACTGAAAAGTTTTAGTCACACTGAAAAGCCAATCCTGGATCACCGAGTACGAGAGGACAAATAAAAGTTACATTATTTCTAACTGAAAATATTTTTCAAAAACTCTCTTGAATGGTAGCCATGACAGTAATCAGAGAAAACTTTTCAGTTTAGGTAACTAATAGTCTCCTGGCATTTCTTTTCCCAAATCGCCATCTTCTCATAGTGCTTATTGTGCGGACTAGACTGAGACTAAATCTTCTGCTCCAGATGCAAAACTTCCATGTAGAATAATGGTACTGATGCTAGCAGTCCATTTACTGACTTAACTGTCTACTGAAACAAGGTTTCTAGGGCTAAGAACTATGCCTCTCTCTAAATCTCTCCATAATTGTGCCTATGATGCAGTCTCCCAACATTCATCTTGCCCTCATGCTGACATATTGAGGTGTGCGCTGTTCTGTGTCACACACGGCTGGACATCTATCAAGACAATCAGTTTTGCATGCACTCCAAAGCTCAATATTTAGAAGCATACAACAGCCATATTTTAGATTTTTATTTTCATTTTAAAGGCTTTACAGTTTTCTTTTTTAAAAATTAACTAATTCAAAGACGAGGTGTGTATGGGAAGGAGGGACATATTTGAATGCCTTTGGTTCCAAAATTTGACCTGAGCTTTAAAGGTTAGGTGTTAAAGAGCTGATACCTGATTTGCCTTCACATCCACACTTTCAGATTCAGCTGCATGCTCAGGTATAGTAATTAGCGCTCTCTGGGCACATTAGGAGAGAAAGTCCAGTCCCCAAACTTCAGGTGATCCTTACTTTGTATGTGGAAGGATGGAGCTGAGTCAAGACCTTTAAGCTTTATCTCCAGCAGTCTTACCCATTTTTTGTCAATGTCAGATCCACAGAAGCTGCTTTGTTGGAGAACCTAGGATCAACAGTGATCATACAAATGGTATGAGTATGTGTCACCAGATTGAGGGGACTTTTCTTTCACTGCTTGACCTGCACTTCCACAAAATAATGCTGATATAACCAGTGATGTACTTCAGGAGGACATAGAGCACAGTAATACTAATATCTGAGAAAAATGCTCCTTTCTAAAACAAATTAAAAAAGGCAGAACTGTGTTTTTAACTAGGCGCATGTGTGCACATATGTAAGTGTATTTGAAGTACAAACCTCATTATCATGAAAGATCTAAAAGTGTCTAGACTAAAGACAGAAAAAGAACTTTCTTTTAGACTGAAAAAAATTCTGTTTTGAAACCATTACTTAGTACAGGAAAGCAGAAATGTTTAAAATTATATTCATAATTAATATTGAAGGTGAGATTACTAAAATGCCATGTATAGGAGAGACTAACCTTAGGGTTAAAAATCACTGAACAAGAAAACCAGAGATCCAATTTAACTCTACAGACAGTCAGATTTCCATTCTGTTACTGTGCATATCATCTAATTTTTCTGTGTCTTCGGTCTTAACATCTGAATGTTAAATCCATTTTACTGCTGTTTCAGCATAACCAGCTGTAATTGAAGTGCAAGGCAATAATCAGCTGTATTGTTTTCTTTAAATATGCTAAGTGAGCACATCAGAGCACGGGTGCAAGTGTCTTTTATAGTTAGTTTCAAATAGCCAATCCCAGTTCAGCCTATTTCCAGTAACAATTCTTTTCTAATAATGGCTTTTCAGCACTGCAGTGAAAAAAAGCCCTCTACCCCATCCCACACAGTTCCACAAGAGGGAATCATTGTGGTGCTGAAGTTCAGAAGAGGTTTTCGGTTCGCAGAAAAGTTTTGATCTTGAAGATCAGCATAATAAGATGAAGAAAATAAGATTTGTTTCATACCACCTGAGTCCTTATCAGCTGCAGCATACAGCAGCTAGAAAAAAAGAGAACCATCCATTCCTTCCCTCACCTCTGCACCTAGTGCATGAAAATATAAGGAAAACATTTAATATAACTGAAGAAAATGCTGCAAATTAAGAAAACAATAAGCCTTTTATATCAGATTTGCCATGTTTTTCTGGTCTCCAGCAACATGTGACATTCCTTTAATATGTTGCTATTATGATACACCTGATTTGAAATACTGTTATTATTCAGTTTTCTGAACATGTTTTTTTAACATTTTCAGAAAGCTTTATCTTTAATTTAGTGTGATAATAGTGACAGCAATGACAATTAACAGTCCTGGGCATTTCAAAAGAATTCTTGTAATAGTGTGAAGTATAGTCTCAAGTGGCTGACATCTATGAGAAGTGCAGTTTAATGAGGGTGAAAAGGAAAAAAGAGATCTACTACAGTCAAAGGACAAAATACCTTTTGTCAAAGCTGTCGGAATCAATGACAAAAGCAGCAGTAGAACACAGTTAGCAATTTCTAGCTATACCGTAGAAGTATCACTATTGTATCAAACTATACAAAACTAAATAAAAAATAATACCTACTAGAAATCAAAATTGACTTGTTGGAAGAGAAACATAAATGAACATTCTAAACTGGAATTTACACTAGGTAAGCACATTTATTCTTGGAAACAAAAGTGATTATATTTTTGCTACAAAAATGGTAAGAGTGTGAGAAGACAAAACTGGATTTGAAGCTAAAATGTATTAAGATGGGAATATTTGAGCTGAGACTGATGTAGAACAATTCACAAACAGGTTGATATCTCAAGTGCATTTCACAATGTTCTTCCAACCAGAGGACAAAATATGTAATACTGAAGTAGAACTAAAAACGTAGTTAAGTTTGGATAAATCTGAGTTTCAGTTTATGCCCCATGCAAGATGTGATATTAATTGTGTCTCCATTTTCCTGTTTTCATTTTTCACTTAGTTTTCCTGTCACATTTTTCTGTATTTGAGAATACTGAATAAAATTTTCCAGTCTTCATGAAAAAAAATTATTTTGATCATAAACTCCCTAGCCAATTTTCTGTAATATTTACATTCTTAATTTTATTTAAACCCACAAAAGCAAAACAATTTAAAGTATCATTTGGAATATGTTCATTGTTAATGCAATAGCTTCTGGAAATACTACCTCTGATTCTGTTCCTTAGGCTTATAGAATAATACTCTAAAGTGCCTTATGGATTTATTTTATATTTATTTTAAACCTATAGTTTTCATTTTATAATACTGTGTCTTGTTGCAGTAAATCCAAATTCAATTCTTGGCCAAAACATGGCAGGGGGCTGTGGTACATGTTTTCCTGAAAGATAGGCTGGACTCATGCATTCTGTTTAACTTGATGACATTTTTCTTTTCAAAAAAAATTTAAAATCTCTATTTAACATGCTGTGTTAAGCTATCCCATCCCACTCCATATCTTTGATAGGATTTATATACAAGTTCATGTATGTGCAGAGAGGATACCCACCCAGCCCTTCAAGAACAACCAGTACTGTGAATTCTGCATCTGCTTCATAGAACTAGAATAAATGTTAGTTAAAATTGCACAAGTCAAAACAGTATAAATACACAACAATACATGCAGGTATAGTTTTCAACTAACTGCCATCTAATATAAATCCCATTTGATGAATTGCTATCAGTGGAGTAACTTAATAGTAGTTTATAATTTCGTATTTCTGCACATTCGATAGATACATTAGTCAGCATCAGTGGTAAGGAATAGTCCTGATAGTGACCTTAAAAGGTCACCATTACATGTCTTTTTGTTCTGTCTAGCAAAAACAACAACAAACCACCAAACCTCATGAGATGGAGTTTCCATAGCCTTTCAAGGATACCTGTTATTTTGTTCTAACCTAAGTGTTCCTAGCTAAATCATTTCTGCTCCAATTTTAAACATTTCTCTAACTATGCCATTTAACATAGAGGATAGTTTCCTTTTGCAAGACCTTTTTGTCTACTTCCCCTAGACTAAACCAACACCCTTTTAGTTCCTCGTCCCAGGTCATATTTCGCTAAGCCTCTCATCTGGACAACCCTCATCTTTCTTAAGATCTACTGCAAAGAGCAATGTAATATGGTGTGATGCCTTTCTTATGCAGATTAAATTGGAATTACCTGGGATTTTCTTACACATGAAATTCCAGGTCATACATCTGAGTACAACATTATGCTTGCTTTCTTGTAATGCCATTGTTGGCTTATCCACAATGACCACATCTTATATTCAATAGATAACTATTAAAATACTTTTAACACTAATCATATTTTCTAGAGTATTGTAACTTCTGAGCTTATCATCTGCATATGTAATTTGTATACTCTTCATACCAGAAAATGAACCTTGTAATTATATCTTTTCGGGTTTGCAGTAAGCCATAACCAACCCATTTATGCCTTACTGCTCTTTTTTTGCATCCATTTGGCAACAGTTGCATAAGGAACCTATTTCTCTAATTTGCATATAAGAATGTCACCTTGAACAGTACGACTTTCTTAACTCAATATTTATCAGATCTACTGCATTTTCTTTACCCACAAAGCACATTGACCTGTTGAAGCACGAAGTTTTACATTATTTGCTTTTGACAAAGCCAACTTGACAGTTAGTCATCACTTTGAGACCTTTTAAGTTTTTACAAGTAAATAGTTTATTTTTCCAGCACTTTTCCAGGAATAGAAATTCAGCTGACTAGTCTATTAAAAAAAAAAAAAACAACCAACTGATTTTATTCTACCCAATTTTAAGTGGGTTCCAAGTTAGGAAAGTAGTTATTAGGAATAGGTGGATAAATTAGATGTTAAGTGAACACAAGGAACCAGGATAAGTGTACTTCAAAATTTGGGCAAATATCTAAGTTGGGATAAATCTGATCTTGTCTACCTTTTCCAGACACCTATCATTCATGAGTTCTCAAAGATAATTATTAACAGATCTAAGATTACTTCATTTTAAAGTTTTTCAAAAGTGTCTTGCCCAAGTGATTTGAAAATTTATGTCCCTTGAGAACTGTTGGGGTTTTTTATTTAATTTTAATATTATTTAAGAAATCATCAACTGATCTGAATCTTCTTTCATTTAGACTCCAACTTATTCTGTTGGCAGATATTCCAGTTTTAATGATGCTCACATTCTTGAATTCTATTCGGTATATTTTGCTGGTTTTCACTTCCCTAATAATAAACCATTATTTTCCATTCCCAACCATTGATTCACTATCAGAAATATCACAAGAACATCTCATACACGGCCATTCAGTATTTTCAGTATTAAAAAAGTCAACATACATTATAATGTCTTTCTCAGAATATTATAAGAACTGTGTCCTTCTATACTCCTTTTCCCAGTAAACACCTAGTTTGAGATATCTGTTGATACTAAAACCTTGCCTTTGGTTAGTTTTGTTAGATGATTCTAAAAAGGATGGGAAGAAAAAGCCTTGTCCACTTAATTTTCATGGTTTAATTGTTTGTTTTGGATCCTGATTCACAGCAATGCAAATCACAATACTCCTTTGTGCTTTTTATGAATACACTGTTGCTCCCAACAGATGTCTCTTACTGTATTGTGGACCGAGCACCCCAGATTATCTGTAATAAATCTCTCCCTATTTCTGCTAGTCATCTGTTCCTGAACAAACTTTACCCTTCTATATCAAAATTTCAAACCTGAAATATATTCTACTGCGTGCCAGCCATGACAGTTTGTAAGTTTGTTATATACCCCCAAATTGAAGTCCTGTCTTCTAAACTCAGGTGAAATGCACTGTTACTGTATCAGTTGTTAAACATTCAAATACAGCATTCTCAACTCATTTCATTCCTTCTTTCTTCTTCTGCTAAGAATAGACCTTAGTTATACAGATGTGTTTATAAAGGAGAACAGCTTTTCACATAATTCATTTACTTAATTAGGTAATTAATGCTTAATTCATTTACAAAGATGAGCAGGCCTTTTCAGACTACCTCATTTTATATCCTCCTTCTCAGCTGCCTGTTCTCTAAAGTTTCTTGAACTCCTTTTCTCATCTTTATAGTGCACTATGTATATTCTCCTTAAAGAGAAATTTTCTCCCTAGCCAAGATTTGCTTTCAATCACTTACAAGCTTTTTTTCCTTAATCCCTTTAGCAATGTTGCACACCTACCATCACTCCACGTCCAGTTTACCCCCAAGATATTTAATTCCCTTTTGTGTAATGTTATATTAACTGTAAAGGTGAGTATATTCTTTTTTATTAGTAGTACAGGGGAAAAAAAGATAGTAAAAAAAAAATAACAAAACCACACGCAGCAAACTACAAGATATCAGATATCTGGAAATAAGATATGTGAAGTATAGAATAGACTATTTCAGTTGGAAGGGACCTACAATGATCATCTGATCCAACTGTCTGACCAATTCAGAGCTGACCAAAAGTTAAAGCATGTTATTAAGGGCATTGTCCAAATGCCTTTTAAACACTGACAGGCTTGGGACATCAACCACCTCTCTAGGAAGCCTGTTCCAGTGTGTGACCACTCTTTCAGTAAAAAAAATGCTTCCTAATGTCAAGACTAAACCT
>JAVKLA010000014.1:18009312-18035774 GCA_034782735.1 Sagittarius serpentarius | reverse complement strand
CAGGAAGCTGCAGAGAGCCACGAGGTCGCCCCTCAGCCTCCTTTTCTCCAAACTAGACAAGCCCAAAGTCCTCAGCCTCTCCTCACGGGGCATCAGGCCTTCCAGCCCTGTCACCAGCTTTTTTCCCTCCTCTGGACGCACTCAGGGACCTTCACATTCTTTTTAAATTGTGGGGGCCAGAACTGCACACAATACTCAAGGTGAGGCCACAATAATGCTAAATACTTCGGCAATAAGATAATGTGAATTTTAATACTGGTCCCAAGAAAGAAATTGTAGTTTTATTTCCAAATCAATACTACCGGTATACTACAGTAAAAATATCAATAAAATGGCATCTTTCTTTTTCCTTCATTCGAATTAAAGCACAGAGTTCAATACTGAAGACCAACAGAAAACATTTTTATTTCTGAATTCATTTTTTCCAGCTTTTACTTTAGCTTCTGTTCATAGATGCAACAGATTTTTGGTGTTTATACTCATTCACCCAAGACCAAAAGAAATGCTAATTAAGAAAAAAACCCAGAACCCTGTTTATATCAACTTGATCTGCATAAAGCATTAGTTGGCAATACAAGTGTCACCATAATTTAAAGGCCCCAGCTTCTAAGTGTTCATGTATTCTTTGTTTTGGAATTCTCTGAGATTCACAAACTCATTTAGAATTTATCTAGTCTGTTTTCTTTAGCACAGAGATTAGAATATGTGCTTGAAATTAAGTTACTGTTTTGAGACCAATTAAATCCATTAGGACATGCAGCTGATGAACAAACTGCCATTTTTCCACTTTTCTTTCTTAAAGACAATTGACTGCAGCAAATCTGTAAATCTGAAAGGACTTAATTCGTATCTACAGACAGTTTAGTGGTATTTAATTACCAGATACTGTAAGTTACCTTAAGGAAAAAAAACAAAATTAACCAACCTCTCATTACATCCTACTAGGTTGGGGTTTTTTTAATGGGAAATTTTAGTTAAAAGGAATATACTTAGCCATTTAGGATGATCACAGAAAGCAATGCTTATCTTCAAACTAGCAAGAAAAGTGTTCTAGAGCCTCATTCCAATTTTTTGTCTGCACAACAGATGGACAACATTAAAAAAAAGTCTTGAGAGCTAAAATAATGGGAGAAACTAAATCATAGAAGGAAGCAGAATATAGCTATTATTTAATGAAAAAAAAAAAAAAAAAAGAGTCAGGTCCAGGAGTATTCAAACACAGATTCACAGAAAAAGGACTGATTTTTCTTCCCTGAAAGAACAGACTCATCTACCTACTGTCACAATGCCTACTCCATAACATACTACCAGGGCAGAAGGCTTTATTATAATATTAAAACCTTTGCCCATTCTATGTTCATTTTTATTTCTATTAACTTATCCCCACTGTAACAGACTGCATCTCTTCTTACTGAGACAAGACGGAATTAAGCTTTCTAGTTTATTCATCTACTTCATCCTATTTGTAGTCTTGACTCTTCCTTATTACGCTGTATTCAACCTGATCTTTGCTCTATATAGTGTTATCTATCACATCCCTTTAGAAGCATCTCCGTCTATTTCAGCATGACACAACCTCCATTTTCTCCTGTGCCAAGTTATCCTGCTTTCCTCATTACAGGCTCCTGAACATGTAAGGCAGGTCTGATCAGCACAGAACACCCCAGTATTCTGAGGTCCAGCCTTATGTGAGGAGCAATAGCCAAACTCTGTAGGTTAATCTTCTCTGACTTAGCCATTTCTACATCATAAAGCTGGGGGGGGGGGACAGGATGTAGTTGCTACCCATAGTGTATGAAAAGCAACTTCTTTATGTCTTTTCTGAAATTAGTAGTAAGAAGTACAGCTATTCCTCCACAGCAAATACAGGGAGAATACTTCAATGAGGGACACAACCCAGTATTGGCTGTTCCTTGTGGTAATCTTTTAGATATGCAAATGTTCATTATTGCAAAGGGAGCTTGGGATTCCAAATTTCTCTCTTATTTCAAAATCAGCTCTAAACACAGACTGACTTCCTCTGTACCACCTTCATACAACACAATCTCAGATCAAATTGGATCCAGATCAAATACAAGTGATGGCAGTCTATTTTGCACATCTCATCATATCGATGTTGTGAAGACAGCTACACTAAGGAAGGAAAGGCACACAAAAATACTATGGAAGACTGCTTCTACACTTATGTAGAGTGCCTCGTGTAGCATCACAAAAATGCTCTGCTATCTATTAGAGTCACATAACTGGTTTTCCTATAAGACAGGACCATGGGGGATTGCATACAATCGGACACAATGGTGTCAAGAGGCAGCTGAAGGGTGCACTTAAAGTATCAGTCTCCAGTGCATTCCTGGGAATGACACTGGAGTTAACATGGGCTTTTACTGACTGCAGAGCATCAAATAACCACACAGCTTTTTCCATTTGTGTTTACTTAATAAGACATATCCCATCTTGAAGGAATGAAGAACATGTTATTAGAAAGCTTTGAAGTGGGTGAGGTATCTTTCCTCTATTAGAGAAGCAAAACTTTAACAATTCCTTAGAAAATTTATAAAACTGAGCCCTAACAATTAAGACATTTTGAAAATTTTTTTTAAAAAAATCATACTTTCCCTTTGAATGGACCTACAGTCTTCCAGGATTTTGGCATATGGGCAACTCCCCACAATTGATCTTGAGAAGGATCCAGACATAGAGTATGTATGTTTTCTAACTTTTCTTCCTATCTATAATGAAAGTATCATCTCCCCTTGTATCCATGTTTATAAAGTAATAATAGAAATACATACAGTAAATTTGTCCCCTCAAGAATATTACTTTTAGCAATCAAAAAAAAAAAAAAATCACTGTAACTGCTATACCAACTTATGATTGTCTTTGACCAGGGTGTACTTTTCGGAATTGTCCATTCAGATAAAGGAAATCCCTAACACTAATATCATAAAATAAGGCATGCATTATCATCCTAAACAACTTTTCAGTTAAAGACAGTAAAATGTGGGTGATTAAAAGAGAAACAAAGAAGGGGAATATAAGAATGATATCCATCTTACATTAAGGAATCACTGGCCAAATGGAAAAAACAAATATAAACAGTGATGTTTTGTCTTCATTGCCTTCATTTTAATAAATTTGAAATTAAGTGTTAGATGGCACAAGGAGTCTTACAACACAGTTTCTAAATATTAGCTGAAACTATCATATTCAGCTTCAGCTCTAGGTTCACAACTGAATATTTGTATTCTTCCATGGCAGGAGATAACCTCTTCTTCAAGCTGAAGTAACTACTTCCTTTCAAAAGGTTCCTGTCCCCCTGCCCCTTCCCTCAAAAAACACCAGTTTGCAGTTGAGCTCTAACAAGATTTACACTCTAGTTCTTTAAGACTGACGGTTTCTCATAGCTGGGAGTTGTTGCCATATGTACTTCAAAGGCAAGCGATGGTGTGGTCTTCCCAGCAGTGTGTTCTGCCTTTGAAGTCTTTGAATTATCCATAGGAGATGCTACTAACAAAGAGAAACAGTCAGTCTTAAAAAAGTAGAATTTAAGTTTAATTACAGCAAATGCCACAAAAAAAGAGAGGATTACCTTTTTAAAACTAGTTCTTTTGTTTATCTTTTCAGACAGCAACAGATTTCAAGGAAAAAAGATGTGGTAGCTGGGATTACTGTTTATTAGCAGGAACAATCAGTACCATAATATGAAGGTTCTAGCTACACCAGAAAGGAATATAAATTTAAAGTGAATATTTCCTGAAATAATTTTTTATGCTTTTAAAATAAATTACCTCAATCTCCTTATTGATTGCCGAATTTATTTAAAATTTATTTTAAAAGAGCTCGTGTTCTTTTTTCTCTTAAATGTTAACAGTAGCCGCACGTAGATCAAGTAGATCACAACATACACAAGAAAAACTTCTTTTCCATCTTCATTCCTATTTCTACTTACATCCTGACTTCAAAACATGCTTTATGAAAAGATCAGGTCTAGCATGAATGTTAACAACATATCTCTTTCAAAAAACATGGAGTTTAGAGAGTCCATTAAACATGAAATATTTCTTTGGGTTTTTTTTTTTTTGTTTGTTGGTTGGGGTTTTTTTGTAGAAGGGGAGAAAATTACTTGAAAATATTGAGCAAAGGAGTTTCAAAGTGTTAAAACATGTGACTTTTCTAACTGAAAAGCCTCTTTTAAAAGGTAACCTGTTTATTGTAAAAGTAGTCTCCGAACAATTTAAATCAAAGTGAAACATTTCCAATTTATGTAAATCTAAGTCTATAACTGTTTCACTGAAACACAAATTACTTTTTCAATCATCATTTGATTAAAATTTGAGGCTTTTTCACTTCCTGTCCTATTTCAGAACAATAATATAAAGAAACCCAAACATTAATAAACAAGCTGCATATTTCTTGCCTGAAGTCTGGAAAGTTAGACTTTTAGGGAGGCAGTCTCTAAGGTTCACTGCCTCGCTTTTTTTTTAAAAGGCATGAAGAACAAAATCAGTTATAAAATTTTATGCCCTGCCATCTCTGTTCACTTCTCACCTCTTGATAGCTATACACACATCTTACTTGAACTTAATAGTAAGCAGGCATTCTGTCCTGCTGTAACTGCTGTTTATCTAGCAGAGTTAGTCTTCACTATAGGTAGCCTCACATGTAAGGCATATTGTTTCTTTATCTTAGTTTTTTATTTCAGATTTAGATAGAAAGTAGCATTATGTAACATGGGTATCAACAATCTTCCAGTTCACTGGACCACGAGAAGGCTTTGAGGCTCACCATGCTCTTTTCTTGCCAACGACAGTTCAACCAGCATGGAAGAAGTTAGCAACATTTCCAAGAAGATTAAATATCTCTCGTTTGGCTAAATACCTTCCTTGTATCTTCCATTACAGTCAGATTTTCCTCTTACCAAGGTCTTAGTTCTGACCACCACTAGACAGACCTCAACTCAAACTTGAAAAATGCTTTAAAACTTAAAAGATGTCGCTGTCAAGGCAAAACAGGAGGGCAAAACAAAATTTAAGGTGAGGTAAGGGAAAGGTAGCAAACTGGTATATTTCTACTGGAGAGTCAGGAGTTCATTTTTAACTCATGTAACTCATCTGCAAAACAAGCCTCCAAACTTCCTTTGGTTTCAATTCCTAGCAGCTAAAACCAGGGCTCCTTCTGTAATTGTCTCTGAAAAGGCATATACTGAAATTCCAAGTAAATATGGCATTTATTTTCTAACTTAACTAATGCCAGAAGCAGCACTAGAATTTAGGTCTTCTATTTCACCTGGCATACTAGTACATCTTTCAAGTTGCCATATTTTTCTTCAAAATTTAAGGTTTAAATAAAATCAAAAGACATAGCTGTTAGCAACTGGTAAGTCACTGCAGAAAACGCAGATAGAGCGTGACTGATTTATTGACAGCTGTGAGCTCAAACACACAGAATTCAGCAACTGAAGCATACTTATGAGAATACTTATGCTAATAAATCCACATTATTTGTTATACACTACCTTGCCAATAGAAAGGCTTGTAATTTAGTTAAGATTTCTTAAATTAAGAAATAAGAGTAGTGACACCCCTCCTCCCTCTCTTTGTACATGTGATTATACCTGCACATAGTCTAATGCTTTAGCCTTACCGGTGCTGTCATCATAAACAACAGTAACTGTTTTCCACTTGAAGAACTGCACAAGGTCAAGGATGGCACGGCTGAGTGAAGAGAAATCTGGATAAAGGCTGACATAGAAGGAGTCCTTGTTGTCTGACACCTGATGTTTCCAGCGGGTCTGGATATGTGGAACACCCAAAGCGTTGCAGATGGATTGCACGGCGTTAGCTGAGGAGCTATGGGATGGTCCGAAGATGGCAGCCACCCCAAGGGACAGCTGATCGCAGGCTGAAGAGGAGACAGAAGTCTGTCAATGATGAAAGAAGGCAGTGCGCCAGAAGATATTGCACAATTCATATTAAACAAAAGGCACTCCATGAATATAACTTTTATTGCTGACAGAGCTCCCTTCTTGTGTAACACTTTCACTTACACAGATTTCAACTTCAGAATACACTTCTAAGCTTTCACTATGAGCTGATGAATAGCAACACTTAACATCAAAATAGCGCTCAGCTACGTTTAATAAACACTTCTATGTCAGTAGAAGTCACAAAGGCCAGCAATTGTGTATCTTTTGAAAAGCACTGACAAGAGAAGAGATCTATGCTCAGCTGCATCTTACATTTGGAAAAAGGCCATATGGGACAGTATTCTAACCTAGGCAGTTTAAGCATTAACGTCTTCCTCAATCAATCAACACTATTTTTACTGAGAACCTAATTACTCAGAAATTGTACATGTTAAGTAGATTGCAGTTAAGTATCAGGCAAATGATTAATTTCATTGAAATAGACATTTGAATTCCTGTATCTTAAAACACTGGAAACACTCAGTTTTGCTAAACCTGTGTTAGTAGATAAAATTGGCCCTGAGAGTCACTGACATGATACTGCCTCATTCAAGTGGCTTAGCTCTCCTTTTTTCCAATATAGGATGGCCCTACAGATACCATGCATTAGCAGTCTCTGGTCTGTACTATCTCCCAAAGTACACTCCAGTATTAACTTGTAGAATATTAGTTGGGATATGCCAAAAAGCAGGAAAATTAGTCAACACTGCAGGCAAGTGTTTCAGCCCATGCCCTGCTCCTGTTTAGATCACTGGCATAGATATAACCTTTATGAGTATGCAGTTCTGAAAACCAACAGATTCTGTCTCCTAAGAAAACATCCTGTTTGGTAGTGAGAAGTAATGAAAAGTATCTCCCTAATCCAATCTAGATGCGAATATTTGTATGAGGTCTGATTAATTAATATTGTTACTCCACCATCAATGATCCTGACAGCAGAGGATACAGGCAGTAGAAACACTTCTTGCTGCATTACTTTTCTCAGCAAGTCAAAATTAATTGTGTTATCGTGCACATCCTTTTCAACAGCACGAAAATATTGCGAAGTCTTTCAAGTGCATTCCAGAAACTCTGCTGGCACACCTTTTTATTACTGCAGAGCATCCGTGGTTTAAATGAACTTCTTATATACATAGGATCTCCATTGCATTTCTGAGCATCGGATCAGGGCCTAAATGACTAGCTTGATAAAAAAACATTTATGCTAATATTGCCCTTCCTAAGAGTAATCAACAAGCTTTATGCAAATGTCAGTAAATGGGATCACTAACAACAGCAATAGCTACCAGATGGCTTTTCAATGGGCCTTTTTTTTTTTCCCATTTCTGAAATTTGAATAATGCAATGCTTTCACACGTGATTTAGTATGGCACTGGCTCTATCAGACGCATACCAATTTTTCTAGTGCACTGACAGATATTTTGTTTGCATTTACATTATTCTTCAATGAAACAGTATCTTGGAAATATCTTCTTGCCTTCAGATTGCTCTTTCATATAGTACCTTTAAAAAACCATTAATATTTCATCTATATTCAACTTCAAAAGTATGTGTTAGAGGTCTAAACAGGCTATTTTTGATGCAGCGCCTGCCTGCTCACTAATGGACATAATCATGAACCACAAAATGAGTCAAATGCGTAAGCCTCATTGTTAAAACTCTGCTTTGGAGCCATCATAATAAAATGAACCATTTTATGTTAACCTTTAGCCTTTGATTCTGAACTAAAGCACATGTCAGCACAAATGCAGTTGGCTGTATTGTGAATTGATGAAGCAAAAAGCTGTTAGCACTGGAAGATTACACAGATTTTGATACAGCCTGACCAGTTACAAATAAAGACTTGCATTCTCATCCAAGGTGCAAGTGGGAACAATGAATACATACAATTGATTCAATATATCCAATCAATGGCATGTTGCCCTTCTAACTTCAGCTATTGTAGTCTATCAAGACTTAGCAATATAATATTAGGGCTAGCTCACACCTTCAAGCAAACCCCAAGTAAGAGCTAAAAGTAGTTATATTGTCTCAGGAAAGGCTTAAAGAATTAAAGATTGCAGAACAAATATCTCTGCTCTCTATATCCTCCCTCAGGAATGGAGATAATCTGTCCCATTGAATTTCACAGGACAGTGTGTGCTGGAGTCAGGAAGCAGTTGAATTTAGAAGATGAGGAGGAAAGGAGAAAGAAGGGGCCAGAATTAAGGATCAGTCCATTTATTCACTGTTGGCTGAGATGGAAAGGAAAGAGTAATCTCTCTCAGAACCTGCTTTAATCCATCATCCAAAATACCAGAATAACTACTCAAGAATACTTTGTTAGAAGTGTGGTTTGCCTCTTTCTTCTTCCACACACTCTCTTCTGCAAAGAAACCATCTTGCTAGGCACAAATATTTAGCCCATAATATTTTTCATAAATCAAAGCATCTTACAATGACCAAACTGTGTGTATTTCTGTAAAAATATGGATACCATCTATTTTCATACCTAACAACAACAGCCTATGTCAGAATTATTTGGGAAATAAACAAATAAAACAGGTTAGCAACATCAACTCTGTATGTTACAGGAAAAGAAAAAAAATTCTCCTAATTTCTAAACCGAATTTTTTGATCAGTATTATATTACACTTCTAAGATGTACTTCATGTACGTTCATCCTGACACAGCAGCTTTTCCCTAGGCAGCATTTCTAATGTGATATCAAATGTTCTTCTTCATCTTAGCCCACTATAACATCAAAAATCCCTTCTTGTGTAAAACTTTCTTTCTTCGACACTTACGAGTGGCATGTCGGGACCAGATCACTTGGCAGATTTAGGCTAGAAGCCTGTCATAAGAAATACAATTGACCTCTGATTCTTTCATCCTTCTTATTTTCTTGTTAAGGATAACATTCATATGAAATTGGCTCTTCAATTTATAAACAAATATTTTTAAAGAACATGTAATACAGTGCAAAATTCAGTCCTACTGAGTTCTGACACAAGGCTTTGTATTTTCTCCTGTAAATACTTGTTGGTGTTTGTACTTCCTAGGATATGGCAATGATGCAGTACATCTCACATCTATTGTCATAGACTTGAATGTAAAACAATCTGAAAACTTCAATTTTTTGAAAATCAAAGATCTGAAAATTCAGGAAAAATGTTCAAAATTATTTTTTCTTTAAACAAATAATTTATAGGTAGGAGAAAACTGCTGAATTCAGGTCTAGACATTTAGCTGACAGCAATATTCTTAATCACAGACTTAATATTTAGGCTATTTTTATGCCTTGTTGACATAAGATGCACAAAATTACAACTACTTGTTCCCCTTTGAAGCCCACACCTGATTAACTATATGAGACATTCATATGCTAAAGGTATTTGTGCAGATGTACTTAAAGTGATTGAATGCTTAAAATTGAATTGGAGCCTTCTTCCAGATTCACTAGAATTTGACAACACTTGGCATTTTCCAGGACAAAGTCTGGAGATAGTGTTTTCTCACTCCAAAGGAGCTGGTCTCAAAAACACCCTAGTCATAAAGCTCAGAAAAAAATATTTCAGATTTTAAATATTTAAAGAAATAGGTTTTAGACAGGAGCAGTGGGAGCAAAGGTCACAATGTAATTTTCAAGCAGGTTCCATTACAGCCTTCAAAGGGTGGTCTTTAAAGCAGTTCTTTGATGTCAGCCACCAACATGTAGTCTCATTGCATATAGCTTTATTGGACAGACATTTTTTCAGGTAGGTAAAACCAAGTGAGTCTTAGTTGCTCATTGAAAAAATTAAATATGTAAAAAGTTACCTTTTTTGGATGCTTCAAAACTGTCATAGAGATTTATCTTTTGGGTGTCATATGTTAATGTGGTGTTTGGCAGAAGAGTTCTGTTTCTGTTGATTGTGTTCACAGCAAATCTGAAGGCTAGTTCTTCTGCTCCCATTGGACCAGATTCCACACACTCAAAAATGCCTCCTGGTAGTGCGAGAAAGAAAGAAAAAAAAACAAACCTCTAGTAAGCCAAAAGGGCATACAAGTACATATTTAAATCATCAGCTTGGGAAAAGAGTCATCAGCCTGAATTTTTAACTTAATAAACCTCGTACAGTGCAGCTCATTAAATTATCTCATGATTTTGGTGAGGTTTGGGTCAAGCCATAAATAACCCAGCAACAAATCAAACTTACCTTAAAGAAAACCTGTTTGGCTTTTTTCCATATAACATTCATTTTATGAATGAATAAAGCCAGCATGGCAATATAAACTAACCACACTATTCAGAAGCAAAATAGGAGAGAGATGAAGAATATGTAATTATTCTTTTACATAGTTAAACTTGAAATGATTACAGTTACCCCTTCCAGATCAAGCACCGCCTATGTGTGTGTGGCAGGGGGAAGGGAGATTTCTGGGTTCTTGTTTTCTGCTGTTCTAGACTTATGACACAGCTACAATGAACTGGAGAGTTCACTGGAAATGCAACATATAAAAGAGCATGTAACTGGGATGCCCCAAACTGCCTCCAGAAATGAAGATGTATAGAAATTTTAGCATGACTGTGTGCCTGAACTGAAGAATATGTTGAGCAAAGGGTTCAAATTTTGCTTTTTTGTACTGAGCCACATGTACAAGCTAACCTCATTGTCAAAAAATACAGGAATCTAAGGAACTACACCCTGCATAAGCTCTATCACACAATGAAAGCATCCCCAAACAAAGCATACTGCAGGAGTAAGACATGCCTCAAATGATAATCTCTAGAACACTTCTGAGCCAACCTTAATCTTAAACGAAGCAAATAAGTTTGTGAAACGGTGCTGTGCTTCAGCTGTTCTTTTCTCATTAATGAGATATCATTTCCCATGAAATGTAAATTTATACGTATGTTGGGGTAACATCATTTATTCTTGGGTCTGGAAAGGCCAAGGATACAGTGACAATAAAAGTAATTTGATAAGTCCTTACTACGGTGACATGGAATGCCTCAGAAAAACAATCAGCATCCATATGGTCTCTTCGGTCCTCATGCTAACAGCATCTGTCAATACTAATGGACGGCCAATGGCCATCATCTGAGGATCACTAATTACAAGCCAGACATTGTATCTGCGCAAGAAATGTTTTTCCATCTGCTTTCTCCTAGCTTGGGCTTATTCATTTCCAGAGTAATGTTGCTAACTGGCGTTGTATTGGCTAAAAAATAATTATTTGACCCTCCACTACTTTCTCAGCAAAAAGTTCTCAGAATCTGAATGTACAGGAACTGAGTCAGACTGAACTTCACAAACTACAGTCACTTTGTAGACAGTCTTGTTGAGCAGCCAAGTAAATAAACTATTTCTAAAGCAAAAAGGGCGAGTTGATAACTAAATGCACATTCTTTTTGATACTATTAAATATGAAAAGGCTTTTCAGTTTTGCAAACCTCATGCCTCTTCCAACTTCTTTCTCATTACAGGATGGAAGTGTTAACTTTTTTCCTGCAGATAAGCCCTTAAATTCCTGGTGAGAGCCCTAGAGACAGATGCTGAAATAATATTAATTTAAAAGCACAAGTGCTAACCACTGAGATGAGATGTGACTAATAATTATTTAAACATTAATTATTTAAAACTGAGAATGAGGTACTGATGGGAGAGGCAGACACTTAAGAAAAATTTAGATACCTAGGGAAATGATTCAAACTGATTGAGCATAGAATGTATATATAATCAGTAACCAGTATTAATGATACTTCAGAAGCTAAAGCCAAAGAAACTTGAATAACATTCAGGTAAATATAGGCCTAGTACACTTTAAAACTGAAAAAAAGTGACCATATTTATTTGCACAATAATGCAATACTAACCTGAAAGGCAACCTAGTGTTCTTTAAATTAATGAAGTGCTCTGTTCAGAAAAACAGCCTGACAGACAAGATTTTGTGCTGCTTAAGAATTACAGCACCTAAACATTATAAATCAAACTATGACATATAGGAGGATCCTATTTTGATTTGGGGAAAATATTTAAAAATTGCTGCAGAAAGCTAAAAATTAGTGAATAAATGGTAAGTATAGGTATTAAGAGACAAGAAAAATAAAAAGACGTTTCCATGAACATAATGAAAATTAAGATAGATTTGATAGACTTTCCTAAGGCATCTGGAAAGCAGTTATTCAAGTGTATTTGAATAAACCAGTATCACACAGTTATTAAAAAAGATTATATCCTAAGTTACAATGGATTCATAAAGGGAAATAAGCATTACAATACCTCTTTCTTCTCCTTGAAATTTTTACATTGGAATATTTCTTTTTTAACTTTAATGTGTCTGAAGCTCAATATAATCTTTCTCCTTTATTCCTGTACTTTTCATTATGCTCATTTCTAAATTCTTGAGACAGGGAATTCCTTGTCAAAGATGCAGCCACTACTCTCATCATAAGTTAAAATAAGTATAAAAATGGGTTTTGACCTCTCATATCTGGGTAATTCCTAATGGTAGTGACAGTCCATCACATAGTAAGACAATTTTATGAAGATGATGAAGTCTCTATCTCCTGTGAGTGGCAACGATGTGTAATTTCCCATATACACCATTCAGTGGTTTCTTCCCTCACTCACACTTTCTCTGTCCCTGTGATAAATGTATCCCCTGCAAAGCTAGCAGCATATGGTCTGTCTGCCTCAGAGTAAGTTTCCATTCCTACGGAAAACAGAGGTAGAATAACCTGTTTCTGTTGTCCTGTGATTAGAATATTTTGCTAGGAGGAAGTAAAACCTAGCTTCTGATTCCTGCTTCCTGAATATTTTCATTTTTTACACTAGATAGACACTGAATTAAAAATAAGAACCCTAGAGGAATATAGATTAGACCATATATTTGCAGTTTTCTAGCTGTTTTCTATCATGTAGGATGTCAAACTTCCACTAGGCTCCTTTCATTTCAGTTTTATGCTACTTCTGTATCTGTCTGCTCAAGCAGTGGAGGAAGATCATCCCATAATTAAATACTTTGGATGCTGGCAGGTGTAGGTTCATCTTAACCTTCACACTAGGAAGAGGCTCAAATCAACAGGTTGTCAAAGTGCACCATGTCCTACTAATATGCAAAACAGCTGAAAATGCCAGGCTCCTCCGTAGTGAATAACAGCTGCTAGCTTTGGCCAACCTAATAACTGCACACAGGGCACCACCATTTTTCAATTGAATATCTAAGCAGTTTAAAATGAACTCACACTCTAAGCAGAGCAGGAGTTTAGACAGACACAGGTCTGCATTCTGAATATCAGGGTACAGTCACAAAACAGCTCCTCTTTCTCCGGCTGAGGGCCCTTTCATGTGTACGTGGAAGTCTATGCTTCAGATATTTTTGGGGTGCTCAGCAAAGGCACGTAAATGAGTTCAGACATTGACAGGAATGGCAAGGTTTAAAGGGTGCTTTCTCCATTGCTGCGTAAGATGCAAGTAGAAATTTGTTTGGTAACTTTAAACTGCCTTGGCCTTACTGTTATGTTCCTATATTTGTTACTGAATATGTAAATAATAACAAAAAAAATACTTTTAGTATTTTTAAAGAAAATCCACTGGCTTAATGCTGGGAGGCAAGCCACAAATTACACTGTAATTTTTATAAAATGGAAAGGAAATGAATAAAAAGGATTGGCTTTCCACTTCAGGTAGACTCAATTATAGAGGGACAGTGGTTTCCAGAAGCTGTTATAGCACACTGAGTCATGTTGTTCTCTCCTAAGCAGGCTGTTCTTTACTGCTGTTGTACCTTGTATTCAGGATAGCCTTATTAATAACCAAATTGAGGAATGCACAGCATGCTGTCAGATAAGCAGACAAGAGTCATAAATCTTGCCATTGATATGTGGACAAGCAGCCAAGCCAATGCCTATCTCTGCCTAACAGCTTGAAAAAATGCAGGTGGTGGGGTTTGTCTTATTTTTAACACAGCTTATATGCTGCTATGTTATGCAGAAACATCAGTTCTCATATATAACCAGCAGCACATCCTAGAAGAAACGGCTAAATTTTCACTGCTACCTCAGAACAGAGACAGAAAACTTAAAAGGAGTAGTAAAATGTGTATTTAATGCTTAGCTTGTTTTAATGGTCTCATATATGACTTCTTCATTTACAATGTTAATGATATGGCAATTCATCTCTGCCCTATAACAGTAACACTAGGGAATATGGCATCACGTAGCTACAGCTCAATCTGTAGCTCATGAAGTTTTATTGACTGTGTACAGTAGGTGACTGCTGTATAGCTGAATACTTCAAGTTTTTACTGTCATGATAACCACTTATCAAAAGCTCACTAGATTTTAGTAGTGACCAACACCTGAAGAATCACAGTGATGGGGAATGTTTAAGACAGGCCAGTCCAAGCCAGATACACAAAAGCAATTGTAAAACAGATTGTAAAAAGAGATTCAGATCTCTTAATCTTGATATACTAGAACTGCTTTTACTGAACCTGAAATCCATTAGGATTTTTCATCACAGTTGTCGCTATTGAACACTTGTATGACCAAGTTCTTTACCATAACCAATAGGAAAAATCTAGTCATCAGTGTAATACTAATGCAGCAACAGTTACTTCCAAAACAGAAACCACTGGAAAAAAATGATAGCAATATTTTATCAAAAAGAACAATAGGTAGTGCCTAAAATAGTACGAGTAATGTAGATGTCCTCATTATTTTCCAAGGGAAAAGAAAATCTGAAATAGTTTTTAGAACAACTATAAAGTAAGAAAATTTGTTCTGAAATTGTTCAAATTAAAAAGTCTGCATTTTCCACCAAAAGAAGTTGAAGAATTACCATTTTTAGTCCACAAGACATCTCAATTTTCTCCAGTTTTCAAATCTTTTTTTCAAATGCAAAACCCAGAAGAAAATAAAGTCAGCTCATGAACATCTTGGCAAAAATTACCCCCAAAAATTTGGTCCTGCTCTTAAATACCTAATTTCACAAATAATAGGACAACCATTTGAATGATTCAGCTTTCCATTTCTATTCCACAAAAGGATCGTAGGTATTTTTCTCCCCATAAACATTGCACTTTGGGTAACATTATCTTGTGTGTTTTGCATTATCATCCTCATGTAATATCTGATAAAACCCAGCAGAAACTGCCAGAACAAGTTATTTGTAAATCTCTCCTCCTTTTACATATAGAGAACTTTTGAAACAGATGCATGCCATAAAACCTGAGCTACTGTTACCTACTTGAAATAATCCACATTCAAGAAAGTTACAAAACTATCCAAGTAAAACCACAAACAAGCAAAATAGCAAACGTGGCTGATACTAAATCAGAGAATTTCTCCTTTGACCCAAGTTTGTTTCAGTAGAAGAGAATGCTATTTAATTGCAGTAGCCACAGGCTATTTTGCAATCTGTGCCCTCTGAAAAATTAAACCTTTAAATATATAACAGAAGGCCACATTACGTCAGATCATAATCTGACAAATCAGTTGAAATTAAGCCTACAGACTACTTCAAATTACTGAATCTAAAATAATTATTTTTCAATATCACTGCAAGTATATCACCTATATACACAGAATTAAAACTTTCATGGTTTGGCAGTATCAGGAATTTACCAGACCAATTTTCAAGTGTGAAATGTGGAGAGAAAAATTTAAACACAAACTCATTCTAATACAGCATTGTTGACATTAACAAAGTTATGGAAACAATAATGGTAATCACCATTTCAATTTTAACTGTGATTTCCTTGTATGAAGATGTAAGATGAAGTTTCATTTTTTCTAATATCAAAACAACTTGATAAAGATCTCACACATACACACACTACTTATTAAAGCTATAATTTTTTAACATTATCACTATATTACTGTTATCATGGACCAATTTGTACAAATTTACGAACAGCTATGAAGAAGGCAGTCTATTAATATATTATAAAAAGTAACATCAATCACATTGTGGCATAAGCACCATTTTTTAATGATACAGTTACTTTTAATATATAATAATGTAAATCCATGTCTTAAGTAACATTAAAAACGTGACTGAGAGCTAGGAATGAAACTATTTTATTTCTTCTTCCTCACCTCAGATCAATACTTTGAATATAAGATAACTATGATGCTCAGATCTAATCCTGATGTAACAAATAGAAATCTCTTATTCTGATTGATTATTTGCCATTCAGAACACATGAACTCCCAGACAGTCTTTGTTAAATTAACCTGGAAAGATGGGAGAAAGGAGTAACTGGTATCTGTGAACAAAGTATCTGCAACAAACAACTTTTTAGAAAAGTGTTTCAAGAGAGAACCAAGCAAGTCTATCAGTATTATATCATTAAAACATATGCTTATATCTGCTGTGTTCCAATTTTTAAATTGGCCATTTCGTAATCAGAGCCAGTGATTATGTAAGGCGGTACTACATGTAGAGGGATAAAAAGTCAAAAGCATATCATGGAGAGTTCAATGGATGCTAGTATACTGTCAACATTTCCAGAGACGGAAGTGATGGCTTTTTGGAAGCATGAAGGGACTACGGTTCTCCCAATACAGGCATAGCCAGAAGGCAGTGAAGAGGCTCATCTGAAAAACCTAGTATCACAGATGTGGCATGGATGATACCGGGAACAGGAGGTATGGTAGGTGCTGTGCTACAGTGACTGATCAGGGCTGCCAGTTGAAGGAATTTTAGCCCTAATCAAGCATGCTACGGGCTGTACTGATAATCCTGTTTCAGATCCTGTTACGGATTGGAAAGCTACAGAGGTGGCTCAAATACCTCCACAAAGGTTGCCAGCTTAGACATGGGCTTCCTATAAATACAGAACAAAATTACATCTTAGCCACTTATATCTGTCTGGAACAGGATTTAAGAAAATTAATCACTTTCATGCAAGACATTAAAAGCAAATGAAAAATTTTCTTCTTTCCAACCTTTTCCATAAAACAATGTAGTTTAATTTTTTATATCAATTTAGAATACAGCAGTGTGAATCTGGACTATACCATGTTTTTATTATTCCTTTTCAAAATTATATCGAAAGGTTTCTGAATCCCACAACCCGAAGAAGTTTAAAAGGATCACTTGTCATAGAAAACTCTGCTTATTTGACTTTGAAGTCCTTTTTACGTGGATAAGCAACTGTGGGAAAAACAGTACACATCAGTAGTATACTTTATCCATACTGAGTGTACATAGGATTTGGAGGAGAGAAGCAGGACCTGGAATTTCTTGGGTTTGTTTTCGTTGCCACAGATTTCTTGTGTGACCTTGGACCAGAAGCTTTTCCAAAAAATAAATATCCCAAAACAGATGTAACAAACACCTCAACATTGTAATAGAGGCACAATTATTGGAAAAAATGTAACACATTTTGAAATGAGACATAATTTATGTCAAAGACATATGTGGAATTAATGTATGAAGGCATGATCACAGAATCCTGCAAATATTGCACTATAAAATGCATAGAAATATTACCTTCAGCATCTAAATTATCTTTTGATTGATATTTTAATGCAGTTGCATGAAACTGGCAACTTTAAGACGTTTGAATTACCCACAGATTTAAGAAAAATAAAAGTATTTTCTGATTGTACAATATATAAGGGGCTAAATATCCAGTCAATGTTAGGTTTATCCTGTTAGTTTAATGTTAAATTATATACCTAAACAGGAACAGTTTGGTTTGTTTTTCTTAAATGTGAGGAAATACTAAGGGATAATATGAGGAAATACTAAGCATGGATCTCACTTGAACAAAAGCTTCCTTATCTTATAAAAGCGGTGGAAAAGATTTCTAGAGGTAAGTACATACAAATGATAAGTATCTTTAAAATTGTATTTTAAATATAATTTGATGCATTCTAACATCTTCTTTAAGTCAGATGTGACAAATCCCACATGTCAGTATCTTAACTTTTCATCAGCACAGTTCTAAATATGCTTTGAAAAGTCATAAATAAAATACTACTAAAAAATGTTACTAGACTACAATATGCAGCATATGTATAAAACACTGCTTCTGATAGCATCTCTGTTTATGAATTTTACTCCTTTCAGTCAGAACATCAGCAGAACATGACTAAAAATGACAGGCAAAATAAGAACACCTAAACACATTCATCTACGGTGTTAGAATGTACTATCTGTACGATTTCTTCCCACTTTAAGGATATACATTAGCTTCTTCTGACATGCTAAGCAATTTATTACAGAATACACTTGCAATTTCAGTGCAATTATCACATTCACATAATATTTAATCTCTCATGACTAGCAGTAACAAAAAGAAACAAAACACTAAATGAAATGTGACTACAAAAATGGCCTCAGGAGATTCTGCTAAAATGTGCTTTTCATTAGTTTGGCTAACAAAATGTTTTAAACTCTCTTAAAACAACACACCTTTGTTTCCTTCCCTTTTTCTAAGAGGCAGCCAACACTCAGATAAAAAAAAATTTTCAGTCTCCATGAGGAAAACTTTTTTCTCCAAAACCTCTTTAAAGAAGATAGCATGCTAACTTAAATGCTTAGGGTTTGCATAAATACTTTCACAATGACTAATGCAAAAGTCTTACCTCTGTTTATAGGCTGCTTACTGGGCAGCTACAGTCTTCAAACTTTCCTGCTTATAGGTTTGAAGATATATAAATCATGGACTATTTAATTTTATTCTAGAAAGAGTCGTGAGATGTATTAGAACACAGATAAAAACAGTTCCCTAACCTCCTCATATGGACCATAGATAAATGCTAACAATATTGCATTAGGCCAGGATTTTTTCTTTCCATCACACTGAATGCTATTCATCCATCTTCTCAAACATTGGTTTGTGTCTGGAATCACATTTGAGAAGCCAAACTGGACACAGACAATGAAGGAAATTTTATTCAGGTTTTCACTTGCTTTTAAAATAAAATATAAGTGACTTACTCATGAGAAATGAGTAGACATTAAAAAAGTAAATGTATTTTGAACTTAACTCTTACAATATTGTGCTATTTAATACTAATATATCCACATGCAAAAGCTGGAGCAAAAGGAGCCTTTTTTTTTTTTCAGGTTTGCTTTAATAAGGTAAACAAGAGACAGGAAAGAATGTAAGACTCAGATCTTATCACTGTAATTTTTCAAGCAGGGCTTAGAAAAGTTGCCCACTTAATTCCTCCAAAGATATTCACAGAGGCTGTGTTTCAGCAGTTACCAGGAATCACTTGACAATTCCACAGAAAGCTGACAAGTTTTCCAGGGACTGTAGGCATCCAAACATGTTGAGAAATACTGCAGTATAAGAAGCTAATGCTCAGATCCCTCAGCGTATAAAGAAGAAATGGAAGAGTGCCTAAACGTCACAGAAGTCAGAAGGCTCTTAATTGATAGAAGCTCAAAGCACAACTTACATGGAAAGACACCTGCAATGAACTATGCTGCTTGTGATTATATGGTTATTAATTTTTTCAAATATACAGCTCGTTAAAGTGCTTGCCTATAAAGCAGAAAACAGATTCCATTATATACTGAACTCTAAGCCCATGTTTTTCACTGTTCAGAACAATGCCCTAACCAGCAGGCAATAGACTGACATGTAACATCATTTTCAACTTTGAAGATAGTCTACCATATAGACAGGAATTTTCAGTCTGCAAGATCCAGAAAACAAGAGCAAGCCTGAAGTTATCATATACTTCTATATTCCTCTGCTAGGTATGAGATAGTAGCCAGCCCACGATTTCTAGATCATTTGCTTCTTATCCAATCAATTTCTTATAGGAAATGCTTAAATAGAAGAGAAAGTCAGGGTCAGGACTCAGGTTTTATTCCTGAGTAATCTACAGTCCCAGCCTGTAGCTTCCAACTTGCTTTCGTATTTGATCCTACACTTCCTTCCACAATACTAGTGCACCTTACCAGACCAGTGTTATACGGTCAGGTCACCCTCTGCTTGCTCTTTCTGGACAAGTAATTCCTAAAGCATCTTCAGCATCAAATATTGACATGTACTAGCCAGAAGTACCTTCAGAGTCAGCTCTCAGTTATCCAGATAATTTGACTCACCCTGCTAAGACCCAGCAGCTAATTTAAAAGCAACAAAGTAAGCACGTCAGGATCTAGCAAATGAGAATCCTATTACATGCATTACAATTTTTTTTTAAAGAAAAACAGATTCTAATAATTAAGGCCTATATAAATCTTCAAAATAAATAATTTCCATTTCCTCTTTCCAAAAATATCAAGAAACAAAAGCTTTATTGAAATCACTCACAAAATCTTAGAATCACAACACATCAAAAAGATCAATTTCTCTCTTAAAACAAACAGTAAGAGTACTCATTCTTATGGCTTTGGACATTAAAAAAAGGTCAATAAAAGTTTATCTGCAATCACAAAAGACAAATTTGGATCCTGCAAAGGGATATTAAAAAAAAAAAAGGCTGAACTGAGCTCTGCTGAGTATGATGACCTCTTAAATTAAGTGAAATTTGAACATCTGGATCCCTGAGTAGAATCTTTTCCAGAAATAAAATGTATAAATTATCACTAACTTTAGGATAATTTTTTTTATTTTTAATGCTCAGTGTTTAAATGTTCATGAGTTTGTAGATATTTAAGTGATTTAAGCAAGTTCAAAACCAGCATTTTTACATTTTTCTTCCTTCTCTCAAGATTTTCAGACAGAATCCTTCAGAAACCTGAACCAATTCTTATGAAGTGTATTATCTAATTTAAGAGAGGGGAAAAGAAAAAGGACATACCTAAGCTTACAACAGATATATACACATGTAACAGAAGAGATGCAGAATACCAAATATCATTCCATGAATGGTATGAACTGTATGTACTTTTCATTATCCACAGAATAAACCTTTTCTTCAGTGGATTTGTTTTTGTAATAGTTCTTAATAGTCATTCTTTGGGCTAATGAAATAATGTTTAGAATTCTACTGTGGAGAAAGGTGCTACAACTGCTTGTTTAAAGGACCCATATTGCTATTATTATTTAGTGAAACACTTTTTCTTTCCACAGACATTTCAGGTAAAAAGAAGGATTATTCTTTTTTTGCTGTGCAAAGTAACCTCCAAAGAATCAACAAAAATTTGGGTTTTTTAGTGGAAAAAAAGTAGAACTCTACAAGTGTTCCTCTGTGATCCCTGAATAAGCAGGGGTAAGAACTGATAAATCCACTTGTTTAACAGGAACTAAAGGTAGTGTGGTTTTGTTTTCTAATGACTTTATATATGAAATATAGGTTTCTTGTCCTGCATATGGCACTGTAAAGTGAGAAAAATGAAGTTTTTCGGTTATTTTTATATTTCAGGAAAATATTTTCAAATTTTAGTTTGCTACATCATGTTTTATATTACTTCATAGTAATGCATTACTGCTTCCTAACACTGCCATGTTACAGTGCATTAACTGGAATAGTTTATTGTTTCCATTTTGTCCTTACAGCTACTAAAGATAGGTTTTCTTCAGTACTGCTTGGAACACTTAATCATCTTTTCAAAGTGTTTCCCGACTGTATTAAACAGTTTGAAATCACTGCTATAGAAATACTGTGAAATAGCAGGAAAAGTTACAACAGTCAAAGAAATTAAAAAACAAACTTCAAAACCAGACTGATGGAAAAGTTTTAAATGTGACAAACACTTCTTGCAGTTACAGTTAACATTTCACTTCAGCACTCAAATGTTCAGTTTCCAAAAATGTTTGAATTAGAGAGTTGCTTAGAAATAAAGTCATTATCTTGTCATCTTAGCAATAATTTCACCAAAATCACTTTTGCCAAAAGTATTGCTACCCTGGTTAAAATACGGTATGTGCTGCTATGGGATTATAGTTTAAATACTTAGAAGCAATTTTCAGAAGACTAAGGTGGGTTATTGAATATTATTTGGAAAAATCTTCACTATTCCTGTCCCTAATGTACCGTCTGCTTGGACTGCATAGAAATGGTATTTCTGTATTCTCTCAATTATTCCCTTTTTGAGTCTTCAGCCATAGGAGAAAAAAAAAGTGATGTACTATGAGTGCAGAAGCAAGCAAGTAGTATGAGCAAACAAGTATTAGGTGCTGATGATAAAAACTCCATGGAGCAAGGAAGAGATAGATCTCTAGCGAAATAAATTGTTAAGTGCTAATGTGGATAAAATAGGAAGTTAAACAAAACCAAAAAAGCTTCTTACCTTTGAAAGCAGAGCTATTAGGTGCACCTGCTGCTAGACTGTGCAAAATTATTTTTAAAGTTTTAAAAATACATTGGTTCAGAGTCCTTGAGCTCACCTATTTCACAAGTTACGCTAACAGTGAAACATACGACATTTTGTAATGTGACCTAAGATAAATTATGCATCTCAGTATGACCTATACAGACGAGACGTTAGCAAAAGAAATTAAGACATTGCTGTCCAAAGAAATGAATATGTACTATATCAACTCCATAAATAAGAATATAATTATAAATTTAAAGCTTCTTGAAAGCTTTTGCATGCTACTTCTCTTTTAAATATTACACAAAAGACGCACAAATTTTGCCACAGATTCATATTTCTAAAGTCATTCAACTACTATGATAAATATCAAGAAAAAGTGTTTTAAGGTATGGGAAAATTGAGTGCCTCAGAAACTGTTAATTTATGGCAGATTCATCTGGAGAACAGATTCTAGTGGGATCTTGAAGTAAACAAGCAAAAATGTTTAATGAGGCACAAGAGTGTCTGTTTCAGTACGATACATATCAAAGATACTGATTCATTTCTCCAGGGGCAAACCAGCAGCGTTTAATCCACAGCCTGTAGAAATATTATGGGAGGGGCTGAGGGAAAGCAGCAGGTAAAAACATTTGATCTGAAGCACAGAGATACTGAATACGTTACACTCCTCTCTCATTTGCGGTACATTTGACAGTCATTTGTTTTTCTTAATAATTACCCAATGATCTTTTCCATGAGAGGGAAGGTGTTTGTATTCCTAATGACTGAGAAGTGATCTAGATGTGCCAATGATGCTTCCACAGTATATCCTTTCACTCTGTTTCCATCTATATCCCAGAATTCAGCACCAGTTGTATCCACAGTTTGGATTTAGATTGATCATCAATTATATGCAGGCATTTTGTTTTATTAAGAGTCTAAATGCTAAGAAGTTATTAGCTAATATGATAATTATGCTCTAAAAAGTTGTTCACTAGTTTGATAATTAAGTTTTAATTACTGAATTAGAAACCTCTTGGGAAAACCTGAAAAGTTGTTCTGGTAGGAAAGCAGGAGTTACGCATCCTACCCTCCCTGAACCCTACATATGGATTAAGCAGCTCTTCCTTTTTATTCTCTATTTTTTTTTCTAGTACATAGCCAAACTCTTCCAGACAGATACATATTTAACCAGGATACTGTCTTATCTAGTATGACCACAGTATCAGCTTTACTTTTTTTATTTACAAGGATATACTTTTTAAAAAGTTTCAAAAGTTTTAAACTACTTTGTCCACAGTGGAGACTCGTAAAGACAGAAGACTAGACAGTAAAAATACTCCATGTTTTTCTTCCTATTTACATGGTTTAATAGGAAACTATTTTTTCATCCAGTATTATCAGTTTCTCCCCATGATGAGGCTTTTCTTTTTTAAACACCTCCACGGAGGAGACAATTTTTTTGGAAGAAAAAAGATGTTCCATGAATCATAGGTATCATATAAAATGTTTTCTCAAGGCATCTATATATCTTACAACTGGATTTGTCAGTGTCTAACAAAAACAGTATCTTCCCTGAAGAACATTCTGGTTTAGGCATATGAACAGGCTATCAAGCCACCTTTTTCACAAAATTTACCTCTGCAACCTCTGTTTTCAGGTATTCAAGCAAGGAAGCATGCTTAGGAAGGAGGTAAGATATTGACAGAATCATTCCAACTATTTCCATCAGGAAAACAGTCTAAATATCAGCAACACAGGGGGCGGGGGAAGGTTTAAAACAGCAATTTACAAAATAAATTCTACAATAGTGTATAATGTGGAAGCTCTACTTTCATGCTGATATCTTGTACATTGTACATAGTTTTAACCCGGGGCGGGGGGAGGGGGCGGGGAGGCAGTGGCTGAAGTTGAAGGTTAAGGCACCTGTGTTTGAAAGCCCATAGGTGTGTTAGAAGTGTGACTTTCCATTGTATTCAATGGATCTTGGAGAACAATTCAGCTCACCTGAGCCCAGTCATCTAGGACTCAATGCATATGTCCCCATATTGGCTACCTGACAGTGCTGAAGCTACCCCTCCTGGCCTCTGGTACAGGAAAGGACAGGGTCTTTCCCAGGTCTCATGTCTTATCTACACAGATGGCTAGTGAAACACAGATATCTCAGATTTTGTCAGTCTTTTTGCAGCTTATCAGTACAGCTTGCCCATTTCATCTGCTAACTTCCATTGGCTAAAAGGGGAGTTTAGGTACCTGGTACACATACGTATCTGAACCTTAAAAAAAATCCTGCTCATTTCAAAAATTATATAATAGATCTAGAAAAGGTAAAGAGAAAGGCAACAAAGTATATATAATGAATTTCACATAAGGAATGAATGAGAAAGGATAATTCAGCTGGGAAAAGAGACAGCTTGGAGTAAGATAGAATTCTGCAAAAACATCTATGTGGTGCAAATGGTGGGTACAGTTTTCTTATTCACTGTTTCTTCATGTACAAGAACTAGAGGGCCTTACTTGATACATGTTATAAAGTATTCAGTGCTTATTTTCACTTTTTGCAGAGGTATGACAGGGAAATCAGACAAGAACGAGATTTCAGCATAGCTTACAGTGGGCATAGGTTACCCTTTCCTAAGGTGGCTTAAAATCCAGCAACATTACAAGGCAGAATAGGTTGTCTTTCCAGAGCCAGGGAATTCTGCTTCTTTCTGATAATGTGAAGTTGAGATATTTGCAGTAGACAACTTTATGTAATACAGGTTTATCTAACAGGTGGTTTGTATGCTGAAAGAACATCTTTGAAACTGTTATCTGAATTCTCTGTTTCATGTTTCTTGTGGAGAGATGTGTTTGTCCACCAGAAGCAGTAGTTTATGTAAAAAATTTAATATTTCTCAAGCACAGCTGACAGATACAAGTCCTAATAAATTTGCCTTTAGTGACACACAATAAAATTGAAATATGTTATTAAAATTTATCAGACAGAAAGGTCAGAGACAATTATATTTAATAATTTGGTGGTGTCAAAACTCAGGTTCATTTTTTCTGGTTTCTCTTTCTTCTATACCAAAGAGCAGCATGATTAACCTTCATTTTTTTTTCCATTAAGGCCTTTATATTAGTATGAGTTTTGCTGTGTTGAAGCACTACAAATTTTTTTTTAAATATGGAAAAATTTGAAATAATTTTTATATTTGAACAAAGCAACAGGTTATTTGAGATTATGCTATTGGATTTCGGTTTAGGAACAGAAGTGATCAAAGCCTCATTATTAAACAAATTTTACAGTATAAGTTTTGTGTAGTATTTAAGACTAAAACCACCAGCTTCTTGAGTACTAAAGTCTTGCGCAACATTTGATCATCTGACTTGTCATCATTCAGAAATGACACTGATCTCAGAAAACAAGACTTTGTTGCCTTCACACTTTTGTGTGGCAAGGAGTATCTTAAATTTAGTGCAGATAGTGAATATGACCATCTTTATCTTTAAAAATGTTCATTTAGCTTTTTCTAGTCTTTAAAGATTCACATCTTCCACTAGTAAAGCCTCAGCGACAATTCTGAGCCAGAGGGTTAGTTATGTTGTGCTGATTTCAATGACTATTGTTGTTGTTTATTTTGTTTTTATCTTGGGCTCATAAGCCCAGCATTTTAAGGTTGTTTGCAGTCACAGTTAGTACTTCAACACTGAATTGTAAAGAGGAATTTTGGGGAGACACAAAGCAAGATTCAGTTGCCTGAATACAGGCATCTACTGCCTTTTCAGCCTGCCTGTGACTCTCAAGGTGCAACCTGTAAAGGCTGGCAGATATGGCAAAGGATGAGAAACTCAACATGACCTGGCAATGTGCATTTGCAGCCTGGAAAACCAACCAGATCCTGGGCTGCATCGAGAAGTGTGGCCAGCAGGTCAAGGGAGGTGATTCTCCCCCTCTACTCTGCTCTCATGAGATGCCACCTGCAGTGCTGCGTTCAGCTCTGAGGTCCCCAACACAAGAAGGACATGGACCTGTTGGAGCGAGTCCAGAGGAGGGCCACGAAGATGATCAGAGGGTTGGAGCACCTCTGCTATGAAGATGCTGAAGGAGTTGGGCTTGTTCAGCCTGGAGAAGAGAAGGCTCCAGGGAGACCTTATAGCAGCCTTCCAGTACTTAAAAGGGGGCCTACAGGAAAGCCAGAGGGACTTTTTGCAAGGGCTTGTAGTGACAGGAGAAAGGGTACCAGCTTTAAACTGAAAGAGGGTAGGTTTAGATTAGCTGTAAGGAAGAAGCTCTTCCCTGTGAGGGCGGTGAGGCGCTGGAAGAGGCTGCCCAG
>JAVKLA010000014.1:17997607-18009297 GCA_034782735.1 Sagittarius serpentarius | reverse complement strand
GTGGATGCCCCCTCCCCGGCAGTGCTCAAGGCCAGGCTGGATGGGGCTTTGGGCAACCTGGGCTAGTGGGAGGTGTCGCTGCCCATGGCAGGGGGTTGGAACTAGGTGATCTTAAAGGTCCCTTCCCACCTGAACCATTCTATGACTCTATGATTCTTGACAACTGCTCTAATAACTAACAAAAAACAAGTTACATAGAAGTGGTCACCTTCTAATCCAGCTAAACAGAATTTACTCCCTGAACTAGAAATTATTTTTTCTTTAAACCAGTATATACTCATTGATAAGAATAAAATTAGTTATTTATATAAAAATAATTTTCTGGTCTTTTGGAGGTATGTTAAAAAAGTCTCTAAAGATAGAGCTTGCCCACTAAAAATTATACAGGTGATACAGAATACACTTACATGTACAAAATTCATCCTACTAGAAGACTGTTGAAGTTAGTATGACAGTTTCACTACAGTAAAAAAAGACAGGCACATGCAGAGACTGATTCAAAATAGGCTGAAAGGCTCTTGGCACATGTCCTTTTTCTTCCTGCTCGTTACAGAGTTCAGAGAAAATGAATTAAAGCTTGTCCTGTGAGCCTCTTTCCTACTGGTTCTCCTCTGTGTGTATGGATCTGCATGTGAGCATGGGAGATGCACGCACACGAGCAGATAACAGTATAAAGGTCCTGCAGCAAAAGCGTTCCGACACAGCACACTTGTATATTCATAATTAATTTCATATTTACACTCCAGTGTATTTATTTCTTATTCTTTACCAGTTGCCCTTTGTTATCATGTTGCTATTTAACAAAGATATAAATATTTACTCTGTTGTTTACAGAATACTCTTTTAGTTGTTATTGTGGTTTAGTTATTTACTGTTAATTGCATTTTCAACCAGACAGCTGTCATAAAACATCTTTTGTCTTTTATGAGGGTCCTTCATTATAGCTGTTTGCCCCCAATAATCAAAAATGAAAGATTCCATGCAGTGATTTTCCCCATGAATACTATGCTGTAAAATGTGCTCACAAATTATAGCTTTCCATACCCAATAAATGGCAGGGATTTCTTAAAACTGACACAGGTAGAAGCGTATCACTCTACAGAAAAAAAAAGCAGGATTAAGTTGTCATAGATATAAAGATATCATGTAAATTAGATTTAAGTATCATTGTCTTAAATTATTAGCCTATCATTGTTAGTGACCACTTTTGAGAAAAACAGGTTTTCTAGCCTTTCATATTGATTTATGTAAACCACTAGCCTCAGTGTCTTTATAATTCAGTTCAAATCTGTAATGAGTCAGACCTGTGGAAAGGGCTGTTCAGAATGAACAGTGACAACTTAGTTGAAATGCTGCTCATGCCATGGAAACAATCAAGTGTGACACTTTGTCTTTTACATCTGGCAACAGGTTTACTGGGAAGGAAAGTAAGAGTCATTTATTCTGTTTTTCAGAAAGGTGGCAATATGGATAGAAGAATTAAACATTTACTTTGGGGGACTGCAAACTATTTATTTGCCTTTTTCACAGGTGTATTAAGCTGTTTTCTAAATTTATTTGGTGCCTTGAATATTCATTTATTTTTAACTTTTCCTGCATTGAAGTCTATACATAACCCCCTCTGAAATGTTTCTGCAACATTTAAGATACTTCTTTAAAAATATTTTTCCTTCAGTTGAAGCCTAGCCTCCAAAATGCATCTTTCATTTTGCCTGTGTTGAGGTATTTACCCACAAATAAAAGAAACCAGAAGCACGTGTAGAAAACAAGGCAACAGTTTCAAAATCTTCAGTGACTTCAGGTTTTTACTGTCATGTAAATTAACTCAAGTAAATTATTGTGAATTAGTAAAAAAAAAAAAAAAAGTTTAAAAAAGTGTCTTAATACTAACATGAAATTAGATATACATTTTACCCATGCTAGTTTATTAATAATATACTTAGTCCAAGAATTTACACATCTACTTTCCAGATAGATTTTAATCTCTGACTCAGTTTTCCCCAAGCCCTATTAATATATTTTTTAAATTGGTGCTGTTTTCTACAACATGATGTAGAGCTAGCAAAGGTCAGATTTCTCATTAATAAGGGATAATTTTAAGGATTAGCTCTAATCTTGCATTCTGAATTTTTACACCTTAGATTAAAAGGCTATTTTCAAAACTTGCAAGGGTCTGAAGTCAAGTTCTGTCTTCCCTCAGCTCCATGATATAACTTTTCAGTAAACATGGAGCAATATATGTGCTTCTCTGCTCTACTCAGGTCTGCCTGCAGGTCCGTTCTTTCAAACCAGCAGGCTAATGAAGTCCAATAATTTAAGACTACATGTGGAAAGCAGTAGTGGTCATTCCAGAGAGCAGATATGCAGGCAGTGTACTGCAAAAATAATGCAGAAATGTATAACCAAGCCACTGATCCAAACCAAACAAAGAATATGGATCTATCAGGTGGTCACCCAGCCTAAAATAAGAGCCCTGCTCCAATCCTCATTTCTTCAAGCTGTTTCTGAATCCTTCAGAAACAACGTAATTGGATAGTTTTTAATTTATGGATCTTCAGAAGCAACAAAAAATTTAAATAAATGCATTCTAAACATATTTGAACTCAGTTCTCCATTCTGAATGGTTCAGCTCAAAGATCTTATGCTCCGGGCTAGAAATTTGCTTGGTGATTGTGCCTTGTACAGCTTCAGCAAATGACAGGCAACTGTAATCAGAAAGGACTCTAATCAGCAGGAGAGTTTCACATGTGCTATCCCTTATGCATGCTATTGTAGGTAATCACTGCTGCTAGAATTACAGACTCCTTCAAATAAAATGTTACATTCTTGCTCAGCTATTCAATTACATATACAAAAACTACAAGGAGTGATTTAGACTTCAGATGGTGTTTTATTGTGTACTACTTTTATTTTTGTGAAATACAGATTTGACATCAGTAAGATTTGCTAATTTGAGCAAATTATGTGATCTTTTTAAAAAAGTTTTGGGTTTTTTTAATTATATTTCAGACTAAGACATTTCCACTTTTGCTCAAGTTCTTTTGTAGTTATTTTAAATTCTCTTTAACAAAAAAGTGAAAAATAAAAGTTTCAAATTGAAGCTTCAAAATATTACTTTTTCACGTCTTCTTAAACTTAGTATGTCAGTAGTCTTAGACTAAACTGTTCTTTCCCACTGTTCAGTGCTGCCAATGAAAACTGGGAAACCCGCAGATTTTTTTCATTTTTTTAACTGGAAAGCAAAGCACTCACATGTTTGGAAGTGTAACAACTGAGCATGCTTGTTCAGTCGTGTACTGGGTTTGGCTGGGATGGAGTTCATCTTCTTCATAGCAACCTGTAGGGTGCTGTGTTTTAGGTTAGTGGCTAAAACAGCTTTGATAACACACCAGTGTTTTGGCTATTGCTGAACACTGTTTCCACAGCATCAAGCCTGCCCTTGGTTCTCACTCTGCCACCCCAGCAAGCAGGCTGGCCTTGGGCAAGAGGCTGGGAGGGGACACAGCCAGGACAGCCAACCTGTATCGACCAAAGTGGCATTCCATATCATCTAACATCATGCTTAGCAATAAAACTAGGGATGCAATTTTTCCAAAGTACCCATTACTCAGGGACTGGCTGGAGATTGGTCTACTAGTGGTGAGCGATTACTTTTTAATCACTTGTTCCTTACTTCTTTTTCCTCCACTTATTGGAACTGCCTTCATGTCAGCCCAAGAGTTATTTTTCCTTACTCTTACCCTTCCAATTCTCTCCTCCATCCCTCTGGAGGTGTAGGGTCCATCCACCACAATTCACAACTCTCTTCTCCATCATACTGGTGACTGTTACAAAGAATTTTTGAAGGGCTCTGTTTGGACATGCATGTATTTGTCCTTAAATTTAGCCACATGGGGTTTGATTACAACACTGGTTTAAGGTGACAGTTGCACATTACAAACACTTTTCTTAGTTAGAAGTGTATCGCATCTAGAACTGCTATATTGGATTGATTCACAGATGAAAATATGCTGTACATTCCCTGTAGCTTTGTGTTATTTATTAATCTCCTCTATTTAAACTATTGTATTTTGCATTGTTGTTATTATTACTGAGAAATGAATTGTCCTAATAAATACAGTGAATGGAAAAATTAAAATGTTTGATAATCTGAACACTGACAAAACAAATAAATTGAAGGTTTGATTTACCTGACAAAAAGTATCTATAAGTACCATTAGTGATGATCTTTCCTCCCTCATTTCCAACTTAGTGGTTCCATGGCATTCCATTTGCTGTCTTTTAGCAGCTTATTAACTTCCTGTTCCCCACACATTGACATTCCTTGCTTCAGTACATTACCAATTTTCATCAGTATCTTTGTCACTGTAATTGAAAAATTGTTTTAAGAATTATTCATTTGGTCCTAAAGCCTGGAAGATATTTGCTCAGTCTTTTTGGAACTGACTAGTTTCCTTGGATAGTGCTTATTAATTATTTTACAGTTATGAAGCCCCAAATGACTGAAAAATTTAGACATTTAGAAGGGAAAAGATGACCAATGCAGAATTAGTCAAAATTTGTATCAACTGTTCTTACTTCACTACTATAATAGTGTTTGCAGAAGAGTATAAAAGTCTGCACAGTCAGATGCCAGATCAGTTTCTGTTCAGCCAAACCTATGACTTTAATCAAAAGAAAGATGAGATGTGAAAAAGAGACTTTCTGGAAACCATTGTTGCAGCAAAATGATCTAAGCATTACTTTTGCCTTCATTGAATAACTGATACACATCACACTTGCCTCAGCCCTTCTCCTGCGACTGCTACCTTGCCCTCTGCAGTCACATCCCCTGATGGCACAGGAACACTGTATTCTATTCCAGAAACATTGTTTGCTCACAGCATCAAGCTATGGATACAGCTTGTTGTCAGGAGTTGTTCCAGACACAAGCTTAAAGCAGAATGAATTAACACCCAGCACATAGGTACTACTAAACCTGCGCATTTGACAAAGCATTTCACAAGTACACATTTAAAAAATTAATTCAATTTGTCTGAGGCATGAGCACTCTTGCCAGCAGAAGGGCCATTAACAAAGGGCAGTAAAAGGCAAACATAATACCTGTCCTGAGAATCGCCGTTAGGTTCAAGTCTATTAATTACTTGAGAGTGAGGGTAAAAGCACATTAATTACATTAACACAGGACCTGAACTGGAAGGTTCTGCAACCACTACTGAAAGCAGAAATAACATGCAACCAACAAAACAGATTCCATTAAACAAAAAAGCATGTGTGAGCTGGAGTGAAAGTAAGGCAAAGCATTATTATCAAAGATACTTCATTGAAAACATTAAAAGAACAACAAAAAAAATTATGCTAAAACCTAGGTGTGATGTTTCACAAATCTGCAATGCAATATGTCAGAGTTGAAGCATCACATCTAGGCCCACAGGGGTTAATGCTGTAGGAAGAATCCACCTGAAGCAGTGTGCAAAGTTAAATGCTTAAGAGGAGAGCAGAGGGTAGGGAGGAGAAAATTAGGCCCGGAAAGGCTTGATGAAGACCATCAAAACAGCAAACAGCTAGGAAAATCAAGAAAATCTGCAAAATTAATTCTGCAAACATAGTGTGGTATTTTCAGAAACTCTCACAGCACATGCTTCTCAGTCAAGTGCATGGGATTTGCCTCTCAACTATGGATGAGAAAACTACTGAGGGCTGTTTGTTTAAAAAAACTCGCTTGTAATGGCCAATAGAATGGTGAGAAAAGACCAAATACCTGAGCTCTGAGTCACAAACAGAAGAGATTTCTTTCACGCACATACACAGAAGGTCATTCCTTTATGCCTCATTCAACGATTGCGCTTCCAAATTACAGCTCCTTATTTCTCATGTCAATGAAATTAAGATGCTTGCAGCTTTTTATTAAACTAATCTGAATGCTTGCCTCTGAAGGACAGTTAATACTTGCCAAATGAATCTCTGCTAGCTGCTTGATGCTGCTGGTGTCTGCTTAGCTCCCCCACTGCATTATGTCCCTGCCCCTCTGTCCCAAAACTCCCACCTCAAAACATCCACTCCATTTCATCTGCATCCCAAGCGTTCTCACTCTCTACTCTGAACTTACAGAATCCAGCAATGCATTTTCTAGAGCCAGAGGTTATAGCTGCAAGCTGTCCCATGGCTGCGGAGCCAGTCCACATCAGCGGATGGCTGGCAGTAACCAGCATCTCCACTCCAGGTCGTGTACATCTTTGGCAACCTGCCTGCCTTGTACCAAGGTAAGAGCAGTACAGCAAGAGCACGCAGGCTGTTCAGCAATACCATTCACAATATCATGTCATTTAGGAATAATTTATCATTGGCAGAAATGAAAACTAATATTAAGTTGGTAAGCAAGGTTTCTCAGCCTTTAGGAGCCCGACCCAGGCAAAGAAAGAGTCACTAATAAGATGAAGGGAGAAAAACTGAAACAGACAATTCAAAAGATATTAAGTAGGCATCTTTACAACTCAGAACAGCCTGAGTCAATAACATCTATACAAACATAGATATACCTTGGCATTCCAAGTGACTTTCTTGGAAACCTATTTCATGTATTTACTTCATTACTCTGAGCTCCTAAAGCATGCATCAGGCATTGAAGAATGAGTTACTACTGGAAAGAGGAAGATAGACACTGTGACAGCAGACTACAGTCCAAAAAGCAAAGATTTATACCCTTCTCCCCAGATTTGCTCATATTTTCCAGAAAAGGAGACAAATACTTGTTTCAGGTAATAGTAAATTAGCTTTTAGAAATGCTACAAGTTCAGATCTCACGTTTGCGGAAGAGTCAGCATCTCCTGCTCTCACTGACTTTCCCTTGTATGCTAGGATAGTTGTTACCTTGGAGGATCTCAGGCTTTTTACTTGCTTTCTTAACAATCAGATCTGTATTTTATTATCTCTTAGAAGAAGAACCCCAGAGTGTAATTCTATACTGACTTGGGCTAAAAGCTTTTAATTAAAATTTAAAAAAGGAAGAAATGAACAAATCTTGGCAACTAGGTTTGTTCAGTTTGGAGAAGAGAAGGCTCTGGGGAGACCTCATTGCGGTCTTCCAGTACTTAAAGGGAGCCTATAAACAGGAGGGGGAGCGACTTTTTACACGGGCAGATAGTGATAGGATGAGGGGGAATGGTTTTAAACTAAAAAGAGGGGAGATATAGGTTAGATGTTAGGAGGAAATTCTTTACTCAGAGGGTGGTGAGGCTCTGGCACAGGTTGCCCAGGGAGGCTGTGGATGCCCCTCCCTGGAGGTGTTCAAGGCCAGGTTGGATGGGGCCCTGGGCAGCCTGATCTAGTGGGTGGCCCACGGCAGAGGGGTTGGACTAGATGATCTTTAAGGTCCCTTCCAGCCCAAGCCATTCTATGATTCTACTGCCTTAAAAAGCAGTTAGAAATTAACTTTGCTATTTCATTCTGGAGATGCTTTGAATTTATCTACAATGATAATTTATGATTACCAACCTTCCCTCTCTGCTTATCCCAGTTTAACCCCTATAAAATCTCACCTTCTTTGAAATGTACAGGAATTTTCTCACATAAAACAGATGTTTCTATAAATGCAGACCTGTGGCTCCATAACTAGACTCACAAAATACCTTCCAGTCAACTTTTGGATGGAAAGGGGGCCGTCAAGAAATTAATAGGGAGGTGATAACAGGTAGGAAAATTGCCATTTATGAATGCTCCTTCTATCAAATTTGAGCCCCAAACCAAATTTAAGCCCCAACCAAAATTTCATGTCCCGAAGCAAAAAAATAAAATAGCCTGACTAGCTGAGTTTGCATTGATTATAAAAATAAATAAAAAATAGGACTGATATTGGCTCTTTACAAAGACAGCAGTTGACAGTATGGTAGAAATTACTGTAATAAAGTTAGTTTGAATGATATGGTACCAAACTAGAGGGTAGATAAATGCCAAAAGAGATTATATGAGGGGTCTCATACTCTATGAAGTTTTTGAATACTTCTATTGTATACAGAACCACTTACATTTAGTCCTGAAGTTGCTTAAATAAGTGACTAAGATGTTGTATTTTCCTCACTTTTATGTTAACAAATTCAATTGATGAATAGCTTGCATATTCCACATCTTTCCAGCTTTCTCAGCTATTCCAGTGTTATTCTCATTATGTTTTATTCTAGATTTGTTTTCAGTATCCATGAAATGAACGTTCAAGCAGATATTAAGTTCCACTAAAGTGCCAAAGTATTTCTTCTATATACGTACGTTATAATATTAGTTTTATGAATCTTATTTGCATCAAGGGAAAATTTACCAAGAGAAAAAAAATGTGAGTTTCTTCATAAGGCTATCAGTTTGTCACAAAGTACAGCATATCTTCCTCCTCTAGGAAGATAAGTTGGTTAATGCCTTTGCAAACAGTGGCCGTATGCCATAAAAAAAATGTGCATTCCAATTTCATAGCCCAACAAGAGACTCCCTCAATAGTTTGTTGCTTCCTTTATACTCTGAACATTTTTACACAATGGATATTGTTAACAATTTCTTTTTGAAATCCACTTACATAGCATCTAGGAACGAGAACGTGGTTTGGTGAGGGAAAATTTACAGTACAAAGCAAGCTGTTTATGCAAGATGATTGTGATGATCTTTTATTGCTTTGGACTGTTGCCACTTTATTAATAATGCATCTTTAGCATGTTTCTTATTGATTATTAACAGCAGTGATATATTAAAAACAGCATCCTAAGGCTGGTGCTTGATGAGGCTTTTTAATAAACGGTAAGCATATTTCTCTGAATATATCATAACAGAGTGCTCAGTATATAGCATTATTTAATTCCTCATTATCAAACAGCAGTTTGACATTCCAGACTCAGCATAGAATCATAGAATAGTTTGGGTTGGAAGGGGCCTTTAAAGGTCATCTAGTCCAACGCCCCTGCGGTGAGCAGGGACACCTTCATCTAGATCAGGTTGCTCAGAGCCCTTTCCAACCTTGAGTGTTTCCAGGGATGGGGCTTCTCTCCCACCTCTCTGGGCAACCTGTGCCAGCGTTTCAACACCCTGAGCATGTTTCAGGTGCAGCAGTTAGAAGCTGGATGTAAACACATTGCCATACAAATATTGTCAGTGTTGGAGCCCCAGTATCAAAGGGAGCTAATTACTTAATAAGTAGGGGTGGGGTTTTTTTGGTTGGTTGTTGTGGTTGTTTTTTTTTTTTGTGGGTTTTTTTTTTGTTTTTTTTTTTTAATATACGTGGGAAAACTGGAGTGCTACTGAGCCAGCTCAATACAAACTTAAGTAAGTTATGGACTACAGTGGGGGATCTCTGCCTGGACAGGAGATTTTTTTTGTTGAAGTCTACATGGGCATTCAAATATAGTAGTTTTCAAGTACTACACTCTACTCACAGAAAATACACAGCCTCAACCTAATCACAACCACTAATACAGCTCAACAAGTTTAAGAAGAATGAAGGAAAGCAGATAGTCCTATTTGATTTAATCCTAACTGAAAAAGTTGATGCAAGAGGTTTCTTCTCAGTATAGTAGCTGAAGAAAATAGTAACAACTTTCTAATGGCTGCTGAGAAGCACTGAATTTTCATTATTTTCTCTTTCTGATCAGTGCTATCAATCAGCTTCTGCCCCAGGAAGCTTCCATCCCTACGGGTGCTGTTTTCTACCTCAGCTCAATGACAAATCTTCCTTGGGAAAAGTAACAATCAGAGTAAGGTATAAGTCTGGTCTGTACACAGTCTCTTTCACCTTGGTCTTGTTGGGTCCTGTACAGTGGTAAGCAGGAGCTCCTAAATCAGAAAAGTTTTTCTACGAAGATCCACAGCTCTCATGACCTCTCAACTTTCAGGTTGTTTTCCTTTTTAGTGTGTTATACTTGCTACGCACTGTGCTCTCCCAGAGGACTGAAAGGGCTTGTGATGCCGCAGAGTCTCCCCGTGCCTTCTGCCTCTGCACGTGGGACAGAACGTCACACTACCACCTCCTGTAGTCCATGTTTCTGGAGTTAAAAGATGCTCCTGAATCAAAATGCTTCTTATACATAAATTTAAAAATAACTTAAAAACAAACATGAATGGTTGTTACCTGGCTCTTAGCGTTTGAATGAATAATGCAGTTAAATAATATTTTAAACATTAAAGGCCAGCTCACCACTCTTTAAGCAAAATAGTACAGCAAGTCTCTCCACTAATGCTTTTGTTACAGTTGGGATGATCCTAATACAAAGCATCAGTGTCACTCAGTTGTATGTTAGTTTCTAGGAAAGAAGGAAAAAAAAAAAAATCTCTGAGGACACTGTAGCTTCCTACAAACCTCTGACTGCTAGAGTACATAAGCTGACAGACAACAGTGACAAAAGCATCAATGCTAGGGATTCAGATAATAATCTTATAAAAAACTATCCTGTGTCAGATTAAAGATCTGTCTGGCTGAATATTGTGTCCCCACAAATGGCTGTCATGATCATCCAGGAAGAAAGTATGCAAGGGGATGCATGTAGGGATAATTTTATCATTCTTACAGGGTTTAGTAAGTCCTTGACATGAACCAGAGGTTCAGTTTGCTGAGCAAGAGCTTTCTTTGGGCACATCCATGGTCTAAAGACCCATTAAATGCAGCCTCTGTTTAAATACACATGAACTTCTAATACCTACAATGTTTTGTGGCAGGAATTTTCACTGAACCTGCTGCCTGTTAGAGTCATTTGATGTCTCATGGTTCTTGTATTGGCAGAAAGGGTGAACAGTCATTCTATATTCACCTTTATATTCACCTTCTCTGCGCTACTCATTATTTTACAGTCCTCTGTTATAAGACCATTCAGCTTTCTCTTTTTTGTAGTTTAAGGGAAGTGTCCTACTGAATTATTTCTAACATGGAAGCCATTGAGTATCTTTGATCATTGTTTTCTGAAGCTTTTCAGAACTAATATACTTCAACTAGGTATTAAAACTATCAAAAACATATCTTTTAACTATAGAACTATAAAGACAGCTCAATCAGTCTTTTTGAGAAATGCATGCAACAGAAAAAAAATAAGGTCACACATTAGACTTGTACAAAGGCATAAAGATAAATACGCAGGTACCCATGGAGAGATGTCTGTCTATTTCTTACCCGGCCTGTACATGTTCCAAACAGCACTTTAACGGTACATTTACAGTACCATCAATGCTCTTGACATTTTAACCCCTTCCACCTTTTCATTTTTCCTGTAATGAATAGAAATGTTTTTCTGCCACTGCTGCTAAACTCACCATCCCAATGCCTACCAGTCTCAGGGCATCAGAAGGCCCTATCGGGCTTCAAGCCCCTCATGATATGTTCTAAAAAAACAAGTACTGGAAAATTTAATAATAGATGTTAACAACAATAATAGAATATTTACTAGCTGAACCTAACACATAAAAATTCCACGTATTTGTGTACTGAAGAACTACCAGACTGCTAAAATGATTGTTCACCAGTTACCTTCCACTCTAAGCTCAGAGAATCCCAGATGCCACAGACATCAATTACATGGCTGTATAGTTTTAGGGCCTGCACTCTGTGATCTGTCCATTAGTTAATTTTCCTGACTGACTGCTAATCCCAATTCCTGTTATCAGCTTTGGGGGGGGGGGGGGGGGGGGGGGGGGGGGGGGGGGGGGGGGGGGGGGGGGGGGGGGGGGGG
>JAVKLA010000014.1:17971088-17997597 GCA_034782735.1 Sagittarius serpentarius | reverse complement strand
CAATTCCTGTTATCAGCTTTCCCCCCCCCCCTTTTTTTTTTTTAATATAGTGACAGCTGATGACTCCTTTTCCAGGAATACGACAAACCCATTTTATCCCTGACAACCTACAGATTCCTCTTTCAAAGAGAAAAGGAAAATAAATGTTACAAAGTGTCTCACTGGACCTTTACACAGTTGTTATCATCAACAATAATGTACGCTTTTATTACTAATTAAACATTTCCATCCTTAGTATTTTCCTCTACTTAAATTCCTTTTATAATCCCAGCACTGCAGACTCAAGGTACAGTACTTTTGAACAGTTTTTATTGTATTTCCCTGTCAACTAGGGAGGGAGGGAGGGAGTGTTTATACACCCAAGCAGAAACCATGGTTCAAGAAAAGAAATGGCTGCTTATAAAAACCTCTGTAGAAACAATCCTCTTATGTCAGCCATGCATGTAGGCTTGCTTTTTATTGATCTGGAAGTATTTATATAGGTCATTTTCCTATGCAATTTATCCAGTGGCCTCAGACTCAGCAGTGTGTGTTGAGAAAGAAAGACATAAAATTATAAGACTTGTAGCCTTGTACTTTATGCAAGAGTTTGAGACTGACTTTCAGGTACTTGCTCTGCATCTATAACTAGAAGCAGGCTGCTTTTTGCAGTCCTGATATATAGTGGAATTTAAGCAGTATTTAACTGCTAGTAAACAATACAGCATTGAAGAAATTACACAAAACTAATTGCAAGGAAAAATGATCCTGCAAGATTTATTTTTAATTATATTTGCATTATGCCCACCTTTCAGGATGAGCAAAGGGGAAATTGGCTTGTGTGTTTTTTCCTCCTTCTGTTTCAGAGAATCATAGTCCCTAAACAGCCTAGAACAGTATACAATCTCCCCAGCGTGTACCAAGATAGAACCACAATGTCTGTTACAAATTTGTTTCATTGACCTTTGGGTAGGAGAGGGTAGATATCCGCATGAAGGGAAGATGTAGGTGGTTGAATGCGCCTTAAAATTAATAAGGCCATCTGTGAGATATACAGCTGGCAATTGCCATCTCCTTTTGCATATTTGCAAATATGTTCTTTATAATAAAAACAGTATCCTACATAAGTAAGGTGACCTCCATTCCTAAGAGAATACTACACATAGAAAAAGAAAATATATATAAAAGAGACATTTCAACATACAAAACACAGAATGCACACTATTCCATACATGCAGGGCTCAAGGCATCTATACGGGGTGTTGGAGCACTGAGTTTTACATTAAGATTAAAAAAAAAAAAAAAAAAGTCCTATTCTAAGTGTTAACTTCCAAATCATTTGTTCTAAATTCAGCAAAACATTACTAGAATAATTGAAGCATTTTTTTAAATCATACTGGTATAGTACTGATGCTGCAATACTAAATAATGTTTACTCAAAAACTACTAACACAATTAGAGTTAAGCAGACAGTTAAGCGTCTTGCTAAATCACTAGCACTAGTTCTTAGGCATATCTTGAGAAGCCACTATAGAATTCCTTGAATGTTATTATCCCTTAAATTTTAGTCCAGGATATTATGGACTTATCTGTCTAGAACCTACTAACAGTAAAATTATTAAAGAAATACATACCTAAACGTAAACATCACCTAACAGATAGTTTACCTACAAGAAGGATGTTTTCATTGTGCATCTCATTAATGTAAGAGTGAAAATGGACTTCTAGCTTTAAAGATACAGTGCAGTAACTGTTGAATACACATGGCTTACACTGCTCAGGAAGCCACTCAAATTAACTTAAATGAAACATTTCTCTTCTATAGCCTGAAGCACCAAATAAAAAAAATGCTGTGTCAGTCATCTTGATCTTTAGATAAATACAAAAAAATCTGAAAAAACATAGAATACCATCAATGTTTTTTTCTAACTCATAGAATATCTTCAAACATATATGTTCCTGTAATAATATTAAGATCCGTGTACAAAGTAACAGAAATTACATTTATCTATTAACATTTAAACTACAGTAGTTGAATATAGATTTAAAATTCAGGGAATACTCTATTATTATTTATTTATAGAGCTGAAAAAAACCAGTGAAATGATAATTATCCCAAAGGTTACACACAGTCAAGATCAGTTAATTGTCCCTTAAATTTCATTTTATTGCTCAAGTACTTTTCATGTCTTTAGGATTTCCTGCATAAAATGACTGAAGTCTTTATTATGAATTCATGAGTTGCTTTGCAGACTTTAATAGCTGGCTCACAGTGATCTGTATGAAGAGTTTAATACTACTTTTTTTTCCTGCCCTGGAAAGAGAAAGTGTTTTGCATGACAGAAGAAAGCCCAGCTTCCCCAGAAATGGCATTGCTTATATAAATGCATAACAGCTACAACCAACACAAGTAGAGACAAATAAGATGTACCCCTATATAGATTCAGGCATGATACCAAGATTAAAATTCTTAACACATTTTCTGATCTGTTTAAATTCTCCTTCACAACATAACTTGCATTGTCGCTGTCAGCAAGCATTTGACTAGTCCTCTGGCGTAGTCGTAAAGTGCAATAATGCTAGATCCTGATTTAGCAGAGAGTCAAAATTACCATCAGCAATACTGGGCTCTGTACAAACCAGCCATTTTCTATGAAAACAAATGGGTTTTGTTTGGTTTATTTTTGGTCTGACCACTGAAGATCAAACTGCCTGGCATGCAGGTCCCAAGTCCTGTTTGGTGCAAGAGGGTTCAGGTCCATATTTCTTGCCTTGCATGAGAACACTATATCCTGGAAGATGATCTAGGCTAGGAATATGCATGAGCAGTGTCCTCCTCCTCACTGTGACACAGCCTCTATAAGAGGATGGAATAAACATGGGCAAAGAGGAGTAGGAGAAAGCACAGATTTCTTAACCTATTCGTTAGCTCATTCAGCTGAGAATGAAGAAGGGAATCTGACTACCGGTGCCTGTTCCGGGAAGAGCTTGTACAAACTTGCCTCACCTTCTAAAGGAATGGCTTTGTACTGAATCTTAGGATAGTTTCAGACTATTGAATCTGACCTAAGCCCCTTAGGCCCATCTTTTAGATGTGGCCAAATTCAAAGGACATGTCTGTGAAAGCTGATTTTCACAGCTCTTTCATAGTTGTTGCTTAGCATGACACCTTTTGTAAATATTAACAGTAGCACTTAATACTTCTGATTATTGTTCATCAGATAAGGAAAAGTTACATAATCATTGATAGTGGCCTGTGAACTAGGTGCTCAAATCTATCTTAGTGTCAGGTCTCCTTTCCCTTTCCTCACCTCACCTTTGTCCTGCATAACCCAAACATCTATCCGGAAGAGCAATGGAGACGTGCATTCATGAATCTGAAAACACTAACTGTGTTTGCTCCTGTCTGCCACTACACTGATGAGAGTCAAGCCTAGGATCATGGCAACAACCCAACCATGGCTTGTAAACCAGACCTGGGGAGCTGTGTGAGCAAGCCCAGCGTGAACAAAATCCTGAGTCAGCACTAGCTTGGGGAAGTTGCCAGCCATTGTGCATTAGAGGTCTTCTCATGCCCCATGACCAAACCCTTGTGAGTCCAGTTTTCAATATATAATAATGCCTTTGGCGAGCTTTGAGAAGAGAAAAGAGCTTGAGCATGCGTGGGTTGTTGCAGAGGTCCTGGAAGCAAAAGCGCCAGATAATAGGAGAGACTCCCACAGGTATAAACAAAAACCACAAGTGCTTAGTTCCCAGAGACTAAGGAGTGCAACTGTGAGTGTTGGTAAAACTGATTTAGTGTTTAAGAAAAGACAACAAAGAACACGTATCCAACATATGAAAAAACATTTTGCATATCATAAATACACAAAGGTGATAAAAACAAAAGGTGCCAATATGAACAGGAAAAAAAAGAAAAAATTAGCACGGATTGCCACAGCATTTTCTTCTCTTAAAGATGCTGCACCATATCAACATGACTTCTTAAAACAGTGAATTTGTTAAAGAAAGAGTGCTTTTTTATTCACCTTGTATCCCAGAGCGACTGGAGTCTCAGTCACATACTACAGAATGAGTTAAGTAAATTAGAATTCAGAAGTGCTGTGAGTCTGTTTTCTTTTACAACCTTCCCACACAACAAGGTGATTGATACTGCAGTACCGAGCCTAAGTCAGCTTGGGTGCCACAGAGTTCTCTCCACCCCCTCAAACCCCAGGTCAAAGTGTTGTATGGGACAGATTTTTCTACACTTAGTATTTTTACTGAAGCTGAATCCACCCAAGTCCACTACACATCCTTTACTCCAAAGACAAAACATCCAAAGTTATTTTCAATTCAGTAAAGGCAGGAAGAAAAAATACAACTTTTTTTTAACAAGTATGAAAACTCACAGATAAAATGTGTAACAATGCCTGGTTGTAATCATCTGTACCTGTGGAAAACCCTAGGCTTAACCTTCCACATATGTTTGGTGACTTAACTCTTGCCTGAATGCCAGTTTCAGCTAAAACACAGAAAGACAACTTGACTATGCAGAAAACATAGCAAAAAAGATGAACGGGATACCCAAATTCATCTTACTCATTGCAGATTTAAGGATGTAATCTATGTGCTTTCTATTAGATTTTACAGTGCAAAGCAGCAGGAACCTATTTCAGCTGCCTAGTGAAATTACCAACTTAAGACACTGTTCAGAATCACACAGAAAATCTATGGTTAAGTGGAAAACTGAACTGGGAAAGTACTGCCATAAGTCACTGCCCGCATAATTTCACCAGTGCAGTGCTGTGATGAAGCAGCAAGGAAACCCAAGAGCATGCCAAAGCCCCTGCATTGGAATACAGTGTACTTTTCACAAAGCCAGTTTCTCACAGCTGATTAAGTAATCCCACAATTTTTGTTTGCTTGATCATCTGTGAAAATAGAGGTTTCAAGAAAATACAAGAATGTTACGTTTCTGATGAGGCTGCTCTAAATCTCTGCTGCTAGTCTGGCCAAGTATAAGCCACTTTTCCTCAAAACATATTCTTATGTTTGCCTGCAGCAGCCCCAAAATGCAAGTCTGCCAGTGAAGTAAGTCGCTTTAAAGACCGTGGAAGATGTATTCATTAAGAAAATGTCAACCAACCTTTGCCTGTTAGCATATGTAGTTATGCATCGGCAGGTGTCAAACATAGTACTGTACCCCCAACTTGTAAACTCCAAAGACATTAAATCAGCATAGACATGCCAGTGTGTTTTACAGATGCTGAAGCTTCTTAAAAACAGGAACCAGAAAACAGTTAGGAAAAACTACTGTTTCTTGACTAGAAAGCTAAAAAAAAAAAAACCAAAATTCAATCAACTCAGATCTAGTGCTTTGGTTCATACTCAGCAACAGTTTTACCTGTACACAATTAATATTCAAAAAATCGTAAGATATTTTCAGAAGTGAGAAACTACCCTGCTGGGGGCAGAGAAAATATTGCTCAAATACTTCTCTATCTAGTTTTTTTAGTTAAGATTAATGAACAACAGAAATACCACACCCCATGGAAAAAGTACCAATTTATTAAAAATTATAGTGTAATTACTTCATATTTTGCATTGCAGTGCTGAAATATAAAGTTATTTTGGCTTAGGTAGCACTAGTTCTTAATGGCAAAACACGTCAGCCAAGGTAATGTTTGTTTCTTATTTTGGTACAGCACGTACTGTGTAAACAGTGAAAAAACCCTTTTGTCTCCCTGGCAACAAGTAATTCATCTACATATATAGTAGGAAATAAGTAACTGATGATGAAGTCACCGAGAAGCATGAAAATTTTGCTCCTCATGAAATGGTGATAGAGAACCAATATTTTATCAACGTATTTACGCTACCTTGGTACTCAGTGTGTGTGCCTAGGCAACGGGCAGCCGGGGGGCTGCGGGGGGGGCCTCTGGGAGGAGGGGGCAGGGGGGAACCCGAGAGAAACAACCCTCTGAGCACCGAGGAGAGAGCAAGAGGAGGAGAGGACGTGCTCCAGGTGCCGGAGCAGAGATTGCCCTGCAGCCTGCGGAGGACCGCGGTGGAGCACACACATACCCACACTGCAGCCCAGGGAGGACCATGTGCCAAAGCAGGTGGATATTCCCCGAAACAACCGTGGCCTGCGGAGGACCCACACAGGAGCGGTTTGTGAAGGACTGTGCCATGGGAAGGACTCACACTGGAGCAAGGGAAAAGTGTGAGGAGGAAGGAGCAGCAGAGAGAAACTGCTGTGGACTGACCACAACTCCCATTCCCCACCACCCAGTGGAAAGAGTTCAAGCTTTTTTCCATTGATTTTTCCCAGATCTGGTTTCAACACAGAACAAAGATTTAGTTTTGACAAAGAATCCATCTTCCATATTTATAAATTTAAAGCAAAGTTTATCTATTTGACTATAAGAACCTGAATAACTAGTCTGCCTTGGAAAGAATCCCAAAAGCAGATGTTGTTAGGATCTTGTATTTGTAAACTGCACACCCGGTTGGTCAGTGGAAGAATTTATGTATGTGGAACATGTGATTGAAAAGCTATTAATCAACCACAATGACATACTGTCACCTTTAATCACAATAAGTAACCTTACTTAATGGTTAATTGTAATCGCAATTGTTGACAATTAGTCCCAACACAGCTGAAGACACAATTTAACATGGAGAAGGATGGCAGCATATGATCCATAACGTGTTATGGAAACAAAAAACCCACTGTCTGGCAAAACATACCTAATCAAAGCTACGAAGAAGCATAACTAAGAAGGCAGAGATAAATAGATAAGAACAAGGGAATTGTTTAAGATCATTGGTAATGCTAATGATGAATCCTGGACAGGTTGTATCAGGGTGACAGTTTAAAATCAGTTCCCTAATCCCAGCTCTCTCTCAGCACGATTTAAAGCAAAACTTTCAAAGAAAATGCTTGATTTGTAAATTTATCTATAGATGTAGATCTTAAAACATTATAAAAATAAAGTTATTGATAATTGCCTGCCAAGTTGATAAAAATCTGCCTAGGGTTTCAGTGTTCCTGGTCCCCCAAAGCCACTTTGTGATCTTGCTAGCTGGTTTCTTTTTCAGCAAAAATAATCATATATGGCCAAGAACGGGATTATGCCTACAACTTGACATGAATTTTCATTTTCATGTGATGCAAGCAGAAAACTATATGTCTCTAATTTGAGAGGCTCTGCATTGCCACAGTGCTGATATAGTCTGGGTTTAAGCCTATTTCATGAACATTGCTCATTTCTACTCAAGTTTATAGATATCAAGAGTAAACACATCACTTATGAGATTCTCTTCCCTCACTTTTAATATAGTCTTTAGTATTGTATTTTGTTACTTCAGTGTAATTTTTATTTTACCATGCTGCAACATTAACTATTTTCTCTCAGCAAAATATACATCATTTCTTTAAAGGAGAAAATCCAGGTTATTACACTACAAGAGTGAAAGCATTTCAGATTCAGTCATGAGCAATATGTTAATGATGTAATACAGAGCTCAGCAAAATAGTGTCAACATTATCTGCAATCTGCACAGCAAAAATGAAATGTCAGCCAATTCCACCAAATGGCAAATGGTTTTACTGTTCAAGGAGCTGGTTATAAATCTGTTAGTTCAGACAAGGTGACATAAAATAGGAAATCAGAGTCTTGGGAGGGGGAGGAAAAAAGAAAATCAGTAGAGCACTTTCTCTTATGGTAAATTGTAGGATTTTGTAGGTGCTATTTTTTCAGTAGTAAACTTGATTAAACCAATGAATACAAAGGTAGAAGAATCAATACAGTTTAAAGGTTTAGAGAAAATTCTTCTAAAAAACAGTTAGTTTAGTCTTTGCATAAATGCAGCCTATTTATATGCAAAGTAAGCCCTGCAAGCATTTTTAAGGGCATGAGCCTTTTCCATAAAATCCATCTTTTCTATTTAATAGCAATAAGAAGTATAACCTGGACAGGCTTATGTCTCATCCAATCTACTTTGTGTAGGAGTTGCATGGGATTTGCCTCCTATAGCACAATAATAAATATGACTGAGTTGTTTGGACAGAAAGCAGCATTTACATATACAAGTTAATACTCTGTCTCTAACAGATATTGCCCTAAAAATTACATAGGCTATCATCTGGTATAGTGACTCTCACCAGTTACTGCAGCATCAGTCACGTTATTACTAGGAAGGGTGGACAATTTCCTTCAAAATCACCAATGCAGTTCAAAAACTTCAGATTTTTCAACCTAGGTCGCTGAGCCCCTTTTGACAGTTTAGGTAAGAGGGCAGAATGATCAATCGTTACAGAAAACAGAATAATTGTCATTAGACAACATGCTTCATATTAATTTGAAATAATGCACATTGGTTAGCTAAGCTGGCAAAGGTAGCTCAGGCTACAAATTCCAAATAGGCAGCAGAACTATTTTTCACTGCACTATGTACATTCTGTGACTGATGCAGTTCTGAAAATCTCACCCAGTAATGCCACAATTAATGAAATGTATAAAATTGTAATTTTTTTTTTAAAGAAATTGAGCCATTTTGTGGAACTGACAGAAAAGATTTTCTGAAAACATTCAACTGCACTTTCCTTATTCAGCCAAGTCTCTTACTTAAAGCAAACAAAACCAGTTTGTAGTGTTGGAAATTTGTTAGAGTGTTTTGTTTTAGTGTTATTTTATCCTGAGAGAATGAATAAGCACAAAGTCTACATGTTATGCCCTTGCCGGTTTACCTCTTGGCAAAACTGAAGTGACTTGTCTTTGCAGTGTTTTCACAGTGCTGCTGGATGGCTCACACATTTTTCTATCTGAAGGTGGAAAAAGTGTCCCTATGCAGCAGCTGAAATAAGGTCTTAGTCAGAAGAGTATCAGCTTTAGAATTGACTTAAGGTCAAAATACAGCATTTATAAAAATGAGTGAAAGATTGCCATAAAACACAAGGCAGGGGGGAGCAGGGTGGAGGGGCAGCAAGTCCTTACCCTAGAGCACAACTGTCCCAGTACAGCTGCAGCTAAACCGCTACCTTCCTTAAGACATTTTCTGCCGCTCAGTCGCTATACCAGCTGCTACGAATTAATGCAGTGCCATGCTCATTTATAACAGCCCAGAAACTGACTCCACCTTCTCCACTGAGAAGTTGTCCGTCTTCCACCACACATTCCTTCAAAAGGAGGGAAAATCTGGATGATGTTATGCCTCACTTGCCCAAGCCTAAAGTGTAGATCACCAGAAATTCTAATTTGCTAATTCTGGAGGCACTTGCTTTTCAATGATAAAGTTTTTTTTTAACCCCTGAGTACTTCCTGAGTTCGCCAGCTTGTCTCCCACCTCTGAACTGTAAGGTGTCATACAAAACATTACTTAAAGGACACGAGCAGCCATTCTCAAAGAACACCTTAAACCATTTGCCAAAGGAGGTGGATTAGTACTTGAATTCTTAACCACTAGCTTAATATTGTGTAAGAGATGTGGACTTCAGTCTCTCTTCCACCAGTGAAGACTGGAACTCCCATTTCCCTAATGTCAGCAGAGTCTCTTTATTACCAAGGGACAGGCTTTATTAAAATGAGGACCCTGGTACTTAGGGGCAGAAAATACACAAGTATTTTAGTTACTATCACCACTGTCCTTCTGGCTCTTTCTGTGGTATAAATAATGGTTGCCCTTCCATGTATACTAGATTTTCTACACCATACACTTGTCATAAAATTCTCCCTGGGCATTGAAGGTGATGTACCCATTTCAGAACCGTGAATTCTTGTTATCAGCAGGTACCTGAAAATCAGGCACTGTAATGTTCAGTACTGTGATGTTTCAATACTTTTATACTTAAAGTCACTTTATAGATCTATTCCTGAACCCATTACTAGAAACCACAAAGAGTTCTGAATTCACAGGGTTAAAGCTTAGGAAAGGAAAAAAAACTGACCAAAGTCCCCCATTTCCCCACGAATCCCAAAATACTCAGTGGGGGAGAAAACAACAGAAAAACCACAAGAGATGTGAAGAAACTGAGGTGCTGTTGAAAGTTAGAAGACAAGTACACCACTCATCGGCTATTCAGAAAGTGATGATTAATCATCTATTTTAAAGTGAGCAGAGGTTCTGCTTGGTGCTAATGTATTTCCCAAGATCACTATCCACCAGACCTTCACAGCCGTTGAGTAAACAGCAGCAGATGTTGAGCTGTAAGACCACATCATTCAGCTAAGATTAGATATTTGATAAAAATAGACATGCTTGACAGAATCTTGTCCTTAGTTTACTAAAGCTACACTGAAAGGGTAGGAGGAAGCTGTTCTCAGAATCACACTGTACATTGTCGCTTCAAACCTAAAAAACAATGTTCCATTCTGCGACTACTATTGCAACCTGTATCTGTCAGATAGCCTCCACGCCTCATCTACAAGTAGAAATTTTATCCAATAATGGCTAAAAAATTTGCCAGATAGAGTAAGGCCTGGAGAGTCACCCTCTGTTAGTGTTTGTATAGACATTATTTTAAAAGAAGTAGAAAAGAGAAAATATTTTTAAAGAGTGGTCAAAGTACGTTTGCTCTTATTGTACCTTTTGTACTCTTTCCTTGCATGTATTAATTGCAAAAACAGTTAGCCTTTTGTTGTCTTTTTGTGAATGGTGAGTCTGCAGCCAAATAAAGCGTGGAAGTTGAGTGACTATAGTTTGTCTTGGACTTGCATGTGGACATGGAATAACATAAAATTCATTTATTGGTCCCACTTGCAAAAAAAACAAACAAATCTGTTTCATAACTCATCAGTAAAACTGTATTACTCTTTTGATTCATATTCTGAGATCTTTAATGCAGGAGATACCTCTCAGAATGTAAAATTCTGAAGAATTTTACATAGGGGCCCCAAGCCCAGCTTGGGTCAATACAGCTCAACAGTGCAAATAAGCATGCTTTACTAGACAGAAAAATTAATTAAAAGTAACTCAGGAAAAAATAGGACAGAATAAATGTATTTCTGTGTGTGCCCTCAAGAATTTTAAATTACCACTTCCTCAGGGATTCCAGTTTAAAGTGTTCCATAGTCACCAGCCCCAAGAAAATACAAAATCCATGAGCTTAGTGTGCACTTTAATTCAGGAACATATGCAGCACTGGTAGATGGGCAAAATGAAACTGCACAGCTGCCAGAATAACAAACACAAGAAATTGAGATAAACAAATGTTGTTGCCTTTTATAACTCCAGCTAGACAGGGGAACCAAGCAATTTTTCTTGATTAATAGACTTCCTAGAGAAAGCAGCATACAAGGGGAATTAGGGTAAAATATTTGTAAAAAATACTAAACTTAAAATTAAGATTTCACGCACTTCTGAAGCTTAGAGTTTAAGCGATACCTAAAGTATAACAGATTGAACTTAGTTGATAAATACTGACCAACACACCACCACACATCTACTAGTTGAAGCCATCTAGAACTTTGTATCCTTACACCAAAGCTAAGAAATAAAAAATAAAAGTTGGCCACATAAATAAGCTTACTCTTCGAGTTCAGAGATTCATTCAAAAATGAAATTCGTATTAGATGAGTAGTCTGTATCACAGCTTGTCTACACGAAGCCATAAGTAAATAACAATAACTGTGTAAAAAGTCAGGATCCAAAGGCACTGATCTGTGCAAAGATAGATCCTAGAGAGCTCCTGCTTCCCATTCCAGATTCTGTAGTCTATCCAATGGCTGCTTAGTATTGACTACAGAAAGAGTCTTTAAAGAACTGGAATTCAGATGGGTGCTTTATCCAGTGTGATATATCTCAATTGTTTAAAATTACATCGTTCAAGAACGAAACTACTTCAGAAAATAAAAAGGATTGAAAACCCTCCCCCTTTGCTTGCCTTTAAACAAATCAAAGGGCTATATGTCTACAATTTGGATGTTCTCTGGCATTTCTGAGAATTTGGCTCCTCAGAAAAGAGGAACACAACCATGCAGTCAATTACCAAACTGCTACATAAAATATTTAGTACAAACTACTAAATACAAATGGCATTATGACAAAAACTCTTTTCTGATATTGGTACATTTGGTGTGATGACCTTTCCTATAACTTTCATACTCTGCTGGGAACAGAGGAACTTAACTCCCAACCAGCCTTCAGCACCAAAAGTAAACTCATCTTGAGCTCTTGAGCCCATACAGAATATAAATATATGCCAGAAATGAAATTACCTAATCTGCCCCATCATTTAGCAGCACTTAAATTCCAGCATAACACTACAACAGATAATCCCTGACTGACTAAAGATGTAAACTGGTACTTATTCCAGCATCATACAGTACATAAGCAGATGCTAGCTCGCATCTGGAAACAGTACAGGTTTTTCAGCAGAATGCCACAGTTACACTGCTATGTTGTTTTCAGCCTCAAATAGCTCAAGCACCACAGCAAAACTTCATCTGAATTGGTTTACAATTGGACAAATCAAGTATCTCTGCATCCAAAATTATTTTATGCCCTAAATAAACTCGAATCATCCTAAAATTCTTCCCTTTATGTCCTTAAGGTTTTCTTGGAAAGGAAAAGATTTTGATATATCAAGTAAAGTAGGAAAATTATGACCTTACCCATATACATCAGACAGTTAAAGCTCAACCCTAAGTTGTCTTAAAAGAAGGAATCTCTAAACCATTAATAACTCCCTTCAAGGGACGTAAAATCAGATCACAGGCAAAGGAAAAAAATCTAGCATGATACGGTTCATATCCAAAATAATCTGAGGTGGGTTTTTTTAATATTAGTTCTATTACATCCCCACTGTATGTTTTTATCACAGTGTAAGACTAGATAGGAGTTATTTAAATAACTAATTAATCAGATTCACCACTTGCACCACTATTTGAACAGCATTTACTTTGCTAAATTATTCTCTTAGAATATTTAGTGATTGTCAGATTTTCCAAACAATGAAAGATAAATCTATCAGCCAACAAATCCCCATAAAGCAATTAGAGAAGCAATTAATGAATGTTTGATCTTAGCGAACAAAACAATTGCCCTCATGGTGTGTAAGAAAGACTTTTTTTTAACAGTTCTTGATGTCATCCAAAAACCAGACAAAACTGTTTTGTGTGACTGTACCTCATCTGTGAGGTTTGCCTAAGATTGTTGAAGTTAGTCTTATATTCATTGAATAGAATTACTACATTATTATCCAATATTTCAACTTTTTAATCACATAAAATGTAGAGTAGTTCAAGAGGTTTTTCAACAATTTTTGTAGCTTAAGTAAAAAATGTACTCATTTTGACAAAAGAACTGTCCTACCCTTTTATAATAAGCACAACTGCCTTATAAACCTATAGCTACAGCTATTTAAACCAAAATTCTTCTTTTTCTTAATGTTATTAGGTGATATTTATTAATTCTTTCATCTCCAAACTGTATTTCAATATTAAATAGGTAATTTACAACCTAATTTTAAAAGAGATGTTAAACTAGGTCATTTTTATAAGAAGAGTGTGTGCAAATTATGATTTTCCCATGAAACTATCTCATTTTCTAGATGAAATGGAAAGTAGAATATCTAAATTATATCTTTATTGCTAGTAATTTTATAGATATTAAATGTTTGATCAATATACTTTCTGTTTCATATCATTAATTGTTTTCACTACTTTAAAAAGGTGATTAATTAAGTTTTTATACTTGAAAAGTAGGAAAAAAAAAAAAAAAGAGAATGATAAGTAGAGCCAGGAGATTTTGATACTCAGAGCACAAGAAAATCTCAATAAAAACATTCGTTGAGAAGAAGCATAGATTATGATCTTCTCAAAAATTTGTTATGGTTGATATTTTGTTCTGTTTTCCCTAAAGTACAATATTTTCTGTCAGAGAAACCTCAAAGTGTTTGTAAAATGGTAAAAAGTGATATTTTCCAAAAGAACTTGGGACACCACTTGGCTCTGTCTTTCTATGACCTTGTTTTCAAAACGTTTCGTACTTTCCTTCTGGAATCAGGTCAGTCCTTAAAAATTGAGTTTTATAAAATTACTAGTCACTTTTCAACACTTCAGGTGTCATTTAAAAATGTGCACATATATTGAATCTTTAAATTCCTGTATTTTTTCCATGATCTCCAATCATTTCCCCCCTCATGGAGGAAATTCAATAGACAAGGAAAATATTTTGCTGAAGTATTGACTGTTATTACAATGATTACTTCAGTAATAAAGACTCAGGCAACTTAGCTTTCAGTTATCAACTTTATCTTATCTTTTCAGAAGAGGACAACATGACACCATTTCAACCAGGAATCCAGTATGTAAAAAGCAAATCCACATAAAAACCTCAGGCTGCTGCTTCTGCTTTGCTGTTTCACTGATGGGTAACATGGCATAAGAGAGTTTTAATTAGTTAGGCAATTAGTTATGAAGCTTTATTCTGAAAGTGATAAACATGTTGAAGAATCAGATGCAAGAAAGAAGGACACAAATTAATTTGTCCATAGCTTTGTATGATTCACTATAGAGATACATATAGTGTCGACATGCAGAAGGGGTTTTTTTTTAATTTAATAAGGTTGTGTGGATTTTTTGCCAATTTGAATAATGTAAAACAAATCCCAGTAAGTGACAAATTAAAAGCATCAAATACTTGAATTCCTAGGCCAAATTGTTATCACTTCTGTGATCTACGTCATAGAATCTTCACTTTTTATTATGGCTGGAGAGTGATTTTTCAGTCAAGAGTCATGTAATTTGTTTTATTTGAACAATCGCTCGAAAAACAGACATTTTACCAAACTAGTGAAAACAGACCTCATTGAGCCATGAATTTTAAGGACTTATTCGTACGTGATCTGTATTTTGAAAATACATTTATTTTAAGAGCTGATTCTCAAAAACCTTTCTTCAGCTATACAGCAATTTTTCCTTTCAGTTGTAAAGACAAAACAGGGGCTGATTTAGTATCCAGTTGTATCTGATCTTCAGCAAATATTATTTTTAACCTTGTAGTAAGCATACTGTGTAGGGCCAAATGACTCGGTGATATTCTCGGAGACTAACATTCATATCAGGAGTTCAAACTCAGTGTTCCTCCATGAACAATGAGAAAAAGATTTTCTAAAGGGTTATTCAGAACAGGATTCCTTGGCTCAAAGGAGGAAATTATCCTTTGCTCCCTTCGTAGACTATGAAAAAAACGTAGGAATTTTAGCCTCAGCATCATTTCCAGCAAATAAAACATACCAGAAAATATGATTATAAACAGAGGTCTACCTTTGGTTGTCTCTATATATCTCCCAGCTTAACTGCAGATATTGGTGTGAAACTATGCTCAGTTTTTTCTATTTTTTTTCCTTCGTTGCTTCCCATACATATTCTTTTTGTCAAACCCTTACTTTCAAAATTAATATAGCAAAGGAAAACCCACGGGTTTGAAAAAACATCCATTTAAACAAATACCAATACAATTACAAATAGACTTTAATTCAAATCAGCTACCTACACAGATGTAAGACATTGCTCAAAAGAACAATTTTTAGACTGCTATGTACAAAATATGATTATACTGTAAAGAAAATCTATAACAATTATTATATGCTTGACTGGCTACTATGCATTAAAAAGTTAAAACCATATGGTATAAGCCTGTTCAAATCCAAGAAAAGGAAAACATATCAGTAATTGTTTTCTTTGATTTTGTGCAAAAACTATTTGCTTGGGAACAATTCTGTCATAGTTATTATGAGAGAACATTAGTAGACAGAAACCTAGCAATGGTGATGAAGGCCTCAAAAGAATAAAAGTCAAGTGTATAATTTAACAAATGATAATACAGTAGAACCAATGCCCCACAAGTGCATATCAAATTCTATGTTGATATAATTAGTTTGTTAAAAATACTCTAGATGATTGCAGTAACATTTAGTATCATGTTTCACAACGTACACAAAATCAGAGGTAACAATTTTAACACATGCAAGCTTTAAATAGTTCTCAGATGCTAATTGTGTGCCCTTATTACTTATAAGGTAGTGTATTCACACACCCTTTGTATAACAAATGGTCTGATTGGGTTTAGTGTTCTTGGGGTCTCTGTCACTACCACAATCTAAATATTAATTCTGCCTTCTATTTTATGGTTTATCATACTAACAATAAGGCACAGATTTGTATAAACTCAGTGCTGATAAGTTTTATTTCCATTTTTACTTGCCTGATTCAAAGCAAAGACTCCCGCCACCAAGATGAAAGCATAAAAGTCCATGTTTGCCCTTGTCGTGACAAAAGAGGTAAATCTTATTTTACTTTTTTATTTCTGTCATCCTGGAAAATAATTATTCTGTCCCTAAAGAGATTATATTATACAATCTGAAGAACATTTCTACCGATGTTCTTAATAAAATTGATGTATTTTACTATCAGTTACTCATGACATTTTACTGATGAAGAATTACCAAAATTTTTGTCCTACATTGGCTTGCAGTTAGGCTTCAAGCCACCCTATAGTTAAAGTACATACGGGTGCTTCAGTGCTTCAAGATCTGAATATGAACTTAGCTCTTTGTATCAAACAGCGTGTTGTAGAGTTTATCAATGTATTTTTTGTTGCAAGCGGAAATAGACTGATTGGACATAAGAAAGCTGAAAGACAAAAAGAGCATGTTTCTAAGACGGCGCGGACCACCCTTTTATCAGCACTTCTACTATCCACAACAAATCAGCTTGCCAGAGTAATTTTATGAGGTACATAAACTGCGCATTATTGCTGTCAGGTGTAGGTACAGAAGGAACGCACAACAAATTTTAGTCTTTTTAGTAGGCACAGAGGAGATGCCAGTAGGTAAATTTTGTATCAAACCAGAGTATGTTGCCTTAAAAGTAACACACTTCGGGGTGTGGGGGGGGTTGTTGCTGTGTTTGAGGAGGAGGGGTGGTTTGGTTGAAGTAGTCTCTGCTCTGCTTTTCAGGTACACCCAAATTGCCAGGTTCCATTCATAACCAAGCTTTAATACAGTATGATTTTGAGTACTTTCATTCAAAAACTGTATGTTTATGAGCTGCTATAACATGGAAGTAAAATACGCTATTTCGTCAGTTCAATGTAAGTGAAATAACGCAAAGTCTGATCAGTGTTTCCTATGTTTGAATTGGGAAGCGTATCGCTTTGAGCCATTGCTGAACTGCTGTTATGGAAATCCAACAGTGATCTTTACAAGATGAAGTAATCTCCAGGCGTAACTTTCATGTTCACCTGAACATGTTTTCACAACCTTGAATACCACTATCAACCAGCTATCGGTACTTAAATTCTACTGATTACTTGGAAATCAGAGCAGTCTTCAGAAGTGGCATAGTGAATTTTGGTTTGGAGATACAAGGCGTGGCAAATTGAAAGAAATATATTCAAGCATTTTCAAGTAAAGGTTGAGGGAAAGAGGAAATACGTGAAAGAATGAGGTCAGACTGAGGAAGAAAAGTCTGCAGCGAAGTAGGCGTTACGGCTGCAACTGAAGAGAGATGGAACAAAGCTATGTTTATAAAGTTTCAGTGTAAAGTGTGATCTGATACCTATGATCATTTTGATTCAAACAGTAACAAACGCTATGTCATATACAAAAATTACCACAAAGTAACAACTATTTAGGAAGTACAGATACATGGAAATGCTTAAAAATCACCTGTAGTGGTTGGCTGACAGATGTTTCTAGCAGTTACTACATGGAGCCAAACCAGTAGCTGTTTTCAAAAAAATAAGCTCTACCACCGTAGGTATAATGAAATTATGATTATCGACCAAAACCGAAGACAGGTATAACTTCAAGCTCTTGCAGAGGTACTTAAGCTAGTTTTAAATTAATTTGGATTCCATTAGCACAGTACTCATGGAGCTCAGAGAACTCCCTAGAAACCTGAATAACAGACGACTAGTCTGCACTGATATTTGCATCAAAGTTTACAAGCTTAAGGTTGTTGTCACTTCTTTGACTGTGCTTACACATGGCGTCACAGACAGCAGTGTAGTCAGAAGAAAACCAGACAAAATATGATGACACCTATTAGATATGGAGCATGCTTTTCACCAAATTAGAATTTCATTGTAAATAAAGATACCACTGATTTCCACTAAGAAAAATAATTGTTCTTCTGGGCCTTTGCCTAACAAAGCAGCAAGCCAAGAAAGTTAACAGAACATTTTCAGAAGAGAGGTTTTTTTAGTGATTTTTGCTCTGATTTTCCCATCAAGATGAAAGAGCTTTTGGAAAACACAATCTCATGCAATTGACCTGGCATCTGTTCACAACCAAACCATATAAAATAGGTTCAGCTTGCAAGTGAAAGGCACTGTCACTTACATTATATATTGGCAAAAAGCTTCCCCCCCACCCCCAAGTTAAATATGTTGTATTTTACAGCTGCATAGAAATTAGCAGTAATTTTCTTTGTAAAAATACTGAACAGAATGTTGTTGCTGTTGTAAACATAAAATAATTCTAAAATGGCAGCATAATAATTCATATTTCTTTTTAAAAATATCAATAGAGAAAATTCTAACTAAAAATGTCAAGCTATGTCACTTCAGAACAAAATTTTGTTTTATTTCTACATTTGGGAAAATGAAATGTAACTTTCAAATGGTATATACAAAAATCCTGTTAAAATTTATGTATGTCTTTGAAAGCAATAACACTCTTTCAAACAAAAGATCTGAGAAAGTAAACCCAGCAGATTTCAAAAACTAATGCATAATAGTGACAAAGATTTTGATATGTAACTGAATTTGCTCAGTTAAGACTAAAATTGATTGCATCACTTATTTTTCCTTATTGTCAAATTTACAGTCTAAAATACATTTTTTTAATCACAGGGGGGTTTTTTCTTCATTTTGGTTTTTTGAGCACCTGTGCCATTTGAGAAGATAATGCATTCATTTTTAAAACAATGCCAAAAAATGAGGTCTTTCTGAACACTGACACAGAACAGACCAATTAAGAACTGCAAGCTTATCAATTTACAATCTTCATATCCATGCTAATCACTATAAATTTTATAAGTACAAAGCCTCAAAAACCAAACTAACTTTCAGTACACTACTTGGTTTTGTTCCTATCTCGATTTCATAAAAAGAGAGAAAGAGAACGCACACGTAGTGGAGAGAAACTGTATTTACTAACCCAGAATTACTGTTCAGCTCAACTCTATTCAAATCATGCACAATCTCTTTTGCTAGATTCATCAGAAGGTTGAAGCTGGTCTTGCCAAGATTTTAGTTCTATTGCAAACATTCTTCTTTCCTTATATAGGAGCCCCAAAATTATGAAATTCACGTCTAATCCAAGATCTTCAGCAGTCATATAAGATCTAATCAACAATCTTTCTCTTTCCTTACCACACCTACATGCCACCATGGAATCTGTAAAGAATAGGTATCTGTATCAACATCTATGTAGAAGCAAGTGTTCCCCAGGCTACATAACCAAACGCATTTCCAGAGGAACAGTATCAAGCAGCAGTCGTTCCCATCAACATGGCACTCAGTTAACAGATTGACAGCCACTGAAAACAATCAAGGAAGACTTCAAAACTGCCCTTTGCAACAATCACATGGTGAACAAAGGTGAATTTTACTGCCCCAACTAAGATTTTGACCTAGATCTGCCACAGATAACACTTTGCATTCATGTAACACCTGTCACCTTTCATCCCTAAGGAATCAGAGCACTTTTCAATAGGGCAGTACTGCTGGAATAAGTAATCAGGAAGACATTTTAAGAAGTATTCTCCAAGTGGAACATTTGACACTAAGCAGACTAATTTTATTTTCAAAACTTCTGGAAAAAAAACCTCCAAGGAAAATTCTAAAAATAAAACAGCCACAGAGGTTCAATAAATCCATAATTACTCCTTCACATAGTCAGCCTGTAGCCCTGTAAAGTATTGCAATAAGAACTCTACTTAATGTGAGGATGCTTACTTTCAAAGGCCAATATTTTAAAACCCCACTTTATTTCTAAGAAAAGGTATGAAAACATAGCTGTGATGAATTCATCTTTCACCTCTGAGTAAGAACTATGCTTCAGAGCTGTATGCTTAGAATAACACAGGTCTTACTTTATAAACCATCTTTGAAATTGAGAGGTTAGATCACAGGTGTCTCATCCACATATCAGTACATGTGCCATGTCTGTGGATGCTGGAAAACTTTGTGCATTCCAGCTTTGGCCAGCTTGGTTCTTCCAAGGTAAAGAACATAACAGATCTTACACTCACTTGGGAGGTGAAGCCCACAGTAACCCAAGTAGAGGCTGAAAATTCTGCCCTGTCCTTCCACACCACCAAAGACATGCTGCGTCCACGTCTCTCAACAGTCAAGGCATCCTTCAGTGGTTTTTTATCCCACAGGAACTTGTAGTACTTCCACCATAACTTGCCTAGCACTTGCTGTTGCTCTGTCAGAGCTATGCAGATGGCATTCCCTTTTGCAATGATAACTTCCTCACGAGAGGCAAATGGTGGTGAAGAAGTGTGAGCAAGAAGCTTGGCATCTAGGCTAGGTACTTTGCACCTTGGTCTGCAGTGGTCAACTACACCAGTACCTGCTGATGGCCCTGCAAAATGCCATAATGGAGCCAGGCACCCCTGTATTTATTTCAGAGCCTAGAACTCCTAGAGACATGTGGACTCATTTAAACCATGTCCGTGGCAAAGGTTCTTTTTCTCCTTGAAGACAGATTAGAGGGTAGACCTAGTGTCAACAGCGCTCACCAGCATCCAAAGAGACAGCACAGGTCAAAGGGAAGTGGAGGGGAGAAACTCCTCCATTGTATGTAGTAGAGCATATCTTTTATCTTCCAGAAGTGAGTAAAAATTTGTATTAAAATCCTCTGCAATCAGGCACAGGTCAGGAAACGACATGAAGACCAAGGGCAGATGTCCTTGCCCTTCAGTGTTAACAATAACCACATGGACTTTAGCCTAATAAGAAGATTTGAGTTCATTTTGTCCCTGTACCAGCAGCTTACAGAACCCTCAACCTCAGCTACATCAACACCCTATCCTTTCAAGTTTGACCTCCAAATAAAGACCTATGTCTGCCTGATGTTCAGGCAGCTTATTTGTACCAAGCAACAAAAAAAGCTCCTTGATAAAATAACCACTTCTCAAAACACAACTCATCCAAAATAGTTGCTTTCCAACACTTCAGCTCTTGGACCTTAAAAGCTGGGTTTCTTCTGGGGTTGCTTCAGAAAGGCTGTTTCTCAGACACAGCTACACAGAGTGCAATGGAAACCTTCCCTAGACTCATTAATAATTACATCCACAGCAAGTGATCCTAGACCTATTCTTAGGTGCAAAGCACCAGCCTCCACAGAGCAGAACTGTTTTGACTGTTCCTGTTACAGTTCTGTTTGCGTGCTTGTCCTCCTTATACAGGAGGAGACAGGCACAGACTATAGGCAAGGCCATATGCAAAACCTTCCTATGCTGAGAGCCTTGCACAAAATTTTTTTGTAGAGCAATAGGTCTATTTTACTAGCACAGTAGCGAGCTGAGTCCCGGAAAAGCAGGGCAGGCATTCTGACCTGTATTTAAAAATATCTGAAGAGGAATCCCATGCAGAAGAGTCACAATTATGTGACTTAAGGCAGGGCAGTGCAGACTGTGCTGTGTTGCCTTACGCAGTGTAAGTTTACAGGTTCCTGTGTTCCACATAAACACAGCAAAGTGAAAGATTATTATCCCATCTGCCCAGTGGACAGCATTGCTTTGGTCTTTACAGCTGTTGAAATTGTACCATATTCAGAAAATATTTAGTAAAATCCTTAACATGTTAAAAAAACAAAACAAAAAAAAACAATAGTGTCAACTGCAGCAGTGTTCCAAAGCTTCATCCCAATCAGCAGGACAATTTCTTTGCCTGTATAAATATATGCACAGAATATAAATTTATTCAGAAGACCTTCCACTTCACTGTCCTGAAATGAGCAATTAGAACTGACCACAAAAATGAGACACCTGGGCAACTATTGCATTCCTGTGGATTTTGAACAGGCACTGTTCAGCAACACTTAATAGAATAATGCTTTACTTTTAAAGTGTGTGTGTGGCGGGGACGGGGGGTGGTTCCCCTAAACATTCAGCTTCTAAACTTCTGAATCGGTGAAGTTACTTCAGGTATACACAACTATGACAGAGGGAAAGTTGTGGCCTCTAATTATTTCTTTCACTTAGAGAGCTTTAAATCAGGTCTTTTGATATAAAAAGGGTCAATAAACATGACAAATCCTGAAAACCACCTTCCATAAAAATGAGTAGGAGTAGCAGGTGCCCATCAGCTGTCAGGAGCTGACATTGCCTGCAAGGCAAAAGGTATTCAATAGAAAAAGTCTTTGAAATGGAATTAAAGTCCATGAAGCACTTTACAATATTATTTCAAAATCATTGGTTGTACTGAAATACACTTGCAAACAGAACTACAGCTTAAATCTCAAGCAATATTCTTGTACCTTGCTGAATCAAAACTGATATTTTATTCTTATATAATAAGCTACACCAGAGATGGGAAGGAAAGAGGAAGTGCAGTTTGGGGTTTTTTAGTTTGGTTTTTTAATATTTTGGTTTTAGCAGTTGGATCCTGTAGTAGACTTGCAGCTTCCCTATACAGTGAGCAAGAAGTAGTACAGCTTAGCAAAAAAAAATACTGAGCTTAATTTTAATGTTATGTTTTAGAAAGCATTTTTTCTAAATTAGTCTTTCACACAGTGTATTTACTGACATTGACTAGATATCCAGCTGAACTGACAAAGCATAAGACAGGAATCAGTATCAAGTAGTTTATTCTTAATGGATCTGGCATGCCATTCTGTGGGAAGATACCATTAGTGTCTGCTGGCATTGATTTAATTAATTACGAATCAGGACCCATGCCAACTGCTTGACACAAGTTAGGGTCAGAGCCAATTGTTTGTGGGCACATGCTTAATCATCTGCATGTCAACATTTTGTTGCCCTCAGGTAGATGAGCAGAATGTCATCTCCTTCATAGCTTACGAGTGAAGAGCTAGATGAGTACATAAAACGGGAAAGAAAGTATTTGGTTGCCAAATTCTTTTCCAATATATGAAAACAATGGCTGCTATAGTAATCTCTCAAAATTTTATCAAGATCACAACTTCACTGGTTAGAGGATACATATATATAAATAAACATTTTCTTTTAGTGTTTGGAGAGTGCACTATTTTTAAGGGGAATCCAGCAGTTTAAGATTTCTGCAGCGTTGCTTTGTTTCTGCCACTTATACTACAAACAGGTACAAGTTTCTTTTATTTTGTACTCAGCATGCCAGTTGCAGCTGGTTTCCCCTCTCACAGTGCCAGAACTTTGGCTTCCTCAGCTTTATTCCTCTGGTCTTCTTTACTGAAGCAAAAAATGAAAGATGTTGCCTTTGCAAATTGTATCACTTTTTCCTTGCTGTCACCATAATGGTCAGGTTACTCAGACATGTGGGCTGTTGGCTTTTTCCCGTTTCCCCTTGTTGATAGATTTTGTTAAGTTTTCAGAGAGGAATGTGAAGATAGAAAATTACATTTAATAAAAACTTCAAATGATATAGAAAAGGTAGAGAGACATAATAAGCTCAAAAGCAAGACATGCAACTTCCATCTCTAATGAAGGTACTTTCTGCCTTTGTAACACACAGGAGTGTTGCTAAATGTTGCAGTACGTCAACAGTTGACAGTTCTCAAATACAATTAAACAAGCACTTGCAGTAACATTTTGAAACTTTATTGTCAACATGTTTGTCTTTACAAGAAGGCACGCTTTGATCTACACTATCATTCAATATTAAGGCTGCAGATTAGTATTCCAGTACTCTACTAATATTATACTACAGTATTCCTTTCAGTATGTTTGTTAACAAAAAATGTTAACTTCAAATCAGATTAAAGTACCTGGACTGCAAGTGCCAATACTTAAATCTGGAATAACATGCTATTGGGGCCGTAGTTTACTGTAGAATTTAATAATAGAAAATACTAAGTACATAGATCATCACGGACTAGAAAAAAAAAAAAAAGGCATTTGTGTTATAGCAACAGTAGCTGGACACCCAGACCTGACATTTTTCCTAAGCTATGCAGGAAAATATTAGATAGTTCATATACAAATCCTGCCTTAAAAAAATCCAACATGTAATCCAACAATTCTGTAACCAGACTAATTATAAAAATTCTCAGACTCTATGAAAAAATATCTATATCTCTGCTCAAGTGACCAGAAAAGAGCAAATTCAGATTTCAGCATGTTCTTGGGATTTAAGGCTGTGCTGAATGGTGTGGGTTTGGGTGGTGATTAGCAAGAAATCCAAGACAGACCCTATAATACACAGTCTAAAATAGAGCAATAAATTTATTAACACATACTAGAAGAAAAAGATCAGAGAATGAAGGGGATCTATATTTAATTCAGGCCAAACCTAAACACCTTTACTTTCAATCAGTTCAGCACAACTATCTTGAACGCTTACCCTGAACTTTGCCAAAGCTTTAAGCCGGGTGGCAGGGCCTCCTGGATGAGGGGCATAACAAGAACTAATGCCTGCTACGCTTGTTCCATACCATCTTTATGGTGCCTTACTGTATGGAAGAATCCTAAGGTTACTTTTAGGAAGACTGAAATCTGCCTCCTGGTTTTGGTGAAGAGCAGTAGAGCTATTTTTTTACATAATATTAAACAATATTTGTCCATCAAATATAAACTAATACTTCCCATCTGACTAATGAAATGCTTTCAAAATGGCCTGGAGCTGAAAATGCGCACATACACACATTGACATGTAAGACAGTTTGCTTAGACAAGTCATTGAATACTATATGCAAATTTTTAATTAAAAAAAAAGAAACAACCACAAAACAGAAAAATCAGTGTTTGTTTCTATATAAATGAAGTTTAAAATAATAATTTTTACCACAAAATGTGTATAAGTAATAGTGTGGTTTCCAGTCAACTTTCATTTCTCCCTTATGAACTGACTATATAATTTATGGTCAGGAGCTCATGATTTCTTTTTAAAGCAATACAGAAATGAAATCACAAGTTGATAGATTTCTTCTTAAAAATACTTTGTAAAAATTATTCTTTTATACTTGATATAATTCTGAACATATTTATAGCTATGGATAGTAGTAGAGAGAAACATTGTTTATGATCTATTACAGCAAAGACTGGGTGTAAGTAGAATTATTCTTTTTTCAATACTATACCCTGAAGTGTCTTCCAAACCAGTTTTTCAACTGTAACAGTTTTTATGAGAATATTACACATAAGACTATGGTATGGATGGAAATAGTTCATACTAAAGTGACCATCTGCAACAAAAGCCCTGACAAAATAAACTGTATGCTTTAAATCATGTATGCTCTAATATGAACCAGCTATTTAAGGACTCATTGATCAATTTATTTCTTCAGCTTTGAATTTTGAAGTTTGAATTGCCTAGCTCTTTCCCTTTTTAATGTTAACCTGACACCATTACCTTTCTGAAATTTGTCTTCCATGGATGTTGATAGGGTAAGAGAAAGAACATGATCATTATACCAAGTTGCACACATATTCTGCTATGGCTGAAATTATTTAGCTTGTCATCTGCTATATTGGACTTAGAGGAAAAAAAAAGTCTGGCCTGAGGAATAATCAAGGGTAAATAAACAGTATTCTGAGCAAAGAGGAGATACTCAAGTAAGGACAGTTTTAAGACCCTGTTATTTCTTTTTGAGGTATTACAAATCCAGATATAAAACTTTCCATGCCAACTTTTGTTTGTTAGTATTGCAGAGACTAATATAACCTGAAAGCAAGGATACTTTTTAGTTCTTGTTATAAAATAACTGCCTCTTTTCAACAGGAATTCAAAATTTATAACACAATTATAACCAGACATATGATTGCAAAGACTATTGTTACAGCCCAGCAATATGATTTTTAATAGTAGGTAATAGCATTGTACATACATCAGCTACTACCGGTTATAGCTTCCTCCAAGTAAGTGTCAAGTTAAATAGCTTTGTTCTGAAATAAGTGGTGAGTGAAATGCTCATAAGTCTTCCACTGACAGAGATAGAGAAATAGGGTTCCCATTCTTTTCTTGAATGCTTAGATGAATGTTGAATGGTGGCAGATAGGTTTTTCATATGTATTTATGTGCAGCAGTGACATCCAGTGAACAGGTAATTTCAACAAAGCAGTTTTCTACCGGTGGGTTTCCATTAAAAAAAAAGATTATACATTTTGTCAACGTATAGGTATTGGAAAGATGTAGATATGGAATTAGTGGTCTCAGAAAAGCATCTTGTCCCAGTTTCAGCTGGGATAGAGTTAACTGTCTTCCTAGTGGCTGGTACAGCGCTGTGTTTTGGGTTTAGTATGAGAAGGATGTTGATAACACCCTGATGGTTTCAGTTGTTGCTCAGTCGGGTTTAGACTCGGTCAAGGACTTTTCAGCTTCTCCTGCCCAGCCAGCAAGAAGGCTGGAGGGGCACAGGGAAGCTGGG
>JAVKLA010000014.1:17948235-17970988 GCA_034782735.1 Sagittarius serpentarius | reverse complement strand
ACCCAAACTGGCCAAAGGGGTATTCCATACCATGGGACATCATGCCCAGTATATAAACTGGGGGAGTTGGCTGGGGGGAGCGCTGCTGGGGAACTGACTGGGCATCTGTTAGTGAGTGGTGAGCAATTGCCTTGTGCATCGCTTGGTTTGTGTATTCCAATCCTTTTATTATTATTGTCACTTTCTTGTTATTATTGTCATTGTTAGTTTCTTCCTTCCTGTTCTATTAAACTGTTCTTATCTCAACCCACAAGGTTTACATTTTTTTTTCCTGATTCTCTCCCCCATCCCCACTGGGTGGGGGCTGATTGAGTGAGCACCTGTTTGGGGCTGAGTTGCTGGCTGGGGTTAAACCATGACACATCTCAGTAATTCACTACTTTGAATTCATACTTAGTTCACATGCTAAATATTTGGCTTCTGGCTAACCTTGTGAAAGGCACCCGTTAGCTTATTCCATAAAGATACTATAATTAACTTTTTTTTTTTTTATTATGTGTCTCTAAATAATAACAGAGCTTATCCCTAGCCTACTGGTAACTAATGAGTAGACTTCTTGAGTCCAGTTAGCTTCCTAGTCACTTGCTTCCTACGTCATGAGCCATTTGAAATACCTTACACTCATCAGACAATCACCAAGGGAAAAAGTCTGCTGGTGAGTAGCTAAGGAATAACCTTTTCTGGCTGGCTGAATGGGACAAGAGCAGTGAGATTGCATATTATCCCCATCTGTCAAAAGACTTGAATGAGATTTGAACTCCAAAGAGAGGACTATTCAGCCCTTCATCTGCAAAGTGGGGAACTTCCCAGGAAACAAAAGAAATTAAGTTATTTGAATGAAGTAAAAATATATTTGTGTTCCTGCTACACTACTGCTAAATTTAGGAGAAACTTAAGGTATGGTTTTACAAGCCACTACTTACAGAAATAGTTTTTATTTCTGAGAGTAGTTTAACTGAAGCCAAGGTAGTTTTGTCTCCAGCTAACACATGCATTGAAGAACAATGGAAAATGTTTCTGATAAAGAAAGAACATAAGAAAAATCTCATAAGGTTTTCCATATATATGCATTTAGCTCAGCAATGGGCTTTTTTGAGCCACAAATACAAAAAAATAGCAGCTGACATCCTCCACTGTAAACTACCAAAACAGTTGGTTTTTTCTCCACAAAAGTATGTTAGATATGCATGTCTAATGTGCCTGTCCGCAACAGTTATGAGAAATATGATTTAACTCAAAGTGGATGGTTTGACTCCCATTCACCAGCTATTTTGCATTCTTCTGCCTGAAACTACAGCACATCAGGAGACACTTTCTGATTGCAATACACTTGCTGTAGAGTAAAAAAATGCACATAAACGGCCTTAGACAAGTACTCCATAGAAAGCTGTCTACTTTCATGTAGTTTTACATATTTTTCAGCTGACTCAAAGACCTAACTGCCATAACCAGCACTAGCATACAGCATACAGATGTATCAGTGTCATAAAAACTTGTAATTTGTACAACTACTGTATTAATTTCCTTGATCTTGTATACTCTTATCTAATTTCTGTTGAATAAATACTAATGTATTTTCCCCTATAAGTAAAAAAGTTACTTTGTATACAGAAAACTTTCTACTGAAATACATAGCAATTAAAATAATTTACATAAAATGTTGTGATATTTCAAATTCTTGACAGTAGAATGGAAAACATCTTTCTTTTTCATTTAAGTTAAATCATATAACAAGGGGCATAGTACTCTGAAATATTAAAAAAAAAAAAAAAAGCAGCTATTTTTTTTTCCTTCCCCTGCCTCTTCATTTCAACATGGATCTCTTCAGTGGGATTCAAGTTACCTATTAAAAGAGTCCAACATTAAAAGCAGGAAAAAATATCACAGTCTAGACATCTGGAACATATTTCTTTCTAGGCTATTTAAACTCGTGATTTACACCTGGCACAAACAGAATCTGAAATACTAATGGAAAAAAATTCCTTGTCACAGACTCATATGCCTATCTTTTCTTACCCTCATCTCCACTTCCTTAACTTTTTGCCTTTTTTTCCAAGCTATAGAAAGTGTTTTGAGGTTGTTTGGTTTGGGGGGGAGGGGGAAGATGTTTGGTCTTTTTTTTTTTTTTTTTTAATTAGGAATAATATTTAGTTTGTAATCTAAGCAGAAGAGAATGAAGCATTAAGGGAAAGCAAGCATATGAGTATCTCACTGGAGATTCTCATTTGTAATTTAACCAGTTGTGCAGCAAGAAGTTCAAAAATTTATCATTTACCATATATTTTTGTTATCTTCGATTGTTGACACTATCTAGAATAGTATTCAGATGGACAAGACTCCCATTAAGTAAAAATGAGTTTCAGATCACAGAAAAAGGTGAGATCAATATTTGTAACGGTACTTAAAAATGCACATCCCTATCATAGTAACGTTTGTGCACCTTGGTGACATCTATATGCAATTTAATCATTAGACTATTACCACAATAACACTGTAAAAAGTCAGAACTTCACTGTTGACTTATTGCTGCTCAGCTTTTAGAATGAGGGAGCAAAAGGGATACTCAGAATGTCATCCAGAGTTTTGTTAGTATATTATACTCTCACAAAATTCTCCTTAAAAACCATCCTTGAAGTGATTTGGTCACCAGCTCACTCATGGAAAGTGAATGGCTATAAATGAAGTTAATAAATACCATTGTATTGACTACAAGTTTCTGAAACAGAGTGATTTTTATTATGGATCACTATTTCATATCATGAGAGAGAAAGCATGTTAGCAAAAGTCATTGATGCCTGATGGTAGATTCCACTCTACTCACAATACTATAAAGAAGCATCAGTAATGGTGTCAAAATGAGATCCTAAATTTTGGTGTCAAATAATCCTACAAGGGATATGAGGAATGTGAAAAGATACAAAAAAATAAATCTTAATATAGCAGAAAAAGCAGGAAGAAAGTGTAGTGAAGATTAGAATCACATCTGTGCAAAGAATGGCTAATCTAGACATTACCAGTACTAATGGAAACTTGCCCGCAAAACCTCACATGAAAGGAGGTACAGTTTAGGATATATGCAATACACAAAACCAGACTTCTCACATTTTATGAAACGTGTGGAAAGAATAATTCTAACCTTGCAGGAAGCTAGACTGGATGAACTGGATGACTGTCCTTCTCTCATCTTGTTTGGTTCTATTCATGCCCGTTAATTGACTTTTCCCTGAGTGGTGAGGTTTTGATTCAAAGCTGGCTCAGGTGTTCAACAGCATACCCACTAAGTAAAGACTGTTAGAATTTCCTAGTTTTAACCTACTTTCAGTATCAGAAAAAGATTCTTGTAACAAGGTTTTGTTAAAACAGCTGATCTTTATATGTCCATCCAGCCTTTTTTCCCCAGTTTGCTATGGCAGGTTCCATCTTGTTCCATCTCGCCGTAGCAACTTCTGTTGTTACACACTAACAAACCCCAACTCGTTCAAAAGCAAAATTCAGCATGCTATAACGAAGAACTGAGCTACAATCTTCAGTATACTTTAAGACATAATTTACCTTAACAAAATATTAGCTTTAACTGAAATTCCATAGTCTAATGAAACCATCCTGAATTACCATAAAGGATTTTTACTATTGCTTTAAGATACAAACATGCATTCCAGTTGTAACGTCATACAGTCGTTCTACAAGTACACTGAAAATAAAAGTTTTAGGGTTTGGTTTTGGTTTGGTTTTTACCCTTTTGAAACTCCTTATAATTTGATAATGACTTTTCAGACAAAAGAAACTTTCTTGTGGAAGAAAATTAAATCATATGAGAGCCCACATTTTTAATGTTTTACCCTTTTAAAAAAAGATTGACCATACCCGTATGGGCTTGTTTGCTACATTAGTGAGGAGACGTAAACAGAGTTGCAATTTTCATATAGTCATAGCTCAGAAAATGTATCCACTTGCTCCCTTCAATGTTTTTATTTTCCCACTTACTAAATGACAGATTGGTCTGCTAAAAAAAAAAAAAAAAAAAACACCTCTGGAAACAACAATAAAAAATTAATTTTATTCCTCTGAAGAGAAAATTCCTAATATAGTATTCCTTTTCATATCCTTTTAAGATATTTTACACATTTAAGATATTTTTAAAGTATTGCAACTTATCTTAAATGAAATTAAACCTACTGTTTTGACAATACTAGGACTTCTTCATCTCACATTGTTGTTCATGCAGAATCAACACTTCAGAATGCAGAGTATTTCAAAAGCTGACCCAAGATCTTTATGAACAGGATTCATCTCATCCAACTTTAGCCTCTAGAAGTTTGACATCAAATCTCAACTAGATATTTGTATTTTTTTCTAAAAGTCAGAAAATTATTTCCCCCACCTCCTATTTTAGTGAAAAGTCTCAAGACGAGCATCTCTCCAATGGCTTCTGAGGAAGCCAGAAGTTTGTTTAGAGTTGATGGCAAGCTTTACAATGGTGAGAGCGAAGTAAAATAAATCTCCTCCTGTGTTTCTGAATACTTGACAAATAACAACTGGTCACATACCTACTGTACCTAGCCATTTGTTGTATTCCTTCTAAGACACACACACTGAGTAAGCATAGTCCAGGAATGTCATAACCAGCAACAACTAAAAATCAAGACAAGTTCTACTATAGCCATTTTTGTCATTCTCCTGTATAATTATTTTGGGCAAGATTAGAAGGCAGCAAATTAAAACCCAAGATCACTGGCTCATTGTGAAAGTTGTACTGACATTACTGGTGATTTTTCTATCAAGAATTAAAGATCAGAAGTATAAAGTACGGCTTGAGACAGGAAATGCTTTCATGTATAAAAACAATTTAGACAAAAAAGCCAAATCAGTGGTTGCTTCCCATTTAGGATGTGAACTGGAAGCCAAACTACTTTCATCTGGCAGGTAGAGAAAAGGACGCAGAAAAGCTAGCCATATCCCTGAAGTAAGGGCCATCCACATTTCTATGATATGGTTCCATGCTGCTGACACATTGAACAGTTTTGATGCATTTAAAAGAACATTTAGTGCAACTCCTGTAGCAAGAAGGAAAAGGGAGTCAACGGGGAAGCCTTCCCTGAAAAAGAAAAGTCAATATGATTTTTATAAATGAACAAAGAAGGCAATTTGAAAGGAAAAGTGATGCTACCAATTTGATAATGTATCACATTGCTGAATTATGTACAGTGCTTAAAAATTAATAAAGCAGAGTATGTTTTACTTGCTTACTGCAACTAAATAGGTTACACATAGTTGTGTCCATTTTGAGCTAAATGAGTAGAATGAAACCCATTTTAAATCATAACCTAAGGGACTGGCAAATGTCACTAGACTAACAGAGATGATCTTTAACTGCAAGTCAAATGAAGCTTATACTAAAAACCTTAGATGTTCTTTAAAATGTACTTGCAAGTTGTAATCATATAAGTAGTCCTCAGTGATTTTTTTTTTACTATTATGGTATTTACATACTTTGTATTTAAGCAGTGACATGCTGATAATATGAAGGCTGCTTCACAATAGCAGTTGCATCATCTCCCACCTCTGCTCCCACCTTGTGAAAATAAAAGTCTCCTATGTGTAAAAGCCTCCCATTACATTGTCTTTTACTGTCATCTGAATATTTCAGTTTTCAACAATGGGTACAAACATGATATATCTATTTAGTCCATCTAGCTTCTCTAATATATTGCTTATGCAATGATTGTTCTTATGCATAAAAGGCCACTTAACCTCAAATGCACTATATAGGCAAGATTATCTGCTGAATACTTGATGTAGTAATTGGCTAATTAGCTCTCCTACACATCCTCTGAGGACAGTCTTAACATACCAACCTCACAGAGGGTAGGAACGTTGCAGGGAAGAACACTGACCTGGCCGGGGTCATTGGAAACATCCTTGCCAGACACATTAAAAATGAGTTGGCTTATGTCCTGTGCTTAGACCATGTCACTTACTAATGCAAGTCTGTCAAAAAAAAAATTTGTGTCCAGAGCATATGATACATCATAACAATTGTCTGCAGCAGTTTCTGAAAGCTATTTGGAATAACAGTTGTTGCACAGGGTGGAGGCAGGAGGGGAGGGTTGGAGGGGGAACACAACAGATTTAATTATAAAGAATGAAAGCAACCCATTTTGCTTAAAGTTATTAATACTATTATCTTAGGTTTACATCATGTCTTTAGCATGAAGGATGCTGAAGTATTTTACAAACAAAAGGCCTGGCATAAGGCAAGGGACAGTAAAATAATACTATAGAACTGCACGGTGGTTGCAGCTGACAAAATTACATAGCATGTTGCTTCTGGTCATGTATGCTGTCAGGTCAAATCATACCCAAACAAACACTTAGGCAGTCCGAACAGTTTTGAGCGAATTAGTCACCTGGATATCTAGCACATAGGTAGACAGAAGCAAGATAGATATGTTTTCCATGTCTGTTAATTACTACATTTTGAACTAATGTGGACAGAAAGAGTTAATTTATCCTCTTATCATGGCTGCACTGGTAGTACTGAAAACCCACCAGTGACCCAGATGGTTCTGCTGCCTGTACCAATTTATTCCCCAGATCTGGCCAAGTTCCCTACAGGATTTTCCTAGGAACTTGGGCTTTCCCTGAGCTTTAAGTCCCAACAGAACTGTAGTGGCAGTAAGAAGAGGCTGAGACTTAGTAATTGTCTACATAGATGTAACAATACACAAAGTTAGTTGCTTTTGTTTCTCAGTCAGTTCTTGTTTAGAGAACTATATTTGTTCTACCTATATAGATTTAAATATGTATTAGTCTCACATATTTTTAAATTTTTCAGTAGATGTTTTATAGGCTTTATAAAGTAAAAAATCAGTGCATAATATTAAAGGTAAGTGGTGAAGAACACTGAATCCATTAGAGCATAACATCCAAAACCTGCTGTTATTCAAACTAGACATTAGCCACATTACTGTACTCAACCCTTTAACTGTCATAGCCCCCTTCATCTAAAAGGTGCCTTTTCTTATACTGTGCTAGAGCACAGACTAAGTACTAACCAAGGGGGAAATGACAGTAGGTCAAAATGACTGAAATACTGTTTTCTACATCTTTCATCTGAAATAATAACCAGGTCCAAGTAATTGCTGTTCTCATGATTTTATCATAGGCTTTCAATACCTGAATTTTTCTTCCAAATAAGGTACGGGAGTCATGTGGCTATGAGAAAAATGGCGTTTTACCATTAGCAATGGTAAAACAGACTTATTTTTCCCTTTTTGAGGCTGTTGAAACCACGTGCTTGACAAGAGATAATCAGATTCATTGCAGCTCAGAACCATCCACTTATCTCATTCTTCCTTCATTCACATTAGCCAAAACTACTCAAAAGTTACAAACAGAAATGAGAAGACGAGTGGTGCCTGGAGGGAGACAGGGAAGAGCAAGCAAAGTCTGTGGAGCCCACACTGTATGCTAAATAATTCACTACTACACACAAGGGTGAAGTATATACCAACTGTATAGCACATAATTCTCTTCTAATCTCCAAGTCATAAAACTGTTTTCCAGTCACATCCAGAACAAGTGCCACAGAAACCGAGTAGACTGATGTGTAGTTCCTAAAGTATTTGAATTTGAACAAGAACCAGGAAGTTTTGGGTATTTCCTCCCCCCTAAATTAAGCTTCTCTTAATCCAGCATTTGTCAATCAGATGCCTCGGTCAATTATCACATGAAAAAAATTATTGCTTGATGTCTTCTGATGGTAGACGTGGCATTCTTATTGTAAGAATAATCAGAGAAGTTCTTTCAACAAATCTAATATTTTTATAATTCAGTATTGTAATAGAGTCCACAATAGCCAACATCAAAATTACATTTTTGGACTTTTTTAATATAAAAACCCCTTATGAACCAGATGTTATGACATCACTTTAACTAACCCAGTAACCCTTCCGGTCCCACGCTTGTACAAACTTCAAAGCTGGGCTGTTTTGCTAAGTATCATATATGTTAGGCGTTGTGGAATCTGGTAGCACAGTACCCCCACATCCAACCAGTTGCAAGGCTGAGCACGTACGTGCGGTAGGCTCACAAGCACAGGTACACAATGCACATACACAGCTGGCCACCCAGCACAGCGCAGAAACAGCACTCACATGCACACAAGCAGCACCGACAGGCTCATTCTGCTGTCCTCTCAGGACAGATCAGGAGGAAGGTCTGTTAGTGGGAAATATATATACACATACATACAACGTGGATCCCTCCAGCAGCTGGGGCCAGACCCTCAGTCTACATGGTAGCTGGTCCCTGGATCTCAGTCTCCCCATTTACTGGCACCCGGACATATGAGCCCCTGAGGGCTGCAGCCCCACTCCAGTTGCTGGTACAACACCCTCACTTACACAGACCCTAACGTTAACACTGTGCGTCTCTCCAGGAACGGGGTTTAGATATGCAATCCATCCAGCAGCTTGCCTTGGATCCTCACTCTCCCCAGCGGCCTCCCGCACAGGAGCACACACACACATGCAGGTGTCTCAGCCTCTCCAGCAGTTGGCCTTGATCCCCCGGCCTCTCCGGTAGCCAGCTCCTCCTGTCCTCTCACCTCCGGAGACACACACACAACCCCCACCACCACCTTGCTCCCAGGCGCTTCGCTTACAGGCTAGTCCAGCTTGATCTTTGCTAACAGTTGCACGCTCACGCACCTGCACAAACACAAAGATAGCTTCTCACCCAGGAAGTTAGGGAGTTTTAGAAAAAGATGGGACAGACTGTACGGATCAGGCTCAGGGCATAGCCAGAGAAGGGTGGTACTGGCCAGTCTTCGTTCACACATGACTAGCCCCTTTTAGCCCCTTATCCCTTTGATTTTCCCCATGCATGTTCCTCCCCAAACCACCTCCATCCCTCCCCTTCCCTACCTTTGGTTCCTCCTCAAAACATCCCATAAGTCTCACACAGTCCCAAAATTCTCTTCTCCTGGATGCCATAACAAGTCCCCTAGCCCTAGGCAGCGACCTCCTCAGCCTGTAAGGTGACCCAGAGAACTGCTTCCGCAGACGCACAGCAGTGGGTCCCGCCCAGCCCCTAGGACTGACGCCCTTCTGGGATGTCTGGGAGGGGGCTTGTTCCCCTGACTGGGACACCACAGTTCCGCCCCCCCCCCCGGCCATCGTGCCTCTGTGGGTCCCTGTGCTTGGGGGAGTGTTAGCTTTCCATGGGCTGACCACATTCCTGTGGTGGCCCAGAGAGTAGCCGGAGCAGGGTATTACTCAGGCTCCCCCATCTGTCCTACGCTCCTTTGCGCGTGAGCAGACAACAGGGGTTTCATCACATAGCCTAACACAGTATGTAACTTTCCACATTACATACACGAACCCTTAAAGATGAAAAATACATCTAAAACCACTTGTATCTTATAGGATCTGTTTTGTTATAAACAAGAAAAAATCTTTCACATCAGTTACTTAAAGGATGCGACATGGGCTCCTGGGTCTGCTCAGACAGAACATCTTGCAGATTTGGGATTCAAATGGACTTATGTAACTGATTGAAAATGAGTCATTTATACACAAGTGTAATGCCATGGAAATTAGAATAAAAATTTGCTGGGCCAGTGTAAATTAGAGATATCGGTATTTTACTGTATACTGTGAAGCCTCCAAACCTTTTGATTGATAGTGCTGCTCTTCATCACCCAATCACTCTATTAGAGCATTATCGTGTCTATGAATATTTACAGTTGTAAGTGAAGAGACTTCTTTTCTTAAAGAGTATTTTTCTGAATAGCACTACCTTCACAATACACAGGCACACCAGCAAATGAATTGTTTACCAATACAAAAAAATATTAATTAGAAAACTTAATTACAAGCATCAGTAAGAAAAATTATCAGTTTCAACTATGCAAAATCCATTATTAGTTATCTAAATTCATCTTGAGTAACATAATTCATAGGTGTCTAGTCTTCAGAAAGACAAATCTCCATGAAGCTGGTAGAAGTTTTACTTGTTCAGTACCTGTGAAATCAAGGCCTCTTTGCTCATCATGATTTAAGTGTCTACTTTAGATAACTACATTTAAAATGTATCTACTCCAAATAGCAATATTTATGTAACTTGCTAGAGGATATTTAGATTATCTAACAACTGTATGTATTTACTCCAATTACATTTATTAAAAATCAAATTAATGGGGTATAGAACTCAAGGCATCCAAGACTAGCAAGGACCCTCTGTGAACAAGCAACTGAAAAGTAACACCTTTCTGTTAGAAACCTGACTATTAATTAGACATTGAGAATCTCTGAGGCTATAACATCCAAGGGGAAATGCTGCATATTTCATATTTCCTTAAAGGTTTCATACTGCTCTTCGCTTCATAGATCTACTCCAGGATAAAGGGTTTCTTCTGGTGAAAAGTAAGTTAAAGAAAACATATTGGTGGAAAATAAATTAGGAAAAATGTTACATCGACATAATCCCTATTTTTATCTATATTTGGCGTTTTTAACCAGCTGTGTTCATATTTTCTTTTGATACTTTCATTTTATCAGAAATAACAATTTTAGCCAAATTACTTTTTCAAGATGGAAAACCTGTAGTGAATTGCATTTTAAAAACTTATTTATTCCTCTCAAAGCTAATCCAATAATAATTTTGGCCAATTAGCAGGGCAAAAAACTGGATGTCAGATACCACAGATTCCATTTCCATCTCTGTCACTGGCCCATTTGAATTGCATCATTTCATTTGTACTTTGATTCCCGTCCTAGGCTTGATTTTCCTGTATACTATAAAGCAGATGTAGCTTCTAATTGCATGACTGCGTAGTGCAGAGCTGCAAAGACCTTTGCCGGGTCTGTAGGTCTAACTGCATTAAAAAAAAAGGGGAGGGGGGGGGGGGATAGTCTTGTCCTACGCACCAGATTCCAACATCAGAGACTTGATATAATTTCTATATTATTTATGCTATGCTCTATTGGCTTAAGTGGAGTTACCACATTCTCCTGAATTATCAGGTCACAGATCTGTACAGGAAACTGCTTCTCCCTCTTTGCATACACAAAACATTGGGGTGTGCTTCCTCATTATAAAGCTTACAAACAAGATTAGTAGGCTGTTGCCTATAATACACTACATTACAAAACCACATGCTTTGTGAGATATTTTCATTGCAAAGGATTTTACTGTGTTCAGCAGAATACATTAGAAACTATTTCTCCAAGTATTAATGCATTTGTTTTTTATTAGGCAACTCTGAAAAGCTCTGAATTGAACAGTAAACATGCATGTGTTTCTAAAATTTGGCACAGAAACAATTACGTCTGAAGATTAGGTGCTGTCCTTGTACTACAAGGCGAGAACAGTAATTCAACAAAATTAAAAAGTGTGTTACATTGAAGTCACAGATAGTGAACACATTGAGATCACTCTACAAAGCAAGTGTAAGAAATATTTCTCATCTAAGATAGCCAACATGTTCCTATGGAAAAGTTTGTACATGTGGTAGGATCTTTTTGTTATGTAATTGCAACCTGAACTATTCCCCTCTGAATACTGGCAATGCAAACTACAATTTAATACTTGGCAGTCTATGATATAATTTATGTATGGTGAGAGAATAATACATCAAGCAACATCTCTTAATGACAGAAGCTCACAAAAAACAAAACCACAGCCAAAATAAACAGAAGGAATATCCAACTAGTTTTTCTCTTAGCGAGTCATAACCTCTCAGTGATGGATCTCATTTAGGTACTCGGACACCGCTGCAATCGCTTAGCCACTGGACCACAACCTGAAACCTTTGGCACAAACGCACGAAGTGGGCTGAGTTAGCAATGGGCTGCTGCCAAAAGGCAGCTGGAGTCCTGCTCCTCCATAGATGTCTAACCCAGTCTTCTCATCCAGGTTCCCATTGCTTCCAATGTATTGTTTCTGGCACTTGGTTGATTCTTCAGTGAGCTCATTTAATTCACTAATTAGCAGAAAACCAGCTAAACCAGAAAACCTTAAACTGCTGGCTCAGCAAGCAGCATTGGCTCCCTGGAAGCAGGGAGAGACAAGGGCCAGACGTAGTACAACGGAGAGGACAGGTTCACAAAGCTGGGAACAGGAGGCAGAAGTCAGTCAACAGCATCAACTGTCAACTAAGCTACCAGAAAGGATAGTATCCTATTACCTAGTTGTAGCAAGTACGTATTAAGGGATTGCCTTCTCTTAAAATACAGGCCATCAGCTGCCCACTGTGCCAAACTCTTCCTACCTCAAAAGCACACTACAAAGGAGCCACAACACTGAGCAGTTTCCTTGTATTTGTATGGTTGTCTGACATAGTGGGAAAATATAGAAAAGAAGATCTTTTGAGATGTAATCCAGATAGGGGTGAAAGCAGCAGCAACAGGAACAGTAATAGCAGTATGTCTTCCATGAAACAGTCACCGGGTGCAAGGCACAGAAGTTCTAAGATGAAAGTACTCAGGATTTTTTTCTTTTCCTTATATTTTCCTATTTTTTTTTAAGAACCTTTCCTTATCCCTGTTCATCTATTTTATTAAGGCTGCATGCTGCAGCGATCGCTTGGGTTACGAGTCTCTTTCTTAGATAGCTACAGTCTATCTTTTCTGGTGAATAAATACTCTTCTCAGGTCTTTTGCAGTTTTATTACAATACTGGTTTGGATTCCTCCTACATTTACCAAGCCAAACTAGGAGAAATTGGATTTATATCAGTAACAGTAAAATTGAACATAGTTAAGTGATTTTAAGGTTAACATTCTATGTACTTACACATGTGACCTTTGAAATTAACACTGCTGTCTTAAAGTCACTTTTGTTTCAAAATCCTACACTGATTCCAAAATCAGCAAACATAGTCTACTGATTAATTTACCAATCAGAGCAGCCTATTTGACTCTTTCTAAAATGAGAGACAGCTAGATTTATAACATGTTCCATTTTCTCATTTGACCAACCATTCACAGTTCCCTACTTGGCAAACTGCTTTATACCAATTATCATTGACTCACACTTCCATCAAAAGATTCCAGTTTGAAACTTCAGCAAAATCTAACTATGATCTCCAGGAGAAACTGCTCACCTTCTATTCTTGCAAAATCTTTGTTGAATTCCACTGAGAGATGGAGCTGTGCTGCTAAAGAAACTACAGGAAAAAATAAAATTGACAGCACAACAGAGAAAACACATCCTTTTGCTTTAAGTATTAAAAAAAAAGAAAAAAAGTGTACAGGCTAGGCTATATAAGCATAGTTGATCTAAATCTTAGCAGATGGACTGGATTTAGCTGATTTTAATGATTCTGTGCCAGTTGATATCATGTGAAGGTCATTAGGGTTATCAGCAATCAGAATAGTGTGAGAACTTTGAATTTAAAATTTCTTGACCCAGCTGATTTACAGCTCTTGGAAGACTATAGGAAGGTATACCTTTCCTAATGAAAAAAAGCTGTCACCCTTACAGACTTTCTCAGATATAAACTATGTGCTGAAAGGAGGTGAAATTATGTTGTTCTAAGTTGACTCCATAGATACATGCATAAACATTTTTTTCATTCCACAGAGAAAAACTTCCACCGTCAAACATTAATTAAAGAATGACGTAACTTCTGACATCAGTTTCCAGAGTTATCCAAAAAGGGAATAACCTGAATCTATCTCTTATCCTTTGAAAATTAAAAGAATTCTACTACATTACAATTTTTTTCCCCACAGGTTGTCTTTATTTTCATTTTAGGCAGATGTAAAGAATAGAAATTGTTTTAAAATTCGGAACAAGATTTCTCTGTTCCCAGAATCCTCATCTTTCTGCTTTGGTCAAGTCTCAGGAAAGTGTGTTTTGGCACCTAGAGTTAACATCACAATCCCCTAGAATAACAAAAACACTCAGTCCTTTTGCTCTGTCTCTGTTACATCTGTCAGACTAGTATTTTAACATTGCCAAGTCAGCTTTTTTCTGTATGAGCTAGCCAAAACAAAAAAAAAAAGTTTAGGTATCATATCACAGACTACAATAAATATGAAACCAAATTCATAAATGGCAGCATAGTAGCTCTTCCGTGCAATCCAAAGATCAATAGGATGGCACAGACCGGCACTTTGAAATAGTCTTTAAACTTTCTCCTTAAAAGTACCGCTACAGACCTATATTCTGAAACGTACAAGTAATGCACTAAAGTAATGGAAACCCAGAACACCATTCTCGGGCTTCAGAGACTGATTCTGAATTTACGTTACATTTAATTAAAACACAAACAATCTATAGAGCTCTTACTATTAAATAGAGCACTGAATAATTTATCTGTCATGGACAGCATGATATTTTAGAACTAAATGTATATTGCTAAAATTGAGATTGTGGCTATTCCTCTTCTTCATTTTGATTGCTGCAGTAAATCTGAAAGAAATGAGAGGAAGTTAGCAGCAAGCAAAGATATAAAACTGCCCTGCTAAAACAGAGGCTAAAAGCCAGTGCTGGTGATTTCCATGGTGGGAAGTTAACAAGACAACAGAGATGGACCTCTACTGCTATCACAAATAATTTAAAGTGATTTATTTTTAGATCAAAGCTGTGGTTTTGCTTGTGAACTACAGCTATGGTTGGGCTTCACTAGACACTCGGTCATATTCTTGTACTTTTAGGACATTTTTTTCATTTATACTAAATCCTTGTTCAACCACTCTGGAAATGGGGAGAAAATATAAAAGTGGAGAAAAGTGCAGTTTTATCTGTTTTAAGGTCCCTTTGCAGAGCAACAACAGCATAAAGAGAATTTAGTGTAAATAAGACTCCTTAAAATCTTCACTTAGCTGCCAGACAAGAAGGATTAGAAAGTACGGTCGTATTCCATTTCTAAAAGTGAATGCCTTGACCTATCTGAAATTAGATTCCCTTTCAGGGAACAAGCTTATTTAATGTCTGATTATATGTTATGTTTTAACCCTATGTTGTGTTAATTTCAATTCCTTGTAAATATATATCTTTTACATTTCAGAAAATCATTTCACTTAACAGTGAAATATTTATTAACATTGATATTTCTTTTTCTTTTAACTATTTTACATGAAGGTCAGAAATTGAGGTCACAGAGAGTAGGGCCATACTTAAAGAAGGTGCATTCTTAACCTTCAATTTTAATCAGTTTCAGAAGAATTCTGTGCCTTTCTAAATCACAGATCACTTTTTAAAAAAAATACAGAAAATCTTTCAGAGACATTTATGACTATTTTCTTTAGCATCATCTCTTTGTCATTGAATAAATAACCCATGTTTGATTTTTAACTTGTAACTTTTAAGTTTGAACTCTGTTTTATTTCCAGGCACAGAGGTGTTGAAGAACTGATCATTAGTGTGATTCAGACTTGTTTAGAAGAATTATATGGATTAAAAACTGCCTTCAACAGTTCATAATACTTCCTTAGAATATAGTATTGAATTTGTACTAGCATTTTCTACTACGTTATTTCACACAAAATTGTAGAGAGAGAATACTGTAACTGCATATGCGCACGTTTGAGTATCGTGATTTTGACAGGAACAGGTAAATATGTGGATTTTAAAGACAAGCAGACAGTAGTACATCTTCCTGTCAAGTGAGGATTTTAAGAAGTTCAAAGTTACAAGAAACAAAAAATACAGATATGTTCCATTTAAGCCTAGTGGCTATGAAAGCAGATCTCTAATAGTAAAAATATTGTCCATAAGTGGCTCAGGCTTGATCCCTTTAAACTATTACTGCTTTCTAGATCCCTGTCAGAAATTCATAAACATGGCTCATAAGGGCATGTCCAAATACCAGATCCATAAATTGGTGTACTAGCATTAAAGTGATAGTTCATTGCATATTTTCCCAGCAAATAAAAACCTACATTTATTTACAAGGACTCTCACTGACGACATACTCCCATTACAAGAGGCAAAATACATTCCTTTGGCTTTTCCTTGAAGGATCCAGGATTCTCAGCTCATGCCAAGAGCTGAGAATAAAGAAAGTACCAGGAAAAAGAACCCATAGGGCAGGTGTTTGCTTCAGGGAAGCCTGTCTCATTACTTTTAATGACTATGAAGTGTAGGGAGGAGGGTCTTAGCTATGAAAAGAATTCCTGTCTTAAATGGACTTTGGAAGGAAAATCACTGTCAAGAAAAGATGTTGTTAAAGTAATTCTAAGGGACGGTATGGACAGAAAACTGTAGGCGAAAGTTGAGCTGTAACCAGAAACATTAAGTATAGTCACCATAACTGCATATTCTCCAGTTATATGGATACATTTTCTCTGTAATAGATTACTGTCCCCTTTATGTCTCTTGTTCTTTACTGTATCCCTTTTAAGAAACTGAGAAACAGACATAGGTTTTGTTTTTATTGGGAGAGCTACAATAATGTTACCTCATTTTACTAAGTAGAGGACAGTTATACTTGAAAAAATTAATTGTATAAAATTGAATCTTATGTTCTAAATCAGTCTCCTTCTTGTGTTTCTGAAATCTCTATTCATTTAACTGGCAAAAAAATGAAGAAGAAGAAGGAAAAAGAAGAATCTTCTGCTAGCCCCACACAACCCTAAAAAGGAAAAGATTCAAGATGATAGTCAGCAGCTACACTGACATAAATGTATTGCAGACAGCAGAGCTGTAAGTAAGTGTTACTGAGGCCACTGAGGATGCAACTGAAAGCTTAATTTGACATTTACAACGTTTTTCACTGATGACAGCACAAGGGAAAAACACAGCTTCTCAGACCTTAAATTGGATGGGTAGGATTAACAGTTAATACATTTACTTATAAAATTAATGTATTTGTTATGGAAGTGAAAGGCACTAAATATAGAACCATAGCATTTTTAGAGTCTTTTTTTTTATAGCAGAAGCACAAGCAGTGCTGTACAAATGTTAATATCTCTCTTTTTTAGGATGAAACTCTGCTCTAGTTTGTTTCAGTGGATATGCAATGTAGGGTCAGGGAGACGGACTGAAAAGGGCTTACCCTTCATAGCCTTACCCATAGTCTTGAGTGAAAAATACATTGTAGGTCCTTCTTAAATGCACAGCCAGGCAGCTGAAGCAAACCCGTTTCTTCCCCAAACGGAAATTGCTTCAAGCTGTGATTTTTATTTATTTATTTATTAATGAGAGAAGAAGTTGCTATTTTGAAGTGTTGTTGAACTTGAACTAAACTGGAATGACTTCAGCCACAGCTGAACAAAATGAAACAATATACTACTTCATCTCCTAGCACATAACACTGTCATTCAGATACGGCTATGGCCACCCTTGGCACAGTTGGAAGAAACGTGAATAGCAGCAGAGACTCAATTGTGCCTGCAGTCTGCTGCTGGAATCTTGCTAAACTGGGGAAGGATTTCACTACGTTGTAGGAGGGTGCTTTGTTGCTCCTGGGAGCAGCAGAGGTTTGTGCCCCCAGGCTAGTGGTTGTTGCTGACTATAGCACAACACACAAGCCCAGCAGAAAGTTTGGTGTACCATGCTGGGCTTGACTATGAGCCCGGTCCGCTGCCAAATTCTGCTAGACTGACATCTAGACACTCATAAAACTGTGGCCCCCATTAGCTGCTGCTGCTACTGCAGAAGACTGCATTCAGGTTCCATGGGTGACTGAAATGTCAGTCTAATAGCTTCTAAAATGTCACAAAATTGTTCTAAGTGGGAAATGAGAGAAATGTTAACAATATAAACATGCATATTAGTGTCCCTAACTTTCTAATTGCCAAGTCTTCTAGGCTTGCTTTTTCACTGTTTTATTACATCGATAAGCCATAATATAATTGTCTTTATTTAGATGTTGCTCACTAAGAAGTAAATTCCTATGGCAGTTTCATGCCATGTCTTTCCTTTCTGTCCAAAGAGCAAGGGCCAGGAGTATCCCTATACATGGTGTATCTCTTGACACAAATTATGTACATTTTATGGTGCTGCGGTGTAGCCATACTGGTATTAAAAAAAAAAAAAAGCCAAAGTATGAGATATCTAAAAACTCCATCTGTCCTTTTTGCACACAACCTGTCACCAGGTACATGACATTGCCACAGGAACAGATTGTAGCAGCTGCAACATTAGGGCCATCAATAAAGAAATTAGCTACTCATATTTGAGATAAAGGGCAACTTAAGCTTACCCAATCCAAAAACTGCTGTGAGAGCAAAGCAAATATCCAGCTCATAAACATGTCTGTATAATTTTTTGGAAATGGTTAGAGGTCAACACTGAAATTCTGAGTAGAGCCAAAACCACCAGTGACTGAGGGAAGCAATTTAAGAACTGGTGTCAGTTCTCATTGGCCAATTAGAAAATCACCCAGTATTTTTGTGTTCATGTTAGGATACGTGATATCACCAAACACAAATCTAGAATTTTATAACAAGTGGGGTGGAAACAATCTGTCACAACTTTCTTCTGTCCACAATGTGTTTCTGCCGATATTACAAGTAATTCCTATCCCTTCTGCTGTCCCCAGGCTGCTAATTATCAGCCTGACTCTGTCCTCAGCCTGTAGCTTTGTGATTTTTTTGCTTTGAGAAAATAGAAACCAGTCAATGATTAGGGTTTTTTTATAACTTTTAATTCCTGGATTATGTGATTTTTCCAAGCATGAGAAGATAACTACATGATTTTTAAAAAATCAATACATAACAAATGACTACAGAACTAGTGACTGAATGTACTTACGTGGTATATTCAGTTCAAACAACCTTATCATGACCAGACAGTTTGTAAACTAAGGAGATTTAAGAAGATAATCAAATGTAAATTTTGTTTTCCTGTTCTGAAAGACTACAGAACTTTGAGTATAATTTTGAAAAGCAGATGTTTCCAAATTTAAGTGAGTAAGAGAGCTCTTCAACTCTTCAGATGCAGTTGCATTTTTTAATCTTTTTATTACAGTATGAACACTCTGGTCATGAAAAGGCCATATTCAATCATTCATTCTACAGTCATTAATTACGTGTTTTATTTAGCACATGCACTCTGAATAAATAAGTGCAAATTTTGTAACTAATGGAAGGTGTTAGGTTTCTTTGTAATCTATTTTGAGAGAAAAATGTCATGATGTGTATTATATATACACTTTATTTTGCTATAATTAAAAGTTTTTGATAGAGACTGCAAATTTGTAAAAGACCTTTTTATCAAAATATTTCCACACATACTTGTACGAATCAGATAGTTTAAAATAACTGATAAAAAAATCAAAGCTGGTATCAGTGCTGAATCACTGAACTTAGGTATGAATTTGATCTCTTGCCTTCATGCTTAGGGAAGAGTTTCCAAACACATACTATATCTATAGTCAGATATTCCCAGATGTCAGCAAAGCTGAAAATAGAAATGCACTCCATGAAACACTCATAACACTATAAGAAAAAAAATACACATCTGCAAATCTGAAAATCGGATATCTTAACATTATCCTATGGTCTGATATGTGTCAGAATCAGTTAAGGTTTCTCCTATTAAGTTCCTTCTGAAAGTGTCTAAAAATGAAAGACACTCTCTTTTGACTGCTGCTCATTTGAAACTGGCATTTTCATGTGGCAGATGGTGACCTTATCCCTGTGCTTTAGCAAAAATGATTTTTATTAAGCCTAAACAAGTGTGAACAGTGCTAATTTCCTGCAGCAGGCAGAATTTGAATAAGAGCATGTAATGATTGGAAGAGTCCTGCTTCACCATATGGAAAAATGTGCATTATGCCAACACAAGGCAGCCCCTTACAATTATATCCAACTTTCCATTTTATTGATAGTCATGAAGAGCATCTTTATTTTAAGATTTCTAGGAGCTGCTGAGGGCTGTTTGCAGCTAGTTCATACCCTAAAAGCTAAACACATAAGAACAGAAGATACTGGAAGGACTACATGAGTTCTAAATTGTAGTTTAAAATTATCTGCTGAAGAGAACAACTGCTGGTTTCTATCAAGACACAAGACTGAATCCTTCACTAGTTAGAAACAACTTTACTCTCAATAAAGACTACTGAAAAGTACAGACGTTGTCTTGAAAGTGTAAGTTTGATATCTACACCACAAAGTTTTTGTAAATTTGATATTGTGGATAACTATTTTATTTCTGTCTATAACTAACCAATAAAAATTTATACAGAAAACAACGCCAGGCTCTTCTTGGAGGTGCACAGTGACAGGACAAGAAGCAATAGACATAAATTGTAACAAGTGAAATTCTGAGTAGATTTTGGTAGAAAAATCTTCCTGGTGAGATTCACAAGCCCTGGAATAGGTTTCCCAGAGAGGTTCTGAAACACCTGGGGATATTCAAAACTCAAATGGACAAGGCCCCAATCCACCTGCCCAAAGTTGGCCCTGCTTTGAGATGGAGGTTGGATCAAATGACCTCCAGAGTTACCTTCCAATTTAAATTATTCTGTGCATCTGTAAGGGCAGGCACTGTCTTTTAAACATAATTAGTCTAGAAGCAAGACTAGAAGCTGCATGACTTTCCATGAAATAATAGATTTCGTTTTATGGTTTCTGACTGAATCTAATTGGTACATCAATTAACCGATCCTAAGGAAGAAAGGCAATCATTAATGTTGTGAAAGTGTTCTGTCTTCTGAAGGTCTTCTGAAAGGTTTCCTTATTGATACTGTTCAGGACTTGTTTAATATCTCAGAATATATGATGGAAATGTAAATAGGATTCCTAAAAATTAGAAACCCTAACCATAATGAATTGAATCTATTAAAAAAGGAGTCCTTTTTCTTACTTAGATAAAGATCTAAATTTCCAAAACTTAAAACTGTCATTGTAAAGCTAATGTTGCAAGCAAATCATGACAGTGTTTCCCACCCACTGACTGTGAGAATGTGAGCTTCTTAAAGAGGAAAGACAATACATCCCTCTCTCTTAATATGATAGGGAGAACAGAAGTCATAAAAGTCGCTTACATGAGAAGCTTGAACCCTTTTACCCATCCCCTTTAGAATCTAATACATTGCCAATGTTGTTTTCAGCTGTTTAGTAGTTTGTGAGAGAAAAAAATATTACCAACACACTAATGTTTATTTTCGCAGTAACTCCATCATGGCTGTGACCTCTAGGGGGGACTGAGGCATCTACTGTTTGATGAGGAAGTCAAGAGCACTCTTGAGGGCACTGAAGAAACTCTCAGGCTCGGTAGAAAACTAAAAGTCACCACCTGACTGTAAATGTCAGTGAAGATGAAATGAGCGCTCCTTCAGGGAAAACTAAGAAAGCAGCAGAAGGGAAAGATAAAGAGCAAAGCTAGCTAAAGTCACCCAAGAGTCTTCCTATATGATTCCCCCTATATGATAGTTGTTATTATTATTCTGATATACAGACAGCCACATTGTTTATGAACAGAAATGTTTCCTCTTCAAGAGTGAAAAATCTACTCCAGTCCTACATCGGTTTTGTTTCTTGTAGTCCCTAAATACCTGATTACAGGTGCCTGAATGAAAAAAATTGTTTAGTGACACATTATTGTGCAATGTGTCTCACATGACATTCATCTCTTACTTCTTTTAGGGGAAAGCTTGTATGACAGTTTGTCATAGTTTGATTTATTTGTGATTTACACTTCATTCAGAAGTGTAGGTGTTGTCTGAATATTCCTGGATATTGGGAAATATAAAATCCACATTTTGCTTTAAAAAGAGGCACACCTGATATATGTGGTAGGTGAAAAAAGCAGGAAATGTTCATATGGTCATTCTAGCACCCTGCCACACCACAAAGGATGAGGTTTCTTGTAACAGCCAGCTACTTCCCTTCTCTGGCCTTTCCCCAGTTTGTACTGAAGCCAGTCCTATCCTCCTGAGACTCCTTTTCCAGTGTTTAAATGTCAGTCTCCAGTTTATCTCAGACCTTTTCTGCTGACTTTTACCAGCCTGTGGTGCAATTCCTCTCTTCCTTGTATAAAAGTACACATCCTTCTTCTCCATCTTGCTTGAAATATCTGTAAGTTTATACAAAAAGGGCAGGGGAAAGAACATTACTGAGAACAAGAGCCAGGTTTCTCCAAAGTCAACCCTTTCCCTGTGAGTTTGTGCCTTTGGCATCAGGACAGAACCTGTTTACTCTGTGAAAGAACTGCATATATTAGTCATCAATGATCTCAGAGAAACTTAATGGTGCCCAAAAAGAGTAGCATTTGGAGAGAGAACAGCTACTAAAACAAAGATGTTCCCACTGAGTAGATTTGGGTTGTGTTTTTATATTTTTCCAAATTTTCACTCTGTAATCAAGCTCATATGCATTTTCATGGAAGTGATAAAAGCAACGCCCTATGATAATTTCAAATTCCTGTTTAAAAGCCTCAGAACAGAAGATGCATACAAGGAAGAGAGGTCAATATAAAGCAGGATCAGAATATTACCTGTGCTCTCAAACCTCACTGGCTGAATTATCTAAACCAATCCTGGCTGAACTTTTCAGAAAATAGTCTTCCAGATGCAGCCACTCAGTATAACAAATATCAACCCAAATGGCAAGCAACTGAAATGCTCTTTTTTTTTTTTTTTTAAACTAAAGTGAAACTGCACGTAACCTTAAAAATAAGCAAAATCACTGTTTCTTTAGTTTGTGTTTTGATATTTTCAGTTTGTTGTTATGTGCACCAGCTAGCCTCAGACTGATGTTTGTCAGGGGACAAGTTTGCATGATGAAAGAAGGGAAGGTCAGGAGTACACAGGAAAAAATAAAACACACTTCTAATTCGGTGGGGGGGGGGTGTTA
>JAVKLA010000014.1:17911706-17948225 GCA_034782735.1 Sagittarius serpentarius | reverse complement strand
CCCACCCCCCCCCCCCCCCCCCCCGCCCCCCCCCCCCCCCCCCCCCCCTAGCAGTGAGCAAGTAAATAAATAAGTAAAGGAGGAACAACCAGACAGAGAAGAAAATAAAAGGCTTGACCCCTAAAAGACAATTTTTAAATGTTACTTGTAGTAAAGAAAAAATTAAGATACACAAAAGAATATAAGATTGAATAATAAAACATTCACTAAACTTCAGCCAAAATATTTATATTTCATATTTTAACTGCTGGAATTCCTTATAGCCCCAATGCAATCCTTAGGCACTTTTTTCTTAGAATTTCTTTGGTTTTAAAAGAAATCCCTCACTGTGAGAAGCCTTCCAAGTTTGCTTAACTGGGGAGAGTGCAGTAATTTAGTCTTTCAAAGGTAGTATTGGATCTCTTGGTTAAAGTACTCCTAGCTTAAACATGTGTCATCTCTCAGATGCTTTGTTATCAGTCATTAGAAATAATGAAGACTGATAAAGCTTTATTTCCAAAAGTCTTTTTTCTTCTCAACACCTCCAAGCAAAGCTTCCATTACAGAGCAATGAAAGGGTCACTCCTTTTAGTTGTCTGAAAAGAACCAACAGGCCACATAATAAATCAAATTTTTGTGCATGCTGAAACAGAAGAGGCTATGTTCATATTTAGCAGGACTGCCTGCTAGATTTTATACAACCTGGCAACTGCTCAGTTTTTCTAGCAAAAAATGAAAAGACAGGGGCTTTGTAAGTAGTGGGACCACTGAAATGTTAACCAGTGCATGCTTTTACAATTTTAGGGGTTTTTTTAAGAAATCATAGCACACTTTCTTAGATCTTCTTTATGCAGTCATCTTACTGCTACCTCATTATGGTAGAAAATCCTCAAAAATGGAGCTCACCAGAGTAACATTTGTCCACTGATATACCACCATTTTATCTCAAAGTACAGTTTTAGCTATTAAACACAGACTGAAAAATTTAAATCTTCCTTTACATGTTTATGCAGAGGTTTGCATGTATTATTCCAAGTAACACCATGGTGCTGTTATATTTAAACTGTTATTAAGAACACAAGAGTTAAAGAGAATTTACATTATAGTTTTGTGGTAGGTTGGCCCTGGCCAGCTGTCAGGTGCCCACCCAGCCATTCCCTCACTCCCCTTCCTCAACAGGGCAGGGAGAGAATGTAGGAGTATGTAAAAGCTCAGGAGTCAAGATAAAGACAGGGGGATAATTTACCAGTTAACATCATGGACAAAACAGACTCAACTTGGGAAAAATTAATTTAATGCCAATTAAAATAGAGTCGGATTGTGAGAAAGAAAGACAAATTAAAATGACATCTTCTCCACACACCCCCTTCTTCCCAGGCTCAGCTTCACTCCTTCTTTCCCAGCTCTCCCTCCTCAAGCCCACACCCCAAGCAGCGCAGGGGGATGGGCAATGGAGGGTTGTGGTCAGTATGTAACAGCACCTCTCTGCTGCTCCCTCCACCTCACACATTTCCCCTGCTCCAACATCAGTCCTCTCTGCAGGCTGCAGTCCTTCAGGACAAACCCGCTCCAGTGTAGGCCCTCCACAGGCCACAGCTCCTTAAGGGAATATCACCCTTTTCTGAGATGGTCCTCTCCATAGGCTGCGGGGAATGCCTGCTCCACAGACATCCTTTCCATGGGCTGCAGGGGATCCTCTGCTCCAGCGCCTGGAGCACCTCCTCCCTTCCTTCTTCTCTGATGCTGGTGTCATCAGGATTAAGTAGACACCACTGGCTTTGCAGACGGGCTCAGGTGTGTCTTGTGGTGGGTCTGTTGTGGAAGTGGCTGGAACCAGCTGTGTTCGGCACAGGGCAAGCCCCTGGCCTTTTTCCACAGAGGCCATCCGTGCACACTCGCTGCTGCCAACACCTTGTCACAACTTTGAACATGAGTTTCAAGACACTGGTCTTGTTTTGCTGACTTACAGAACAAAGCTGAGTTAAACTGTTGATGATCAAGCAAAAATAGGTAGGTTTCAATGCAAGACTGAAGGGCAAGAAAGGAGTTACACTGAAAGGAAGTCAGACCTGGTTTGGGGGAGAAATGACTTTGCCATGGCTTACCTTGTGACTTTTCTATTGCGTTGCCCAACCGCATTACTTTCCTATGTACTGAGCCTCTCTATGTAGAGACAACTACTACTTTGTGTCCCGATAAAGTTTGCAAGAGAGGTTGCATACAAATAAGTTCCTTTAGTTCAGCTTTCTTCTATTCCAATATGTATAAATAAATATATAAATATATAAATAAAACTATGTTCTGACAAGTGTCCATTCTGCACGAGAAAATACAAATAAAAATTGTAACATTGCCTGCAACCAGAAGCTCTTCTATTCCTGTCCTTCACTGTCAAAATTTGACAAGAAACAATGAGCAAAAATGGAATGTAATCCTTTTCGAAAGGATCATTCACTTAATTCTCAATAAGAATGAGACAGGAAAACAGGGCACAAACTGAAAGGAACTTGCTTCAGCTGCCTGCATCTTCATAGCTGCCTTGACCTAGTCTTCCTTCCCTTAATTTTTTATACCTGTGATATTCCATCTATTTTAGCAGAAATATTTTTGATTTACATTATTGTCAATGATCATAAAATCCCTATACATTTAAAATTTCAGAAGCCTTACTTACATAAGACAAAAGAAGTTAGTTGGAACTGAATAACTTGGTAACTTTTTAAAAAAAAATTATCTTTACCAGTCCTTCAGTCAAGGATTCAAGGAAGTTCTCCCTTTAGAAGGGATTCTTCTAGACCCTAGGTATGAGATTTTCATCTTCTCATTAACCTCGTTATCTGCACACTTGAGTAAAAAACAAGGATAACCTCTGCATTCCTAGTATCTTCTTTACGCACATTGTCGTGGTGGCATCGGTACAAGCTCCTGTTCAGCAGTTTGTGAGATGCTACAATTAGAGTTGCCTGAATGCAATGAAGAAATTCTAGAATGAAAGAACAGGTCAGTGAGACAGAATGATGCTGGAAGGGCTTTAATTTCTCCGAAAGTAAGCCAGGCAAATCTCAATATGATCAAAACAGCTGGTTAACAGCAGAAATGCCATTTTAGGGAGTCTGTGTAAGTTATTTCATAGGGTAACCCTTACAAAGGTCAGGGACCTAAAGACTGCTGTAAGCAAACAGTGCTGTGTAAATACTCCAACAATTACAGAGGCAGATCATCAGATAACAGTAAGAAAAGCCAAAATGTCACATTATAGTGGGGAGCTAAAGGTGAAGCAATTGAATCATTTAATGGCCCAAGGACTAGCTTCTACCGTTTTAATTTAGACTTTGTAAGGCAAAGTGAAATAGTTGAATATGGTAGCAGTTACACAGGTGTTTCTTTGCAGTTTGGTGACTGATCACCAGACTTGCTGTGCTGAAACCAAAGGACCTAAGTGCTTTTCTCTAGAACTAAGTTGATAAATATTATGTCTAACGTACCTAAGGGCACAAAAGGTCCTTTAAAAATGTCACTAGAACAGAGTGTATACTTGGAACTAATAATAGCAAAGAGAGGTTGAACTGTTTTAGGAGTGCTGCGAGGGCAGTAAAAACAACCCACAGAAATAATCCATGTTACTTCATCTGCAGATGACAAACTAGGTTTTGAAATACTACAAAATTTGGCATGAGATTTTTTACTTTGTCTCTTCATATAGAACTAAAGAAAAAAAAGCCTGAGAACTACTGAAATACAAAGGAAGAAACCATGTTAATATAAAATTGAACCACTCAGGATCAATAGCAGGAGACAAATTCTCAGCAGCAGGAAATAAATAGGAGAAGCATTTATTAGACACCAAATTCTGATCTTTAACAGAGTGGGAAAAGTAGTCAGGTAATCAGTTTTACGAAACATGAAGTTTGCACAAATAACACAAAGTGAAACATGCCATAAATTATATAGCCATCTTTTCTAAAACAGGATTTCCAAACTTTTGTTTTCATTGAATAACATCGACTTTAATTTTTACATGTCAGTTCTTCTCTCTTCTGTCCCATATAATGGGTAGAAGTCCACATGCTCTGTAAGCAGACAAAAAGGTTCAACTGACCACAGATACTTGGTTTCAGGATGAAAATCTATTTCTCACTTCAACAAGTAAAAGTGGCCTGGAAATAGTCTGCATAAATATGTCCAGACCAGACCCCTTGTATATTCTTAACCTTATGTGTCAGACTTTTTTGCAACACTTATCATATTTAAGAGCTAACATTCAAGTTAAAATAGAAATGAATATGATTTTTAACTATTCAAGTCCCAAAAGTATATCTCAAACTTTATCATTCTTTAAAATTAGCAGTCATATAACTCTGAAAAGGGATCGTAGAACAAATTGCATAACATTTTAAAATCACCATGCTGAAGGACTGCCAATCAACTAATTATAATTACACATTGTGCTTTTTAAAAAGAAACCCAAAATAGAAATCTGTCCTCATTCATACTCTAAAGTATGTAATTCTTTTAATCTATAACTTCATGAATTTTGAACTAATGTACTACCTTTTCTTGTATCTTGAACGTATAAGACTATGTTATATAAAGAGAAATAGAAAGACATGACATAAAATATATGTTCTATTAATAATACATATTGTGTGCATGTGGATAGCCTTCCATGGTTCTCCCTACAAATAATCCTTGAATTCTCTTTAGTGCATATTCAGTTTAGGAAAGAGAAAACTTTTCTGTTGAGGTCAGGCAGTGAATATTTAAGTGCAAATAAATACCTTTGGAGGTCTTGAAAAATAACACAACAAACAGCCAGTCCTTGCTATATTTGTTTTTAAGCCATGGTCTCTTTCTGCATATGACACGGGAAAAAGTCATCTTTGAAAGGGTAAATACTCAACAGTATTAAAATCTGCAAAGAAAAATATCCTCCCAATGGGAAGAACATCGGAGAAAAATAAGCACTTTTATCGGGTTTAACCAGGTGAAAGTTACCAAAGATAATCCATAAATATTTGTCATCTTTGTCTCTCCAAAGAACTCCAGTGCAACTTACTAAACACTAAAGAGCTAAACCTCCTTAAAAGTGCTACATCCCAAATGGAAAACTGTTGGGGTTTTTGCAGCTTTAATTATCAGGAGATGATTAAGATGAGGCACAAGGAATAACAAGTTTTTCAATATGCCACTGATCTCCAGGAGTATTGCAATGAGAAAGTAATTGTCTTTAAACTGACCTTTGCCATTTGTATTTTCAGCATTGCCAGATGTATACAAGACTGAGCCACTTACCAGGTTTAGACCTCCTGATAGTTATTTCCATTGTATTACTGAGGGTACCACTATCCCCATCAAGTCATATCTTGTTCTGGGGGTTGAGGCATATTGGAACTAGTATATTCCTTATGAGCGTTCAACAAGATACCAAGTGTGTGAATTCATGTAACAGAGACAGTGAAAATGCGTCTCTTTATCCAAACCATGTTTACTTTACTTGTTATTAATATGTTATCCAGGTTGTAGAATAGAACTTTTCAAACACTTTGTAATGTAGATGACAATTTTACAGAAGCAGTTGTTCCTCATATACTTCCCTATGTAGTCATATGTTTGGACTACAGCCTAGCCGTGGTGATACTGCTCAATTTAGGATTAAACGTGATACACTGACCTTTAAGGAGGACCAGTACTCCATGGCTTCACTCCGAAAGCCTGATTACTTTGTATAAACTATGCATACCTTACTAACAACTATGCCCTTGAAGAGGGAACTAAACACTGACAAAAGGAAACATCCAGTCCCAGAAAGCATGGAAGGGGAAGTCCAAGTCGGGATGATTGCCAAAGAAGCATGAAAAAGGGGAAAGGTAAAGATAACAGGGGGAGATTGTGACCTCCAACTCAATTCAAGGCTGGAAACACTTGCCCCCCCCCCCCCCCATGACTGCAAGGAGCATGTGTGCTAATTTACATAGCAAGCAAGGCTAATTTAAATATAATTGGCCAATAGCAGATGAGATGGTGACTACCAACCAATGAATGTAAATTTAGGCAGGTTTTTACTAATCATGTAACAGAATAAATAGATTGTCTTTCTTTGGTATGGTGTGCCAGCGTTGTAGAGTTACCACCTGGTGCCCGTCTCTGCTCAGACATGAAATAAATATCTTGGCTCTGTGTGTAAGATTGGCTTATTGCACAGCGGGTACTGAACCAGCTTGTGGGACAATGCCTAGGTTACGGCATAGTCCAGGTCCTCTCCCTGTCATTGAAATGTAACATTTTCTAACTATATTACTCAAAAGAGTGATTAAAGAACCACTTGGTTTCTCTTAAACTCCCAAATTAACACAGCGAAAGAGTAACACAGATTACTATGATGTGATGTTAGAACAGATGGTTTAAGCCCCTATTCAGGACATGATCATACCTATCCAGAAGAGAGCTCTTCTGTCACAGAAACTGCTCAGAATCAATAAGTTTTCTCCTGCTTCAACTATCTGCAAAGGCTTCATCTAAGGTGAGAGGCCCAGACGCTGCAAAGAATGAATGACTTGTTGTATATAAGTGGGCATCTATAAGCGTATTGGCCTGTATGCTGGAGAATACACTATTAGTTGTTCTGGAGTTCTCCCTTCTGTGGAAAGGAGAAAAACCATGTGTCAGTGTCATATTCCTAAATCATTAGGCTGCAGCGACAAAGTAATTCAGCTGCCACTCAATACAGAAAAGGAGGGAAATTTTCTGCAGTGTTCCTTAGTGCCTAGTCAAGTTAATTGTACTGGGCAGCATGTTTGGACTCTGCAAAGAATATAAGCTTTCACCTGAGGTATAATTCTTACTTTCGCAAAAAGAGTTTGCAATGCTTTAAATGATTGAGTGCTCTTACTCCTTATAATGTGTAACACCAAGCAGATAAAAAAGCATCTTCATGTGCTATTTGTCATCTCTGCATATGGAGGAAGAGAATGAACTTCAATGAATATTTCTGAAATCAAGATTCATTGCCAGGTCTCTGACTTTCTGACTTCAACTCAGCACTTTACAGTAAAAGTCACTCTGGTTGGGGTAGTATCAACACAAACAGTAAATTGAGACCGAGGATATACAAAGGTCCTGACATTCAAATTCAGGCTTCATATCAGGATGACTTCACATCCACAGTTCTTGCCAGGAGGAGGGAAAAAGATACACTAATGAGCAGAAATTTCAGGGATATGAGAGTGGTATTTTCTGACACCTTATCTGTGCTATCAGGAACAAATCCATAAGCGTATGCCGTCTGTGACAATAAATGAAAGGTTAGCACAGACTTGTATTTGTTACTAATTTCAGCAAACCGTTATTCCAACGGAGCCCTTCCAGACTCTGTGAGTCGATCCTTTTTTCCTGTAGGACTTCCCTCCCCAGTTCTCAATTGCTGCCTGACCATGCAGGAAATCAAACTAAGAACGTTATCCAATTTTGCAGGTCCCTGAGTGTGCAGTGTTCATTTTATTGATGTTCTCCCACCCTTTATATCCCTTTCTGTGTTACACTTCCTTTTTAGCAAAGGGAAAAATGACATCCAGAAATAAAATCAAGTATCTTGATTCTTCTTTCCCTTGGTTGTCTGGTATTACCTTTTCACTATCCATCCATCATCAGCCATTACAGATTATGTCTCCATACCTCTTGCATTCATTTATTTTAGCATTTACCATAGGAATAATTTTTTACTCAGCCAATGATATTTTGGCATGTGACTAGCATATTATCTATGCAGCCTGGTATTCATTATTTGTATTTATGAACATCCCTACAGAACACCTGCCAGGAAATAGTAAATTCATAATATTCACAGGGTGCTATAGGCAATTAGTGAACTGGGATATATTTTTTTTTCCTAGGGTTGCAATGAAAAATGTCAAGCTGATTTAGGAAGCTTCACAGTTTTGTAGAATTTGTTCTGCTAGTCTACAGAGATTAAGAATAAATACATGAGCACTCATTCTGTAGGCAATACAGACCCAACTGGTCTGATTACCCTATACAACTTCAAACCATTAAAATATCAATATAAGGTACAAAGCTGTGGAGAACCACACCTCAGTTTTCAAAGGATGTGCACCCAAGTAAATTAAAATTATAACAACTGTTGGTTACCTTCCTCCATGGGAACTAATATCATTACCTTCTTGTTAAATTGAATACCTGCTTTAATGATATTTACCTTCTTTTATACTTATAAATCAATCACCATAACCTAAAGACTAATTTTCATAATTTCTTAGTTGATGGCTAGTAATAGAACTCTTTACTTTTCCTTTGTGTATATCAGAAATTGAAATGGATTTTGGATTTACACATTCAATTTCCCAAATAGATACCCATATATTTTATCAGGATTAATTACAAAATATCGGTAATTTCTATACAGAAGACAAAACTGTCATTCTGTGGAACAAAAGGCTCTTTAAAGAATTCAGTAAAATCCTCACAATTCATGTGACTTCAAAAGGCAATTAAACACTCGATAGTGATTTCAGAAGGAATATACAAAGAAATAATTGAACCCCTTGTCTTTATGGGACATACATGACATACTGGGATTTCTGTTGGATATTTAACAGAAGTATACCATCACATTGTCACTTCTTCCTTTTATAGTTTGCAGTGCCTTTTGTACCTCTTGTGTACTTGAGGATGTAGAAACATGAGAAAGTTTCCTTAACAGAGTTTTCATTCATTTTCTCATTAATTTAAATATACATATAGTACTTTTTAATCAATACCTACATTTAGAACAGTAATCCTTACCCTTTACAATCACCAGTTTTAGGTTTAAAAGCAAGTGCTAAATTCTGGAATAGGATTTTTTGTAGAGCAGAATATATTTTGGCTACTTCATGTTAAGGAAAAATCAGAAGAAAATACAGTTTCCTAAAGATGGCTTCAAAATTCTGGCTAGATTCTTGTGCTGGATGCAAGGTAACATGAAAATAAAGCAATAGGAAGAACAAGATCTATTGAGTTTATATGCCAGATGCTTTAGAAGGCCCTTCCACAATAGAACCAAGTTTACAAAGAAAAAGGAGGTTTAAAGCACAGTGCGGGGAAAAAGGTACGGAATGCATTTTTAGAACGAAGAAGCCAATGAAATGAAAAGGAATATATTTGTTTTCATATCAAGCCAGGAAAGAGAAAAGGGAATCCACAGCTACTTAAGTGATCGCAGCCCTGCCTGGCCATGGGCCCCCCCAAGCCCAGCCCACCCACGGGCCCACATCCCCACCCAGCCCGGGTCCATCTCTGGGGAGGTGCTCAACACCCAGGGGTGGGGCTGCCCCTGCTGTCCTGCTCCTGGCTGGGGCGGTGGGACAGGCCCTGCCCTGCCCTGCCCTGCCCTGCCCTGCCAGACCCCGGGCGACCCCCGCCACTGCAGCACACTGAGAGCTAAATGTGGAATAACATACTGGCACTGTTGAATTTGTACCAAGTGTTTGATTGCTCACTGTTTTTTTGGAGCAGACTTACCAAGTCTGTCATTTTCTCCCTTTTACATCCAAGCAGAGTCATGTTTTAGTTATCCGTAAGTCAATTAATTGCACACCAAAAGAATCCACTGAAGTCCAAAATTTATTTTCATGTCAGCAATATCAAGACTAGATTGTGTATTTGAAAATGGCTCTGCCTGTTTAGCTTTTTTAGTTTAGCTCAGCTTAGCTTAGTTTAGTTTAGTTAGGGCTGCTTCGTAAGCCAAGTGGTCCAAGTAACAAATTTTCTTTGACCTCATTAAAGAAAAATTAGGCCTTTCACTTCCCTAAAATGTGCTAAACCATAGATCTGTGCATGTCTTGAATCAGCTGGATTTACTGTGCATGGGTAAAACACAGTCACAACACACATGGGGCAGTTTGGAATCATCCAAAGGGCCATTTCTCTGGACAGTTGTCCAAAGTCCTCAGATTCTGCCTAAACAAGATTTTCAAAAAGAGAGTGTAGCTGGTGAAATGAAGATACATTGTACCTCAAAGAAAGAAAGTAAATTCCAGGGAACCGATTTAGTTACTCTGCTGATGCATAAACTCTCTTGGTTTCAATGAAATAAAAAGGTAATTTGAGCAGCATGTTGTCTAGGTACATAGTATATCTTCAGGACCCATTTAGTGATTTTTTGCAATCCATTATATTTCATTTTATTGTAACTACTTGAGAGAAGAGCCAAGGTCTTTCAACTAGTTTATGAGACAAAGGTCAAGCCTGTAGCAAACACATTTTACTGGCTACAACATGGATCCAACGGATCGGGTATAGCAGTCCACTGAAAGATGAATACAGGCAACTCAAAAAGTTGTGAGGATTCAGGTCTCAAAGGGAATCCCCATGAGGGTATAATGAACTACACATGTGTGACCTGAGGCTACAAGTATCATTGTTTCATACCCAAAGCAGAGAGCAAGATAAGAACTCGAGCGCAAGGAAAGAATGTGAATGCATCTACTGCAGGCGCTCAAATGCTACTCTACCTTACACCCTCAAACAGTATTAAAAGAAGTGAAATTACACACTATGTAACCAATGGGCAAATTTGGCAAGGCGAATTTTCTTACTTCAAGTTGCAAAGAGAACAGGTATTTAAGAAAATTAAAGAAAAATACACTAGGCCCACTGAAATTTATTTTTGTATGTCTAATCTCCTGTATTACTATGATGTTCTAGTGAGTGATTTCATAAGAACACAGTGTAAGTCAAAGTATTTTGTTTGGCACATCTGAGAATCAGTTTTTCTTCCTGGTACATTAGAACGATTAGGAGCCTCTCTAAAAGCTAAAATAAGATCTTGCATCTCAAATAGCATTATCAAAGACATGGGGATTGCTAAGAGCTGTTTTCCACAGCGGATTTTGCAGATCCAGGATTCAAATCAGAATTCAACCTGCAGAAACTTCAACTCCAGACTGATAGCTGTTATGATATTATGCACAAATAAATAACAATGATTATTACAACTTGTATCATTATGGCCAGAAGGTCACAAAGTGCAGAACTGCACGAAAGTAATAAAATTATAGTTTGTTTTCTTTAGACTAAAAAGTCTGTGAAATAAATAGAATGGTACAAGCATCAAACATTGAAGAATCAGGAAGCAGTGATAGTAATGTTCTGAAAACAAAACAGAAGAGAAAATAAAATGAAGCAGCACAAGGACTAGAGAGAAATGAAAAAGCTAGAGTGTATTAAGGTATGTACAGAAGGCACCGGATATAAGACTAAACAAGTAATGAGAAATGTAATTGACTGAGAAGTCAGTTTACAAAACTTCTGTATACTTACTTTAAGTAAATAGATTTTCTAATGAAGCAGTAATATATTTTTTAAAAAATGAAAGTGAACTTAAAATACTTTCTGTTTGCAGAATGGAGTCAGCTGGTTAAGCAAGAAACATACCATCCAAAAGTCACTGCATATACCTGTCATTTTATCCTTGTTTAAAGATCCACATGAATAATAGTTAGGCCAGGATGACTGCATCTTGTAACAGTTTCTTCTTAGTTGCTGAATAATTTATGTGAAAGAATTGTAGCTGTCTTAATTAATCAAGAAAAAAACCCCTGTGAGATGCCTAATTCAAAGCAAGAGAAATTCCTATTCCAACACCTCACTACAACCAAGTTAAACTTAAACATGCTTTTTTTTTCTTGACATCACACTGTGCTTGTAAAATGAGTATATCGTGTTACGAACAGCCCTGAACACTGCATTCTGGTTTTTATTTTTTTTAAGGACTGTTATATACCGACAGCACAGGTTGTAGGTAAACAATGATTAGAAACTACAGGACTAAACACAGAAAACATTTCTTCCCCGTCACACTCCTACAGAGATACACAACTGCAGAAAACAGACCAGAGTGCTGGAAGTTCCAGCAGACTCTTACAATCTTTCAACAGCTCACTGCTGGATTACAGTGACATAAAGAAACATAAAGATACATTAAAAAAACTAGGAAATACAGCTTTGCCTACACCAGTGTATTAAATTACTCCCTCGGTCTGTTCAGTGAGGGGGTCCAAGGCTGGAGCACTCACTCTGTTGAATCAATACAGCAAGGCTTCAAAAACATTTAAATCACATATATCTGATTTATGACCAGCTTGAGGTACATTTGGACACACTTATTTTACCAGTCGGATAATACACCCAGCAAAGACTCTTCTAGAATTTGACCTGCCCTCAATGCATCTTGAATCATGAACATCTAATAAACCCACTTTTTTGTCCTCTGCAGAAGACCTGCCTAACTCTTGCTATCATTCACAATAACATCTAGCAAAAAAATAGTGTGCCAAGCACCTGAAAGAGAGGCCAGGATTTAAACTGAGCCAAGATTGTCTGTCTCTCTTGCTCCTCGCCAGACTTTTCAGCACTTTTTGCTCATTGTCCTGTTGCCTTCTTGGCCCAACTAAGGATATTCTGGGAAACCTAGTCAAGAGACAGCTTGAAGCTGCTTGGGGTCTCAAGTGGAAGTTCTATGAAAAGAAATGTCTTTGTCTTAATAGAAAAGTCACGGATTTATCCATGCCTCAGACCAACAGCTTCTAGCCTTATACAGTCAAGAAGCCACATATCTACACTCTCCTTCCAGAACAGTTTCCAAATCAAGACAGAAAAGCTGTCTGCCAGTGAGACTTTATGAAGCATGGATTACCCTGTGAACACAATGATAACAGGAGACACTTCCTCTTCAATGCAGCAGCAACAGATTTGGTAGATGTTTGGAGGAGAATCCTCAATATTTTTCCTCTACCAGAGTAATAAAGATACCCCCACACAGGAGAGAAAGAATTCTTGTCAGTCAATAACTGCTATATTTTACCAGTACTCATATAACAACAAAGCTCATCTCAAGTTTCCAGTGGCAATTATGAAGGACTTGAGACACATTTCACATCAGGCCTGTATGCTGCCTTCGGTCTGCCTCCACTTTCTACCTGCTTCTGCCTTCCAAGTCTCCTAGGCTAATGCATCTGCCCTGTAGAAATCCACAGAAATATAAAATGGAGCCCATCTTAAAGCCACAACCTTCTCAGGAAACATACACTGTTCTTTAAAATTCTTATTTGCTTAACTCTATTCTGTAGTAAAGATAATACTTCATGTGTGATTGCTGAGTCTGAAGTTCCAAGTGCGGTGAAAAGTGGTAAAAATCAAAGAGGCTGTGTTCTTTGTGTCCCCTGTGTGAGGGGAGTGAGGTCTTGCTGGCATTTAGGTAGTGGCTTTTACCAGTGGAAAGTCCTCAAGCAGGGAAGACTTTACTAGAGAAATTCTCTTCCTGTTCTTTTTTATTTCTTTTCTTGTAGGGAGTATGTTGGCCTTCCATACCTGTTTATCATCACCTTTGTGTCATTACCATATATGGAATATTTTATATACATTGGGTATGCATTCCTTGCTCTATCATTTCCATGATAATCATCTTTCTGAGCCCCTAAACTCTCTCTTGAAAATGTAATCAAGGTCTCACAATGGAGAACTCACAAATTAACTTTATGCAGTATATCCTTTCCAGTGTGGAGAAAAATCTTGAAGATTTCTCTATGAAAATTATTAACCCAATAAAGTGGAGTACTGCATGTGAAGAATGCTTAAAATATCAGACAACGACTAGTGACATTAAGTGCTTTAGAGATCACCCACAGAGCATAGTCCAATTCAAGATCATTGAGTGAAGGCAGCCCATGAAAAAAAAAAAAATCAAATCACATTTCTTGAATTTCCCTGATGGGAAAAACATCCATTTGTCTTTTTTATCAAAACACAGAGACAACTTTTAAATAAAGAAGTACAGAAGAGGTGAATATATTGCTGTGTATCTGCAAAAGTAGATACTGGGGTTAGAGGAAGAGATAATAAAAAGCTGTGCCTGAAGGAAAGATTGGATTCTACAGGAAGTAAAAAGGCAATATTTCCAAACATTAGAATAATTATATTCAACCCAAATACCTAATAATTATTTAAAAACTTGGTAGTGATCATGTGCTATCTGAAAACACTCTCTCCATCCACACTTAAGATTATATAAAGCATATTTGGTGCTTCTCACAAGTGGGCATGAAAGCAGGCACTGCCCCAAAGAACTTAAAATTACCCATATTGCTATCTGAAAGAAATCCAATACACAAAAAATTCTGAAACCTTTTCAAGAGCCACTGTATTAGTAACTTACATACCTACAGTCATTCAGCTAGGTCTCTGGTTTGTGAGATACAAAGGCTGTTTTTAACTAGCCCCACTAAAAATACATTTTAAATGCCCTGGGGTACAGACTTTCTCACCCTCTAATCCTTTTACCTACATCTAATAAAATGAAAGCTTGTTCTTTAATGGGGCTTTTGTGTACTACCGCCATACAACCTTAAATAGTATCCAGTCGCCCATTTTTATGTCAGTGTCTAGAAAGCCAAAGCCAAATCTTTAACTCTTTTTAAGCTGCTTGCTTTAATTTCTGTGCACTTGTTTGCCATCCTGCCTCAACTCTTTTTCTTCTCTGCTCACTTTCTTCTCAAAAAGCAAACTAAAAGAGAAAACTGAGAACAGACTCTGTCAACCATATAATCCTTATATTTCAGTAAGGGATATCAACTGAGAAAGCCTTTTAATGATTTAGCTGGCCCCAAACAAGATTAGGTTCTTATACATTTATTTTGGTTTGGGTACCCAGCAATTCTTACCAGCAGATAAATGGGAGTTGCCTTTCCATGTTTAGCAGAAAATAAAAAGTATACTGACAGTAAGCTCTCCCTCACCCATCAGCTAGCTCTTTTTGCCAGAGGGCTGGAAAGGGATATGCTAAAAGATAGTGTTTGTTACTTTTACCGAAATGAAGAAAAAAAAAGACCCAAAACCTTAACCAGTACCCAAAATAACTTCTCTCTATTTTGGGGACAGGCCATCATATATTTCATGTCCCTGATCACCGTCTACTGGGTTCTCATTCCTCTGAAGTTTCTCTTTCATTATTCTCATCTCCATTCTTGCCTAATATAAATACGTAACCTTGGCTGTGGATTGCAACAAACATAGCCTAAAAAAATGACCAGTCATGGAGCTCACTCCATTTTAAATACTTGAAGTTTGAAGAAGTGTTTTATTACCTGAAAGGTTTACCGAAGTTCTTCTCTAGCAAATAAACAGATCTAACCAGACTCATGCTGAAACCAGTGGGGCACAGTCTACATAAAAACACCTGCCTGTGAGGGATGAATGGCTGTTTCCTAAATCAGGATATAATCTCATGTGTTCCTTCTTCCTTAACATACTCTTCAGCCAGAGAAAAATAATATTAAAGGTTCAATTAAAGGCATTTCACCTACATCTTAGGCAAATACAAGCCAACAGGAGAGAGAGGGAGACGGTTAAGGTTTTTCCACAGAATGCAGTATCATAAGCATTTACTAACAGCTGACCACAATCCTTTAGTTCCCTTGTATAGCAAACCATGGGAAATATTATATGCTGGGCTTAGTTACCATAGGACATCTGTGGTGTTAGTGTCATGTGTTTTGTAATTTATTCTGAAGATGGAAGACCTACAGACCATATTAGCTAAGGTATAAGGACCTAAGATTTACTGCCCTTTGATCTTCAGATGTCTTTGCTTTCAAGCAGAATTGCATCTTGATTAACATCTGGTTGTTATTAAATATCTGCAGTCGCTACTGACACAGCACGATTTAAGGACAGACTTTTTTTTTTTCCTTCCAAAATATAAAGACAAATCAGGTGCATTTTCTAGGAAGAAGTAGACTTAGGCGGGAGTAACTATGACTCTCTTAAGACGGGATCATAGTTACTAACTGGGCAGAGCTGCAGAGGTCACACCTCCACGTGGTCCCACTGGATGCCCTTCGGGGTAACCAAGTTGGCCTCTGCCCCAGTGGGAATCATGGCTACTTCCTCCCTACCGACCGGCCTCACCAACCGTTACTTAACCCGGAAAAGAACCGCGTGCGTACGTGATTAGCAACTTGCCCTCAGTTCTTACGGTCATAAATGGAAAGAAATTAGAAAAGAATTTTCAAAACATTCAAGAACTTTAATACAAATCATGATTTGCCCTTCTCTTCAGGCCTCAGGTTTGTTGATTGATTTTCCTTTTTCTGGATATTTCTCATTACCTAGATATCAGATATGAAAGACTTTCTGCAGTTCTACTAAGTACAGCATTTTGAGATTACTCTACAGAGTCTAAAGTGCAAAATGGAGGAGATACTTATTTGTTGTTCGATTTTTTTAATATCATTTTATTTTTAAGTTCTATAGCTTCCTAGCTCTACGATACCTAAATATGAAGTACTCCTATAACATCAGTAATGACAAAACCAGAAGTATAATTAAATTACATATTAACATATCAACATTCAGGCCACAGAAGAATTAAGGTCTGTGAAGAGAAGTGATGAGTTTTACTTATTTCATTTCTAAAAATAAATATTTATTAATTAAATTTGGTAAGTAAAAAAAAAACCACACCATTGACTCTAAACTCTGTTGTCTTTCTTCTTGTTGTTTTTCTCCTTTGTCACCTCTCTGTCTTCACACCTCAAGGAACAGCTTGCGTATGGCAGGTTTTCCCTACGGCCTTGAAAGCCTCAGGCAAGACTGGGTAGTCCCAGCCAGCCCCGTTCTCTGTTCATTGTGCACTCTGACTATTTGAATTTTGCATTGAAAATGTTTGTACTGAAAATGTTTTCCCCTCTGAACCAGTTATTTTAAAAACCTTGCTGTCTAGGTGACTTTTGGGGCATCTGATTTTACTTCTTTTTATGACAAAGATTCTGCTTCTGCTCCAGATATGCACTTTCTTACTAACCTGTGTAGTTTACCTCAGCTTCTGGTAAGTTTACATGTAAGACTAAAAATAAGTGTTTAAGGCCTGAAACTGATAAATAAGTTTTACTATACTAAAAAAAGCAAGTGTTTTCTTGACTTTTGTCTTCTGCAAACTTCAATAATTTATACAGTGCTGTTCTTCATTCACATTCTCTTTCTCACTACTCAAGGAAAAAAAATCTATTTAGACATACTGTTTAACTCAAGTTTTACAATAGATTTGATTCCTACATGACACTACTAATGGTTTAAAAAGAAAATTGTAAATGGGAAATAGCTGGTTATTGTAGCAACTGATACACGTACACCATAACTTACAGTTGTGTAAGACAGTTTTCTCAGCATACATTTGTTGGTTTGTGAGAGTCAACTTCACCATCGGCAAAAGGTCTCTACAACTGGCTCTAGTGCCAGTGCCACTTCTCCTCCCTCTATACAGCTCTTCAAGCTGAAGCCACGGCGTTCTGCAGGTAGGTATGTCACTGTTACCTCTTGTGCCATCTTCCTGAGTGGAAAGATGCGTCATCAACAAATGCACATTTTTGTGGTATATTGTGAAGGGCCATCTCAAATCACTGTCAGCTACCTGATGGTCAAAATACTGTGGTCAATATCCACACCTCTCTTTTCTTAACTACATTTTTTTCTACAGGGCAAAATTATCCCGTCATCTAGAAATCTCGTCTTTCTTCCGGTTTTCTATCTCGTCATCGACGTGAATCAGAACAGGTCACTGGAACACTCCTGTGTTTCCGGCACCTGAATTATTCTGCTATATTTGCATAACTTAAATATCACAACAAGGACTATTTGGAGATATGATCAAGATTATTTAGACAGACAATTATGCATTTTTCTGTATAAAAGTTGTCAGCTGGTACAGAACCTTACTAGCCTGTTGCATAGGACTGATAAATAAATAGCCATCATGAGGTATAAGTAGACATACTGTAGCTGCAGAAATACCAGAGGAAGAAGGCCACCTTTCTGGAGTTATAAGTTGATCTAGATTCAACCCAATATTGCAGAATCAAAATAAGAGCTACTTTGACCAGGAAAAAAAAAACTGCAATCATCTTTTTTAGTACTAGGTTGGGCTAAGGACATAAATTGGGGTTTGTCAAACAGATACAAGGAGCATAAGTACATCTTAATGCATTGGGCTGTGCATTTCAGTAGTATTTGAGAAATAGTCAAAAATCCAATTGCTTCTAATTCTTTTCATTTTGGTGGGTCGATAGTACACATATTCTACTCCTGTCTTGCTCTTCTTGCAAAAAGACACTAACCTTTTGCCTCAGAATTTATTTCTGTGGTTATGCAAACGCTGGTGGATACATAGAGATGTTAAATTGATACTAATTATGATTGATCAGGAATGGAATTCAGTATACACATTTTCACACAGCACTTTCCCAGAAAGGCACATAGGACTATTATTCTATAACTGCCATATTCACATTAGTAGTGTTAAAAGGTCAGTTGTAATTCTAGGGACTGATTTCACTTACAAAGCTATGACCCAGTTAGATGAACACCAATGAGGAAAGATTCAAATACTGTCCAAGCTGACTTTCTGAGTGCCTGATGAATGTGCATTTTCCAAACAGATAATCGGCAATGCTGCAAAGATAAACTTGATTTCAAGATTAATATTTTTATTAAGTTTTTTTAAAAATTATTTTATAAAATATTTAAGTTATACAGTATTAACTAAGCAAATGAAAATTGGGTGAAGCCAGATTGTCTACTGATTTTTCAATTCTAAACAAAATGGAAGGTTGTAAAAGCCATACAAGAAAATGTTGGACTGAGGAATACCTAAGCAATCATCTCACAGAAATGCATTGTATTTTCTGTAGTTTTTCATGTGGCTTGAACACTCTAAGTTTATACACAATTGCTTTAAATTGGTCATGTTTTGCATGCTATTTTCCAATAAAAAGTGTAAATTAAAAACAGAGGAATAAAGCTGAACTGTTCAGTGAAAACAAAGGGAGAACAGTGTTTTTACAATTAAGTTTTTTAAAAAAGCAACAACAAAACATAATTACAATATTAAGTAAGATGCAGGCTGATGTAGAGCTTGCATTGCTGAAAGTTTTACAGATGTGTGATTCTGATTCTAGTTTTTCTCATCTTTAAGACTGAGCAGTTAAAACTCCTGGTTATAATTTAGGGAAATAAAGCTCTACAAAAGTGGAACTGGTTACTGAACGCAAAAATTGTGCAGTGATTTTGGCTTAAGTTCATCCTACCAATTTGAATGGAATCTTCTCTGAAGGTGTCCTAGATATCCCATTTAAATACATAAGATAACATGGGATAAATCTTTGTTCCCTCTCTGAGTGAACCAAGCAGCTGATTGATGTGCTGATACATCTACCTAACTTTCTTACACCTCGTTATCTTGAAGCATACATTTTTCCTTAGCATACAATCCCCCCAGTCTCTATTCTTTTAGCCAACAGCCTCTGAAGAGCAGAAAAACCCTGCAGAAATTTTTCTTTTATGTTGTTTCATTTCCTAAAATAAGTCAGTCTTTAAGCAGATATGGACTGAAAGTTTAACATAGGTTACCTTGCAATTAATTGTATTCTAAAGCAGTAGCTGGAGTGTTAGTGGTACTTAAGTAAAATAGCTGTGTGATGAAAAGACTTCATTTCTACAAGCATTTTGAAAGTAAGAAATTAATTACAAGAAAATTCAAAATTGCTTTTACCTACATCCTTAATGAATACAAAGCAGGAAAACATACTACATTAAAAGACTCTCTCTTCCCTTTCATATACACTCAATTTACACAGTTGAGAGTTCACATTTACGAAATCCTAGAAAGAAAACCTGGTCACATTCAGTGCCGCAGAAATATATGAGTAAAAAGTAAGGATGAACACTTATCTATTCCTTCTCTTCTAGGAGAAGGAATTCTTCTCCTAGATTCAAAGTGTACTATAGATTTCTCCAGTTTTATGAATAAAAACTAATTGTTTCTGCACATAATTAAACAATACTCTTCCAGATAATTAAAAAAAGTCTGTAACTGTTCCAAAGAGTAGATAGTTTTGGAGAAAACCCACTTTGTCAGACAAATTACTGGCACTGCAATTCTTCCACAAAAGGCAAAAATACATACAGTATTGTCTTCTCAGCCCGTAGAGTATTTTTCCCCACCTTTACCCTGTTCTTTCTTTTTCATAAATTCCTAGATTCCAGTAAAAAATCAGTCACTATGCAACCAATGGTAATGTTTTCAAAAAATATATGAAAATTATTCAGAAATTAGTCAGAAAGGATATTTCTATTTTCAATAGAAGTTTTCTGTTTTAAATGGAAATATTAGTCTTCTGTATCACAATTCAGCTTTTTCATACAAGTTAATAAAAAGGGGAGTTTCTTCATTAGCTAGAGTAAAAATACAGTCAAACTCAGGTAGTCTCACCAAGCACCTGGAGCAGGCAAAGAAAAGGAGGGAAGAGATTTTATGTCTTGTCTTTTTTTTTTTTTTAAATCAGTGTCCTCTCACTGCTTAGAATTGCATAATACTCGTGTCAATGCAGCTAACCCCAGCTCCTGAGATAAGGTATGTCCGACCTTCTTTTAAACCTCAGAGAAGAATTGTCCCAATGGTTTAAAATGGGATTATTTGCCTAGGACCTGAGCCTCCACAAACTTTCACCTGCAACTTGTTAACCATGTTCTCTGTTTTGCAATTGCACTTCTTTTACCTGTTCCTACTAACCGTACTCAAGAAAATGTGAACTTTGTGTGAATAAGAGCATGGGACTGGACTTTTTAAGAAGAGCTTTCCTCTCATGTATCAGATCCCAGTCATATACATTTGCCAGTAAGAAATGTCCATTTGTTTCATGCAAGTGATATACTTCTGATCAGCATCTTTCTAAGCTTACGATATTACTGTATGCTGAATAGTGCAGTACATTTATATTCTTTTCCTACTAGACTTCTCAAGAGAAATGCAGTACATACATTTATTTACATATGGTTTTGGTTTTCAATGTATGATTACAGCTAAGTCTGTGAACATGGACCAGACAGACATAAAAGCACTGACAAAAAAAACAACAAAAAAAAAACCCAAAAAACCCAGACCCAAGTCATTATTTGAAGGGTTCTATGCAACAACTGTTCATAATATCAGCTGCCTACTGGAGAAAAAGAAATACAGTGTCTAACATATCTCAATATTCCACTGCCATAATATTCAACCTTTTTTATATTCTTTTTCTCTGTTCAGGTTTTGCTCTAACATAAATGAAATTCAACAAGATAATATTTCATTCTGGACAAAACATTAAATAACAGCGAAAAATATATATTTCTATATTTTGGGGTACAACATATGTGTACATATTAACTAAGTTTCTACTGCAGATAATCACTATACATTCAATTTTCTTTATTTTTAACATTGTGCATTCACTGTGTTTCTCCCTATTCTTAAAACAAGTGATACTCCAGTGCTGTAAAGATTTATGAAGTTATTTATGGCATCAGTGGAATACAATTTTTGTCAACATAGTCGCAGAACACCATGTATTCAGATACCATCTTATTTCCAAGAGTTTAAAAAAAGACATATTTATATCCAGCTAAAGATTCCATTATTATTTAATTTCTTGGAAAAAAAATAAGAAATGAACTGTGAAAACTGAAGATTCACTGAAGGGAGATAACATGCTGCTGTTCACAGACCAAAGGCAAATCCAAACCACAGGTACTCATTTTTAAATCACCAAATATAAAATAATTATTAGACACTTATAAAACATAGCAATATAATAATCCAGTATTAGGGGTAGAATGCTGAAATTCCCCTTTTGATGGTATTGTACCTTTTTTGCAATATTTATTTTAATTCTGAAAATACATGTTGCTGTTGCTACACATGCTACCTTCCAGAGCTAGAAAACCACATGAAATACTGCGGACTTGGTTTTTTTCAGTTTGAATACCTGATAATCATTGATCTCCATAAAACTCAGACACTGAGAGATCTTGTAGCAAGTTATCTTCTCTTTTGATCTACAAATAACAGCAGTGGTTCAAAAATCAAAGCTATTGATTAAACACAAGCACCCAAAAAGGTTAAGTCAATTTAATGTCAGATGATTAGTCAGCCATATACATTTATGTGGTACAAATCCACAGCATTTCCAACTAACTTTCGAAGTGCCACTCAGGACTGAGAAAAAATTAAGAAAGAGAAATTAATTCTTTCACTGTCCATGCTAGCTAGGCCACATCTAGGAATAATAAAGAAATTCAATCTCCACATCTGTTGCTATGGTAACAGTAACTTCCCTGCAAATATATAGAAACAGAAGACTGGAGGTGACCTCTGAAACCTTTTTCATCAAACACAAGAAACTTGTCACAGAAATATTGTCTATTTTTAATTGACTCTGCCTTAAATACAATTCTGTGTTTTACTCCATCTCTAGTCTAACTATGACATTTCCCATGTGCATCTTGTCAAATAACCTACTGGAATTTAGAAAGAGTAGATAAACTTTACCTACTTTCTCTAATAAAAATAATTTCTCAAATAGATTCAGCAAATAAAATCTGCAATTCATAAAACATTTTTTAATAATTCCCATCTTCTTTTAAAATCTGTTTCTTGAACTTTCCTTCAAAATATAGTCAAAAACTTACTCAGCAGTTTAGCATGGACTACCAAAGATTGTACATTTGGTAATGCCCTATCATTTGCTAATACCCATATATATTAAAATCTTGTCCTTTTTTCAGTACATAGGAAGAGAGTTTACCTAAATCCTTACTATGAAATTACTGAAGTGTTTCAATTTTGTTTTCAATTTGTGATAATTTTCATTTTCAAACTTTCAGTACAAGTTATTACTCTGGTTTTTCCTCATGTTCCACCCTGTACTATGACCACCATTAACCTTACTGAACACTGAAGAAAGCATTTAGGTTTTAGGTCACCCCAGACTATATACTGTTTAGCTCATCTTCTCTAGAAAACAGCTCACATCACCTTTTTTTTTGTTGGGTGTTTTTAACTTTATATGTTGTTGTTGTTGTTGTTGTTGTTGTTGTTGTTGTTGTTGTTGTTGTTGTTGTTATTATTATTATTATTATTATTTATAAAGCTAACAATACTTTTTTAATTCATTTTCTTTGCAAGCTCTAATTCATCTTGACTTTGGACAACTTTCATTTTATCCTTATGCTTCCTCATTCCATTCTCATTCCAGCTGACTACCCCAAGCCAGTTCTCTTACTTTACCAAAGGTTGCCCTTTAAAATTGAGAACATTAGTTCTCTTGTTTAATCTTCAGCTTAAATGTCAGTCCCCTGTGAAGTTCCTGCCACTTCCAAAAGACATTTTAGAGTGAAATCCTGTTCTGCTGGTTCAATGACTAGGAAAGAAACCTGCCAGCCTGTTTTTGTCATTGTTGGTAATATATTTCTACTAATTATTACTAATTATTTTCTATGAAAAAATAATAATTTCTATCATTAGAATTCCTGGCAATTCTTTTCTCTGTTTTATAACACAAGTCTCTTACCATGTCCATATATAACAGGGAGAACCTCAACCAAAATCATGATACCACTGCAATATCTCCTACATAATCTGTCTTCAAAACTGACTCAAAATCAAGTATCGCAACCAATGATGCCATTCATGCACGTTATACAGTGTACACTTCTAAAGTGAAGGAGTACTTTTTGTTTAGACTGCTGTTTTAAACCACGCTGGTGCCATGTAAATGTGCATATTAATCCATAGTATAACGTCCGTTTTAATCTAGTCTGAGTTTGTGCAGAGGATTTACTTCAGGAGGTATCAAGCAAAACACTGATACTTTTCACAAATATATCCAAAAATCTTTAGGCAAGGTAAGCTGAAATCAGAGTAAAAAAGTATTCTACTGCAGAGTCCCAACAGTTTGGCCATACTTATCTGAATTCTGGGAATATTAATTAATGTTAATGTTAGATAAACAGCCTAATTTTTTTTTCTAACCCTTGCAATTGCCCATCAGCTTGTCTTGAGTGTTATGAAACAAGAAGAAGGAATTAATTATTAATGTATTTATAAAATCTTAAAAGATAATTGAAAAAAGAAAACATTTATTTTCAAATGCAACAATAAGTATTTAGAAATAAATATATGATTCCTACCACATAAATAAACATTAAAACATGTATCTGCTACTCTACACCTTCTGTGGAAGGAACCACTGCAACAATTTTAAATAACTTGCCTCATATTTTTCCTTAACCTTATGAATTCTTTAATATCAATATCACAATATTGCCCAGGCTTTTTACCAAAGAGAAATTCAAACAATGAACTTTGCAGTATTTCTTTTATTTGACTGTACAGTTACAATAGAGAAGACAACATTTTCCTCAAAATCATGCCACATTTTCAACTGTTGATCTCTGTTTCAGCCACGTTTTAGAAAAAGAAAGGAAGAAAGAGGCAAAAATGAATTGGAACTTCTGGTAACTGGGATGGGAACAAAGATGTGGGAGAAGGCAAAGAACTCATAGTTACACAAAGTACAAGCTCCTAGAGGGAGTTTCATAATTGTAGAAATTCAACTAAAATAAGCAGAGCAGACTTTGAAATATCTGCTAATAAAGTTACTTTCTCTGCTGGACTTTGATGGATATTGTACCATCCTCACTAGCATTTTTTCAAAATATCGGTGGACAAAGGCATCTATTATGTTGCTGCTTAAGACAGCAGGACATCTATATATCTATTTTCACAGGAGTTAAGTCTGTTCTTGCAGTCCCCATATGACAATTAAGAAAAACTGATATATATTCCAGAGACTGAAAAATGAAAACTTGTCTGCTTTGTCTTTCATTAACAGAGTTATGGCAAGGAAGGAAAGTTATGTTAGTCTGCCAGTGACATCATTTTGATGCTTCCATTTTTAGGTTCAAATATATAACAATGCAAAGGAGCTTACAAAGTTCAATACCTCATTCTTATCTTCTATGTGGATTTCCTTGTGGTTTGACACTTAAAAATCACATCACTTCTAAAAATATAGAGTGGACACACGTACAAGCAAACACGCACATATGCATCCTTATTCTGACATGCACTACGCCAATGAATCAAAGGAAAACCCCTCAGAAAAGTCAAAATAGTCACGTCTAAAACAAACTACCCTCATTTTCTTTAGATCTGAGAAAGTTAATTTATTTTTTATCACTAATGCTAAAAATGTGATTTTAACTTGTTTATAACTAACTGCATTTTTGATGTATTGAAAATTTGAAATCCCTACGTGTCAGTTTGGTAATGGCACTGTCCCTCAGTGTAGCCTTTCTGGTTATTCAGTTTCTGTGGTACCTCTGGCACCCAGAGCATCTCCCTAGGAGGTGCACACACAGCGTCGAGGCCCAAGAGACTGGGTGTTCCAAGACTAGATGTTTTCAATCTAGCCTGACCCAAGAAGATATCTCAGTTGAAATAAATGAAGAATCCACAATACTTCCAAAGATCTGTTAGGTTTAGCAACATATGTACTCAGCAGCATTTCTTATAAGCTTATGGTCTACAAAACAGAGGAGTAGAACTCTGGTTCTCTTTTATGGTACTCAGACCAAAACACAGACACATGAAAGCCAGCGTTAGTAAAATAATACAGTGATAGCAAGCTACAAGAGTTACTATTCCAGTGAAAATAATTTAAGTTCTTGTTTGATATACAGCCCAAGTGGAATTAACATTTTTAAGGGGGCTAGAAAATATTTTTCACAATTTGGCAATGCCAGGGCATTTGTTATGCCGAACCAAGCAAAAGTTTGCAGCACTATCACCTTCCTGCAGCTACTTCTCTTGAAGTTAATATTCACATTCAATGACCCTTATTTGTTTGTTTGTTTTAGCAACAGCTGCCTTATAATGCATGAAATATTTCAGCATCAAACCTTTTCTCATAATCTAAGAATGTGATTAAAGTTTCTAAAACATTACCTGTATTTCATTTCCGTGTAAGAAAACATAACAAGCCAGCCACAAAAATAGTCCTAATCATTAGAGCATGCCTTCCCATTAGAGCAAAGTTTATGCTTAAATCTTTTCATTGTAACAGTTTATATTCTGTAAAAGTAAATACCATTTTCTATGTCCTTCATGAACATCAAATGCCATTTTGTTGTTATATCTATGATTTTTAAGGCAAAATCTCAACAGAGGATTGATTTGCCTCGCACAGGAAGTTAATTTGGCTGACAGCAGATTTATTCCTGGCTTATGAATGTAAGTAAAGAAATTCATATTCTGTTACTTGATGTGTTGTATAGATACAGCATGCTATAAACTACTTTTGCTGTTATTGTGCTAGTCACCTCAATGAAATCACTCAGTCTCACATACATCTATTATTTAACTAGTTCTGAGATCCTTTCCCAGAAGAGATAACCCTGGGGTTTTGTTTGTTTGTTTGTTTGTTTTTCCAGAGAAAGGAGTTTTTTAACTTACTGTCAGTGTTATTTTGTATTCATATTTTACTACATACGTGGAATGAAATACATGCTTTCCTAAAACAATCTTTAGAATATCAAATACATATCCAATATCATAACTTGGTGCTGTCTAGACGTACAACATAGAATTTCAGACAAGATGTCATGTATTGCACTCATCCCTATAATCTCAATTCAAACATCTATTCAGGCTGTTTGAAACTGATCTATTATTTTGACAATCTTCAGTGCAACAAATCCCTTAAATAATAATACAGGACCTTTTATGTTACACAGAAATTTGTTTAGAGCTTAACATAAGAAATAATAATTATGCCTTGATTGCTTTGTGCTTTTTCTGAGTGATTTACTTACCAAAGGTAATTATACTTGTCACCTCTAACTTTGGTTTGAGGGCTTTTTCCCTTCTGATTTTTTAGTAGCTAATTCTCATATGGTTTATTTCTATAATAGTTCTTTGTATGTCAGGTTCATCCCAGCAGCTGAAAACCTGCTAGCAAGTAACCAGAACTCCAAGTCACTCAAAAGAATGGGCAGATACATTGACTGAAGGCCATGGGATTTTGAGACAGAATGAGAAAGAGAATGAAATATGACAAATACAATAAAAATAAACCTTTTCAGTGTTTTCCATGGAAAAAAAGAACTGTATCAATCCCAAAATAGCCAGTAATCTCAGAGTTTGTCTTTGCTTTGGATGTCAAAAGCTGTTCGATATTCTGAATCTGCCTAAAGACTACTCCACATGCACTCTCAAATTATCAGTCTGTTCTAGAGTAGTACATTTATTGATCAAGAACAATTTCCATTTACACAATATGATTTTTACATATATGTGTAAGTTTTGTACCTATAACATTTTTCCTATCTAGTTGCAAATGACTTATATGCATCTTAAAACTGGTCTTCCTTTTGTAAGTACCTTTCACCCATGCTTTGCTATCGATAAACTTCTGCATGGAAGAGAGGGCATAGAGTTAGCTATTCTAGCATGGGAAGAGTGCACAGCCTCCAGTGCTTCTGACCAGTCTTGGCAAGATTTACCTTGTCTGCACACATGTGCACCTTGTCCTCCCATCGTAATTGCATCTGTAGGTATATGCACAAAATGAAGAGGCTTAACACTGACAACGAAGTACATAAGAACAACTGTGACAACAAAACTTAACATATTGGGATTTGCCAAGGTCTTTTTATGCTGTATATTACATATACATCAGCCACATTGGTCTGGTAGAAAATATTTCCATGTATTTCAATACATATTGGTGGGTATAGTTGTTGTTAATATTAACACATTAAACACCTTGCGGGAACATTGCATATGTAATGCTTCATGGTTCTCATTGACTCTGCTGATTACAGCAGTGTCAATACATATATCATAAAGTAGCTTGAAAAAACTGCCAAACCATTGTTATTAAAACAAAGAAATTATAAAATATCTTATACAAGCACGTGACATTAACTTAACATTACTTGTATGCTGCATTCTTTAGTTCAATAAAAACAACACCCTCACTTTTATTTTTCCTTCTAATATACAGATCTAGTAATTACCATACCCCAAGTCCAAATGCCTAAATGCTGGTCTTCACCCAACTCAGTTGCCATCCAATTCTGTCCTCTAATTCTTTAACACCTAAAGCCAGTAATGCTCGTTTCTTATTTTAACCTTTCTAACCTACCAAAGGTTCTGCTTTTGTGCGTGCCTGGAAGCACTTCATGCTCAGCAGCAGCAAGAGAGCTCAGTACTCAAGTCAGGCTTAGACCTACTGGGGTGCATAAATAGATGAGCAATTCCTGCGTCTGTTTTGCCTGCAGTGCTTAATCTGATAGGCAGTGTTAGAGCATGCCTATGGCATTTGGCTTCACACAAAATACCACAACAGCCAGAGGAAGAGATGGCTTCCCTAACTTCTTCCAATGCTTAATACACTCACCTGCCTCAACCTGGCAAGAATTTAGCTCTGTGCTTTAACCCTGAGGCTGATTGTCTTAACCACCATTCAAATTACTGAAAATTCAAAAGTAATAGAATTGGGGAATGTCTTTAATCCCTTCCGTTGAAGCACTTCTGTTTTACATAAGAGCATTCAAGATTCAAAAGACCGGCAGAGGAAGAAAGAGCAGTATAAAACTCAACAGATTAGGAGGAGTCATGGGGCTCAGTCTTTAGCCTCAAGGATTATTATCCCTTTAACAGTCAAGGGATAAAAAACTTGTTTTATGTCCAGGACTCTTCCGAGAAAGTCTGTTAACCACTAAGCTAGAAAGTCATTTTCCCTCTTACAGTCTCTGCCTCAATAAATAATTAATTATAGCACAAAAGCTAAGACAGCAGTAGGTTTGCAGCAGATGTGGGTTTAAATCCACCTCATACATAACCAAAAATTGACCTCAGAACTACGATATCCTGTATGAATGCATTAACCACTAGATAATATAAAAACTGGGCATCTTCTCTACCATTCTTTCAAATAAAATGTGATAAGAATGTTTGTGGTTTGGTTTTTTTTTTAAAGGAAGTTGGTGGACTACTGTAAAAATAGTTCTTGAGACATAAAGCCACTTCCTCATAGCTACGCGGAACATCTAATCCTAGGACATAAGCTATTCCTCAATTTTTGCTTATTTTTGACAGCTTATTGTTGCACATGCTGGCTTTCGTGGCTTCCTCTTCCTCCTGATGTACCCAATACAGACCCTGAGTACGTTACTCAGGCTGTGGGCTCTCCTTTTCAGGATGCAGGTCCACAAATTTAGGTATGGAAATAAATAGTTGAATATTAATATGACAGTCATTATACATGTATATAGTCAGTATAACCTGTCACAAAATCTGGACATGCTGGAAAGAACTGGTCAGTATTTCCCTTTTTTCTCATAAATGTTTGATATAAAAATATTTTGATGTTGTTTGAATGTCTTGCATGTATATTCAGGACCTTGTATTTTCTGTTTAATTGAAAATATTTACCGGTTTAGTTTCCATCTCACACCTATTTTGTTGGTCAAAAAAAACATCTGCCGCAGTGCTTAATTTATTAAATGACAGCAAATTCTCCCAACACAGAACATGATTCAATTTCTTGCCATCCCTTATGCTGGAAGAAAACTACATAGATCAAGATACAAATTTATATAAAATAACGGAAGGAAATGATGAGGAAATAAGAAGCTCACCTTTTAAATGCTGTTAGAAATCTTCACAGGGCTATTCAAATGCAAACAGAGTTCAGGGCAGGTATTTAACTGAGAGGTACCATTGTCTTTGTAGTAGGTTTGTGTTTCAAACCACCTCCAGGCCAGTCGGTTCCCAGAGTCAGTACTGGAAATACTGCCAATTGCCTCAGCAGGCATCTTACAACCATGTGATTTTTTATTTGTTTCTGGACATTTCATATGTCTATCTGGCTGCTCAAACTGTTTATCAAAACCTAAAAGGCCCAGACCTGTGTGCAAAGATGTGACTGAAACTACATATTAAATCTGAACATGCTATTGGCAGAGGAGAATAAAAATGAACTACCTCTACAGACATATTTTCATTCACACCTTGTAAGTACATGGGTGTAAAACTATGAATCAAATTGAGCTAAAAGATTTTCACACGCTTCTTTGTCATACCTATCAGATTCAGGAAGCTCACATCCCAGTTTTGCACTCGTTCAGGAAGCAGTGGCTGCTCAGTGCTGTGCAAGCAGCCTCTGAGCCACTGAACTTTGACCGAAGCCAGCAGAAGTCCTATTTCCTTATGTGAAAGCAGAATGAGTGAGAACCGAGTAGTGGCCATCGCGTGGTTTTGCTGTGTCTTATTTCAAATCCATTACATTCTGCAGAAAATTTATAAGGAGATTAACTTCCTTTTGTTATCTGATGTTTGCTGCAAAACTCTTTTTCTCTTTGGAAGAATTCTTCCTTTTCCTGGCAGAAAAATAAGAACTACAGTGGAATGTGGAAATGACATGGGTTTACTCCAAGAAGAGGAAACAGACTGCAGAAATATACACCAGGAGGACTTTCTGGCTCCCTGTGTTCCACTGGTTTATTTTTGAGGATGATGCTCTGAGCACATATACTGAAAGAAGAGTATTGACAGCACAATGGCAGCAAAAGGGCTTAACACAAGTAGCATGTATCCTGTCCTCCAAGAACACTGCTTCTTTACAAATAAAAGTAGTGGCTGTGCATGTCTGCACAGTGTATCTGTTCCAGAAAGCCAGAGAGAACAAGTGGATCCTTTTCACACTATCAGTGATACGGGGTTTACTAGAAATTAGCTGAACAAGAGAGAAAGGCTAGGCTTGTGCATTAAATACATGTATACACATATATACACACACATCATCTATTAGGAGTAATCACTTAACTAGTTTTTCGACGCCAGCAGTGTGTGGTACTCCAGCCTTACATGCTGTTTAGAATTTCTACAAAGTTACCCAGAGAGGAAATTAAAGATTATATCTGAAAAGTAGTTTAAAAGAAGGATATAATGTGAATGAAATGAAACATCCATTAAAGATTCTGGGCAAGTTTTACTCTGATTTACAGCAGTGCTGCTGTCATGTCTGCAATGACATTACACTGGTATAATGAGGAGAGAAGTATGACCCAGTGAAAGAGTGCATTCATTTTGGAAGTAAGATACAGATAAGGGTTAGGTCCACACAGGCATTTCAGAGCCTAACCTCAGGTCAAAGTCCACATCTAAAATCCCCACATAAATTAAGGAGCCCACTAGGTGACCAGGATTCACAACGAAAAGATTACTAACAGGTAGCTGATGGGATGACACAAGATAAAGAAGGCCACTTCTAAGATAAGTAATAGACTGGGATATACCTGAAATTCTGCTCCTTCCTAAAGCACAGACCCTTTCCTTCAGCCATCAGTTACAAAACCTAGGAGAAAACAGAATGCATAAGCCTGATCCATCTCCTGGATTTATTTGCATATTTTTCCCTTGTGTGATGGCTATCTATAATATAGTAATCTTGCAAAGACATAATTTATACGGGGAAGCAGACACGCAGGTTCAATACCTTCCTTATAGTCACCTTCTAGCTGCCTTGGGTGCATAGAACTCTCAGGCTAATACAGAGACCAGTAATACTACAATGTAATACTTAGCTGCTGTACAAGCAGAACAAAAGCATTTAGAATCTAGTAAAAAAGAAAGCCAGTATATGGGCACGGACAGATGATGAATACAAAAAAAAGAACAAAAAAAAAAGAACAAAAAAAAAAGAACATGAGTTAAATAATAGATAGCAAGTTCTGAACATGGGAAGCCAACCACTGGCAAGAGTTGTGTCACAGGAGAGTTTTAAGGAAGTCTCAAAGGACAGCAATAAAGGAATTTTTCTGAAAATGAAGGGCAGGAGAGAGTGAAATCAAAATGCTCCACAGCTGGGTGGTGGAAGCTACCATGAGGTGCTGACTAGAAACCGAGGTTTGCATGTATGTATAAGTAATGGGGTATGTATGTCTGTGCATATCTATACACAGAGCTGAAAGTACAGAATGAAGATTTCATCAAAAAATTGGAAAAACAAAAATAATGTCTTATGCCTATATGTGCACACATGTCCCTGTTTGCAAATACACTCTTCAACCGTAGGCTTAAGACGTCCATGTCACACCTTCTCCCTTCCTCAGACTGGGCAATCTAGCCTGACGTGGTTCTCACTTAAAAGATAATCCACAAGGTAACGCTGGAACTGGACGAGGCTTGGGGTTTAGCCCTGTCTCCCCACACACCCCTGCCCCCTATTATTTGCTTTAGCTTTTCAACTGTCTTTTTCTATGTACGAGATGGACAGTCGGGCTGGTAGACAGACACCTACATAGACATACTGTAGAATAAATCCAGAATTTTATAACTCTCAAACGAAATTTGGTTTTTGTTGGATTCTGTAGCAATGTACTCCATCGCTTTTGATGAGTAGCTGGAAGACAAACAATGTATTTTGCCTCATAGTTTCAGAGTCCAACAGTCTAACAGTCCCTGATTAACTCTGTTTCCAGAACGAATCTTCCACCTAGTCACCTGCTCACATTAAGCTTTGTTATAAGAGAATTAAGGCAAAATTTAAGAATTAATAGTGTGCAGTAATAAAATTTATTTAGCTAATACTCTCTTAAACTACAGAAATATTTGGGATCTTTTTTAGATTATAGAGGGTTTATGATGAAACTGAAAGCATGAATCTGGACTGTTATTTTTAAGTAACCTGATATGGTTATGTAAAAATGTATTATTCATCTTTGGATGGATAGACCCTGTAGTTTCTAGTCAATACTTTTGTTTTATTGATTAGTTAATAGTAGATCAAACACTGATAGCTTGCATTGTATTTAAATTTTTGAGACTATAACACATTGTTTTACAACTTGTTTCTCTAAAGTGAATATGCACATAAAAAAAAAAAAAAGAAGATACCACTCTCTATTCAATATCTACCTTTTAGTTAACTTCTGCCTTGGTAGATATTCATTGCTAATCTTCCACTAACCTTAACACCTACTGATATTCATGTCACTGTAGGACAGAACTGAAGAAAAAACTAGATTTCTGCAAGATTATCATAGGCTAGTTTTTGAGCAGACACATTATTTTACTGAAAAAAAGAAAAAAAAAAAAAAGACACAAAGACAAATGAGTACCTGGCTTAAACATGTTTTTTCAAAGCTTCTTCATCAAAACCTTTTAAAATTTGTGGGTTTCTTCTCTTACAGGATGTATTTCTCCCCAGAATACAATATATATTCATAGATAATTTTTTGTTTTACTATTTAAAAATACATTGACTTTTGAATTAGTGTATTATTGAATTTGATACTCAAAGTTCCCTGCAATGCATAAAAGTGCAACGCATGAAACAAATGTGTTTAACTGTTCAAAACAGATGTGTATTTTCCCTCAATGCATGATTTTGTCTCTTAAAAATATTCCTTTTCCCAAAACTGTTTTCAGTTTAAAATGTTTTTCTTTACCTCTATAAATAACATAGTTGCATTATGCCACAAATTTCAAATGAATTAGCCCTGGAATGTATCATTGCTAATAAAACAATGAAACTATTCCCTATTAAACAAAGTTAACAGTGACTATCAATTTAGGCTATACGCCTGACAGTTCAAATACATTTTTGGCCATAAAACAGGTTTGCAAGTCTTAAATGGTTTCACATTTCTCTAAACCATACTAAGAGCATAACATGAATATTTTAAGCAGCTTAGCTTTGATTTAAATATATTTGCTCAGGATATGCTGGCAGCATCCCAAAATGCAGTGTAATACCCTTAAAGCTGGCAATCCCTAACTCAATTTAAGAGAGCAGATAATATGGACTAGCAGCATTAAAGCAAATAAAGTCAATTAACAGGGGTTTTTTTTCCTTAATTTGTTTTCTCTAGCTTGAAATTGCAAAGGATGGATAAAGCTGTGGGATTAATGAAGAAATAAATTAATGGAAATGGAATATAAAACAAAAAAGGGAACAGAGAAGTCCAGGAGCTATTATTCATTACTCAGCTCTTAATGGTTGCAGTTGTATAGTAATATTCATTTATTTAAAGTATCCACAGTGCAGAAGGGAAACTCCACCATTGCAATCTTGTAGATACTCACCAGCATGTTATAAGAGAAGCAATATGCTAATTTGAAAGCATTTACTTCCTCTGAAAAAAAGAAATAATGCAAAATATGTATCTATTTATGGAAAATAATGTGTTTATTGTAAAAACCCTGCCAAATTATCTGTTCCTGAAATTTCCCTCATACATAAAGACTAATTCAATTCGTTGTTAAATGAGTTATGCAGGCTGCTTTATGTGCATACTGAGATGTTGGCACTTAGGTGTTCCAAGATCAAGATATGAGGGAAAGAGCCAAAAATATTCACAGAATAGTAGCACATTTTGCAAATGAAAACAAACGCTTATATTACTTAGTTACTGCTTGAAGATATTTCATATTTTGCTGCCTACATTTCAGCTGGCTTAAGAGCAGAAAAAACAAGTTCTTTTCATGTGATGCTCTCCACACATACACTGGAAACACTCATTAAAAAGTACTGTTGAAAAATCTGCTAGTAAGTTCCCAGCACTCATTAATCTTATGTTTTAAAAGTAAATTTTTGTTTTTAAATATCTATTATATTTCTGTTGATATCTAAAAAGTCAACAAAAGTAACTCTACCAGCAGAGCATGTTGTATTTCCCAACAATTATATATCAGAGTTCATAAGAGGTTCATCCTAAAGAACATTTTAGCATATGTATACCCATATGCTTTGTTTCTAGATCCATCTGTTTTGATTTGATATATGTGCTTCAAAATAACATTGATTTTATGAAACTAAGTGAAATAGAGTCTACAATACTTGCACTGAACAACACAGAGGTACTTTCTGAAAACCAGTTTTATTAGTTGAATATACTCTTGTGAATTTGGCACGGAAATTGCAGAATCTTTTCTGAAGGTGGAAACTGCATTAAGCTTCTAATCAAGAATTGTAAAGTTAAGATGTAAAGCAAAATTTTTAGTAATATTTCTGTGCATATTTAACTTTGATGTTATTGAAGATACTCATTACAGTCTTTAAGTCACTGAATGCCGTAATGCTAAGTAGATAGGTATTTAACCATTCTCAAGTAATCAGAGTTAAGCCTCCTTGCAGAATTGCTTTTCATCTAGCCCTGTAGGGTACACTTTTCTAAGACAAGCCTGTAAACATATAGGATCATCCTAGAATCACAAAAGCCTTGAACCTGGGTAAAAATCAAATATATGATTTTCAGATTCTATTTGCCTTAAGCAGCATTATATCATTGTGTTATAAAGCCATAGTTGTTTTAGGAATACTGTGTGTCTATCTTGTATCTACACTTCCAGGGAAGTTTTATGTATAAACATGACTGCATGTCTGACTAAATTATGGAAACGTACCAGTGGCCACTTGTATTAAAGATTCAGAACAAGGAATAGACAATTCAAAATTACCATCCCAAACATCTTTGCCCTAATAAATTGGATAAACAATTTTGAATTGGATGTGCTATTTTTTTCCATAGGCTAGACCACCTGTGAAAGAGATTTAACAGCAAAGGTGGTTTTCAAAACCCTGTGAAATTATCCAGCCATTACCGAGACCAGAGAAGCTTGTAAGTGAGCAGACCTGGTCACTTTAGCAGCAAGCAGAAATATGAATTACACCTTATTTAAGAAATGTAAACTCTTCATCTTTAAATTTTCTGTTGCAAAGTCCCATATACCTACTTAAGAGTCACTGCAAAGTGTTGCCACTTCCCATGAATTCCTATGAATAAGAATAGCAAGTACTCAACCCCCTTAAAAATCAGGTCACATCATGCAATCTTTCCAGATGCAAAACATTCTTATTGACATCTCTGGAACTGTACAAAAGATTTAACTGGCCTATGGTGTGGCTTTTAGTGAGCCTTGATTTAAGTAGGGAAAATCTAGTCCAAATTTAGGATTCCCGGAGAGAATTCTCCTGTATGAGAGGAGAGTAATTCCAAGTCCCTTTATAAGGTAACTAAAATGTTCTGGGTCAAATTCTGGATCAAGATTATTGCAAAAGCATACATTGGATATAAATATTGTCACTTTAGTCAATGAGTTTTAATCTCTAAGTGTGTTTTAAACTTTATATAAGAATATGTATATAAAAATATGTGCAATATATGTACAAATGCCTGATACACTTGTGGTTTGATCAGTTACAAAATAATATGAGATACAAAATACTAGCTGTTTATTTTTCCTTTAAAAATTTAAATACTCTAAATTATTGCAGAAATAGAAAAGTATAAACAGGAATAAATACTGAGATTTCAGATTACCAAGCACATTCATATTCCAACTTGTCATTAACATTTACTGACTGTCGTGGTTTACTCCCAGCCAGCAACTCAGCCCCACGCAGCCACTCACTCGCTCCCCCCTCACCCAGTGGGATGGGGGGGAGAAGTGGAAAAAAGGTAAAACCCGTGGGCTGAGATAAGAACAGTTTAATAGAACAGAAAGGAAGAAAGTAACGACGCTAAGAACAACAATAAAGTGACAATAATAATAAAAGGATTGGAATACACAAAACAAGTGATGCACAAGGCAATTGCTCACCA
>JAVKLA010000014.1:17898139-17911606 GCA_034782735.1 Sagittarius serpentarius | reverse complement strand
TCATACTGAACCCAAAACACAGCACTGTACCAGCTACTAGGAAGACAATTAACTCTATCCCAGCCAAAACCAGGACACTGACTTTTTAATATAAGGTGAGCAATTAGTCCTTCAACATTCTTCAATTACATTCCTTAATAGACATAAACTTTTCTGTTTACTGCTCTTTATCCAGTTATAAAATTCCCTGTGAGAAGACTGCCTGCCTTTGAGGTTATTTCTGCAACAGAACATGCAAAAATGTGAGGGAAAACTGATATCCCAGCAGTCAGAGATTCAACATGCCAAGTCTGAGAGAAGAAAATCTTTGATAACAAAGCAGTAGTAAAATCAGCTACTGTCATATGTACCATTTTCCTCATCCAAATACCACATTGTTGATAAACAAGGAAGGATTAATGTTAACATTTAACATCTATGTGTTCTGTCCTCTCAGAGTAACAGTAAAATGGCCTATGGCCCTCAGCATGGCTACACCCCCAGTGCCTGCTCAAGTGCAAACAGCAGGTGTGGAAAATGGATTCATTGTTCTTGGATTACTCCATCAGGATCTGTCATGTTAAAACACCTTAGGACAATGGCCTCAGTTACAGTGAGGTAACACCATCTCTGCCTAAACTAATTTTAAAACAAAACCAAAACAACAAGAATTAAAAAAAAACCCAAACACACCACAAAATCAGCACGCTCAGCTGGGTGGAGTGGTCCTTGTACCAAATCCCTGCGTGAACTCAGAACATGGTCCCATTCTTCTTACCTCTACACGAAGATGGAAATCACTTCTTTCACTTCAGATTCACTACATGCAGACATAAAAACACTACCTTCTCTTATTTTAAACAGAAATAAATACCATGTTAGTTCAATTCCCAATGCTTTCATCTGTGTGATGCTCTCACATGGAATTCAAATAGGAAGGAAGTATTCATGAGCCACATGTTAGCAAGTTGCCTAGCTTGAAACATGGTAGTGCTCTACTGAAATCAGGTGATACCCAGTTATAATATGCATTTTTTTCACTGATTCAAGGTTTTAATGGTTTATACATTACATGCTCGTGCCAAAACATTGACCTAAGTCATCCGAAACCCTTTCCTATCATGATTCCATATGAAAAAAACAAACAACTTGTCTAAATACAAAATACACTTAAAATGCATTCTAAAATGGCAAATTACTATTTAAAGTTTTCTTTGTGAGGATTTTTACTTTTAGGATGACAAATTTAAATAACAGTCTTATAGATTGTTATAAGAACAAATCCAGTGAAGTGATAAGGTAATGGATATAAAAAAAATACACATTATCCAGTTTCTCTGAAATATATTTATAAATGCATTGAGTTACTTTTCAAAACAGTCTAAGTGTAACCTCTCATTGCATTACAGATCATTAATTGGAAAGAGGAAACCAACAGGGAAAAAAAGCTGGTGGGAATAGAGCCAAGATAGTTTATGACCACTTCAGAAAAAAAAAAGTAATTGAATCTAGAAGCAGCATTCCAGTTTATCTGTAGCTATATTTTTATTACCAATCATCTTCCTACTAAGTATAAAGAATCCTATTAAAATGATTCAATTAAAAATACAAGTTTTCCTAAAAACCAAACCCAATTTTATCTATTGATATTATTTTAAAATAAAATAAGAAACTGCTAATAAGAATTTGTTACATTATGTGATATTACTTTTCCATATCTGTTTCATGGCAGGATCAATGATTTTATAAATTCACCATATCTGAAGGATTGATGGATAATTCTTCAGCCAGTGATTTCTGCATTTTAGATGGCTCATTTGTCACAACTCAAATGATGCACAATTTCACCACCAAATGACACATTTTTGGTTATGTTAGAACTTGGTAACCTAGGTCTGGAAATTTCTGTCTCATAATTTTAAATTTGCTGAAACACAGTTACTATGGTTTAGGGATACAAACTAGTCTGTAGGATTTACTGAAATCAGTGCTAAAGACCTTTGGCCTTCGCATCTAGTTGAAGGTGTCCCTGCTCACCGCAGGGGGGTTGGGCTAGATGACCTTTGATGGTCCCTTCCAACCCAAGCCATTCTATGGTTCTATGATTCTATGTGGTGTTCTTACACAACAACTGTGGAACAACTACTCTTGAATAGCTTCACACATACAGAAAAGAATGCCTAATTCTACATGACTCTCCCTTTTAGGACATCCTTCTTCCACAGCAACAACGGCCCCACAAGGAGCTCTTTAGCAACAGTTATTATGTTAATAATTTACCATTCTACTTGATCTGAGGTACCTTTCAAATATTCCCTTAGAGACTACGAAAACTCTGCAAAGACATTTCTAAACCCTTAGAATTATCAAAAATGAGGATTACAGTTTACATTTCTATCATATTCAGAGACAGCGTAATTTATGGTTTCCTGATAATGACAAACCACCATTCCTGTCCTGGAAGTGTAAGAATTAAAGATTATTTGTGCTGACACTGAACAAAAAGTTATTGTAACCAGACTGCAAAAATAAAGCAGCAATATTTGGATTTATCAGAAAAAAGACACGTCATTCATAATGACAGATCCTTCAGAATGCTGACGCAAAACCAAGCTCACAGAACTTCACTTAATAAAGGAAATATTATTACTTTACTGTGGATCAAAAAAAACCACTTCCTTATAGATTCCAAGCTTACCCAAATTTGAAAACCAAAGTTTCAAAATTTCAAAATCCAAATGTAAGGTCATTAAACAAAAGTTAGACAGTGATTGCACAGACTTTATTTTATAAAAATTGGTTTTATACACAGGCAAATAATTTTGTTTGTCCCTTTGAGCAGAGCTAAAAGGATGTATTGTGCACACTAATATGTGCTCACTAACTGGGGGGAAGACACAGAGAGGGGAGGATGGACAATATGTATCTTCTATTTCCTTAAGTAAAAACAGCACTTGGAAATTTTTAATTTTCTTTGTGGTGGTTTTGTTTTTCTTATCTATCATTTCACATACAATCCTATGTTCTGCCATAACTACTGTTAAAATGTGACTATCATGTTTTGCAAAGTACATGCAGGAATTTTATATTAGTACTGTTAGAAATTGAACTTTTTTTTTTATTAAGCAGGATTACAGTGGATTTAAGAATGTTTAGGAAAGTAACACAAAAGCAAGACACCCAGTTCTGAAACGTAACATTTCCACTTGCAATCCAACAAGATACATCTGTAAAAAGTAATATAAAAACCAATTGTAGCATATGATTTACCAGCATTCAAAAGAAAATAAAAGAAAAAAAAAGAAAAAAAAAGAAAAAAAGAAAAAAGAGAAAGGAAAAAAGAAAAGAAAAAAGAAAAAAAGAAAAGAAAAAAGAAAGAAGAAGGAGGAAGAAAAAAGAAAAACCATTTTTCAGCAGTTATCAGCATCCTAGAAACATAACTGCTCATAACCATTTGTAGATTACTGAGAACCACTGGCTGTCATTCAGGTATGGTACTCACTTGAATCTATGGTCTTTTTAAATTAATGTTTTGTTTTAACATAACTGCCATTTCTCCCTTGTGTATTTTTCTGGTCATTGCCAACATTTATCTGTTTTTTGGAGTAGTATCCAGTCAAACAAGCAAGCTGATGGAAGATCCATGTCAAGAATAGCTAAATCAGATAACACAAGATTCTTGAGCAGGGCTTCTTGAGGTTTGTGTGTAACGAATCACTTCATAATTGTGTCATTAGCTTCACATGCGGCTGTACTTGCAGTTCTTTTTATATTGTCTGAAGGAAGTATTTCTAGAAAACCAGCACATGAACAATCTTGGCAGATGGATGAAAACTCTGTAACTTCCTCACACATGTAATGCTTAAAGTACACAAACACAGTGTCCTTAATAAGACACCACCACCTTCATTACTTTTTCCATAATGATACTGAAAGATGAAATCACATTGCTTTATTTTGTGGAAACAATGAGTCAATTGTCCTTCTGGGCTTTGGACTCTCAACAGCCACTGGGCAGCTGGAGGATTATTTTGAATAATAAACTTTCTCCCATAGAGGTAATGATGAAAGTGATCTATCGATCTAACAACAGCCAATAGCTCTTTTCTTGTGACACAGTGATGTTTCTCAGCAGCAGAGTTTAATTATAGCATGAAACTATGCTCTCTAGTTTCCGCGCTCTTAAACTAGTACTTTTCCAGTCTCTAAATCAGTAATATCAGTGTCCAGAAGGAAAGACATCTTTTTTAAAATAAGATAAAAGTACTCTTACCTCCAAGGTTCCTAGAAACTTTTCCACATTTTCACCCTGGCTGAACACATTCTTCTTTTGAGACAAGTAATACAAGGAACTGACAAGCTGGATACCAGCTTGTGTAACTAGAAATACCATCATCCCCATCTCTTCGTTTCAATAGGGCGTACACTCTGGTGCTGGCACAAACCTCCGGCAAGCAAAATCCTCCAGACTCTGTTTAGTATTTTACCTGGGGATCTCCAATGATAACTGCAAGTTTTTAAAGCAATTCTTCTTTCTACATAAATGCTGAAATACCATTCAACAAAGACCGTGATGTTTTCCTAGAGATGCTGTACTTCAAAAAAGAAGATATATTGGCCACTACACTCACCTACATTGGCCACTACATGCACAAATATTCTCATTAACATCTTTCTGCAAAAAGACAAATGAGTTACGTTTCCATGACCCTGCTCCAGAACTACATTTCCACAACATTTGCCGCTGCAGGGCTTGAGTGCCCATCTTTGGCTGAGTACTGCTTTACAGAGTATTTATTTTTCCTTGTTCCATTTGTATTCCATATTCGTCCTTGCCATATACCATTTGTTATATTTACACTGTATATAACTTTTATTTTAAAATTTTCTTTTCCTCTACAGCACCTAAAGGTTTCCATTACTTCATCCATATATGAAGGCTGCATTATTTGTTTCTTAGACTTCATTATCTTAATCTCCAGTAACAGCACAGTAGCTCACTGACATCACTTTCTATGTTCTCTGACTGCACGTTATAGAGAACATAACATAAGAATGGCCATGAAGTAGCATGGAAAATAACCATTTTTCCAACGCGTGCTACCCTGTATCCAACACAGTCCAATAGTCAAAATTGAAGGGAAAGGACAAGAACACAGGGGAAACATGGAATAACTCTTACTTTGATTTCTCCGTCTTTCCACATTTATTTACTTAGGGACTCTCAGAGCCAGGAGTAGCAATCATGTCCAGTAGAGAACTTTCTTCTTTAAACATATGTAATTGCTGAGGGAGCATGAACCAGAACACTCCCTGGAAATTAATTGCCTAATTTTCTTTGTTATTCATACTTCCTTTCATTGTTTTAAACAACCTACCTGAAATCATACCAATTACAATATTCTTTTATAAAAAAAAAAGGGAATAACCATTTGTTAGTCTACTTTCTGTTTTTCATTATTTACTAGATTTATAGAAAGAGTATCTTCAAATAACAATATATTTATATTTTTATCAGTTCCTTTCCTAAGAATGTATTGTATTAAAAGAAGGTGATGATTAAACTAGCTCTAAAAGTGTCCTGTCAACTGGCATTTGCATTTTGAAACTCTTAATAAAATTTCTTGTCATGAAAGATGGGATTACACCTACATTAATTCTGATAAAGAAAAAGTAAAATGCATGTTTTGAATCACATAAGCCCAGTTCAAGGAAAAAGGCACCAATATCATCATATGAAGTTATCATTATGCCTGAAGCCCATTACTTCAGACATTTGCAGCACGTTGATCTAAGACTTTTTTTTTTAATGGAACTTAAGTGCATTTGAAAAGTTTTGTCTCACTTACTGTTTGTATGACTGATCACAGTGTTTGCATAAGACAAAAAAAAAGTACAATATTTGGTTGCTTCTGAAAGAAAGATTATAAAAAAAAAGGATAACATATAATGCAAGCAAGATAATGCTATTAAAAAATAATAGGCTAACACTCTTCATTGAAGTTGATTTAATATTAGTCCTAGTTCTGAAATAAACTTTGTGTTCAAAAACTTTGGCCTCTGATGTAAATCAACATAAATGAGTTTCTTAAAAATCTGAAATTCTGTTGAAAGGCAACCAATTTCCAAAGAACACAGAAAATTTAATTAAGAGAACTAATTATAAAACATCAGGTAAAGATATTTTTAAAAGCAAAAGCACTGTAATCCTCTGCACTTCCAGCTCACTATCACTGCAAATACAAAATACTGTACTTGGGGCGTTTCAGAACTCGTAAGACATCTGAAAATCTCAGTATACTCATGTCCTTTGCCAGCCCTGGTGGAAAATCCTTTTGCGTAACAGAACAATAATCTTCACCAACCGCAAAATATTTCATTAACACCTAGACTAGCCCCTTCCACTTTTCCTCTCAATTTGCTTAGCATAAAGAGTTCAACTATCTTTAGGGTGACACCAAAGCCAATATTTTCTGGTTTTCAGTGGTTTTATTTTCTGCCAAAGTAGATAAAATGAGCTTCCATGGACTACTTCAGCTTCAGCGCTAAATGAGCTCTAAAACATAAGCTAATATTCAGTCACTTCCTTCAGCTTCTTGTTTTTTAAAATTGTAGTTCAACAGGACGACTCATGGAAGTAAAATCCTTTCTGGTTTTCCATCTATTAACCATATTTGTGAAGTTATCCATGTGGGTAAAATTTTGTGGAACTTATGCCTAATCAGATAGGGAAGTAACGAAGACTCTTCTGTCTGCTCAGGACTTCCCCTAACTGCTCAGCAAAGACTATACGCTGATCCTCCCCATATCACGGCTCCTTACAGTGCAGGCCCAGAAAGTCTGCCTAAGGGTTTGTTGCAGTGGTGTAGTTTTAGGCTACCCAGCTAAGAAGAAATTAAACTGCAGCAGAAATAGACTTGAATACGACCTAGTGATTTACAGTACTGCCAGCCGCACCCAGTAATATTGGCATAATTGCCTCCTCTTAAAACAGTAGTGAAAGTAAGTTGTTACGGGTTTCACACAGAGGCGGATCCACTCTCTAAATGAAGATTTCCCTTACACTGAGAATATTCCTCCATGGCAAATTGAGTTGACGTGTTCACAAGCACTATTTCCACATTCTTAGCAGCTGGGGGAGGGGGGCAGGTGTTGAATGTATAAAAGCATATATATCTCCATAGATGCATTCACAGAGTTTTGTTTTTCTTTCTTAGGGCAGCAAATTCTGAAGTGTTCTCTTTTTTTCCCCATCATGACTATGCTTGACTTTGTGTGGTTTTTTGCTGAATTTCATAGCTTCTTCCTTGAAAATTTTTTTTTTCATGACCACTTTGAAAATATGCATGAAGATCACACCGTGTGAGAACAGATTCTGCTGCCTTCACAGCTCTTTGCTATCCCATGCTCACACTACTTGTCAGGAAGCAGATGGATAGTCCTTATGAGTCCTTCCATCAAAGACCCCGATGCACCCTCAGGCAATTCTCCTGGTTTATGTTAAAGACAATCCAGCATAGGAGACATACTCCCATTTTTTTTTTTCCTGGGCATTTGGGCCACCACAGCAGGAAAATGTATGTATGTGCACACAGTCACACACGGCTGTGCTTGTACGACTATTGCTGCCTAGTTCTTTGTTCAAGTCACAAAGATACTGTGTCACTCTGAAATGTCTGCCAAAAAAATAAGATAAGTGATAAAGGGACTTATCATTAGAAGTCCAATAATCTATTGTCAATATGGATTAGTGAAAATATTGCTGTTTACTTTTGTAAGTATATAACCAGAGTGGAGCAGATGACAAAGAGCTTTTAATTTTCTGTCCTTATAACCATCAGATGGGTTCTGATGAATAAGAAACAAGTACAGAGTACAACTCCAAAGTAGAAAGGATTTTTATGAATGGTCTGTGGTAACAGGGGAAAAAAAGGCTTCCAAAAACATGTGTTGCAACTTTCTTACAAACTAGAAGTCGACAGTCAGGAGAGCGAAGGAAATCAATGTGAACAGAGCTCCTGTGCCCACACCACAGCTAGACACAAAAGTTTTATCCAACTCAAGCATCTTCCCATGAACGAAAAGAGTGGAAAATGCCCTGAAAAGCAACCCACATTTTTTATATGAGAATATGGCATAGTCCTACCTTAAGTTCCAACAAATGCAATGATTAATGAATGTTAATGATCACAAAATGGTACAAATGCATAGCTAACTTTGAAATCTCCAATGTCTAGACACAAAAGATCAGAAATGGGTAACACTGAAGCTGTTGATCTGATCTTTAAATGTGATTTTTCATTGTTTAGGTAGGTTGGAAAAGACATTAGGAAATGTGATTTAATGCGTTTTTGGACACATTTTTCTTAGCTGTATCATAGTCACACAGTAAGTTTCTGCAGGCATATTGAATGTCCTGAATGATAGAGTCTGCCAAGATCTGAAGAGATAAGCCTTAATAACAGTCATATTTTATAGTCTTTCCTTCTCAAGGACATCCAGACAAATACATACAGCAGTACTGAAAGGAAGTCACATGTAGCTTTCCCAAATTTCCATTTTCTTCCCTCAGCTACTTACAGATGAGGCGTGCGCAGGGCTTACCACTTCCCCTGAACTGACCCATGTATGTTTCCTTCAAGGCTAAGAAAAGATCAAATCTGGGCATAAATACATTATTTAACTATGTTTCTGTTCTTTATGTACACGTTATACTCAATATCCAATAACAAGCAAAGGGATTTAACTGCGCAAGTTCTTAGCTTACAGAAATAAATCTGTACTTTCTTTGTGGTATTATTGGCTCATTTTGCCAAGTATCGTCTTTATATTTGGTTTTAATTGAACAGAAACAAAAAACTTACTATTTGCACAGTTGTATATGGCCTTTGTAGGTAAACAGTGCTGCCTTTTTTTTTTCATTAATCCCTCTCAATTCCTTTGTGGTGTTTGTTCATCACTGATGGCCTTTAATTCATCTGCATTATTATTCTTAAACCATTTCCATCCTGCCTATCAACTCCCCCCACCTCCAAAAAAAGCTGAAAAGAATAGTATAGTTGGGGTTGTCTGGGAGTATGTCTAAGTAGTTCAATGTCTAAAATAAACCAGCATCTCAAGGTAAGAAGGCAAGCACCAAAAAACTGTTAGCCAAAAAACCCACACTGCTCTGAACATGGACTGACTCAAAAGCATAGTTGTTAAAAATTAGCAAGACACAATCCCTCAGTACTTAATAAATCTTCTTTTAAAAGGAAGAATTCCACATTTGCCATCAAATTAGCTATGACCAGTCACTGGCCTTACATTTCCACTTTACACAGTAATCTTTTCAAATACCAGCTTCAGGGAGTGAAATATCAAAAGCTTATTGTTATATGCACTAGAAAGATTAACACCAGAAAGATTAGATTTTTCTAAGTAAGAATATACAGATATTTTTTTAAATGCATAATTAGTAACTGGAAAAAGGTAGCTGGTTTAGGGTCCTCTTTCAATTTGAATAAAAATATTTTCATAAGTACAAAAAGTCATGAAAACTGTTGTTGAACAGTTGTTGAATGTTGTTCAACATTGTTGAACAGTAAAAAACAGATAAGTAATAATGTTACAAATCAGATTCCCTAAGTTTCAGTCCCGATATTCGTCCTTGTTAAGTTGCACAATATGAAGCAAGAATAATGAATTTTAATGTAATACTTGAATCCAGGCTGATAATTTCTTAAAGGTTCTGTATGATTTTTTTAACACATTTCAGTTATTGAAATGTGTAAAATGCAAACATACATGTTCCCATTAAAAAATATAAACCAAAAAATTACTATGATAGAGCATTTTAAAAGAAAATTAATTCCCCTGATTTAGGGTACTCTGTATGATTTTAATTTCCCTAATGTATCTTTTTACCTAATTCCTTAATGAATAAGTAACATGGAATTTCTTTTAAAGATTTCCTGCCTTGTAGGATAAATGTTGCAGAAGAACAATGAAGTTATTGCTTTAGAAAATACTTTCCTCTTCCGGAATATGTAATCTTCATGTTCTTTACTGTTATTTACATACACCTCTATACAGTGCAATGTTTCTGATTGTGTTGCAGTGTTTGATCAGTGAAACAAGCTGTATTGCTACTACTGAACTGCAGTATGTTTAACCAATGCGCAAACTCTTTCCAACTTAAAAACCAAACAGCACACCAAATGAAATTATTCTCTATCATGTTGAATTTGGTTTACAGTATATTGCTAAATATTGTTAGCATCAGTAAGTGAATGACAAATTTAAGCGAAGAAGTGTAGTGTGATTCTAAAAAATAATTGGGAAAAAAATTTCAAAACCAGATAGATTCTGGAATGAGATCCTTAGCTAAGGTAAACCATCACAGATGGCTTGACTGGAAGAGCACAGTGTCATTCAACGTCATTATGGACCTAATCATGCATCTTAGGAAGAATGCTCTGTCATCAGCTCATCCAGGCAATGACTATACCTAGGATAAATAGACAAATTTCCATGGACTTTAACATAATTACTTAGTTTTAGCATTAGAAAGATCTAAAACATTCTTTTTCTAAACAGTGCCCTACAATTTACAGCTCTGATTCTTTCTTCATTTTGTACTAACATAAGCTACCAGCCTGAATGGAAAGTTAGAGGAGGATTGGACCTAAAGTATACCACAAGTTATCCTATTTCAATATTTGATCCATAAACTGTAGTTATGAATAACTACATATAAGAAACTTTATGAAGTACACACAGATTTCATATCATCTGCGGTATAAAAATAAAAACACACTAACATAAATCAACTTAGCACTAAACTATCAAGGACTGTATTTCTCTGACAATGTAGGTAGTCGGGGTATTGACTGACAATTGAGCACTGACACTGAAAATATAGGTAGGAACAGAAGGTTTGATTGGGCTCCAAGTAAAATAACTGCTTTCTTCAAGGTTTTACAATGTGAAATGTTGAGGCAGGACTTAAAATAGTTGCTTACATGCTTTAAAAAAAAAAGTGAAAGTCATAAATTTGACCATTGTGAGCTATGAGACTCAGATTTTCTTGTAAATGTTTCATGCTTACTGGTGTAATTATTTTTATTATGGACTGTTCCGTAAGTCGTGTCCTAATATACAAACTTTAAATAGCAGCATAAATATAAGCTGATTGATACCACTGATACATGTTTAGCTCCTGAGCTGATTCAAATAGCTGGCATATATTCAGCTCCTGGAGAAGGACAAAAGCTCAGGTGGATGGCAAGTTCAATTATGAAGTAATCCTTAATAAATTTACCCAGATTATTACGTATTAAGTGTGTATATGCACATGAATGAGCATTTTAATAAAAGTGTTTTAAATTCAGTATCAGTTACCTTATGAAAAAAACCACTTTAAAGTAATAGCTATTTTTATATTCAGAGAAATGTGACCCTTAATTTGAAATATTTCACTGGAGATACAGAAAGAGCTAAACGTGAAGATGGCTTGCTCTTCCAAGGCTGAAGTAGTTCTGCATCTTTTGAAGCAAGCTTGGTAAAGGTTACTTACTCTACAGAAGTCCGAGTAATCAGTTACATAAATATGTTTACAACCAAGTCCTTATTTACAGGGCTGATTACGATTACCTATTGTGAAAACAGGCACCGCTCATTTGCTGGCGAGTTTTTAGCAGAAAGAGTGAGCAGTTTCTGTTTCAGCATCTTTTATATTTTAGTATCAGAAACAAGCTGTTGAGCTATTAACATATTTATCTTTCCCTTTTAAATTCCTGAGAAATTGAGTTCAGTATGTGGTAATAGACCTCAAGACCTGGGGAGAAAACAAAAATCCCTACTGAATTTGCTTTCACTTCCTCCATATTGCTGATGCCTTGAAAGGCACGGTTCATCTAGCCTAACTTCTGCCATGTAAGAGTTATCCAGCCTAAGCCAACCTTGTCTGATCCTTCTGCCTCCTTCACTCTCCAAACACTGCAGAGGAGGCCTAAGACTGGGCTTGGACTAGAAGTTTAGCTTTTAGACAGAGATGAGGCCTTTCAGATTTTTTAATTTTTCATGCAGTTTCCCCAGAAAGTTAGAAAAGCAAAGACTTTCCAAAAAGGAACAGAAAAATAACATTCAAACATACATTTCTCTTTTGGAGACATAAGTAATCATTTTCCATTTCAGCTATTTAAAAAAGGTTAGGAAAAAGAGGAAGTGAGGGAAGGGATCAAATTATTCAAGGTGCAAAAGTTTTTAAAAAAAGCATTGTCCTTTCAAACAACAAGCAACATTACTTTTTCCATTCATCTGTAAAAATACAGCACGGATCGTTTAGTACTTTAAGATTTAGCTACACAGGTTGAAATCAGATAGAGTGTTTATATAATCAGGAAACACCAGAGACACCCAGTAAAATATTAAGAGAGAAGAAGAGAAAAAAGCCACCATACACTGAATTAAAAAACTCATCAAGTCTCCTGAACAACAGTTCCTGACAGCATAGTAAGCAAGCTCTCCCTGGACTGTTCCTCTGTCAGAGTGTTACTGAGCCCAATACAAGAATTAGTGACTGTAACAATTGGGGGGGGGGGGGGGAGGGGGATGTTGGTTCATTGTGAAATTTTGACAGACATTTTCAGCATTCCTAGTTCAACTGACTTTTAAATCCTAGTAACCATTTTCTTGAATAAAAGAGTTTTTAAAGAGTTTAGGAATGGAAATACATATGTAATAAAATAGACATTCAGCTAATGTGAATTAATGTGTTTCCCCAAATATAAAGATGAAATTCTGTAAGATCCATAAATGAATTAACCTTCTGATGCGTTGATAACAAAACATTGTTATCTAAGGACAAACACTGTTACCTAAGAACTACAGTGTAGCTGTGCTTTAAACTACCCCTACTCCGGACACCAGTCACAATACTATCAGGGAACCTGTTTTTCTATACCCCAGGCAGAAACACCTAGAAAAGGAAACACTTTAAAAATATATTATCTAAAAATGTATTTCATTTGAAAGATACATCAAACAAAGCTACCAAACACATTCCTAAATGAGTTACTAAATGAGTATTTCAACAGCATTTTGGAAAGACTACACAAGAGTAATATTCAAGGAAACCTGAATCTAAGATGATCCAAATCACTTGCAAATTGTGATCCAAGTGTATCTTTGCAGGAAATGTAAAAAGAGCAGCCTTGAGCACCACACCCATGGGTCACTTCTAATTTTTGCCCAAAGGGAAAAAAAGCTTTGTAGGTTTCATTCATTAAGAATTACTTTTTAATGAAATTAAGGATACATTTTTGAGCTTCTGTTTAGTGTTTTAACACTGCATTACAATACCATAGTATTACAACATCCAGAGCTGGCTGAGCTCCAGTAATGGAATAATGATCATTACATGTTTGTTCTGCACTCTTTGCATTACAGAAAGCTTTGGCTGTTTAAGCTGAAGGCACTATATAAACCTAAGACAATTATTACTAT
>JAVKLA010000014.1:17851441-17873533 GCA_034782735.1 Sagittarius serpentarius | reverse complement strand
CCGGAGCAGGTGGGTGCCCCCCAAGATGGCCGTGACTCCGTGGGGAAGCCCGCGCTGGAGCAGTCAGTGCCTGAAGGACTGCAGCCTGCGGAAAGGACCCACACTGGAGCAGTTCATGGAGAACTGCAGCCCGTGGGAGGGACCCACGCTGGAGAATTCTGTGGAGAACTGCAGCCCGTGGGAGGGACCCCAGGCCGGGGCAGGGGCAGAGTGAGGAGTCCTGCCCCTGAGGAGGAAGGAGCGGCAGGGACAAGGTTCCCCATCCCCCTGTGCCACTGAGGGGGGAGAAGGGAGAGAAAACCGGGAGTTGAGTTGAGCCGGGCAGGAGGGAGGGGTGGGGGAAGCTGTTTAAGATTTGGGTTTACTTCTCATTATCCTATTTGGATTTGATTGGTAGTAAATTAAATTGATTTTGTTTCTTCCCCAAGTTGAGTCTGTCTTTTGCCTGTGACCGTAACTGGTGAGTGATCCCTCCCTCTCCTTTCCTCGACCCATGAGCTTTTCTTTATATTTTCTCCTCATCATTCCACCCAGGGGGGAAGGAGTGAGGGAGTGGCCATGTGGTGCTTTGCTGCTGGCTGGGCTTAGACCACAACAAAAATAAATGCCATCTGGAAGTGAAGAGATTTCACTGACACTGACAGCCCCAATGCAGGTAAGAGGTTAGAAGGAGACATTTTTCATTATACTTACTAATATTTCAAAAAGGTCCGTATCCACCTTTATTCTGATTTGCATTTCTGTTGAGGTTCTAATATTCAATATACTCTAAGAATTTTCAGCTGCTTTGAGATTGGGAGGAGAAAATAAATGCCAGGAGTCTGAACCAAGGAAAAATTCCTTATACCAGTGATCATAGAATCATTTCCCTTTCCCTTTTCAGAATAGTTAAGTACTATGTGCAGATTTAAGGGTTTGGAATTTATAAAATAGTGACATTTTCTATGAACTTTGATTTGGCAAATGGGATAAGATCTTATCAAAAAGTATGTACAACCTGAGCAGGTCAACCAATCTCTTTTTTTTTTAGTCAGTGGAACACAAATATCACATTTTAGATACCCAGCTGAATCACATGTGATCGGTACATAAAACAACAAACACAAATGTGAAGGTTTAAGTTCTAAGCATCCAAAGTTAAGTGGCATGAGTCCCATTTACATAGCCTAGTCTCTCTTAAAAGGCTTGTTAATGCATCAGTCTTCAGATATTTTAGCTGTCAGTGTCTAAATCTCTTACTAAAGTGCAAGCATATTACTACATTTCAACGATTTTTAATTTGGTCATAGTTCAGTGATTTTCACAGTGACAATAACAGGCACATCACCACTACATTGACCATTGCAGCCACATTTCAAAGTGCAGAGGAAAAACAGTCTCCTTCTTTCACAGTGGTTAAGCTTTGTAAATCACTCAGAACTAAACTTCTGGAATAGGACTTCTCTCTCCAAATTCAGTCATCAGCATCCAAAATAGTTGTCTAGACTCCTTTATAGTCAGTCACAAAGAGCAGGCTTTCTTACAGTGAGATGGATCTGACCCATTTACTTAACTACTGTAGGATGAGGCAACTGAAAATAGGTCTTCAAGTAAAGACCGACTGCAATAAACATTTCTGCTTTTTTGAATTATTAAGTAACTGGGAGGTTTTAATTTTAAATTAAAATTTTAAATCATGCAATGAGAGATTGTTCTGGTTTTCTGATTATACATTTTATATTTAAATGTATATGCATGCAACGTATGTGTATAAGTGCATGAGACAGGATATCGTTACTCCTTCATATCTTTAAAAGGGCAGTGTAATATAGGAATTACATTCCAAACTGTATCCTGGAATAGGATATAGAAAATACGACTTTTCATATGAATGTCATCAGAATTACTCACTTCTGTACTATAGGTCATCTTTTTCCATTCCTTCTTTTCTTTGTAGGGATTTACAAAGTTCTTCCAAGATCTTCCAAGTTCTAAGTGCTTGTAAAAGACAGTAAAGTATACAACCTTGAAAATTATTAATGCAGCATATAAATTTACCCAAGCTTCTCTAAATTTACCTCATCTCTCTATTTAACTATTATTTAACTACACATAAAATCTAGTCATCAGAGAAGAATTTTTGCAAGCTTAACATTGCATCCAATTCCAAAATGTCTGAGAAAAACACACTGGCCTTCTAGAATGTCCCCAAACTCCACATTACTGATGATGTTAGGTCAAGGAAAAGGAGTGAGCACCCATGGCAGGGATGCTTAGAGCATATGTAGTGCTAAGATTCTTACACATGCACAGGCTGTGAATTTCAGCATTCTTAACTGTGACAACAGGATAATATCATATATCGGTGAAAAAGGATTACTGGAGGAGAAATCCTAAACTATTTAAACTTCCATGTTGACTTTATACTGCAAAACAGGGCTAGCTAGCCCAAGGTGGAACTCAAGGCTGAATTCACTGCCTATTTGCTGGCAAGAGTGCTCACTTACTTGGTGCCGTGACATGAACATGCTGGGTGTCTGAATACGGTGTTTCATTAAATTCAGTATAAAACCTCTTCATTCTGATTGACTTAGAACATAATCCAGATCTGAAAGAGAGGATAGTTTGGTATAGAGAATAAAGAAAACAGACTTCACATAAAACATACCTCATCTTGGTTTTGCACTGCAAATGTCACTCTGTTACCTAGATTGGAATTGTGGAATATAATAAACTAGGAAATAACCACAATATGAAGAAAATACTCTTACTGTCTGAAGTTCTTCTCAGTAACATTTTGCACAAATTAAAGTTACGGTCAAGAAGACCTGGAAAAGTCTTATAGAAGTTTAGGTCTGATTTGAAGTCAGCAAACTACTACACTCTCTCCCACAAACCTTGCAAAATGATACATTCTTGCTGAATTTAGCGTGCTCCAGGAGGAAAAAGGTTGTCTTTTCCCAAGGCTGGGACTTTAAGAGGTAAACTCAATTCAGCTAAAACAATTGAATATTAAAAGAAAATTGCAACTTTACTCCTTGAAATAGTTGACTTTTATTTTTCTGTGAGTTTTGAACCTATAGTTCTTCCCTCAGTTAAAAGACTCTTGAAAGACTCTCATACCTGCAATGTAAATGCATTAATTTGTTCAGAGAAGGGCATTTTGTTTAACTTTCATTTTATTTTATTGAAGTCTTGGGCCCAAATATTTATCTCGTGCAGCTGCATAGATCTTGCTGACACGCTCACAGTGAACTAACATCTATTATAGAACTAACCTTGAGCCTTTTAAAGGAACAATGGAATTAATGTTTTTCTAGTACTATCACAACATATTTTTAGGTTGCAGCATTGTATTTGTAAGAAACAAGAGCTATCAAAATACAGACTGCAAACCAAGATCTTTCTTTTTTAAGTGTATACATTCATACATGGTCCATTCAATTAATACTCATAATATAATGAACAAACTGGGTAGCCAACCCAGGTCACAACCAAAATGTTAAAAATATAGTTTAAATCTGAGAGTCACTCTGCTGTCAGAACTATTCTACTATTAGATCATCATACTGTGAAGCACAGCTGCGTAATATACTATACTACATAAAAAGTATAAACTATTCTGAGGAATCTCAGTAATGCAACTGCTTTTTGTTAAGATTACAGTGGCAATTTCACCAAAAAGTATATTCATAGGTCACAGGCATGGAAGAAAATTATTGTCATCCAGCTTTCTACCAGTACAGGATTACTTCTTATTTTATGTTTGCTAACACATAGTTACAAGAGAACAACATGACATCATCTCAGCTCATTGACAACATCTTTAGTCCACTAATGGAGGTGCTTAATGAGAAATTATCCAACAAGCCCTGTGGGAAGAATATGGGCATCACTCTTAATTCTACAGTGAGTTCCAGTTTCTGCTTTCTTTACAATTTATTTTGTCGCTTGCAAGGGTTTTTTAATGACATTTGATTGATTGATTACAGAAATAACAGCTACAATAGCTTTATAAATGTAAACAGCTATACAGACTTTGGCTGAACTTTCTGTCCAACTTTCCTTCACAAGATAAATAATCTTAAAAGCAGCAATGTCTAAGAACTATAGTGCTTAGTCCTTAGACTGTGCTGAAACAAGTTTATTTTTTTTACAGACACTTTTCCTTCCAATGAGCAATAACACCTATATGAATCTTTCAAGTCTATTTTCTGTCAGAGGAGAAATCAGTGTCAGGGAATCTGATCTCCTATTGTTTCACTATATTCACTACACCTTGAACAGAAATGGTCACATGTAATTCAAAGGGTCACACGTAACTCAAAGTTTGACTGTATCTACAGAAGCTTTCTATATGTGATACAAAGGGAATCTGCTCGACTGAAGTAATCGTCTTGCTGGAGCTCTTTCTCTTTAAGTGCTTTGAAGCTGTAACAGTGAAGGGTCTCATCAGTTATTTGTGTTTGCACTATTGCTGGTGCTTTAGAACTGACAAAGACTTTTTGAAGATGGATTCTCATGTTCAAAGAATAAGTGACAAGATCATTTGCAGGTTGAAACAATTGCTTCTCTATTTTATAGTACTTTTTTTTTTTCTTTTAAATGAGCCTTAGAACTTTGGAGATACCAGGGTAACTGCCCTGTGGCAATGCCACTGATAATCCAGAATCATTATTGGATTGAATTGCTACAGTCTCCATCCTGCCGTTGTATATCAGCACTGGATGATTTATTATTATTTTTCATAATTTTCAAAAATATTTTGTTGTGGGGATTTCCCTAGCAACCCAGAATCTATACTGGATAATCAGGTAAATGATCCATGAAACTGTAAGAACTTGAGAGGAAATTGAACAGAATACCGATGAATTCTGCTCTAAGAAAATTTTAATGGATGATATAAACAGCTGAACCTCAGAATGTCTGTGTTCACAGCTACTCTGTTTATTTTTTCTCCTGTTTTTTAACTAAAAGCAAGTTCTTGAATAACACCTGCAAACATGTTATGAATCAGTCTTTACACATGTATAGAAATATTTTATTGCTGTGGTATACAAGGCTGGCTAAAGAATTGTTGCAATTTCTCTATAATAACAGCAAATAAGATTTGGAAAAGCTGGGGAATCCCTAATAAACATAAAATATTTTTTCTATGAACTTCAGATGGACTTCAAGACTAAAACTGGAAGCCAAATCATTAGCAAATTAAAATCTCAGGAATTGTACTTTTAAACATTGTCATAAAGTAATTTAGAGATTGAAATACGATGTTGAACCACAAGAGATATCAGTATAAAAACAGGTGCTGATCTACATTCATATTCTATCCTCAAATCATTTAAGTGAACATAGATGAGGCCAGAGTACATAAAAGATCCACAGTCTTCAATAATGCCAAGAAGGCACGCAAAAATCTAAATACCATATGAATATCAGACAAGAAATAGAGAACTGAAACAAAGGCAGGATAGAAAGGAAGCAACCTGAAATTGCTGTTCAGTAGAGAGATGTGAATTCAGTTTACCAAATTACAATACAGCTCAAATAAAACTAAAAAGAAAAAAAAAAGAGGAAGGCAGAGGAAAATGAAGAAGGAAAAGTATGATCAACAAAACAGATGTAGTCACACAAACGGAATTTTCACTTGAAAATGCTTACACAGGAAGAATCACATATCTTCTTGATAATACCCCAAAAGTCAATGTCGAAGCCTTGAGTAAGGCTCTCAGGTTTAACGTAGCTCCCAAGCCAAGGACAGGAGGCCCCCGAAGTGCATTCTCACAGCATTTCTCACAGCAATCAGGTCTGAGACCACACAGGTCTGTCACATCAAAGCTGACCTTAAATACAAGCATCTAAACCCCTAGGAAGAGGAGGGAAAGGGGTTGCCGAGCTGCACCTCACTCAGGACCCTGAATATCAGATATTGAGCTTGACATACAAAGGCAAATTTAAAATGAACCAAGAAAATTTCACACCTTGATTCTGGTTTTTTTTAAACCTCCCAGGAAAGAAGAAATGCTGGTACAGGTAAGAAAAGAAGGCATCTAAGATTACTGAAGCCATGCATGCATCTTTAGTGTGGGAAGAACATGAACAGTAAGAAGACTTCTGAAGAAAATTTTTTTGTAGCATTAAAGCTGGAGATGTATCATTTTCCTCACTATACCAAACAATAGAGAAAAAGTCAAATTATGAAAACCTCTATAGTATTTTGAGTGAAATATCATTCAAGACACTCAAGGTATCTTCTGATCCTTGCTATGTGTTCTATTTATTGACTGGATTTTTTGAAACATAACTGAAAATAAAATGAGAGAAAACAGATAATGGACATTGACTCAATACTTATAGTCCAGTCTGTATGCAGAAATATAGAACAAAAATTAGTAAAGTAAATCAAAAGGACATACAGAAGGCAGGATGTCCTCAAGAGGAATATCTCATGAGCTGTGGGAAGAAGGACAGCAGGGTACAAATAGCTAGTCAAAGAGAAGACTGCAAACTTGTTTTTCTCCCTGACTTAAAGAGCATGTATACAGGGCTACAATAAGAGAAAGTCGCAGCTATGCATAGCTATCTTTCTACTCTTCCATTGCTACTGGGAAAACAGAATTAAGAGGACAAGATAGCATACACTAAAAGCAAGATAAAAACCTCTAACTTTAAACAACTTTGAAGCAAACACTAATTAAGTACAATGGATGTCTACTACCATTCTAAACATGGGCGGTTGGCCTAAGATGTGTTTTCTGCCCTCCAGTCCTCTAAGAACAAATTAGTACATAGCCCACATTCTTGACAAGTCTGACAGCTCCTGAATTCATCCTTGAAATATTTATCAAAATTCTAATATTATTCCATTTTTTAACTTCTGCAGGCATAGCCCACCTGTGGGCGAGAATCAGTTCTTTTAAAAATAAATTGCATAAAGTCTTTAGTATGGTTAGAGTAAAACAGTTGATGAAACTTCTCAAGGTAAAAAAAAAAAAGAGTAAATCTGAAACAGAAGCAGTATGTACATTTGGTGCAATTATGAACTATTCTCTTTTCATAATGGGCTCCAGCTGTGATTCTACATGAACTAGGCAGACAGGCAGCTAGTTTAAGAGCACTGTATGCATAGGTCAGTATGGGTTTGTTATTCAGTGTTCAATGCTAATAAACATACACAAGCCACAGTGGAAAACCTGAACAACTGGACAGTATTCAAAATGTTGTATTGTGAATGGATAGGCACAGTAATTATGTAAGTTCAATTGATAAAGAATTAAAATTAATAGAAAAGAACAAATAGTAGGTCCCTTTGGACTTGCCACGTAAAAGAAAAGCTTTTGAGAAGTACACTGGGTTCATTAGACTAAAGAAAGCAACAGTGTAAGAGTCATATACACAGTGACAAGTTATTAATTCTGAAATGATAATTACATTCAAAGTCAGTAGATCAAAGAGGAATTGTGTAAACAGATCTGGTATGGTTCCCCTCTTTATAATAGCTCTGTCGAGATTAGTTATTGGCAAAATTCAAAGGCTTAAAAGTTCAGCAGTGATACAAATTCTAAATTTTAGAGGCTTTCCTGAATCTTAGTTTAAAGCTTTAATGCAAAAATAAGGTGAATATTCTAGTAAAAGATTACCCTTTATTTCCTGCTCTCATTCACAAAAGAAGAGCCAAAGCTACAATAATATTTTACATCCATCACATGCCAAGTGGTCACTCTTTAAAGAAGCCTGTTCTCCTTCTCTTTACTTAACCTTCATATGGCTCTCACCCAACTTCTTCCGGCCATTGTTCCCATCAACAAAAAACTTCCATTTTGTTAATTTTGTCCACCTTCCTGTCTTTCAGAAGGTTAAGAAGAGTATTTGATATCCTTTATGAAATGCTGTTGGACATAAACTTAAGCCTCAGCTCTCTGACCCACAGAATATTTTGGTAGTCAAAGAAATAAGTTTTTTCCTATTTCCAGAAGAAAGACTCCTTTGCAACTAACCAGAAAAATGGTGAAATCAGATGTATATTGAGGTTTTGTTAAAAAAAAAAAACATATACTGAGCAAGTTCCAAACTGAATTCATATTGATCTACTGACATCAATGAAACCGCAACTTAGTTCCACAACTTAACAGCAACTGATATTCTAGTGTGTCACTACTGGGTCCATACCTAATTGCTATTTTCAAGTTATTATCGTAACTATTGGTGAGAACAGGATGGCCAGAATTTCTGGGTCATAAGGTTTATATCAACATTTTATGACCAAGAGCTGCAAGACACTTTCCAGAGGCCTGAGGAGAGGGGGCCTTCCAGGAGTAGTTCATAGACACTCGGACGACTTTACTAGAAAACAGAAGAGGATAATAAAGCAAGGTGTCTGGAGTACCTTGCAATGGCACTCTCAGCAGGACTTCGTCCTTTCAAAAAGCCATATAAGGATTATGTGACTCGTCACCTCACTGATACCAGAACATCTCCAGAGCAGGACACACGACAGTTATGCCCTGCCTTCCTACACTTCAAGAGCAAGTGTATCCTTGTGGCCACAAACTAACCATCCATGGACTGACCGTGGTAGGGAAAGGGCTGTTGAGATGTAGCACTGTGTAGCAATTTCTAGCAAATCTTGAGGGTTTAGTGAGAATTTAAATAATAGTAGGTGATTTGAATCTAAAACTTCACAACAACATCCCAATCTTTGTCAATTTTGCTTTGCTACCCATAGTCAAAAAAAAGTCCTTTTGTTTAAACTAGTAGAAGAGACTTATGGAAAAAAAAATGACAAAGCGGATGTTTTAAGGTATGGTTGACATTGTACATGAACAGCAAAATGTTTGGTGCTTGGGGCCAATTAAAAATACTCAAGTTAAGTCTGCTCGACTGGCAAAAACTACACTGAAGGAGAAAATGAATGATAGGAACTAGGTATTTCACTTCTAAAAACTAACTCTCTTCCAGGCATACACATATTTTACTTTCACACTGATGCACTGCACCAGTAGCTTCCAGCAGCAAATGACAGAGTACATCTCATACAAAAGAACTCTACACTTCAGCTATTTCTTTAAAAGAAGAGCCTGTATAAATATTACACCATTGTAAATTCAACAGTTATCAAGACAGCACCAGATGTAGATTTATCCTAGAGGATTTTATGTGTTTTGCAGCAGCATGTCTCATAAAAACTGCAATAAATATGCTAATTTTTAATGTCTTTATACTTTAGTTTCATATTTTATCAACTTATAAAACAAAGATTAAATGTATATGGATATTATACTCTTGGATATTGCTTTCAAAAGTGTTATAATAAGAATATCAAGATTAATATTTCAATAAAAGGTGAACAATTATTTTTCATTTGGTATTTGGAATGGCTAAGTCTTTGGCCACTAGATGCTATTATCAAGGGACATTAGTGGAATTAGTTTGATATGGTTTCACCTTCACTTAAATCTTTTGGCAGTAGTCGTTGTGGATCTTCCATAGATAAGTTTGCATGAAGGCATTTGGCATTCATGTTTAATGCTAAGAAATCCTGATTCAGAGGCAGAGGGCTAAAAAGTGTCAGAATATTTAACAGAGGTGGGAGGGTCATGAGCAGAGGTATTCTATTTATCTTTCTAATTATCAGCTCTCTAAGGAGATGAAGAGAACTTTGACCTTTCAGGTGAACCGAAATGCAAAGCATTAGAGGGATGTAATTAATAGTCTCCAAACAACTTCACAAACAGGTGGCAGGGAATATATGGCATTATCCTCACAAACGTTCCCTGTGAAGGCTAAATTTTGCTTTTGGGATGTCCACATTTTGCATCAAAAAAGACTAAGTCTAATTTGCATATCTATTATGTATCACATTAAAAATGAGCCTGTGCCATGCTGTATGCCTGTATTTCTTGTGCCTTGATAAATGACTAGAAATTGTTGAATGATCTCACTAGTATGAGAGTCAAGGAACAGGGCCTTCATATTGCTGTTTTTATAGAAGGAACACACATGGAACCAAATTAAAAAATCACAATATATGGCAGCATAAGGCTTCCAGGCTTGTTTCACTGGTGTTAGCAGAGAAACAACATGTATGCTGTTTCTACCAAGATTACTGACAGCTACTGTGCCCTCAGGTGAGTCATAGCCAGCTTGAGTGTGTTTGTCTGTCTTGCATTCCTCTCTGCCAGTTCAATCAGCAAAGAACAGTTTTCAACTGCAATCAAATCTTCTTTATTTTGGATGATAAACCACTGACAAGTAAAGGCCAAGGAAATAGCTTCTAGGGTTTCATACAGCCTCCAGATGCTACCCCCGACGATGTATTTAATCAGTACATACCTCTGCCAGTGCTTAGTCGTTCATAAAACCATTGCAGACTTTGGGCTATTGCTGGACCGTGTGGGCCAATATGGGCCCTTCATACTACGTAAGTTTTTTAAAATTAACTTTCTATTGTTTTGTCCAGGACCACAATTTTCATGCCTTTGAAGCACCTGTTCTACCCGCCGTATTTCAGAAGGTGTTGCCTTACAATGTAAGTCAGTCCACAAAGGTACAAATAACCCTGTTGCAGAAATGGAGAGAGAAGGTTATTGCATACTTCAGATCTCTAATAGCTGGCCAGTGTATGAGATGTATTCTCAGTATCAGTTTATGTACCTACGTGTTGCAATATCTATACCGTCATGAGAGAGAGAAACCCTACCACGAGGAGTGGTAAACTTCAATTTATGGCTAAGGCCAAATTTTGAGTAGGAATTTCACTTCAGAATAAGCAAGTGCCAGTTTATTGACACTGCCCTTTCCCTCATTGAAGAAACAAACTTCCTGAGCACCTTTAGGGGTTGCTCTGCCCGCATGCCACAACCATACGTGGGGCATTAATAATGTGGAAACAAACTAGCTCAATCCCCCTTCAGTAAGACAAGTGCAGGGGATTCCTCAATTTGGCAATCTGTGTTTGAGTAAAGCATGCTTGTGTTATAGCTAAGTAATATCTTTTTAAAAAGCAGTTTGTCTTCAGCTGAATTCAACAAGAAACAGAGAATTTACTACTTCCCTTTGTAGTTGGTTCCAGTGACTACCACCCTTATGCAAAAGAAAATGCCTAACTAGTTTTATGTTTTAATTGTTTTCCTTCATATTCCAGCTTTCATTCTTGGCCTGCCTTTTCTGCTGGATTAGACAGCTCACTGTTTTCCTTCTATTAGGCTGCATATGTGTATATAAACATTTCATGTAACTGCATTTTCACAAGCAGTTTATGTTGAAATTCTTTCATTCACTACAAATCCTGTGTTCTCGGAGTCACCATTTTCCACTTCCACTGGTAAAGACTGAATTCGTTATTTCTAGATGCAAAAGTATGGCAGTTGGCATGGTTAATCATACTTTGTCTTAAAGCGTCAGCTGTATTGAGCTTTTTAAATTATTATTCCATGTTTACTCATTCCTCAGCATTATTTGCTATTATACCAGTTTTCCTCATCTGAAAATGTTGCTGCTTGTGATCATTGCAGCTTCAGCCCCGTGAGAATTATCATTAGCTCGATGTCTTGTGGAAGATCATTGTGCACATGAGCATACAGGAATTTGACAGCATTTGCTGGACTTTCAGAGAGAAATACGTATACTTTTTGGACATATTAGATGCTATAACCCCAAATAATCCATGTTAAAAATATGTGCAGCTTCCTCACTTCCTCACTTATTTACCACTTTGTGATAAAGGATTGTGAGGTGCTGAGATTCTGAGGTATATGCAGCAACATATTATTGATACACTATTAAAAATCCTGTCCTTCCTAATTCTGCCTGAAGATTTTATCTCTGCAGTCTTCTCTGTGAAACAGAGTATTACTAAGTTAACGTACAGTATGTTCCATTTCACTGGGGAATGAGCTAAAATGCATTTAGAACACAGGTTTTTGCTACTTTATCCACCAGTAGTATAGGTAAAGCAAAACTTTTGCCTAGATGGATGCACGTATGGGTGAATAAGTGAGTAAGTAGGCAGATAGATGGAAGAAAAGACTTGCTAAAAGTGGTGCCCACTTCTCCATTGGTCCACTTGCTGCCATGGGGAGTCTCTCACAAATGAGTGCACACCTGCACTCAGGGAGAATATCTTCAGCAAGTGTGCAAGAAGCCACAGGCTTCTCAGGAAACCTATGTCAGGAACAACATAGGCTCCTGAATATGCTAAAAATCTAAGCTCAGTTCAGCTCTTCATACACAACTTTTGGAAGATGCTATATTGCCTCTTCCATACCTCTTGCAGGACTAAATTTTGGATCATTCAACTATGCACTTACTATCAATAGCTCCACCAATAATGCCAGAGAATCTGCAAAGCTAGCATGGTTTTTGACAGGTTTATGTTGATAGACTTCTTTTACAGATGGACTTAGTGCAGAATCAAGTCTGCAGGTGTAAGATACAGGTACTGCCCACAGGGGCAGTTCCAGAAAGACAAGCATGGTAATGACCATGACTTGCAGCATATTGTCTGTCTGCTGAAGTGTTGTTAATAGTGAAAGTTCAGCTGCACTGAGCCAAGCATGTGGTTTAAAGCACACCGGAGTACAATTTAGCAGCCAGCTCTTCTGAACTTTTAGCCACAAAAAGATAGAAATGAAGGAATAAATCTTCCTTAAGAAAGATATCATGGCTACAGTCAGGAAAAATGTGCAGCACAGGGCTGAAGCAAAAGGTGACCAGCTCATACCGTGAGTGGTGCAGCAAACATTTTTACCATGCACAGGACTGCACATCCCTATATAGCCACTGAATTTGACTCACAACTAGACAGGCGGATGTTAAAGCAACTCACAGTGAGGACAGTGATCAAAAAAACTTCCACTGACTGCACTAAATCTCCATGAATCACACTGGGGAGAACGTGTTTACATAATTATATGTATACATACAGTTCGCTTGCCAGATAATGCAGACTTTCAGAGAGAGCCATATGAGGCATGTGTTAACATTTACTAGAGATGAGGCAATTTAAATTCCTGGTCCTTTACTAATCATTCAACTCCACTTGAAAAATAAAAAGTAACAGCTACACTTGAACAGTAATGTTACATGCTGGGAAGTGTTTTATTGTAGCTTGTAAGACTACCTTTGAGAGAGCAGAGTCTAAATGCAGACAATAACAATCATGGATTTAAAGCACACTTTTATTTTGGAAAGTAGCTCTAAAAATGGCATCTTGTGGAGATTCTCTGTTCGTTATCCCAACCACTCCAACTTAGCTTTGCTTAAGTGTCAAGTAAAAAAGATGTTTTCCTCATAGTTCCAAGCTCTGTAAACTCACCCTTATGACTGCCTTGACAGCAAGTCAACCTGCGTTCCTTTCTGCTAACATATCAGTGCCAGTTCCACTGACCCAGTGGGAAAGCTGAATTATATATAAGTGTAAATAGGCACAGAAATTTATGAAGCATCTTTTGTTTTTAACCCTGTCGCTGGCCTGTGTCCAAAATAAATCTGGAGCCTAGCTAAGAGAAGAAGGGAAGTGACAGAGAACAGGCTGTCATCACCAGTCAGCACAAAGAAAAGTCATGAGAAGTGCTCAGTGAAAGATGCCAAAGTGGAGAGGGGATGTAGACAAATCAGGGATGAGCCAGGCCCACATGTGAGCATGACAATGTCAGGCTGAAGCTGCAGTCACAAGATTGTTACTGGATGGGGAAAGACATGCTGAAGAAGATACAGCAAAATCACAAAGGAAACAATAGAAGATTGACTGCAACGGATACAAAAAAAAAGAAAATCAAACAGTCTCATGGCCAATTCCAGGAGGATCCCAGAGACAGTTTGGGACTAACTAGAGATTGTTAGTTAATCATTCAAGTTATCTAAAATGGGATATGTCATCTGAGCCATTTAAACATGCCTCCATTTGACTAAAAGCAAGTCTAGCCATGATTACCCCAAATGAGTATATCTATATTGTAGAAGCATACATAACATCTCACTCACTGTGTGTTATGCCAAGGTTGAAAATTCCAGTTCAAAGCCCTGAGTCAGCTTCCATTTAGACTCTTGGGCTATTCCTACATGAATAATATACACAGTCTCTGGGCCCATTAGCTGACCCGAGGACAACTGGCACAGAACAGCCCATATCCATATGATTAAACTCTCTTAGCTTCAAAACAGGATTGTCCATCCAAGTAGTTTTTGGCACATGCTAACTCCAGATCAGGCCTAGGAATTTTTTGGAAGAACACTAATTGGCCCAGGCCAAGTTCAAGTCAAGGACCATGCTAAAAATTCAGCACTATGGACAATAACATTCCAGTGTTCATTCCTGTTCCCTGTCACTGTTTACTTTATTACCATAGATGTACTCTTGCAGTCGGAAACTCAGGCCACAGTTATTTTGAAACCCTGGCTTCTGAGATCCTGTGTCCCTTTCTCCTCCCAGCTCTACCCTCCCTCCCAATTTACCCTAGTCCCCCCAGGACAACAGCGTGGCAGTGCACTTGGAGCACGATTGTACTTGGCTACTCATACTATTAGAATGGGCCACTTTAAGGCTCATTTACTTTAAGTACAGCATGTCACGAACAGCTGTTTTAGTTGCAAATTTGCTTAATTTCCCTACCAAGTGCATTTACCCTTGGACAACACCTAGTCTTCAGTCATGCCAGTACTCACCTGCCATTTCATGAGTTGTCAAATGACTACTCAAGCACTGAAACACAAAGTCTCTTCAGAATTTATGTTAGCAGGTAGCTTAAAATGAACAATAAACAATGCTTACTTGTGGCTAGGCAAAAGACAAGGAAAATCACTTTTCTGACCAGCAGGAAAGGCTCCCTAATAAGTTTCCTAGTTTCCCTTCACAGACTTTCCAAACTTAATGAGGAGTCTGTTAGCACTCCTAAGAGAGTGAAGTTGACTACAGAGCAAGACTGGAAGGACACCAGCAGCATTTAGCAAGGTCTTGTGGAGATTACTGTGTCTGAAGATACTGTTATCTTCTGTCACAAGCTGTTTAAGAAGGCTTCTGTATCATCTTCCCATCTTCATCTTTCACTACAGTTCACCACTGTCAGATGTAAAAACAAAAAAACAAGCAAGTAAACAAACAAAAACTGGGCACAATTATAAACACCCCCCCCAAAAAAAAACAGCCCACAAAACTCCAAGAAAACAAACTAACAAACACCCCACAGAAAAGTAAAATGAAGGGAAAAAAAATCCAAAATCAAGTCTACCCATTCTCAACTCTCCAGACAATGGATACATAGGAGACACAGGAGTCTCTGGTACTGTTTCACAAGTCACGTTGTTTGAAAATGTATTGTTTATCTTTTTATTTCTTTTTAAATCATTAAAAACACCATTGATGTTGTAAGAAAATATTTCTGTATTTCTGATTTTCATGGGGTTTACTCAATAATGTAATTAACAGAACAATTTTCAAGGCAAGTAGCAAAAAAAGTGAAAATATGTTGTTCTGTTGTTTTTCTTTTTTTCTATTTAAATGAAGTGATAACTGAGTCCTGATAAACTGAACACCACCTAGCAGCATGCACAATGAGAAGCTAAAAGCTTTTAATTATACTCTTACTCAGTAGGGGTGAAAATATAATTTAAAAGACTCAGGGCAAAAGCTGAATTGTTAGTTTTATATTTTAGCACAACAAAGCTACAATTAGATTATATTAGTTAATAGCTTATTCATTAGTCTTCAATAGGAACTTGGATGCACACTGACTTCATGTTATTGTTTGCAGCAAAGTATATATCTAGTTCAAAATAGTCATGTATAACAGTTTAAATAGTAGATGTAGAGGTTACTTGTAGAGCCAGCTGTGTTACGAAGCCAAGGATTCATGTGTTCAAGCCATGACCCACTCACTAGGTCAGAAAAGAAATTCATCTCTGTATTCTTAAAGACATCACACTGACAATGCTACATTTCTTAGACTAGTAATAGAGAACTACTCACTTTCTGTCAAAGGAATACCAGACATAGTGAACCTAAGCATGCAATATTTCCAGTTTTTCAGTGTTCTTTTTATTTTGTAATTTTCACCTAAAATGGCACCTTTTTGGATAAGAACAATACCAGCAAGAACAAAAGTAACACCTATGGGAGGGAACACAAAGTGTGACCCCTCCACTACAGCAGTACATAACAAAATTCCCACTCTTGGCAAATATAAGACAAAGGCACTTTGTGTGTAACTATTCGCACCCTAGAGAAAAAAATCTTGGCCTCACTAAGGTCAGAGGCAAAGCTCCCTTTGATTTTACTGGGGCCAGGGTTATAACCTCAGTAAACGAGGAATAAATGTTAGCTCTTGGGATGTATCCCTCACAGGTTCCAGTTGCTTTTCAGACTTCCCCAGGAAAGAAAAGAGAAGTCTGATACTACTGTGCTGCACATCACACTTCAAAACCACAGAAAATCACTGATCAGGCATCACTGTGGCCTTCCAGTACCGCTAGCCCAGGACAGCTCTCATTCCTGCTGCAACTGGTAAGTGCTTGGTACGTGTAAGGAATATAGCTTTAGACTAGCAGTGTTTCCTGCGACAAAAACAAATAATAGGGGAAAAAATATAGTGCCAAGATATTTTTTGGGGAAAAAAAGAGAGATGCAAACCCAAGCCATGGAGTTTGGCTATTTATACTGGTAGTGGCTCAAAGGAAATTTAAGAAGCTCTTTTCTCAAATCTTACTCAGAGAAAACAATCCTGCGGAGTGTGGGAAGGACTGCAAGATCTGGTATTTTGATAGTGCTAAGTTTTAACCCTTCTTTCTTTTAATGCGATCTCTCACTTTAATTTGAATTATATAAGCATTTTTTTTTGTAAGCATAAAGCTAAAAAAGCTATAACCATTTCAGAAATTACACTACATTATAAAAGTACACAAATGGATTTAAGTAATGAATCCTGAGGACTGTGAGTCATGCCATGCTACCCTGTTATTTACACTGAAGTGCTAACTTGTAGAAAAGAACATATATTTTGTTTAAAAATATGACAAGTTGAATTCTCTTTCATTCATTCTAGAAGTGTCTCAAATTGCTGCAGAGGGGCAATCTTAGTCAGAAAGGCACACCATGTAACATGGAATATATCAAATAAGGAATTAACAGCTCTTATTAGTTCCCTTGCCAGCAGAACAAATTAAGATAATTGAGCTCAAAGTATCCACACAGTCCAAGAGCTATCGTTCTCCTGTGGCTGGGCAACAAATGCCAATACAGTTCCATGCCAGTATAGATATAAGTTTTGAGTCTGATCCAATAAGCAAAATAAGAGTCAATGGAGAAAATGGACAATGCACTACCCTTCAACACAGTCAGTAATACCTAGCAAATGACAACAGCTATCAAATGGTAATGAGTTTGCCCACCTATTCAAGTGGTGTTCCCTCTCACTAAACTCTAAGGCTATCATCTTTAAAATTTTCTTCTAACTGGTTTACTAAGTAACCTCTAACTCCCTTACCCTCTCCAGGCTGCAGCAAGTGTGGTATCTTTATTTCCACAAACATTGATTCAGATTAAAAAATGAACTCCTTTCTGCTACACTTGCATCATGTTTATGATCATTTTCTGCACACATTCAAGCAATTGAATTTCACTTGCATAAGTGCCAGCAGGATCTAATCAATTCCCATTAAAGTCAGTGATAGACTTTCAGCTGCCAGTCCCACATCAATATAAATTGAAATATACACACTCAAGTATTTGCACTAAAAGTGATATACTTATGTGGAAAAGGAGGACTGTTAAGTTAACAAAGGAGACAAGATTCTTCTAAAACTTTTAAGAGCTATGTTGAGGAAATTAAAATTCCACACAGGTATATAAAAATCTTTTTTTTCAGCTATGTCTATATTTGTGCCTTTCAGTGTGTTGAAGACAAAAAGCTACTTGTATCAAAGATAAATTGCCAGTTTCTACATCAGATGTATCAGTTTAGCATGGTTCTGAGAAAATGTTTCCAAAAGCCATATGAAAGACAAGAATAAGGCTGGACATTCACAAGGACAGAACAACTGTTGATTTTAAACTAAATAGAAACTGTGAAATGGCAACATCATTTCCATACAAAACCTAACACTGTAGATACTGCTCAGCAGTCAAGAGATATATCTTCAAACATTTGCCAAAAGCAAATGGTGGATAACGTCTTACCTATGCTGGGTGAGTATCTTAGTGAACAAGGAAGATACCTGAGGCTGAGAAGTTGCAGCTCTACTACCAGGTTGGGGTTTTTTTAGGTCTGTTTTCTGAGAATATTTACACCGGGAGAGTATTTTAATAGTATTCCCTTGGTCTCTGCAGAGTAATTGCCTCTATTGTCTTGATTCTAGGTTCAGAAAAGAAAACCTGAAATCTCCTGAATTGTATCTTCTTGTTATTACATATTGACATCTGGGAGTGTTGCTGGCATGTGGATTCATTTACCACTATATAGTGAAATAAATGAAGTCTGGAAGATCTTGTACTAAAAAAATAGAGAAAATCTGAAATATTAGTTTACAGATATTGTTATTTTTTTCCATTGAGAGACTAATATTAAGTCTACACTTTTTATCAGTCAAGAGATATTAAGATGACAGACTGACCTTTTTTTTTCCCCAAAATCAATCTGTTAATGGACAGAATTAAAGGAAAAGAAGGGAGTCAGATGTGGTAGAGGAGGCTGAGTGTCAGAATGCAAAGGCAGGTAGAATCTTAACCTCTACTGAATATTACCAGGGATTTTCTTGGGGACACTGTCCTCCGCATCACACTGGGGAGTGGTATTCCTGCCTAAAGTGATCTTACTCGAATTTAACACAGTGAAAACCTGTGCTGTGCCTGTGACTAATTTAGTCCTTATTTTATTTTGTAAGGTCCTAATCCTTTCTAGTCACCATTGTTCATGTTCCAGACTCTCTTCAGGTTCTTGTAACAACCTCAAGAGATCAGGAATACATAGCATTATTTAAAAAAAAAAATTGCCTTTTTCATGAAGAAATGCAACTGACATGCAATTTGACAGAATATGGCATTGTTGTGTTCTGCAACTCCTAGCCAAAGAAAGTTCTGAAGAATAAGGGGAATTAAAATTAAAGAAGTATAGATGTTATCCCTTGCTACCGTCTTTAAAAGGATAGCTAAAATAACACAAGTAAAAAGCCAGCAGCTGGGTTCTCTTCTCACTTACACTATTTTTATTGTACTATATGTATACTGACTTAAATGAGATTACTTAGTTTATAGAGAAATGAATGAATCAGAATCAAGTCAAAGCTCCAAGAATATTGTGAGGCTTTATGAAAGACAAAGAATAGGGCCAAATGCCAGCTTCTGCTTAGGGTAAAGCAAACTTTACATTGACTCAACATTGCCATTACTACAGAACAGTAAGATATAGAAGAAGGAATAGGGGACCTCATGAATAAATGTCAATATATGCTCATCTCAGCCATGAACATGGGGACACTGGAGTATCATGTTGAAGGAAGGAGAGCTAAATCTCGGGTCTAAATTGTCATTTTGAAATCTCAAGTGTATCAAAATGCTATCCTAGGGACCAGCCCCAAACGGTGATGAAATCAGAGAAATTCTGAAAGTGCTTTCAGTTATATTATGATCCAAACAGTTCCAGTTATAATTAAGGGATAACAAAGGTATAAAGCTGAGTGAAACTTGATGATGAGAGAAACCACAGTCTGCATCGAAACTAACTACAGTTTATCAAGTTTTTTTTAATAGGCAATTTGTCTCTATAATGAAAAGATGGCCAGGTTCTGGGGACTGTCATGAGAAAACAAAAAGTATTCAATTTAATTAGTACAAATGATGAATTTTGCATTGTCAGTGTTTCCAGTCTTGCAAATAAAAACAAAACAAAACAAAACAGATAAACAAAAAACCCCACAGCACTTGCTCCAGCTGAATTTTTGTCAGTACTCAGTACTTTGTCTCTTAAAATGAGTGTGGGCTCAAAACTTTTCAGTTTATATTTAACATATTTATGTTATAAGGTTAAATATAGTTTTGTTATATCCTGCAAAATTAAAATGTGTGAAAGTGTAATTATAACACTAATGCTAGTCCCCTAAAAGGAAACACCGTGCACTTGCAGAACAGTGATTGGCAGAATTATCAGACTAATTAGTGGCTAATACCTAGACACTAACTCTTCAGAGCCCAACAGTTCAGTGATCCTCTTTTTGGAGGGAAAGGGGAAATATAGTGTGTAGAAAGATAGTTGCCTATGGAATTTATTTTTCAGTAGTGACAAAGAGAGAGAGATGGGAGAATAAAGAATAGCAGTGAGAGATGGGAACAGAGCTGTTTTTCCATAAATTTATTATGTAATCATACCACCATTTGATATAAAGTAGCATATGGCATGAAAGCATGTGCTACAGATGGAGTCCACAGCTACAAAACATCTGGCACCCAGGTATTTGATTTTGCGTCTGCCAACAGGCAGGGGCTTTTCAGAGTTTATTCACCTACTAATTCTTCACTGCAATATCGGTATTTTGTCTGCACTTTTCCTCTGCACACTAATACAACCTTTTTTTTGCACTACTTTATGTAGACTTCTTGTGGTGGGTTGGCCCCAGGTGGCAGCTAAACTCCCACCCAGCCGCTTGCCCTCTCCCCTGCCTCAGTGGGACAGGGGACGGTACAGGAAGAAAAGGAATGAGAAAACTCATGGATCAAAATAAAGGCAAGGAGATTGCTTACCAATTACCATTGCAGGCAAAACAGATTGGATTTGTGGAAAATTAACTTCATTTACTGCCAGTTAATATATATATGTATATATTTAATTACTGTTTCAGGTACTGGGAAACAAAAAGAAAAAACAGAAAAAGAAACAAACATTTACACACTTAGGGAAAACACTTCTCCTCTCCTTTTCTCAAGCTCAGTTTCACTCCAGACTCCGTTCCTTTGGTATTGCCGCAGGTTACACTCAGCCCCCTCAGTGAGGCAAGAGGGGGTGCAGAGGTGTTGTGGTTCCTCTCCACGCACCTCCTTTCTTTCTCCCTCCTTTCCTCTCCTCTCCTCTTCCTCCTTCCTCCTCCAGCCTTGGTGTTCCCTTTGCTGTTTCTCACTATTGTCCCCTCCTCTCTCTCTCTGTGTGTTTTTTTTTCCTGCCCTTTCCTACATACACTTTCCCAAAGGTGCCACTGTCTTGGCTGACAGGCTCAGCTCTGTCCTGCGGTGGGTCCACTGGAGCCAGCTGGAAGCAGCTGATAGCAGCTGTGTCTGGCACAGAGCAGCCCCACGCCTCTCGCCACAAAGGCCACCCCTGCAGCCTGCCCTGCTGCCCACACCTTGGCACCTGCACCCAAGGCACTTCTATACTCTGCAAAATGGGAGATGTGTTGTGAAGTTTGTTTTGGTCTGTTTGAATGGCTGGGGTGCTTTTTTCTCAAGGACAATTATGTTGAAGAAATAGGTCAGTAAGAAAACATTTTGCTATGGTTTATATTAAAGAAAAATAAAGATTAAACATATTTTTAACTGAATTTGGAAATACCTACAATTTTTGTGGCCTAATTTCAGAGTCTTGAACTATGCCACAGGGAAAATTCTACCATTCCCAATAACTATCTCTATAGCTGTTGCATTATACTGTATTATATTGTACTGCTCTACCTGAGGAGCAAAATTCCCTGCCATGGCCTTCACTAAAAAGCTCTCAGAAATATTTATATATTTTGGTTGTGGCATCTCAAGTTTCAAATTGCTCCCCATCTTCATGAGAAAAGGAGATGCAAAGTCCTAAATTGGTTGGAATGTTGTTGACATGTGAGGCACTGTTTACCATATATCTGTGGCATCTCATACAGATGTTACAAAACGCCGAAGTCTGGTCTAACTTATTCCCCATCTGTGTAAATGTACAGAGCTGTACAGAGCTGTATAGATCCTACTGGGTGACATACGACGACAGAAAGCATTACCTAGTGTACTGGCTTTAGCTTGGATAGAGTTAATTTTCTTCACAGTAGCTGGTATGGGGCCATGTTCTGGATTTGTGCTGGAAACAGCGTTGATAGCACAGGGCTGTTTTGGTTCCTGCTGAGCAGCCCTTACCCAGAGCCGAGGCCTTTGCTGCTCCT
>JAVKLA010000014.1:17833819-17846829 GCA_034782735.1 Sagittarius serpentarius | reverse complement strand
TGGTTGTGCAGAGCGGGCCCTTAGGCAGAACTTGCCCCACCGCAGTGTTTGAGACATTCACTCTTCCAGTCTCTGACAAGCAAATACTTTCCTGCTTTGAATAAAGATGGCTGAGCAGCTGCATGGCTGCAGCCACATCACTGAACACAGGAGGACACACCGCAGCAGCCAGCATTATTAGAGGGCTCTTCCTCTTTGTAGCTTGTATTGGGCCTGGCTGAGATGGAGTTAGTTCTCCCCACAGCAGCCTTCATAGTGCTGTGCTCTGCATTGCTAGCTAGAAAAGTGTTGGTAACAGATCAGTGTTTTGGCTGCTGCTGAGCAGGGCTGCACAGCACCAAGGCGCGCTCTCCAACATTTCCCCCCACCTCTCACCGGCAGGCTGGGGCTGGGCAAGATCTTGGGAGGGGACACAGCCAGAACAGCTGACCCAAACTCACCGAAGGGATATTCCATACCATATGACTTCAGCTCAGCTATAAAAGCTAAGTAAAGGAAGAAGGAAGGAGGGGACATTCGGCATTTATGTCTGTCTTTCGGAGAAACTGTTACGAGTACTGAAGACCTGCTTCCCGGGGAGTGGCCGGACATCGCCTGCTGATGGGAAGTAGAGAATAAAAATCTTTTGTTTTTCTTTGCTGTCATGCACGACCTTTGCTTTTGCTTTATTAAACTGTCCTTATCTTGACCCACGAGCCTTTCATCGTATTTTCTCTCCCCTGTCCAATCAAGGAGGGGGAGTGATAGAGCGGCTTTGGTGGGCACCTGGCACCACATAGCTTTATGCTCTCCCCACCCGTCTTTAGTAAATCTCTGCTCAGCAGAGTTGAGCGACACTGGCCAAAAACAATCTACGAGACGATTTGTATCAAATTAATTGCCTATGACCACTGCAGTTCCAATTAGGATGTCCCACTGTAAATTTTTGACACTGCAAGTCCTAGTCACAGCCTAAGGCCTAACCATACACAGATTTAACGAGGACTTTTGTCTGTACACATGAATGCATTTATGCATTAAGCTAACCTAGAGCTAAGTCTTTACAGTCCTATCATTAGCATACTCACAGTCTTCTTCCAGCTGCAGTTACACTGGCTAAAATATTATTGTCCCCAGCCCCAGAGGCAGCTGTTGTCTCTCTGACCTGCCATGTGAGTATTCCCCAGGCCTTTTTATTCACAGTAAGCCAGGACTGCCTAAAAAAATTAAATAATATGTCCATGATAATCTGGTTTATATGGACTAACGTGATCCCACAAGCACCTGATTTGGGGTACCTGAGGAGGCAGTAGCCTCTGGCTCAAATGCTCTGGAGACGTGGAGGGTAGCAGCAGGAAGAGAAAATGTGATGACACTTTGTCTCTCTCTCTCTCTTTTCATCTAAGGAAGAAATTGCCTGGTCTGAGAAACTTATTCAATCTTGTTTACTTATTTACTTACCCACTTTTTGATAAGTCCAGTAAGGATTTTTATTTCATTTATCTGAAATTTCTTTTCGCCCAGCTGAGATAAATGAAATGACCTGTGACACTCCCCAAAAATTAACAGAGATTAGTTTTGAGAGACAGCAATCTGAATAATCTTATGTGTAGAAATGCCACAAGATGATTATGCAAACACAATCATTTACGGTTGTTACACTATTGAAAACTATTAATAATTTCTAAAATTATGTCTTTATCTCATCTGCATGATAAACCAAGGAATCATTTAAGAAACCCCCAAAACGTAGAACCAGGCCATGCTAAATTATACGGTAGTGCAATTGTGGCAGATTGTAAGGCTCAATATGCATTTCTGTGTATGCATAGAATACTCTATCCATTATCTCATCAAAGATTGAGGCTAATTAAGAGGAAAATATTTTGGCAGTGAGCCCAATTAGTTTAGATAGGACATAAAGTGATAGTATCTCTTCTCTAAGCAAAGAAATGCCCAGACAGAAGCATTCAAAGAAGTTATGTTGTACCACTTCTTTTGAGTCAGAAAACAAAATATTAGGAAGAGAGTAAGTTTGAATAGTAGATTAAAAATCAGGTGCTATTTTAAGGATGAAGTAGAAATAGCCAGTTGTGTTTAGCTGGCATATATACATCCAGAGAGAGAGGAAAGCTATTAACTCAATTGACAGCAAAGAGCTATTGTTCAGCCAAGTGAAGGCTCAAGAATCTGAGACAGAAAGGAAGAAAATTAGGCACACAAAAGAATTAATGGAATTAAAAAAATGAAGACTTTTCAGCTTTAAAATTCCTATTAATTCAATTTTTTTAAATTGGTTTCTTAACTTGATTTCTCCATTGGGACAGGTTATAATCCTGAATATTTTTAATGTAAATAATATTGTTCTAAAATTTGTACTAAAATAAACATTTAAAATTAAACCATTAGCAAAATGGTTAATAAAAGCACTTTTTTATATAACTATACTACTGAACACTTACACTGCATTTTTCATTTTCAAAGTGCTCCATTAGCATTAACTAATTGAAGATGGTTCTGATAAAGGCTTTTGATAAAGTCCATTACATAAAGCTATTAAGGAAGCTTGGTGATTGCTCGATGAAAAGCAAAATATACTTACGGCATATATATTTAATACAAGGCAGAAATACAAAAATTAACAATAAATGGCCAATTCACATACTGTGTAAGCAGTTAAAGTAGCATGAAATGGGGAGTAATTATACCAGCCCTGCTTTAGGAAAGCTTAAGCATATCAACAGTTTGATAGGAGGCAACCTCATATTAGTGAGGTCTCCTGCAGTGAAAAAAATCCAAGTAACTTAATGCAGGGTACTCGCAGAGATATTTGTATCACCTGAGGGACACACTTGCACTTCAAGCTATCAAATAAATAAATAACAAAGAAGAAACCAACAACTATGTTGTTTTGGAGAGATCCATACATCTTGGGGATATTCCTTTTGTATATAAACAAGGAAAATTTGGTGGTGCAACATCATGTGATTTATTTATTTGATATCCTGAAAAGAAGGGTCTTTATTTTGTTGGAGATGCAATACTCCCCTAATATAGTGCAGTAAACAACAACATTTTTATTACAGAACTAACATATTTCTCTTTTTTGCTAGGTATGCATCATTTGCCACCCTGCACACACGGTGCGGAACTCCATCCAGCACAACCTAAGACAGGCCAGGTCAGGCACAGCTAAATTCAGCCCCTACTTTAGGCAGAAGTTGTATGCTCCAGGAATGGTTGCTCTAAGACACAGCACCTGATATGTCAACTGTCCTACCCCCCTCCCAACCGTTAACCCTATGACAAACCTTCAGCTTCAGAACACCAAACAGAAGTATCTGTGTGCTCTTACCTGCTCCCCATTCGCTGGTACTCTTTTCTCCAGAAAATTATCCCCACTTTTATGCTACTTGACTGTAATTCTATGAGCAAGAACATCAGTAATAACTAGTAAATCTCTTGTTCATTCATCCTGAATTACACGGAGTGGATACCATGAGTAAAGGAAGCCAGGAATAATTTAGCACCTATTTATCATGGAAATAAGAGTCCTTTATAATCAGACCTTCAAAGATCAGAAGGATAATGATCTCAAAATAGGGCTTCAAAACATACCATTACTATGCATCTGACTTCAGACACATCCATCATTAAAATATGTATTACAATATCTGTGATAAAAGTCTCATAGCATTGATCCAAGAGACGTATCAATCATCATGATCACAAAGGGCTACTCAAGGATAGCTGGAGAAGAACAAGTGTCGCCACCAAGGTGATGAATTCATCAGTGAATGAGAATTTGAAGTGACACAGATGAAGTTTCAGGTGTATCTGAAGAGAAACAGGCTTCAAGATAGAATAGAGTTGCTTTTTCTGAGACTGAACTAGAAAAATAGTACAGATGGGCTTGCCTGTTCTTGAAGACTTTAATACAAACAGAGGATGTGGAAGTAGCAGATGTCTTGCGTAAGTTCAGACTTGGAATAGTGCTCACATTAGCTGGTCTTCAAATAAGGACTCATAATTGAGCAGAGGGATTGGGACAGGGTTTTTTTTGACAACAAAGTTGTACATAGCAAAACATCTGAGTCGTATAATACAAGTCATTAGATGTAAAGGTTTCGTCTTGCTGATTTCAAGACAGGCCAATGAAATTTAAAAGAGTGGAAATCTGTAGAAAGGGAAAAGCAAATTGCAAGGTTGCACTGAGATAAGTATTTTCATATTTAGCAGTCTGCAGAATAACAAAGCATCAATTAGGCTTGCGGCAAAATTAAGCTTCAGAAATAACAGTACAATCAGGACGTGCCAATGTCTTGTTAATCTGGTGCACATGCATTCAGCTTTTGCTGTTTCTTTGGAGAGAAAATAATCTGAATTTTCAACACAATGACAGCCATAAATGTCGGAGGCTTAGCCTCCCATAGTCTCTACAGTTATGTCTCTCTGCTGTTTTTTCTGTTGCATCACACCATATAGGGTTTGGTCATACCATTTGATAGCATAAAATCATAGAATCAGAGGAAACAAAAAGCTGAAAAAGATCTCAGAAGTTCATCTAATTGCATTCATGCACAAAAGACCTTTCCTTTAAGATCTTCAGTGACGGAACACTCTTCAGGCCTTCCAGACAGCCAGTTTCAGCATTCAGTTTCACTGGCAAACTTCTAGAAACTTCTGCCAAATATTCTTCCTTGCTGCAGTTTGAGCCCATTATTTCTAGTCCTGGGCATAGTGAATAGATCATTACCTTTCTCTTTGAACCAGTCTTCTATGACTTTGAAAACTATTATTTCTTGTCTTCATGTTCTCTTCTCTAGCTTTAAATAAATCAAATGTCTTCAATCTTTTACCATGATCTAGAAACTTCTAATCATGTAACTAGTTAAAAAAACAATGCTAGAACTGCAGTAGACATATACTAAAGGGCAAGGAAGACTTTACTCTCCCAGCCTAAACAATGAAAAATAAATCATGAGTCATTACTGGTCCACTGTGTGTGTTCTCTAGAAATAGTTTAAATTAGATTGACCAAGAGTACAACATCATCTCCTTCCAACATATTGGGAGCAGCTACCTAACTTTTTGGTGTTGTCATGCTGTAGTCCTTTTTGAGTTGCCTATGCATCATTCTCATCCCTACCTCTGCATCACTGAAATGAGACATGAAGGCTGGGCAAAATTCACAAATTTGACTTCACCTTTAGGTATTATGAATCTGAGGGAATTTAGCCTGGTCTTTAAATTCTTTTCACACCTAAAAATCTTGGAGTTACCAGCTGTTTATCTAGTGATAGCCTACTGAGAAAGCACTGTCAAGTCTTTTCCACTTTTGAAAATGTCTCTATCATCCCTTGTGTTATACTGACAGACAAGGACTGCCAGGTAACAAGTCATCCAGATCACCTTGAGTCTTGGAAAGGGGGGTCCTCATCTGCCAGCAGCTATGCTGGTTAGAACCGCAGTTCCTGGAATCCCCCAAAGCTGCATTTAGTTGGCAGTAATGAACCAAATAAAAAGTCAACAGGTCACCTAAAAATTACAGTGACTTTAGTAACTTTAGGATTAAGAGATTACTTCTTTCAGCTGTTGTGAAGAAAGAAGTTTCTCACAGGTACACTTAAAGTACTGAAGTCTGCAATTTCTTCTGGGACTTTGGAAATAGGTTATTATGAATCAATTTCCAGTTCCTCTAGACTGATTCTTCTGCTTCTAGGTTGCAATTAGTTAGGTGTCTGAAAATCAGTCACTAGGATTTTTGCAGCTTTGCTATTGATTCTGTTCTGGCCTGTTAAGCAGTGGCCCATAGGATCTATTTACTGCGCTTGACTCCAACCCTTGTTCATTTATATTTAACTCACAGCTACATTAAAATACATTTGTATAATAAATAAGGTGTCAGAGGTAGCTTATTTTACACAGGCATTTATCTTTCTAGTCTGTTCTGCAAAATCAGTGTTTCTGACATTTATGAGAAAAGGAGTTTATTGTACTTTCTTCCATGATGTGCATTTTAATATACTGGTGCAAATTTACCTCAACTGGTAATTTACCTCATCAGCTCAATTTACCTCATCAGCTACTCACCAGTGTCACCTACACTTCTATATTACATGGCATTACTATAGTCTATAAACTGCACAGTCATGCTACTATTTAGAAAGTCTGTGCTCCTTCTTGGTACTCTTACCTTAAATATGGATTTTTTTGTGATGCATTATCATGTTAGGGTTTTTATTGAGATGGGGTTGTCCACTTATTTTTAAAGGAAGCCTGTAGCAAATTTTCTAAGAACACTTGCTAGTATGGAAAGAGTTAAGCAACAGCAGCAGCTCTGAGCCAGGGAAACAACACTGTGGAAACGAGGCTGAAGTCTTGTTTGGATACAACTACTGAACAGAAACAGCAATGTCAGTTCAACAAAGCAAAAGAGGTAGATAGTTGTTGAGAAGGACAGAGGGCCCTGGAGAGCATTCAGGGGACTGGGAGGAAGTGGGGAAGCCACCGACTGGATCAAGAGTCTATACTAGAGTAATACGTAAACAAGGTGGCTGATTGCATGTCAAAAAAAGATTTAGCAGCAAGAAGGGAAGCTATTCTCCTCTCAGCCCTTTATCAGTATCTTGTATCACATAGTCCATGTCACATAATCCCCATGCAGCTTTTCTTGTCTTCTTCCTGCATCAATATCATTGTGGTATCCAATGCTTATATTGAAGTATGCAGATGTTAACAGATCTGGTGATGTATTCATCACTTTTCTTTAAATTCTTTGCACTCCTTGGAAATAAAGCAACTACAAACCTGAAGCAAACTGGCAAAGGCATTGGACTCCTGTGTGCCCTTTCTATCACTAGAGAGTTATAATGCAGCTAAGATAGCCCAGTGAATTTGTTCCTTTGATTTCCAGATGCTTTGACATCTAGCACACTTCAGGCTTTCTTTTTTTCTTCCTTCAGCTGGTGTAAACTACGGGCAACACTTAAAATGAAAGGTGCTTGGCCAACAAGAAAATGTGGCAACTCAGTTTCATGGCATTGAAAGTCACTCTTACCCCTTCATTCTTTCCTCTACTGGATATTAAGTAACAGGCAATGAGCTAATTAAACAAGGTTATCATTTACAAAGTTCGTAAAACATTTCTTCTTTTATAGTAATTCAGTAAGGTTGTGGGTTTTTTAACCAAGAAAATCCCTCTTACCCATTGCTGTAACTCTACACTCACAACCTTGGTAAGAAAGGAATTGACTCTCTGATGTCTGAGAGTATCTGAACAGTTACTCTGACCACTTTCCCAAATAGCCAGACTTAGCCATCCTGAGGGTGTACTCACGCCGTGTACATGTATGTGGCATGTAAACTACATTCACTTGCCTTGGCAATGAGTAGAGCAAAAGTGTGTTATGACCAACTCAGAGGGCAGCCTTCTGCTTTTCATCAAGCAGATTCAGTACACACATGCTCACTGTAGGGATCTAGTACGTGGCACCACAGAAGATATGGTTAGCTAACATTGGACTGTGGGGAACTAAATGAGTCATTTACCTGATTTTTGTAAGATACTCCAAAACCAGTAGTTCATTAAACACTCATCTTGAGTTTAATGTAGAAGGTCAGAGGCAGCACCCATACATAACCTTGCAAAACAGGTGCTTACTAATCATTTTAGCATGCATTTTCATAGCATAAGTCTCTCTGAAAAAATATATAATTCAATTTCTCTGCAAAATATTTGTGTGAAATACACATATTTCTCATCAAGAGTGCAATGGTTCAGCTTAAAAGCCAATATTCGAGACAGCAGAAACAATAGGTTAAGTGAAACACCAGTGATGTGTTTGCAAACTGAAGTAATTTCCATGCTGAGGGAAAAGCCTAGAAGGACTTTAGCTAGAAAAATGTAAGTAATTAGTGAAAGAGACTTGAAGAAGTTTAAGTGTTTTACTATCTAAGTAAGTATGCCTTGTCCTTATTTTATCTTAGACTTTCTTCACCTTTATTCGTTGCCATTTCTGAGATTGCTAGGCCTTTCTGCATTTAAGTTACACCATTTCGTATTCACAATTGCTCTTACGGGGGCCAAATTTTCTTATGTTGTACATTGGTACAGAGGCCAAACAATTTCACTAAAAATAGCAGAAATACTGATCACTATTAAAGCTATAGGAATAGACTGTAACATTTTATATTGCTGCATTTCATTAACTATCTGACCTTTTGCTTCTCTACAAGAACCAGAATATTCACAATATTCACATGTGATCTAAAGCAGAAATAATAACAGTGTTGTCATACTTTTGATGACACGAACAATACAAGGAAAGATGTGTAGGTAAATGTAGTATCTTCTATTAGTCTGTTGCTTCTCCTTCTAAAATTAAGAATGACTCAGAGAAATAAATACTATAGCCTATCATTTGATCTAATAAAAGATCCTACAAATGTAAAGGAGAGTAGAACACCTGCAGTAGGCACACCAGACTACCTGTAAAAAAAATTAAAAAGTGTATTAAACTCTAAAATAATTGTCCATAGATGCAATACTGAACCTCGGTGCACTCATTTTCCGGTTATCCGGACTGAAGACTAAGAACTTAATGTGACATGAATCCTCCCTAAAGGAAATGTACGGGGTTTTTATAGAACACAGCAATCTAATTCAAGTTAAACATTCCTGAGAATGTCTTACCTATAATCTCACTATTTAAATCCCTCAATTATTGTGTCTCCGATTACCTTGACCATCAGAATTGTACTCGTGAACTGCCAGAAGTTTGCAATCAATGGCAAAATTCACATTCCTCTTGTAAGTACAGAGTAAGATGCTAATTCAGTCAGAACCAGAAGTATATAGAGTGAGGGTTCCTACAGGGTAGTACTTGAAAGCAGAGTTGCAGATACCAATGAGAGAAGTGTCACTAAACAGGAAGTGCTATATCCATTAAATAAGTTTCTGGACAGTCATAAATGAGAGACCCATACACCACATCTGCAGTAACTGTGCAAACATCTATCAGAACAATTGAAAAATTTTAAAAGCTTGTGACAGAGGAAAGAAGCAGAACAGCCAGTGGGGCAGGTGTGGGCTAAGAACATGGTCATCCTAAATTCCATAAAACAAAGCCTACTTTCTTCTAAAAGCAGAAAGAGTAAGAACTCCTTTCTATCCCTCTGCGAAGACAGGACTTTTCTAGGAATAGTCACTAGGTGAGGAAGATGCCATCCATACAACTGATGAGCAGCTTGAATGCCATGCACATATGCAGAAGCCCTGGTCCTCAAACTGAGAAAATATTTGACAGTAGTTTAACATTTGCTGAAAGAATTCAACACCAGGAGTTTAACACAAATGTCCTGATGACAAAGAATTGTCAAGTCACAGCACAACACTGAATTCTGAGCATCCAGTTTATGTGCCTAAATTAGGACACTCAGTCTGGCTTTGGTTCACTGTGTAGGCAATAAGGATTCCTCCAAGCCCACTGGCAGATTCTGCCTCTTGACTATTAAGGGGAACCTGTTGATGAAGTTGGTTAATATGGTAAATGCTATCTTTATACCAGTACCCTATATAAGTCTATATAAACACTGGAATTATTCAAAAGCCATTTTAAGATGCAAGTAGTATGAATTATTCAATCCAGTACGGAAAAGCAAAGCCTTTAAGCACATGTTTAGCATTAAGCAGATACTTAAAACACTTTTATACATCAGGACCTCATACAAGACTTGTAAGGTTTGGACTGTTTCTCTGAGATCTGATCACTAGAATATTTTTTTAAATCATGCTTGCTTTATGTTACATGAGAACATACTATCAGTTATGAAATTAATTTGTCCTTTGAATGAAACAAATGCTCTAAAATGCTCATCATTATTTCCAAAACAAAGCTGCTGAAGATCTTCACTTTCCATTGTATTTTTTCATGTCAACAGCTCACTTGACTGAAATTAGCCTTGTTTCTTACATTTACTGTGCTCCGCTGACTATTCGTAGTTTTAGAAAATAATCCATTTTACAGTATAGTGTTATTAAGCTACAAAGAAATAAAATACTAATCTGACTAAAGTGATAAATTTTTTAGTAATTTTATACAGCACAGAATAATTCTGATTATTTTTCTTGGTAATTACAAATGATAATTATATTTGAAGTTACCATAAAAATCTATGACTTATAAATCAACAACAAATAATTCTGCAGTCATCCAGCTAGCACATCGATAAACTAGTTTCATTACAGCACCACCAACTGCAAAACCCTTAATAAGTTCAATACAGACAATACAGTATATTTACCAATGGCACAAATAAGATTATACAGCAGTCTTTTTTTACGCACAGGACATTTTTTTTTCCAGTTTGATGTGTAAGTCAATTTTATTTTACAGTTTCCAAGTTTTCTATGCACAAGTGCAAGAGAACTAAACGTTATTAAATTAGCTCTAACTGTTAATGTGAGCAGAATGCAGGAAAAGGCTATTATCTATTTATTAATCCTGAGTTATGTAGTCACAAGATAACAAAAATAGAGTTTATGTTTTGAATTAGATAATGGTTAAAACACTGATGTTATGATGGGACATTTGCCTATGAACGGCGGCTAATGTATCAAAAGTCACCCATCTGCAGTATGCATACTGCAAGAGTTATGGTAAGAATAATGCACTTACTCATATTTGTTGGTACAATATCAGCTGAAACAGAAAACTTAAACATTCTTGAAAAAAATATACACAAGTACAGCACTAGAGAGGATTTAGTACTTAACAGATGGCTAGTTCTGCAGAGATGCTTTAACAGATGGTTGGCATGAAGGTCTGGAAAAAAGTTTACTAGAGTTTGGAAGTTATGATCTTACCAAACAAGACATCTCCTGTATTCCCATGAAGCTAATGTATGGCATCACGCTGTTGCAAGTAAATAATATGAGGTTTTATCTATTACTGGCAACCAACTTCAGCACTTTCTAAAACCCAGTGCAAGAGATTAAAAAAAAAAAATCATAGTTTCCTTACCACCTATTGTTGCTTGGTTTGTTTTTTCACTCAGTGAAAGCAAGTTTGCCCATGCATAAGCTTGACAGCCACCTTTTTCTCTAAACATTTTGGAATCCTCATGGCTATGAAGTGCTCGTGGTATCAAGACTACAAGTACCAACTCAAAAGAAATGTCACACCCTTCTGGGGTGCGTTCTTGGGTAACTCCATTGTTAAAGTTGTTCCAGAGTAGGGAAGCACAAGATAATCCTTGAGATCCCTGAAGATTTCATGGCCTGAGAGCACTAGACCTTTTGTCAATTCTACAACCCTCATGCAAACAAAAATAATTTCAAAAAGAGGAGTAAACCACAAAATCTAAACACAAACCCACAGAATTTAAACTTAAAATATTTATATTTTATGGTTGTAAATCATTTTCTGTTAATCCAAAAGAATGAGAAAAAACAAAGCAGAAAAGACTCACTCAGCAATATTTAATGAGGCAAGATTCCTGTTGAAGCTTGCTATACAAGTGCAAAAATCACCAGGTTGTTAACAGAGAGGTGAGCTGGCTTCAGCACAGCTAAATGTGACACTTCTTGCCAGGGAGAGAAATCTGCAAAGCAAATGGAAGGTTCTTTATCAGAAAAAAAAAGTGCCTATCAGGAAGAATGAGCTCTAGTCTATTTATGCCAAAGGCAGTATGATTAAACCTTAGTTATACGTTCATTTGAGATGCCCAGTTTTTAAACATTAACTCAAACACAGTTATTTGCTGATTTTGTTTCCCAGTTATGTCTATGAACAAAGCAATGCTACCTTTCACTACAAGAATAATATATGTATTGGGGTTTATTCCTAACCTATCAGACTTTACATGTTCTCTTCTCCCTGCCCCATTTGTATATGTCGTAAACTTTAAGTAGTTTTCAGACACTTTCCCTCATTCTGTAGGGCAATGGAAGCATTACCAGTGCAAGAGGGCTCTGAGCAACCTGATCCAGTGGAAGATATTCCTGCTTATTGCGGAGTGGGGTTGGACTAGAAGAACTTTAAAGGTCCCTTCCAACCCAAACTATTTATGATTCTATGATTCTAAGAGATCTGAGTAATTTTGACTGACAACCAAAGGAAGCTAAAGAGAAACTACATGAAAGGTGGAGGACTTATGAAAATGAATACATGAAACTTGTAGATATAATGTAACAGGCAAGATAACAAGGTCCAAATTCATTATATGATTTAAGTACAAAGATCTAGGTGAACTCACATGGTCAATCCAATTCTAGATGAAATTATTCATGAATTTTAATATGTTCTCTCCCATGATTCATTATAAACAAAGATACAGGCTGTGATGGTGACAAACATAATGATGTTATTGATTATTTTAATTTAATTTACAGGTTATCATAGAAAAAGAAGGCTTTAAACAATTATTTACATTTACCTGATAAAAGTTAATTAAAATAAATAATAATTACAGTATAATCTATATTAGATACTTGATACAGTTATATTTTCACATGTTGCATTGTGAAATCGGTCATTCTGCACAGTAGTTAGGAGTTTCAGTCTTTTCAGAACTTAAAATTGTATGTTGGTATAAAATGGTATATTTAACCCTTGTTCATTTTGATTATTTAGTGAAAATGAATGATCTATTTTGCTTAAAAATCCTGCAGTAGCTGCTCTTAATCTTGTACAGTCAGTAGCTGCTCTTAATCTTGTACAGTAATAAATACCATTCAGTTATGAAAATATTTCACAAAGGGCTGAGATGGATCTTCCCCAATTTTGTGTTTCTGTCATAGTTTAAGCCCAGGTGGCAACAAAGCACCACATGGCCACTCGCTCACTCCTTCCCCCCAGGGTGGGATGATGAGGAGAAAATATAAAGAAAAACTCATGGGCTGAGACAAGGACAGGGAGGGATCACTCAGCAGTTACGGTCACAGGCAAAAGACAGACTCAACTTGGGGAAAAAACAAAATCAATTTAATTTACTACCAATCAAATCAAAACAAGGATAATGGGAAGTAA
>JAVKLA010000014.1:17802770-17813378 GCA_034782735.1 Sagittarius serpentarius | reverse complement strand
ACTGTTACACGTGATGGAGCCCGGCTTTCCTGGAGATGGCTGAGCACCTGCCCGCCCATGGGAAGTGGTGAATGAATTCCTTGGTTTGCTTTGCTTGTGCATGCGGCTTTTGCTTTACCTGTTAAACTGTCTTTATCTCAACCCATGAGTTTTCTCACTTTTACTCTTCCGATTCTCTCCCTCATCCCACTGGAGGGGAGTGAGCGAGCGGCTGGGTGGGGCTGAGTTGCCGGATGGGGTTAAACCATGACAGTCATGTAGGCATTTACTGTTTTATGAATTTCAAGGAATAAGCACCCTCAGCATGATGCAGACCTTGCCTCTAAGTGCTAGCTTAAGGCAGGCAGATACTTTATGAAAGTGAATGTACTGAAGAATCCTCCTCTTTGGAGGTCATCCTATTCTCATTCTTATTTTCAGAGAAAATGCTTTCAAAATGATGATTAAAATGCTCACCAGCTGGAGGGAGGAGGAGGAATCTAACAGTGTGTCCGTGTGCTGTCAGGCCACTGAAGCTATGCCTTTAAACGGAGATAGCTCTCTGCCATGGACTCCTGTTCTGCCCAGTATAGTTAATGAAGGTTGACACTAAGGAGAGAATTCTTCCAAAATAATCCTCAACCTTGCAATATAATTTTCACTTAAGCATAACTTTATGGTGTAAATAAAGACCAACACCTTTATTTTCAGAAAAAATCCTGAATTTGTGACGTTTGTCAAAACTTTAATTGACAAGAATTAAAAACAGCTATCAACTGGGTAATTATTATCAAGGATTTCTCTGTACAAAATCTGGACAGATTTCAGATACAGATACTCTTTAACAGAAGGTGCTTGACTCTGAAGTCTGCCAGCCTACGTTCAGAACTAAATGCTATATAGCACCTTTAACGGCCAATTCTTCAGAAACCTTCACTACATTTTAGTTATAACCACTGAAGACAAAGGCAGAAAATATACAACACAGTTTAGCAAATATATTTCTCCATGACAGAATACGCTCACACAGCACCAGTATTACACTGCAGGTTGATTCCCTCAGTGCTCACTCCTATTTCTCAGTCACGATATGTCTACGAAGTACTAGAAATGTATGAACTGCCCGTGCTTACATGTTGAGAAACCTTGTGGACATACTATGGACAACACTATCCAGCTTTGTCAGGTCCTGCCTGTGCTCCAGGCAGACAGCTCTGAGGCAGTCCAAAATTTTTCAGTTGAAGTCAGCAGAGCACAGAGCTAAGGCACGTGGTAAGGAGCTGATGCATCCGGCTTGAGGCATGAGAAGAGCAAACCAATACCAGGTTCAAGAGGTGGCAAACCTCTGCTACAAGAAATGGACGCTTTCCTCATGGTAAAAGTTACAGTCATAAACACGAGTTACACAGAAAATTACAAGAAAATTGAACAGATAATCTCATAGATTTATTCCTCAAACCCTCAATATTCTTTCCTAATTATTATATTTAAAATATTTTGTTGTCATTCAGTTCAAATGAATGATAGCCATACTGTTACAATCTCATCAAAATAAGGAATTTTTTTTTTTCTTAAAAAGTTATCTACTGTAACTTTGTCATAGACAGTACAGCCTCGATTGTCAGGGCAATTTTCTGTTAAATCACTTGTTATAGGTCCATCAGAGAGCTGCAAATATGAATCATTTCCAGTAACCAGTTTTCAAAGTCAGAGCAATTATTATACGCCTGCAAATTTTTTAGCTATAAGTGTGGTGAGAGAGAATCATAAAAAAAAATATTCCCACTATCAAATCATCAGCTAAGCACTGCTGAAAGCAAATAGCAATTTAGGCATCACTGTTAAGCAAGAGAAATTGCACCCCACTTGTTGATTTCCAGACTTCTGATAGCGGAGGCACTTAGTGTTATCTCAATCAAGAGCAACAATAAAGCATGTCAAATGCAAAAAGAACCATCAAGCAGCTGTAGCCAGATTCAGTCACAGTATCTCAGAACATGGAGGCAGCAGGAGGACAAGGAAATCTTCCATTTCAGACAGATAGCTTATGTGGCTCTTTTGTCCATGGGAGACTCCGTCCCTGCGGAGTGGCAGAAAAGTAAATGCTTCAGAGCTATAGGCTTGATAAAAGTTATACGGGTTGTTTGAGAAACAAGCCCACAATACACTTCCTTCAGCTGCAATGACTCAAGGGATTGATCTACTGAAGTCTCCAGCAACTGCTTCAGCAGAAAACTTCTAGAGAAACCACACAAAGAAAAGAAGGACAGATGGAAGGAAAGATGGATGGAAGAAAGGATGAAGTACTTGCCATTTCCATTATCTAATTACCTAAGCTTTATCTAATGCCAGTCTGTTATGGAACTGTGGCTAACAACCTTGCAGAAAGGCAAGTTATTTACAAACGAAGACCAATCTGACATGGTGCTGTGAGAACAAAAATGTCTGCAGTGGGGTTGGACTGACAATCTCACCCCAATGCAGTCAGCAGTGGAGAAATAGTGCATCAACAGGACAGGCAAATCGTATTATGTATCACGCACATCCCCTTGTACCCCAGGCTGCTCTGGGGAGGGAATGAATCTCTTAAGCCATTCATTTCTGATGTCTTGACAGGTACTGCTGAAGAAGAGCCTGTAAGGTATTTCTGATCTGTCATACAGAAGCATTGTTTAATACATGGTTTACTGACTCCTCAAGAAGGTACAGAATAGAAGTATCAGACCAAAATAAAGAAAACAATCAGAGTCAAAACCGACTTTTACAGACTGATGCTGTAGAAAGACTCAGGAGAATTTAAATTTAGCAGTACCATAATTTCTCTAAGTCAGGGGGAAGGCGGGGGAGGGGGGAGAAGAGGGGGAGAGGAGATGGGGGAGGAGAGGGGGGAGGGAAGAGGACCCCCCCCCAAGTTACATTTATTGTTATATTTATTACCAGATACATATATTAACCAGTGGGGCCATATACATTTACGTAACAGTCCACAGAATAGTTACTTGAAAATAAGAGACTATATGGATGATTTTTACACTTGGTTATTAGAGTTGTCAGGACAGTACATGCAGGAATAAAAGGCAAAAGCTAAAGATTATGATAACTGGAGTCTTGATTTTTTAATAAACAAATGCTGAAGAAGAAGAAGAAGAGTTATCCCTCACATAAATGATAAATGTTTTTCAAAAGAGAACACTCATGACATCATTTGGTTTGAATTTAAGAGTGGTCCAAAACTGAGGTCCAAAACTGAGCAAAAATGAATACAAATTTTGACTAAAATTTCCAGGGCAACATAATAGATTCTCTTTGCAATTTGTTGAAGCAGCAATTCATCTGCTTAGCAGACAGCAGAACTACTTTGCAAGTTTCTCCTTAAGTGACAACCACAGCTCACAGTAACAGACCTGGTTAGACCAGATACAAATCAAACAGTAATCATCTATTCATAATAATATTTAAAATGTGCACAAAAAATATTGGCATAGCATATATGCCAGTTAGAAGGAAAACAGCATTAGCTAAACCCAAGGAAAAATGTAGATTTAAATTTGAATTAATCAGAAATGGCTTAACAGCAAACAGTAAATAGTAGTTCATGAAGAAAATCATTTAAACTATTTCACGCAGGCCTTTGCAGTAGGGAGAACACCTGGAGAAGCACAGTTTGATTAAGGATAACTAGCAAGGACTCGGGCAGGGAACTGTCATGCTTATCTAGTCTGTTGGAGTTCTTTGAAGATACTGCTGCTGTAAGAGATAAGGGGAATTCAGTGGATGTAATATCCTCAGATTTTCAGAAGTATTTGACAAGGTTCTGAACTAGAGATTAGTGGTTGAGGTAAAGAATAAGGGTTAAAATGGGCTACTGGATAAAAAGACTGGATCAGGTGCAAAGTATAAAATATTGCTATAGAAGGAAACTTCTTACAAATTGGAAAGGGGTTTGAGGTCAACCAGGTTAATAGGCATGTGCAGAAGTCTAGAAATACATTATTTATGTGACAGTGCCTTGTGAACTGAATTGCCAAATATCCACATCATATATGATTGCATGCAAAGTGAATAATTAAAAAACAATATAGAAAGCATCACAAGAAGTGAAACAAAGTGAACTCAAAAATTTTCACAAGCAAGTGGAAAAAAGTTAAATAATTTAAAGGAGACTGCTGACAACTAGACCAAATGTTAACCAGAAAAAAAAGATAAACAAGGGAAAACATCATTGCCAAGAATATACAGCATGAAAAAAAAGACAAAGTTATATTACAACAGATTTTTTTTTTTCAAACGAAATAGCAAACAACTCTGCAGAGATTATTCTATTGCCATATACGGTAACAGGCAATAATCGTGGATGCTCATGTTTCTTGCAGTTATGTATAATCTGCTAAAGCACACGAAGGATAAAAATGTAATATTAAAACAACAAACTTCAGTCAATCAAGAAAGATAAAGGAGCTGTTCTTATCACTGTTGAAGAAACACAGAACCTCAAAACAGATTTTATTCTTTTGTGGAGGTATACCTTTATACCACCAAGAGATTAAAGAGTAAGGAAACAAACCGATTGCAGAATTAGGATTCTGAAAGAAAAAAAAAAGCTTCTAAAAAAGCCTATTAATGTACAAGTGAGTTAATTGGAAAATTTACTGTAACAAAAAAGTTGCAAGATTAAGGAGCATCTAGTGGATTATTAATAATTAGCATTGCTATATGAATGCAAACCTACACTCACAGCCAGACATTGTGCCAATGCCAATCATCAACCAGGTTCAAATGCCTTTAAATGACTGCAAAAGTAGCCAAAAATCCATTCACTCATGTTAGATGTCTAACAGCCCTTCTCCTTTCCACATTGGTATGCAAAAGAACAAGGCAGGTCAGTTGATCTGAAACCATTCCCAAGAATATTTCTGCTCTCCAGTTTGTTTACCCTCCATCCTTCTTCCCATATTTGCTAGGAGTTTACCTACTAAATTTTTACAGAAGCTTTGCCTGGTCTATCTACCTTTCCCTAGAGCCTCCAGTCCTAGGAGGTGTGATTTCTTTGCATCAATAAATGTCTTTTCTCCAAATAAAATATGTCTAACTCCAGAGCATTCAGTGTTACAGAGAAATTCAAAGGATTTTGCACTATTAGATTTTAGACAAGAGAAACAGTATGAAAACTCTTCAGATTCTCCTTTGTAGCCTTGTAATTCATTCTATAACTGTAAAATCCTAATTCATGTCAGATGCTATCAGCTGCCTTCTGTAAATACAATGAATATAATGGTCCAGGAAGATTGCACATGATCTTATTAATGCTCCATAAGGCAAGGAATTTTAAATATGTAAATATAGTAAAATAAAATAAACAAAACTTCACTAGCTATTTTTTCTTATTATCAGTAGATGCATATTGCATGTGGTTGACTTAATAGGCTTTAAATTTATTCTGCTCAATCTTTGCTTCTATAATGAATGCAAATGTTGTCTCACAAACCAAAATATAGAAATAAGTTTTATAATATACTACCCAATGAATTCAGCTCTATTTGTACAGAGGTGTTTTATAACCCAATACACACATTTTAAATCAAAGCAAACCATTTCAAAAGGCACTCAGAAGAGCAATGACATAAATTACTTTGTAGGGGTCTTTATTTCTTTCATATCAATAATTTCTGTACCCAGTTTATTCAGGTAACAAATTAGTTTTTGTTCATTTTTAAACTGACTAGAAAAGTTCTGATTGGTTATGAAGGTTGACAAAAAAAAAACCATATCACAATCTTCCAGACTTTTATATTACATTTGCCACTAATATAGATGCTGCTATTAGGCTATAGTCCATGACATTCTTGTAGGAAGCAGGCTAGAAAACAAATACAGCATGGTTGACTAACATACAAAGACACTTTTTAAATCCATTGATAATACTTTGGTTAAAGAGTATTTTTTGGATCACAAGCATTTTTCAATTTAACTACGTATTAGGTGTGATTGTAACATAGCTATCGTTCGTCCTGATGCACTGGAATGTGGTTTGATGTGCTGGATTAGGTAATCACCTCATCAGAATTCTGAAATGCTGCAAAAAATGTAATCGATACATAGTATTTCAGAAGGCATAACATTTTTTAAATGTTTCCATGTGTTTGCAAACAATTCTTTTGTTTGCTAAGATGATAAACACGTTTTTAGCTTTGGCTTTATGCATCAGCTCCTACCCTGCCATGATTTGATTTACTGTATGTTACCCTGATTTGATTAGAGAAGAAAATCCATTCCTGAAGGATAAGAATGAAACACAAAATAAAGAAACCAGTATTCTAAGGATAAAGGCTATTCTTCTGAGACATTTCCTATCTTTAAACAGCTATAAGCTTTACAGGAGAACATGGAAACATTCCTGGACACACAAGAGAATTCCTTGGATAATGGATTTATTAGCAAGGAGCTAAGGCTTAGAAATTATAATACTAACCTTTTTAAAAACTCCTTAAAAGCATATAGCAAATATTCTGCTTAAAATATTGAAGAGGAAACTTGAAGTCAACCATAACTTTGCTAGTCAGCCTCAAGAAAACCTGAGAGCAACCAAAAGATTGGAGATAATCTTGTCTCCAAAAAGCTATAGAAGATTTTACTGAATTCCTTTGTCTTGCATATAAAGACTCAGGTGGCAAGAAAATATTTGTTCAGAGACAATACTATTGCCTTATTTTTTAAGTGTGTGTTTTGCAGTGGTGAACCTTCTGGTCAAACCTTACTGATCTCTGCCTGAATATTGGAAATGTTGAATCTTCATTCAATGACCATCTTAAACCTTTCAAAGATAATGCCTTAAATGATAGGATCTGCTTGATTATACCGGAAATAAATGTGTTTGATCAGAAATGTACCAAATGCATGCTTGTAAAAGCTTTATTCATAAGCATCATTCATGTCAAAGCAAATTTGTATGAAACATATATGACTTGAGGTACAAATCCTTTGTATTGCAGCATAATACATATAGAATATATTCTACACATTTATTTGTTGTTAGTCCTTAGAAAACATATATATACACACAAATCTGAAATTAATAAAACAGCATCTTTATTATTGTTTTAGACTGTAAATGACAATTTCCCTTCCAAGGAAGAAGTATGCTAAATTTCACTTCAACTGGATGATAAAATCTCCCAGATTTCTCTAATCTTTTAGTCTTGCTGGTCTCTTGAATTTTGTCTTCTTAACTCTTCTATTAACTGTGGAAACATTGTGTTGTGCAACTAGATGCTTCAACAAGAGTTTCTGCCTTACTGTTCGTAAAATAAAAATGATTCTGGAGAACACAAAGTCAAACAGGTGGGGGGAAGCAAAATAATTAATAAATAACACTTTGCAGCTATAATAACATCAGAGTTGGAGCTGACTGAGAAACCTCAACAGAATGCTTTTACATCAGTCAGTTCAAGTAACTAAAACTTTATATGGAAACATTTTCAATAGGATTTTCATCCAGAAAAAAAATCTGGATAATCTGGTCCATGATTAATTTTTTAATAGAACAGAAGAAAAAGTGACTTGGCGCCACATCAATAGTCTAGTGGATAGGTTCATTTAGCAACTTTAGGTTCTCAGGATCTCAGTCAGAATCAGAAGGAAATGAGATTCGCTGTTACAAGTGAATGCCTTGACTAACCTGGTTTGTCTCTCCTAAAATACCTTGACCTCATGCTGCTGTAAAATATGATTTTTAGGCTTCAAAATTTTTCACAAGATAGAAAATCTCTTACAACCTTCTCTGCTTGAAATTCCCTTGCTAAGATAAATACATCTTGAATTTTAAAGCATGAAAATCTAAGACTGTGGTAAAGGTATGCAACTTTCACATGAAAAATGTTACTAAAAAAATCTTCCTGTAATAATTTGTTATTGGTCAGTATCTGAACTACGTAGCGGCTGCAATACTTAAGAAATACAGGATGGACCATATGAAAGCAGAAGTGAATCATTCAGAATGATTCGTAAAGTATTTTGGGTAAGCCATTCCTTACTTTCTTTGAAGTTTTCTGTGTCATAAGGACGTTGATCTCAAACAGTACTTCTTATGTGCTGCATTTTTATTATATAGACTGTCAAAAGGACAGGGACCTCAGGGTTGAGGCTGCAGAATGCATTAGATTTCATTCAGAACCACCACAGAATGCTGATGAAAGTCTACTGAGAGCCCAACATTTTTGTTAAGCTTTTCATGTTTAACAAAAGCAAAAAAAAATCCTGACCAACTTTAATCCTGGTATTTGTTAAACAGCAAACAAGATTTACTTCCAAAATGTAAAAATAAAAGATGAGGAAATGTTATATCGGTTTTGTGGCTACTGACTTCACTTTGAAGAAGTGTTTCTAACTAGGTAAGGAAGAGAGATTTGCCAGGAGCAAATGCAGAGACATATTAAAATCAGAAAAAGGACTTAGAACAGAAAAATAAGTTTATAATATTTAAATTACAGCAAAAGGAGCAAAAATACCATGGAAAATACTTCTGTAGCACTAACTTGTATTTTACATAGCATTCAAGTCCTCAGATGGAATTTATGACCATCGTAGATAAACCAAGCCAAATACGAATTCAGGATAATTGATGAGGAAAGAAAAGCTTTTAAAGTTGATGGACCAATAAAAGAACACACTCAAGTCTTTAGCTGACAAGGAGGATCACTGACTTGAAATAACTTCTTATGAAAGCAGATCATCTGGTCACTAGTGTAAGATCATTTATAATGAGAAGCCAAAAGTACAATGCTGCCAGATATACAGTACATATCTGCAGATGCCTAAAGAGAAGCTATTGTATGTCATTTTTGAAAGTAAAATAAATTGTCCTGTCCTTTTTATTAATTCTTTTAAAATTCTGAACCAAAAAGCTATGTTCTTTTACCTAAAAAATGCATTACTTCCAATACCAACAGTTTAAGCCTAAACAAGACAGTACAAATCAACTTTCAACCCTATAATACATTGTTTACATAATACGCAACTGCTAATTCCACTGTATTTACACTAAAATTTTTTTTTCACTAAAAGTATTTACTCAGTAGTTAGACGTTCAGATATTAGTCAGAGTAGTTCGCCCAGAGTCCTGCAACAGTAAGTACCTCAGAAGGATGAAAGAAATTAAGAAACGACCCCCCCTGCCTCTCTCCTCACCTCCTTTCCCCAGCTCACTAAGACTGCCGGTGTTACCTGATGGTTTGGTTACTGGGTGGTACCGCAGGAGCGGCAGGAGTCATGAGAGCCTGGAAGATTTTTGCCAGACCTGAAACATCTCTGGACAACCCTTTTATATATGACATGATAGTACTGCATGCATCTACAATAAATTATGGCAGTACTGTTCATTTGAGGACTCATCACAGCTGATATGATTAGGCATGACAGAATGACTGACGTTTTTAGACGTACCAGAATAAGCAAGCTCAGTTCTGCCTCAAGTCTCTCCAGCCCTGAATGCCTCCACATAGGATAACTGCAACGTCTCTCATTGGCTATTTGAGTGCTTTTGCCATTTTAAAATATATTATATACAAGGAAAACCTGTAATATTGTTTGATAGCTTGCTGAACACCTCTTGCAGAAAGGGGTACAGTCAATTTTGCCATTGAGACTGCCACATAAAACTGCAACTTATCAAGATTTCTCTTTTTATCACATCACTAATTCTTAAATATATAGTAAGAGGTGAGCTGAAATACATTTGAAGAATGCTTCTTATTAATTATAAACTTATTTGTAACCTCTAACAAGCTGGGGTTTTTTCCCCCTAGGTACCATTTAAGATGCAGTAGAGGCAATCATCTTGGATAAGGATTACAAACTGTGGCATGTTTAAAAAAATAAAAAAAAGATGTGCAAATATTTCAAAGATGCTTTTTTGGTATGTGGCTGAAAAATACTGCTGTCCCCTACATGTCTTGCTTCTATCAATAATGGTATGTACAATGCTTAGTAGTCATCTTCCTTCTCTGATAAAGCTTGCTAACCTAGTTACTAGAGTGTTAAACTATTTACAAAGATAAAGACCAAAGCACTTGCTTAGAACTAAATCAAGTTGTGTTTTAAAAAAGTTATCTGAAACCAAAAGCCTACCAAGATATTGAGCTAGGGGCTTGAGTAATAAATAAGATGAATCAGAATTGTTGGTTTACATGCCCAAACTTAATAGAATTGGTATTGCAGCATCCCTGTGAAATGAATTGCATAACTTGAAGAATAAGATATAACTTATTTAAAAAGGAGAGAGAAAGCAGAGTGGGAATTGAAGCAGTACTCTGTCAAAATAGTGTTAGCTGTTACTAAGTTACTGTACTGGTTTTGGTTGGAATAGAGTTAATTTTCTTCATAGCCACTCACATGGTGCTCTGTTTTGGATTTGTGACCAAAACAGTATCATTAAATAGGGATGTCTTAGCTATTGCTGAGCAGCACTTACACAGCAGCCAGCGCTTTTCTGCTCCTCACACCGCCTCACCAGTGAGGAGGCTGGGGGGGCACAAGCAGTTGGGAGGGGACACAGCCAGGACAGCTGACCCCAACTGACCCAAGGGTTATCCCAGACCACATGGCATCTCACTCAGCATATAGAGCTGGGGGAAG
>JAVKLA010000014.1:17752544-17787568 GCA_034782735.1 Sagittarius serpentarius | reverse complement strand
TCTAGCAACTTTTAAAGAAGCCACCCCTGTGGCCCCCCCCCACTACCAAAACCTTGCCACGTAAACCCATTACAACAGGTCTTATATCATTGTCAAAAGCATACTGAAAGAAAATATATGAATATGAACTGAAGACAGTAGTTTTAGAGAGTCCACTAAACAAACCAGAATCACCTCCCTAAATTAACTTGACACAAATAGTGTGGGAGACATTGTAGGTGACTAAGTCACTAATGTAGCAGAAAGACACATGCAGTTTTGCTTATAATTTTTACTCCCAACAGTGATTTTCTGAAGCTGTAAATAGTGAAAAAAATTAGTCTCTCCTTATTGGCTGGAACTTTGGAAATCTCTGTATTACTAATGGTATGTACAAATGTTCCAGTTAAAGGGAATGCAATGCTTCAAAACTGAGAAGCTTTTCCAGAGCACCCATTTTCTCACCATGTGGCAGACAAGTTAGTACTTCTTTTAAAGAAGTTATTCTGGCACTATAGATTGCCTTTAACAAAAGGCTTCAGCTATGAAGCTACTTATAGAAAATACCAACCATTCCCTCAAGGTCAAAATACCACTGAATATGCTAATTACTGATACACATTTAGCCAGACCAGCACCACGCTTTCACTATGCTATTTAAGGATGACATTGTTACCTCTATTTTTTTTGTCACAAAAAAATTAAATTATCCTGCTGTCCTGAGAACAGCACAACTGCTGGGAGTGAGAGGAATGAACCTACTTAATATTTGTCATTATGCATTACTCCTTGCTGTGTATAAAGAGGCCTGTCCTACGGAAATAACAATTAGAAAAACTGCATTTAAACCCCAGCATAATTCTATTGTACGTATGCATTTTTGTACCCCAATGGATATTTTAACATCCTAGAGTTCCATCTGCTTTTCTCTCATCTAGTTTTAAACATCCAATATACGTGATTTCCTTTGGCATCTACTCTATGGCCAAAAAGCCATAAGTATTTAACCTTTAATACTTCAGTCTACACAAATTAATATAGTAAAAAATGTTCTTTAAAAAAAAAAAACCTCTCTAAATTACAGTCATTTTAATGAAAAAATTGGTAAGTAGTTTCAAGCAGTCTACTTACCAAGAATAATTTTGTTTCTCTTTCTTGAAACTTCTTACTAGCTCTATAACAGTCACGGAGGGGTTGGTAATTTCAGGTACTAAGTAGATCAAATCTACAGCATCTACAATTTCAAATAATCTTTAAAAGCATGTAACCAGTGGCATTATATGTCACAGGCTACTTAACATATTTCATTATACCTACTTGTACATTTTCATATCATCCTAAACAATTTTTTTTTTTCATTTTTATACTCTTTGGAGTACACTTACATAAATGCATAGTGAGGTTTACAAAACACTGCCTGACATTAAACACCTCAAGAAGAAGAAGAAGTCAATTACAGGGAGCACTGACTGTTATTTTATCACCTACGTTCTTTAGTGTCATGCCTTCACACACAAACAAAATATGTAAACAGAGCCAGCTTTAACTGATGTATCACAAGAGCTATATTACTGGAGGCAGCTTAAGAGGATGTACTTACTGTGAGGCAATGATTCTAATGGCTTTTGCACTTAAATTACTTACTGCCTAGAGAGTGGTTTATACTATCTTAGAGGATCAGACCAGTGCATACGGACCTAAAACGGTGTTGCAGAAGTGGCATAGCATGGTTGTACACACCTCTTAATCCACATCATTGAAAATACAGAGAAACAATATCAAACAGTTATTTTATCTTAATAGTATTTTCCTTCATATAAGAATTTTAATTCGATTTACTAGGTGGTAAGAGCAAGAAACTTTGTTTTTCATTTGTGAAAACTGAGAAAACCAAATTAGATGTCATTCTGCTAGTATCTCAGATTTTCCATAAATGAGAAGAAGAAGGAAGACAAGAAAACATCAGCATAAAATGAGATTAAGTGACAGGCCCTAATTTTCCCCATATCACCCTTAACAGTGAAAGGGCTAAATTCTTACTAAAAAACTGAAGTTCTCTAACAATACCTAATAAAGCATTTCATACTTTCTTATTATACAATGGTATTCCAGCATAACAGCTAGGATTTAGCCTATCTCACTATCATTTGCCCCGTTAGGATGCGCCACTACCTTAGCAAGTACTGTAAAGCTATGGGAATGGATCTGCAAAGAACAGCTGGTGATTGGAGTTAACTCCAGAAGCGGCTCAGGGTTGTTTCAGCCAGAGCCCAGTTTCATTTCACCCGAGAAGAACTGAATCTATGTTCTCTGGGGCCATGGCGCAGCATGTATCCAAGTGGGGGCTATCTGGAAATTCGCTATGAAAGCAAATTGTTCTGAACTAAAACACTAGTATAGGTACATGCCACAAGCTTGAAAAAGTGTCCTCTAAGCCCTCTTAATAACCTAGGCCTTAGAAAGCCAGATCTGAACTTAGATTTACAATACCTTGACAGGCTTGAGAGGTGGGCCCATGTGAACATCATGAAGTTCAACAAGGCCAAGTGCAAGGTCCTGCACATGGGTCAGGAAAATCCCAAGCGCAAATACAGGCTGGGTGATGAGTGGACTGAGAGCAGCCCTGCAGAGGACTTGGGGGTGTCAGTTGACAAGAAGCTCAACATGACCCGTCAATGTGTGCTCACAGCCCAGACAGCCAACTGTATCCTGGGCTGCATCAAAAGAAGCATGACCAGCAGGTTGACGGAGGCGATTCTCCCCCTCTACTTTGCTCTTGTGAGACCCCACCTGTGTTCAGCTCTGGAGCCCCCAGCAGAAGAAAGACGTGGACCTGTTGGAGCAAGTCCAGAGGAGACAATCAGAGGGCTGGAGCACCTCCCCTTTGAGGACCAGCTGAGAGAGTTGGGTTGTTCAGCCTGGAGAAGAGAAGGCTCCAGGGAGACCTTATAGCAGCCTTCCAGTACCTAAAGGGGGCTACAAGAAAGCCGGAAAGGGACTTTTTACAAGGCCATGTAGTGATAGGACAAGGGGTAATGGCTTTAAACTGAAAGAGGGTAGATTTAGATTACATATAAGGAAGAAATTCTTTACTGTGAGGGTGGAGAGACACTGGAACAGGCTGCCCAGAGAAGTTGTGGATGCCCCATCCCTGGAAGTGCTCAAGGCCAGGTTGAATGGGGCTTTGAGCAACCTGGTCTAGTGGAAGGTGTTCCTGCCCATGGCAGGGGGTTGGAACTACATGACCTTTGATGGTCCCCTCCAACCCAAACCATTCTGTGACTCTATGATCTATGGTGTGCTAAACAAGGGATAGTTAGATGAAAAAAAAAAAAGGGGGATTCATCAATTCACTAGTCATCTTCTGCAATACTTAACTTGGGTTTACTATTGCTGCAATACTTGGGTTTATTAACCTAGTACCTTTAGATATTAACTTCAGATGTCACTTATTCCAAAAGGATGAAAAATGAGCAAATACTATACACATTTAGTATCATCAGTGTCCACCTCCATCTCATAACCCTAGCACACTGAAAGGAAAAATTTTCAACAGATCCTAAACAACAATCGTGATATATTACAGGCAATGCTATAGCTGTGTCATCTAAGCAAACTAATCTTTTTACATATGTTAATTTAAAATACTATTTCTTGTTTAATTTCTATAAATACATTTTACTTCAGATAAACCAGAAGCAGTTTTAAAATAATACTGACATGAGCCTATGAAATATCATATCAAAGAGTGTTCCAGTAAATCCTGGCAGATTATATACATTTGGGGTTTGATTCTGCCATTTCAAGGCTCCCACTCATTTCTATTATGCTGGAGTCTTTCTAAAAGTATGTCCATTAACTCAAATAGTAAATGAGACCAATGCAGTGAAAGGATGACAAGTAGGTGTAGCCTGATGCCTGAAAACTCTGTATTATCAATGATAAACTAAGTGCTTGGGAGTTCCTGGAAACTGCCAAAGCTTTGCCTCCATGCCTCTGCTTGGAAACTGTTTATTACACCGCACCAGTAGCATAAAGGGACCTTAAAACAGATGTGGAGTCTATAACAATTATATACAGTGATAACTGTATATAACAGTATACATTTATATTCTAGTATACTGTTACTGGAGTTAGAACAGTAAAATCCACATAGGTCTAAGCATGAACAGGAGTTCACACTTGGATTTTCAGCTGCTGAAGTACTTGCAAGCTTATATCATAGATGAGTCCTGTATCAAATTAGCACTATTACTTGCTATTAAAATTACAGTTCAAGGTAAAACTTCTCGTTTTATACTTCTCATATGTAAAGAACATGAGGAAATTAGAAGACAAAACTACTCTTGCAAATGAGTATCGAAGAGTAAGAGAAATCATTTATTAAAAATAAAGTATGCTATTTCAAAGAACTCACTTAAAAATGAGAATAGCAACAAGGCTGAAAAATTAAGTGAATTATTTGATCAATTGTTTATGTGACATTTTGAGGCTATAACATTTTATAGAAATGCAAATTACTGAGACCATAATTAGCTATACTGTAATTCCATAGTCAATCACTTTGTACCAGTTAGTGGATATTGTGTTACTTTCTGGACAGAAAAAATGGATGTAACATTCTAGTAGCTATTTTACTGACGGAGATTATAAACATTGTGTTGTTTCTTATTCTTGGATAGTACTTATTTATCTTTATAATGCTGTGTTTTACCTATGAATGAAACTTTCATGGGAGAAAAAACGTCATTTTCAAACAGGTACGAATCGGCCACACAAAAAAACAGGACTATGACCTTGAACAGGATTGTGCTTGCAAGGGAAGCATATTAGTGCTGTCTATTTTCTGTTATCTGTGCATACACTGAGCAGGCAGACTGCTGTCATCTCTTATTTACTTGTAATTTTCTGTAATTCATTATACATGGGCTCTTTCCTAGACAAAATATAAACTTCTGAAAGAGGAAAAAGAATTTAATAAACATCAGTCTACACCCATTACCAGTATGTGAAAATCAGAAGAACCAAAAAAAACCCAGAGTGCTTCCTTGTTAAGTGTAGCAAGACTAACATAAAAAAAAATATTCTATATGAAAAGCAAATTTACTTTCTTAATGCTTCAGTTTTCTAGCTTTAACTAAGTACATTCACCCATTTTATGTGAAAAAAAAATACTACAGTCTATTTTGTCATATAAGACTACAGTAAACTTTTCATGAAAACTCAGTCATATGTAGTGTGTTTACAGTTGATCATAACTTCAGAATATTCACATTATTCAACCTTCTTTTAAACTGTTACATTCAACAGTAACTGTTTGGCTTTAAAGTGTTATATTTAGGAAGTTTTAAACACGTAGTTCATAAATGTTGCAGATTGTACCATTAAGAGTAGACCATGATTTCTACTTACAGTATTCATTCAAGTTTCACTAATCATTTATATGTTTTCTATTTGTAGGGATGATATTTTAATGATTACAAATTAAATGTAACTATTATATGCCTGCCAGTACTTTTAAGGCTATACTACTTATTAATATTACAGAATAATAAATAAGTATTTGTGAGATTCATAAAGCTTCCTGAATTTCTTTTTTTAGTTCCAATCTAAAAAACAAACACTATTAAGGGGTAACAACCCCAATATAGAAACAGAATGCCTACAAAATATTCTGAGTAAGACTAGAATATTAAATGCAGGATATAGTAAGATTGTACATTGCCATGTGAAAGTTCATTTAAAACAAACAAATTCTTAAATGGAGCAGACTAATATAATTTCATGTAACATACACTGAAGTAGACAGGGATTTATATTATACTTCTAGAAGAGTGTATAAAAATAATGCATTTAATGTACTTTGACAATGAGAGTACAGAAACTCATGATTGGCCAGCTCTTTATAGGCCATTAACAAGAGTTTCTCAAACCATGAGTATGATGATCTACAATATTAAAAAACTTTTTTCCCCATCTGTGCTGATATTCATTTGGATTTCTCTTTACTCCTATGAATTTTCAGGTATGATTTTTAAAAAAGAATTTTGCAACACCAGTAAGAATGTGGAATGCCCCTGTGTTAATCTTAGCAGTGTATGAAATCTTTTTCCCCTCCCCAAAGATCTTCCTTTGGACAATGATGGAGTGCGTCAGAGACATGTAGTTCATAAATATTGTTTACAGTAGCTGCAAGACAAAACACTTTCTGTCAAAAAAATTCAGGAAGGGAAGTGGGATTTATTTTTGGCAAATATGGAAATTCTATACTTTTCTCCCTCCCACTTTGATCTCAGAATAGCAAAAGGGTGAAGGATGACTATAATAATAAATATGCTGTGCTTACAGTAAATATACTACAGCATGTAATGGAAGCCGGCACAGTGCTATTGCCACATAGAAACGTTAACAGGTCTACTGAGCATGCCACTGTTTCAACAAGACTCAACTGCATCCTGTTGAAAACCTATCTTAGTGCATGATCCATCACTCAGTACGCTATGCAGTGTGTGCACGTACAGCAGCTAACGCACCAGGGCTCCAGCTTCAACTGGGACCTCTGCAATCTTGTGCTGTACATGTAATAGCCCAGGCTCAAATCAGGTGCTATCAACTAAACAGTGGGATGCACTTATCTCTTACAACACTTGGGGAAGAAAAGGATCCCTTTCCCAAATAAACTCTTTTCCATTTGTATTTGCCCTCAAAATGCTCCAAAGCAAAACGCTGACTAAAGAAAGAGGAACTTCGCAAGTTGTTCATAATTTCAAAGAGTCAAGTTGACATCCTTTAGTCCTGCAGTCACCCTAACCCTGAAAAACGCTGTAACATCACATTTCTCATTTTGGGATTACCCTAATTCTCTGTGCTATGTAATTTCAGTCCAAATCCTAAATTGCTCAGCTAGTTTCCATAGAAAAAAGAACACCTCTTTCCAGAATACTAATTTGAGTGGAAAATTTTAAATGTACAATTAACATTTCTTGTGGTCTTTTTACACTCAAAATTTTCTTTACAGGAAAAGAGGAGATGCTCTCTACATATAAACCCAAGAATTTATTGTTAGTACAGTCAACATCTTAACAATCTATTCCAAGAATAATTATTAGTCCAGATCTAATTATTACAGAAAAAGAATACCTCTGCACAGAAAAAGACTTAATAGTAATAAGACATTAAAAATAAACACATTTCGTAGTTTCTGTTCCTTCTCCTGGTGTTATGCTCGCCCTCTCCCTGCTCTCTGGGCCCTAAGGAGGTGAGTGGTTTCAATCCAGCACTGGGGGAGAGGGAGGGGCTGTTACACAAACTGTCAGCATATGCGAGTTCTTCACTGGGAGGAGTGAGTATGATGTTCATGTTGATGGCTGCATTCTCCTCCCTCTAGCATCCACTTGGATGATTTTTATATGTTTACTAACGTGCTTTTATGCCTTCCTCATTTAAGAAGGTCAGCAGTCTCCTGGGCTGCATTAGGAAGGCTGTTACCAGCAGATCAAGGCAGGTGATCCTTCCTCTCCGCTCAGCCCGTGTGAGACACACCGGGGCTGGGTCCAGTTCTGGGCTCCCCAGCACAAGAGAGGCAGGGACATACTGAAGAAAGTATGGGTCTGAAGAAGTGGGGTCTCCAGTACCAAGCCCGTGCCCCATCCCTTGACACCCCGTGCCTATACTCCTCTATGCTGCATCCTGTGCCTCCACTTCCCAAGGCCTTTTGCTGTCACACCAGACCAGCATTACTCTGTAAGACACCATTATGTTAGTTGTGAACATCTCACTCTACGTAGAGTAACTGCTTGTTACTATACAAACCTATGGTTGTATCATACAAAGGTAAGCAGAAGTGAAACAAAGCAGGCATAACCAAAACAAAAATTGCTGTTAGACCTACGCCGTGTAAAACACCTCCAGATATCTCAAGAGAAGTTCAGATGGAGCAAGCCTGACAAGCCTCAGTCCTGAGGCCTTCCAAACTTCGCACAAAACCTGTGGCCTGTTACCAGCAATGGTAATGCCGTATTAGAGGCCTACAAGCTTAGACTCTGGGGAAGAATAGACAAAAGGTATAAGCATTCAACAATAGCAATGGTTCAAAGCAGATGTAAGGAAGAGAGGATAAATCTGACATAACGTTTTCTGCAATGAAATATGTATCTTAAGTCTACAGATCTGCATTGAAAACCTCTATTTGAAAAACCTCCATTTCCAAGATTGCTTCCACAAGATGAAGAGGGAAAATTAGGATAAATGGAACAAACGCTTCTAACCATACACAGATCATAGTCAGCATGTAAGTGAAGGAAACAGAAATTAGCAGTTTACTGGCAAGTTAGGAACCTAGATGACTTGCTGGACTTCCCTTTCTGAATAACAAACTTCTACCTTTGATCAGGACAATCAGAAACTGCCCTTCCGATACACCTTTTACAGTCAACTGTTATTCAGGAATAAATTAAAAGATTAATCGGGAAGTGGTTAAACAAACAGGCAAACAAAGCCTTCACTTTCACAATCACCTATGATACCTTCATCTGTCAAAACATACACTTTCTATATACCCGTGTTCCTATGCATGTTCCATGTTCTGTTGGATTCTTGATTTTGCCGAATCTTCATTATTAACTTCCACGAGTACTTGTGAAATGAGGGAAAGCAGACTTGACCCTCAATAGTATTAGGGAGTATTTTATTTTATAGACAGGTATTTTATAGAGTAAGATATGTTCCCTGCCTGAAGCATTCATATGAACAGAAATACCACCACATAAAGTGCAACAGAGCCAAATGGTACACCAAAGTTACCAAGCTTTATCAAAGAAACATCATGCACACACTTCACATATGGCAGTGAAGTCTTTTGCATTACTGTATCAGCTGCATTACATTTGCTCAGAGGAAAAGAATATACAGACTTTACCATTTCTTACAACTAGCCACCTCCAACTCCAATACAGGCATCTCAAATCCGTCCACCTGAAAGCAACATCAGGCACAAGCTGTATAACCGTTAATAAACACATACATACTAAGTTCGTAAACAGATGTTATTTAACAAGCACTGCAGAACAGATATATACCAGATGCTCAGCCTTCAAAGGCTCAGCCATCAGGTAAGAACAATCAGCATAGCATATAGCTTATCTACCAAAATAATTTACAAGTTTGGTTACCAGCTTTGGGGATAGGACAGCTGGTGAACTCGTTGTACCTACCCAGTAATACTACTACACCTATAGCTTTATCTACACAGAGAACAGTAAAACGCTATCATGTTAATCATAGAAATGTCTACACTGCTAATTACTTCCATTCGAAGAATACCCACAAATATTGACCAGGCTGCTCATCATTAAGGAATAAACTCATCCCCCGCATAACACCACCGTCACAGAACTTGTCACAAGTTATCACACCAGATAAATTTGGCTGAGCATTAAAATGCTCATTACTGTAATTATGATTTTCCTTTATAAAAATTCATTGAGAATGATCTGAACAGAATTACTCTATAGCTGATTACAACTCATGAATTTACATTATCATCAGCAGGAATATTCAGAGCCAGCTAACAACATGTATGCGATTACATTGAAAAATAATAAAACTTAGTAATTGGGTGGAGAACGCAGAGTGTATCAGATTTAAGAAAGTTTGGGTTGGTTTTCTTATTTGCAAATCATGTGATAAATACCATAAATATATAAATACATGTTTATCTTTTTCATACAATAAATGTATTTTTCATTACTGCTGAGGTCCATAAAATACAGCATGTCAAAAATATTCTTGCAGGACTGTAGCTGCTCTATATATAAAGAATCAAAGAAGCCAAACAGTCTTCCAAAAAATGAAGATTAAATGCCCTGTTTGAATGAATAAGTTAAATTCTTCAAAATATGTCCAAGTCTATTACAAGAAGTCTTTACCCCTCCTCAACCATAAAGGTTTGAGAATACTCTAAAAAACTTTAGATAATATCAGTATGCTCCTTAGCCTCTCTCAGTGAAGTATATAATTTAATCATAATTTGTTTTGACTGTTCATTATTTAGTTCAACAGAAGAGTTCAATCCTATCTCATGCAGGTTCTCACCACTCTAATAGCAACATTTCTTTCTGAAGTCCAATGAGCAGCATGACTATAGTTGTCAGGTGTTCCTTGTTCCCTCATTTCTTCCCTCATATGGAACTTTTTTTGTTGTTGTTTTATTTATTTATGATGTGCAGTGACAGAGTTATTGAGAAAAGCAAAGTTGAGGAGTTTCTCTTTACAGCTGCAATGGAAGGAAATGACTTTTCAAGTTTCATCACTTCTAAGGAAAGTGCCTCATACTCCACAAGTCAAAGGAAGTTCTGCCTTTGGTTATGCCTTAGTTTTGATTTCAAATTCAGATCTCAAGTATTGCTGTACTTCAGGGATCCAGATATCAGGGACAGCTTCAAGTTCAGCACTCAGTCTGATGAAGCCCTAATATGGGCTGTAGAAAGGACCATATTCACATCCAAATCTCCCCAAAATACTTGCTGGGTTCCTGATCAAAACATCTCTCCTAACATCATATATGTTTAAGCTCAAGTCTAAATTTTGCATGTGAAAAGCTACACAAATAGGAATCAAGCAGACTTCACGAGGAAGACTTTCCAGTCTTCATTTTCTTGAGGAGACCCTGGATCACTTCCTTATTTCTTTTCATAAGCCAAATGTTTCTATAAAACAATGTCAGAAAAAAAACCTCGTATTTTTTTTAATTAATAACCAAAACAATGGTAATAACAACAGACTTTCTTACATCTTCAGAGACAGCCTTCTCTCCTTGTCAGACTATACCCTGAGTTTCAACCCTCAAAATCCACACATCAGAAACTTTTAGTGGCAATGTAATATTTACGAGGTTAAAACAGTGGCATCACAAGGTTTATAGCATACCATAGATTAAATCAGATGTATGAAATTAATCAGAATAATAGGACTTAGGTGTTATGCAACCGGGATGCATCAACCTACGCAGACCACAAGTCTGGTAGGAAACCTTACTCAGTGCACTGAGTACACAACAAAACACAGTGGAGAACCTGGACATTTATCATTACAGTTTGTGCCAGCTGAGACTCTGCATCATCAGCTGAAATGCAATAATTCCTCTATGGTAATCAAAGTTTAGCTATCCAATGAGTTCCACGAGTAACTTAAGTCTGTTTATTAATGTATACCAATCAGACACAAACCCACCACCCACAAGTGTCACAAAGTCCTATTGTCAGCAATAATTATCTCCACATGTGTAATAAAGGCAGAGTAAAACTACAACTTTTTTGTTAGATTATCTCTACATCTGTAATAAATAAACACAGAACAGAAAAAGAGCTTTTTCCAGACAGACTCTTGAAAAAGGAACTGGGTGAACTGACCTTCTTTTTAATTTTTGTTGCTATGTTTTTGATGTACACATTCTTTGAGTTTGATACACGATTTTGACCTTATTAACAAAGTACCTTAGTTAGCTGCCAATATAACACAGAAACTACTAAATGTGAACCTAATAAACATCTGATTATGTACATTTTTATTTCAAATTTATTAAAAAGAAGTAATTATCCACCTGTAACTGCTTCTCTGTAAATACCACATTCACTGGATTCCTAATCTTGGATGGAGAACATGCCTAACATAAGACAGGACAGTTTGAAAAATTTGGTCCTTTAACACCTTGTACTTAGTTACATTTCATAAAAAACCAAGCAGCAACATACTCTTTCCAAGTGCCTCAATGAGCAAGACGCAAAGTTCCTCAAACTTTAATTGTTTCCCAATTAATATCTGTAAAATAAGATTTTCCCAGAAAAGTCACTCTCGAAAAACCTTATTGACACAAAGAGAATATTTTACTAAGTGTATCCAAAAAAACATGAGCAGTACAACTACAACGATTGCTGTGATGAAGTACTGTCCACTGGAATTCTTTGTGGTAGTAATTCTCTGTGGTAGCTAAAGATTATCTGTTCAGTGATTTTCATGAACTACATAAATCCTTGCTCCTGTTTTTATCTCGTACTCTAAACTAAATTTCATTCTTTATGTAAAATTAAGAGATACACACACAGAAAACCTCACACAAACACCTGTGTTTCACCTTGACAAAGTGAAGCTCAAAGGTATCCAAAGGAATTTGACCCCGAGTCCAAACATGAAGATTATTCGAGGCTGTATTCTACATTTTCTTATTCTAAAACACCTGTAGTGTAGCATACAAACTTTATTGTGTCTAAGCTTATAACACGTTGCAAGATACTGTCTCTAAACTACCTGCAAAAAATCCTGCAGTCCCCCAGATCTGTGCAGTTACTGAACACTCTATAAAGCACTACATAAGCACCAGCCTCAGTGACACTCCCTCCACACAGACCAAATTTAAATAGGCAAAAATGAGAGAAAAGGATACAGCAAAACTGGCCTTGGGAACAAAATGGGATAATTTGAGTAAAGTTACCCCGTCAGCCTATTCTAAGAAGGAGGCTACCCACATCCCTGCTTTAAAGTTTGACAGGATTAGGGGAGAGGGTATCTGACTTATTCTGCTGATTCCATTTTTCTGAAGATAGGTGGAATTATAAGCAGTTATTTATCTGGGTTTTTTTTCTAAAAACACTCCTATGATTAGCAGGAGAAGCCAGGACTCCATGTAAAGATCAGAAAGGCAGGAGGGCAAGTTTAGGTTTTAGACTGACTCCTTGAAATACAAAAGGTTAAATTGATGTGGTTTATTGCAAGTACTGTGATTTAATGCAAATTGTGTAAGTTTTAACACAACACTGAGAATAAAGAAAATACTACATCAAAGCTAAGTTACTATTGATACTAAAGACATGGGTATAGTGTTCCTGCCTTGGTACAAGGTGATGAACTAGATGACCTTTTGAAGTCCCTTCCAGCCCTACTCTCTATAAATATTAAATTAAACTAGGAATACATCAAGGCATTGACTCTCAGTATTGAATTGATGCTAAATCAAATTAGCCACCAATAATAATCAATCCTTATTTAGTCTAAGGAATTGTCTGTCTCTCCAATTATAAATCTCAGCTAAAGAATTCTATCAAAGCCAATAAAAGCTGGAGTTTGAATAGGTAAGTAAATTAATAATGGGACCAGATCACTTAGTATCTAGAATACAACCAGAGCGAATCATAATTGTTTTTACACACTCATTGGTTTTCACACGTACATCTTTCCTTCTCTTTTTAAGGCAGAAGCTTAATATCTTTTCTTCATAAGAAGTCATACGTGATAATGATTAGGGATTTAGGACTTCAGCAAGTACTATTACAAAGTGATACTTAGGAAAAATTGCATCTGGATCATTTTTTGTTTTCCCTCTTTGCACTATAAAGCAAACATAAACAAGGTCATCTAGGGGCAAATTCTGGCATTATTGTAGATAACTACCTAATTCTTATTGATTCTTTCCATGATTTCAAAACATCCTTCCTATTCTTGGACATCAGCAGAAAATTATACTCCACAAAATGAAGCGGAGAATGGATCAATTTTAGCGCCAGAAGAAGTTCTCTAATAGTTCTACACACTACAGTTTATAGTACGTGTTTATATATATGTAGAGAGAGTATAATTTGTAGATTATACCATAATTTATAACTCATGGTTTAAGACATGTTTCCTGCAGAAAGGCAAAAGCTGTAGCTTTCCTAATGAAGTTTAGTGCCACTTACCCCTAGGAAGCTCATCCCTATTTTCCCTCCCTCTGTTGTTATCAAAATTATTTTCACCTGTACAGCTGTTGCACTAAGTCTGTGTATCACCCACAACAGATTAGTTATGATGCCACAGTATTCCATTTCAGAAGCAATCAAAAGATTCACAGACATTTTTTCAAGTATTTCCATAACATTAATTATATTGCCACTGTGATTTTGCAGCTCTTCTCTGAAATCAATTTTAAGAGCGGTGCTAATGGGCTGCTTTTATGTCAGCTAATAGACAACTAGTCTGAGGGACAGATGTGTCATCATTCATGTCTTGAAGTCTTCCTTTTTTCAAAGTCACTTTTCCAGGCAGAGATGTAAGGCTGCAATTTTATATTGACATCAGGATCTGCTTTGAAAATGCACCTTGCAGACACCCTAGACAGCAAATAGCCCAACCTCAGGAAAATTTTGTTCAGAGAGCTCAGGAGTTATAAAGTAAACCTCTTTCCTCAGGTAATCTGAAGTGAAGCCTCCAGGACAGAGTAACACAATAAAGTAATCTCTTCTTTCCCTAGAATCAGGTTTTGTTAGAAGTCCAGAGAGAGAAGCTGTAGGGAGAACACATGCTCTGTTTTGTTTGAAGTAGTCTGGAACTTAAATCTATATAGAAAACATTCCTAAGGAATGTGTCAAGACCACTGACAAGTGCGGAGGCCAGCAGGAGAACATCAAGGCCACTGAACTGACTGTGTCTAGACATAATGTCAGCACTGGGAACATTGGCTGAGGTTAGTGATCTACAGTGCTAAACCCAAACTGGCGAACTATGTTTCCGGGGGAAATGATAAGAAGTTCAGTTGTTTGGTTGAAAGTTTCAGAAGAGACTGTCAGCCCCGGAAAATAAAGGGCAGAAAAAGTAAACTGCTTGAAAAGAGATGTATAAAACCAAAGCAAAATTCAAGGAGGCAGTGAGAAATGTAACCCAGCTCCGAAAACCAGAACTCGAAATATATCGCTATCCTAATGGGGTCCAGGGAGAAGCTGTGAAGCACTGGCAATTTATTTTACGCTAGTGCTTCAAATGACCACAATTTTGGAGAGCTAGAGGACTTTTGTTGTGACTCACACAAAGCATCTGATACAAAAGAACATGTATCCAGCCAATATCATTTATTTAGAAAAAGACATTGAGCAATAATAGCATTTTACTTTGAACTGTACCAAGAGCTTTCTTCCCGGTACAGTTTTTACAGGAATAGCTCACTGCAATTTCAGAGAAATTTCCTACAAGCACTGAAATATGGTACAGAGACTTGGGGGGGTGGGGGGGGAAGGGGATACTTCTGATGGGGAGGTGTGTAACTAATGACTACCCTGAAAAAAATCACATATTTCATATACACCTCTGCCTTTCATTTTATTTCAGCACCATGTGATTTATTTATTTCCACAGGATAAAGAAAACACTATGCATAAAAAAATAGGAAATATTTGTCTTTGCTCCAGTGTCTATGATTTAAAGGTGAATCAATATGCAATAGGCTAAACAGGAATATGCTTACTAGCAACTTTTCCAAATGTCTTTCGCAGTTTTGAGCAGCGACACTAAGATGTTCATAACACTTGCACAGCTTCCAGCATCCTCTACCACATCATATTTATTCATAGGATGTTGAGCCATTTTGAATAATTTCATGCATATCAATGTCCATAATTGTTTCAGGCACTCCTATAGCACATGCTTCATTACTGGGTACTAATCCAAAGAGATTGTTTTTTGTCAGCTCTCCCCCCACATTGAATAGTTATGAACTGTATCATTTATTTTCATTATTTCTCTCTCCACTGACTCTATCTTTTAAAAGTGTATTGGCTTTTTAAGCTACACAGGCTAATAGTAACCCTATAGCATTGTTTAAAGATAGTATGCTGTTTGGTAGCATACGGTGTTATCATAGTGGATGACAACCACATTTCTCTGCTTTTTTCTCTCTCTTCACATAACTTATTTGAGGAAAAGAACTTGGCAACTAACATTATTATTGCCCTTGCAGAATTGTTTCTGTATAGTAAGAGTTGCAAGGGCCAGTTTGATCCAAATGTGATGCTTACTTGATGCTACCCTTCCTTGGCAGGAAAGATGGGGTCAAAACCCTGAAAGAGTTCAAAACTGGAACCTGTTTAATAATTTCAGTTTATTCTGTCTTCCACAACTCAGTAATGCAGAATTTCACAGTTATCCAGAGCAGAGACAGTATTTCTCATTTCACTTATGCTATCCTGTCAAATTAAGACAGGATTAATTAACTCCTAGATTCCTTCTCTTCATCATTCCTTCCCATAGCCCTTGTTTTTTGATCAAGTGACAAAGAATCCTGCAATTGTTACCACATGTACTAGTACATTCACGAACATCTGCTTGGTAGTAGGCAACAGCACGCTGTACATCTGTGCACTTAAAGCCTCAGTTCACCACAGCCTTAACACAACCACACAATACATACACTACTACATACTATGTGTACATACATACTCTACATACTGGCTAATGTCAACTACAGCACACACATTATTGTGTTTCTGAGTATCTTATTTACACATATTGCATACTTATAGGATGAACTTTGAGCTTGCCCAGTTTTATGCTCAATAATTATCAACTTCAGTTAGGAAACTCATGAATTTGATCTCAATAAACCCTACAGGACTGGCTTAGAAATGTAAAGTTTTTCTCATTTTTTTTTTTCTGTGATGTTCTGTAGCATTTTTATTTAAGCTTTTTCCACAGAAATGAAGGCTTTAAAAAAAGCTGAAATTCAAAGTTCAGCAAATTGCAATAAAGAGACAGCTTACTGAAAGAAGTCTAACCCTGGCAGCACAGATCTCCATAAAAGATAATTTGATCTGGAGAGCTTTATACAGACACAATTCTTCAAGTATCCTAAAAGGCTTATGTTGCACATCCCTTCACTACACAGCTGTCCACAGCATAGATATCCTTATGTCACAATGATCAGGGACTGTAAAGAAAATAATAAATGCCAGATGGCAATGGTTTCAGAAAAGATTACAAAACTGTTACTGTCGGTATACTAACATCTGCATGAAAAAGAGGTATTTTCCTTTCTCTCTCCTCCTAGTATTCTTAAGCTTTTACTTTGATTGCTTTTTCCTGGAGTTTGTTCAGACTGTAATGACAAACCTAGTATCACGTAAGTATCCAGGCAAACTAAAGACAGACTGAATTGGTGCAGCAACATCCAAAATGAATCAGAAATCTGTTCTCATACCTACAAAGAATCAGTGGATCTTCTGTCTTAACGAAGCCTTGGTTTTCAGTCAAGGGGAATAAGAAAAGGCAAACAGGGAACCCCTGTGTCTCATTAGAAACAGAAAAGTGATTCCAGCACAGCTCATCAGTGTTCAAAAGCAATCATTTCAGTATACTTCCAGCTCTGCCTTTTCTTTTTCTTTTCATGCTGAACTGACAACTTTTACTCCATCCACAAAGAGGCTGACAGGTGGAGCAGCAGCTGAGCAGCTGCAGGCATTTGGCTCCCTGTAGCTTGCTGCTGGTGGCCGAGAACTTCTCTTCATTCTGGTGTTCATCTCTGGAGAACTTGAGAAGTTAGCCGCACAAAGCCAAGTCTTTTCTACTGCAACGGCAGCAATGGCACAAAGGAAGCCAAAAAGGTTAGGACTTCATCGATTGCCCATTATTCCCAAAATACTGATATGCATGTCTGTCTCCTGAATTAGACAAACACGACAGAGAAGACTGTTGCCTCTCAATGATTTGACAAGAAAGGAAGTGTGTGGAAAATCCACCTCAAGCACAGGTTTCACACTAAAATGTGATTGCTTCTTAGCCTTAGCAACCTAGTAGATAATCACAGTTACACCACTGTAGAATAGACGGTTCGTTAGTCTGGGCCAAAGCTGGGGACTGTGTTTTTGTTCTCCAGCATGACGACTTCACTATTCTACCACTGTCTCCAGTCTACTAGAGACATAAAATGTGAATCCCTGAAAGCAAGAAACAAAAACCCAAGGCAGTCCTAGTGGAGAGCAGGTACGTATGACACGCCCTAAATATACTGCAAGTAGGTAGTACAAGCTACATGGATGTGCACAGCTAAAAGCAGAGGCTGCATCTTTCATCTCAGCCACCTTCAAAGTCTTTTCTGCTACTCTGTTCCTCAAGTCTTATTAGAATCCTCCAGGACAGTTATCCATTCAGTCATCTGTGACATACACGTCTGTTCATTCCACTTGCAAATGTGCAATACTGACAGAAATAACTGACTGTCACAATATTTACTTCCAAAATGAAATTAAAAAATGTGAATCCAAGAGCTGTGTTAAACATAGCGCAAAACATGATTTAATGTGTCCCTGAACATAAAAGAAATCTGCAATGAGGGGAACATGCACAGGGCTGGCACTCAGGAGGTCCTCAGCTTCTTTCCCATTTCTTACATTCTTTATACTATGTTGAAGGAAGACTCCAAGGATGAACAAGTTTCACTGCTGCAGTTTTTCCTTACTACATGCTAGTGACCTCCCTAGCTTCTCTGAATCTATGATGCAAGAAGGTAGCTTTATATAAAAATATAGCTACTGCAGTTTGTAACCTGTCTAGAGATCCCTATCAAACAGGTATTGAACACCTACCCTCCTCCAGGAGCCAAGTTTTGCTGGATTGAGAGCCAGGGAAGAAAATAGCTTAGCTAACTTCTGCAAATCATCCTGTTATCTAACATTAACAAGAATTATAAATTGAATTCAGTTCAACTATGTACTCTTGTCCATTTCACTGTCTCTGCTTTATTTCCCACATTAGGTCATATTTGGCACATTCACACAATTAGGTGACATTCAGAAGCTGCTCACCTCTGTCTCTTCATATCTTAACCTCTGCTAGCCTTAATGCCAAACAAAACAAAGACAATCCTTCTGTTTGTCTTTACTCTGGCCATCTGCCAGTAAAAGGTTTGAGTATGTTTGCCAATTTCAGTCAAATCTGAAGGCTGAAGTTTAAGAGTAGCCAGATAAGTAAATGACTACAAGGTTTATGAAACTCTGTAGCTAAAGAATGAGACCAAAACTCACATGCACCAAAGGGAAGAAAAACTCAGTCTCTGTTTCTTCTGTCTGCTAGCCAGCTGCTGGCAATTATTTCCCAAAGACAGCCTGGCCGAATGGCACACGGGCAGCCTGGGAGGAGCCGTGCGAGGACACGAGCGCTCCAAGAGAAGTGCTGGAGGCCCCCACAGCCGACTTCCTGGGGAAACCCCGCCCCTTCTGGCTATCACATGACCCCCTTGCCCTACAAGTCCCTCCCCTCTTCCAGTGACATGGTCTATATATGCCACCCCGATCCGCCTTTAGGGCTCTCCATTCTGTAAAGTGTCACACCCCACGTGATTACAGGGCACCTTGTGATGGGAGCAGCTGCCCCGTCCCGGTTACCCACAAGTACGCCAGCATGGGAAGTCCCTTCCCACTACGCGCACAGGGCCACTGTTTTGTTTCAGATGCCAGGTTATAGTCAGGAGCCACCATTTTGTGAACTGTGATATCCTATTGTGTTTTCATGTGATTGGCTCTCAGACCCACGTCTCCCTCGTGGTCACGAGAGGGGCAGGTCCAGGGGCATTTTCACCCATGTGTTCACATTCACTCTCCCTTTGTATCAATGTAAATGTTTTTAATGATTTTCCATAGGCCTAGAAGATTCCTGGGTTTCTGTTTTCTAATACACTGTAGGCACTTCGGTACCTACTGGCAACAAAATGACAGCTGCCTTTTAGGATTCTTAAGTTCTCCTCTGAAAAGTCTCCCTTTTATTCTGGTAAGCTTTATGGTAGGCCTTCACAATTTATCATCTTCCATTACCCACATTACATTACCCTTTTTATGCAAGACAAATTGGAAAAAATTTTGCCATTGATAGAACAGACAGAAAGAAGTCTGTTGAGTAACAAAAAAGTATTTCTTTCATTTTTAAATAATATTCTAAGTAATCCTTCTGTGAGTTGTCATAATACCCTTTCACTGACAGTCCTGCTACATATTTGTCAAGGTCTACATTATCGGCTAATCAGAACTTTATTGGTTGTAATAGAGATGTCACCTGACATCAGATAAAGATCTTGACCCAAGTGCGATATGCAGCACTTATAGTTAATAATGGCAGCTGGGTCTCACCTCAGATTAGCAGCATAGTGATCACTGGCAGATATCATTAAGAAGAAACTTACTTTCTGCACGTGATTGTACCACAGAGCATGTTTCATACCATGGTAAACATTGAAACATAACTTCAAAAAGTACACAAGTTTTGTATTTTTAGTCTTACATTCTGTTAGTACTGTTCAGCTAGAGAAAAATTATTTCATAATAGGAAAAAAAGAAACTATTCTAATACTTAATCATCAGACCATAAAGATAATTCAGAAAGTTGTTTCAGAACCGTTAGTATGATCATAAAAATCTACTGATAAAAGTGTAAGAATGTAAGCCTTGAAAACCAGATAAACTAAATCACTAAAGAGAGATCAAGCAGCCTCTCTATGCCTTTGCATTGATTGGAATTGTTGTCTTCCATAGCAGTCCTGAAATGTCATCCAGTTCCAGATACTATAGTTCACACAAAGGTAGAATAAATATATAGTTTAAATGTGTTCCATAGGCTTCTGCATGTCCCTAGTACATCTCTTGTACCCTTACAACCCAGAAGAAAGCTTAAGAACAGAGGTATTTGTTAGACAAAAGGAAATTCCATTTTGCAGAATTGTTGTATCTTAATAGAATCTTATCAATCACGTACCCAGGTAAAGGAAAACATTGTTCCAAGGCAGGCACACCAATGCGACAGAATTAACGTAAAGCTTCTTATTTCCATCATGTCTTTGGTCACAACTTCTGCCAGACAAGATTTCCTCGTTCCCTGAAGAAGAAATCAGTACTTCATTATTTGCTATAGAACACAAAAGTCTAAGGAGGGAAAAAGCACTTAATGGTAAACTGCATAGCAACCGAAATATCACATAGGAAGTTTAAACTGTTGAATAGTTTAGAAGTTTATTCATACATACTTCTTCTGAAGTCAACAGTATGAAAGTAAAGAATACTTTGTACATGTTTGAGAATGTGTTCTAATAACTATTTTCAGCAACATAGTAAAGTCATAATTATGTTTAGGTTTCATCATAAGTCTTCCAGACCAAAATTACTTCAAATAAATCTTATAAAATGATAAAAATGTTCACTGATAATGTTTAGCCACATAAACAGTGACATTTTTATGTGACCATTAAAATGTGAAGAAACAAAATGAAAAATAATCATATAATTTAAACAGTTTCAATGGTTCTAAATATATGGAAAACATCAATATTTACAAGAAAAAATCAATGTCTTATTCAACTCTAGTCATTGTTTCTTTCTTGCTGCCTTGTGTAAACTGTAAGCACCCTGGTTTGTAAGCCAGGTTGCCACTTGGCTTCTGTGCCTTTCTGTTTGCCTTTTAGCAGTCTCTAACACAGGATTTATACCCCCTAAAGCTTCCCACCCCCCCCGGAACTTTTAACAGAAGTGGCGGCATAGACACGTTTACCAACCGGCAGCTACTACACACATGTAAGAAAGGAAACACTGGACCATCAATTTAAGTCACGCACAAAGAAACTTTATTAAGAGAGTATGAGGGGAGTTGATTGCCTGTCAGGCTTCTCCGTCTTTTTTCCTTTTTTTCCTCAAACGCCACTGTCTATTCTATGCCCGTTCTCCTTCCTTTGATTGCTGCAGGCCCAGACAGGAAGGTGAACAGACCATGGCACACCTTGGTCACTTGTCTGTAAGTTAATTGACCTAAGGATAAGGAAACACATATAGCGCCAAGCTGCACCCTGTAATGGTCCTACAGGTAGCTGTAAGCCACCCCACAGCCATGGGGAAAGGGAGCTCACCCCAGCACCACCCACCCTTCTTGTGTGAAACTTACCTTAAAATACCATTTTCTGATCCACAGGTCCGTTGGCTGTTTTTTTCTGATTCATGTGGGAATTTCAGGAATCACTTTGGAGTTTTTCCATATTGTCCCCACCCACATGTTCTTCTGAAGCTGGGATTTTGCATTTTCACAGGCAGTGTTGCCCGTCTTCCAGCACGGTGCGAAGCCCCAAAGCCCACCCTAGTGCACGCCAACCTAGCGGTCTGGGGCTGGGAGCAGGGCCTCTCGGAGCAGGTCTCTGCTTTGCATGTGGCAGGGGTTGTGCACGGGCTCCTTGGTGGCCTCCTCGGTGGCCTTCTTGGATAGGTCCATAGCCTTTGGGCATGTTCCAAAGTGTTTGTGGCTCTCCACCCTTCTGGTGCCGCCCCTCCCCATGAACTTCCCCCTACCCCAACATGCGAGGGCTCGTTCAGCAGCCTTGTAAAATGAGGGGCCGCAAACTTGCCTTATACCTTTTATCTGTTTTCTTTCTATTCACATTAAAACTTTAGTTATTAATTTCATTAGCTATTATTAAATAAATTTTTGTACATTATATACCTACACTTTTAGGCATGTATATATTTTAATGTACGTACTTTCATGTGTATGTATAATTATATGCTATATATACACACATATAAATATATACATATGAAGTGCATGTATAAATAACATCTATATTTATGCATATTTCTACACTCTTCTATTTGTAAATTTATATATAGAAACAAAAATATATTTATAAACGTACATTTTTCTCTATATTAGCATTTTGGAGTCCAAATGGGCAGCCAATCACAGGGTCATGACCTTGTCAGAAATGGCAGGTCCCTGCCATAAAACAGCAGCTGAAACAATATTGCAGCCCCAGGGTATTTAACGAAAGGAGAATTGCTGCGATGATGCCCTTCCAGCACACACACAAAAATGGGAGGCTTCTCCTGACAGCCAATCACAGGGCTACCTGAGAACACGTGGGGTATGATAGTGTCACAAAAAGCTGTCAGCCAACCACAGAGCAGTGTGAAAACGCGGGTTACAGCATCTTACAAAATGGCAGCTCTCTGCCATTAAATGGTGGCTGATCAAAATGGTGGCCACTCTGTATGTAGTGGGAAGGGGCTTCCTGTTGTGAGGTAGTTCTGGGTAAACTGGATGGGGCAGCTGGTCCTGCCAGCCAATCACAGGGCACTCTGTCAACATGCGGGGTATGACATTTTACAAAATGGAGACCCCACAGGGGCAGAAAGAGATGGAGTAAAGGAACCACATGACTGGAAGAGGGGAGGGACTTCGGGTGCCAGGAGGGCACGTGATGGCCAGTATGGGCGGCGCTTTCAGGGGACATTTTTGGTCAGGGGCCACCTCTCGGGTCTTCTTTTAGATAGACTGTCCGTATGCTACTTAGATCACACAGGACAGTTAATTTTTCTCAGTTCTTAGACCAAAAATAAGGTAGAGCTGGGTGGGATACCTTAGGAATAGGAGAGGGGTAGAGTTCAGGAAGAAGAGCTCCAAGTATCACAGAGGTAAAAATGCAGGAAAGCTGGAAACACGAACATTTTGTTCTTTCATGTTAAAGCTATTAAACAGTGAGGGATTTATTTCAGCAGAAATAAGGGAGCACGCTTAACATTCTTTTACTGCCAGACTCAAAACTATTTTATATCAAAGCATCAGTTTACCATTATGTGGTTGAATCAGACACATAGTGCAAATGCCTCTTTTCAGAAGCTAGAATCCAATTCCTGAAATGGATCTATCACACCTTACTTTTTATAAAATTTTTTAGTAAATTAGGAACATCTAGTTCTGGGAGGGGTTTTTTGTTACTCCAAGAAGAAAAAAGAACTATCTGAAAAGCAGACCAAACATTTTAATGTAACAGAAGTACCCTCTTTTTTCTGTCTTGCTAATCAGTGAAATGAGATTACTTTAACAGATTAACAGGTAAAACATTAAATTCTGTGTTTCAGTTTAACATAGAGTTAAATTCACTTCCATCAAGCAAACTTTTTTCTGCCTTAGTCAGACAGTATGATAGAATAAACTGTTTGAAATTTAGGTAAAGTCCAAGCAATAGCTAGCTTCCAGTGAGCGACAGGAGAAGTTATAGTACAGTAAATGCAACAATTCCACAACAATTCATTATATTTGTCCTAGAATAAATCTGCATTAGCCTTTACTAATTTGTATACATCTACTAATGTAGGTCATATATAGCTGCATTATATAGTACCATCTGGAAATCAAAAGTATTGGTTTTATAGTGACTTCAGTATTATATATATGAGTGAGATCTGGAATACAGCATATTTTGGTCAGCTAGAAGTATTTTGGAACATATTCAAACCAAACCTGAAAAATCTCTGAACATATTTTTAAATTTGATTATTTACTGAAATAACAGAACTTACGTCAGTCTAGTTTGATGCTGTATCAGTCATATTGACACTGGACCAGCCATTACCAGCAGTTGTCTACACAAGGAAAAGGCAACACTGATTTCTGATTTGAAGCACTGTATTTTCAGTCATTTACCTCCTGATTATAGTTGTGAAACTACGAACTTGTGCGTTTATTTAATATAAGAATACTGTTTTTAGTGTAAACCCCTATATTCACATGCTTATCAGTGAGCAAAAGTGTCTTTATGTGATTTTATAACGGCTTTGTTTTCTACAGATCACCTATTTATAGGCCTCATTGTGTTTTCCTCACTTCAAAGCCAACCTGCAAAAATTATCCTTTGAAAAGAATGGAAATTCCTTAGATTCACATAGCACTTCAGGAAGTTTGATTTAATGCTATGACAGTTGAGGGTCTTTGATCAAATAATTTCACAACCTAAGCTTGTAAAATATTCAAACCAATTTTTTTGTTTCTGCAGTGTATTCATGAAATAGTCTGCTAGCAGTGTTTGAATTTTAGACTTTTTCTAAGCATCCTGTTGATTCAAAAACAATTCTTTCTTTTTTCTTTAAGAAGTCATAGCTATAGCAAGCACAAAAAGATTGAAATAGAAAACCTGTAATATTAGCCATATAATAAGGTTTAGCAGTAGATTATTCTTTTAAGAGGTCTAAACCCTCGATTTTCTATTACTAAATTTTCTAAAAATCTTTCAGGAGTGGAATTTTTCATATGCTTGGTCTTAGCTTTTGGTCAAATTGATTTGGGTTTAGAAATTTTTCTATAAAACACATTTTCCGTTGTGCATATGTACCGAAGAAAGGTGTATATACTATTTTTCCTTCATATGTTTCTATTAAAGTGCTTAAACCAGAAACTTGACAACTAACCAAATTGTTAAAATACTTACTCAACCAGAAAAGCAATGTGAAATGGAGAAAACATATAGAGTATTTTTAACATTTATCTGTAGGTAAATTTTCACCATAGGTCCAGCCCAGTAAATTCAAAAAATAATGAGATATCTTCCAGATTAAATTAAGTTTAAGGAATAATAATAATTAGCAGAAAATGTATCTAAGACAAGAAATTGGAATAAAGCTTCTGGCTACTGAGACGTTAATTTCTAGGGCAGTTTCCAAGCTAGATAGCATGAGAAAAGGAGCTAAAATGCTTTAGAATTATGCTTGGGTGGCATATAGAAAGGATCGCATGACAAAATTGGAATTACAAGAAACAGAAAATTAAGCTAATTAGTTAAGTAATTATGTTTATGCATTGGTTCAGCCTGGCTAGGGTCACCCATAACCTTTATCAAAACACGCAGTAATAGGACATACCAATTTTGTTCCTTTCTGTCTTTCTTCCAGTGGCACAACACGGTTATGGACTTTTGGTTTTATTATCAGTCCTATGTTTGTTAAACATTGCTGGGGAGGATTACATAGCCTTGGCAGGGTGGCACCGTGTAAAACAGATGATCTGTAGAATTTTATGAAACTGCATAATTGACTTTTCTGACGACATCCTAGACTCAGCCACCCAAGCAGACATCCCTTCCAGTCTTCGGTTCCACTGTTCTCAGCATGGCCTGCATTAAGACTTCAGACACTGTTTTGTTTGTTGAGTGCGTTTTGTTGGAGAGAAAAGAGGTGACAAAGGATTCAGAATGTTGAGAAGAAGAGAGAGAATACCATTATGCTGTTACAAACTTCACAGGGCACTCATCTCTGGAACACTGTGTGGAAGTCCCTCATGGTCAAAAGGATTTAGTATATCTGCAGAAGTTTTAAGGGAGCAAAGATGATCCAAGGCCTAAAAAGGCTCCCATAAAGGCTTATGATGTAAGTACTCAGCCTCCAAAAAAGACAAGGATTTTAATCAATTATTCACTATTTCTTCCTATTGAAGAACTAGGGGGCAACAAATTAATCTAACAAACAGTAGGCTAAAACCAATCAAAAAGCAGTGTTTCTTCACACGGTGTATAGTTGTATAGTATACATCATGGTTAAACCCCAGTAGGCAGCTGAGCCCCACACAGCCGCTCACTCACTCCCCCACAGTGGGATGGGGAAGAGAATTGGAAGGGTAAAAGTGAGAAAACTCGTGGATTGAGGTAAAGACAGACTAATAAAGAAAGCAAAAGCTGCATGCACAAGCAAAGAAAAATGAAGAATTCATTCACTACTTCCCATGGGCAGGTAGGTGTTTAGCCATTTCCAGGAAAGCCCGGCTCCATCATGCGTAACAGTTACTTGGGAAGACAAATGCCGTAACTCCAAACATCCCCCCTTCCTCCTTCTTCCCTGCCTAACATTTATGGCTGAGCATGACATCATATGGTATGGAATATCCCTTTGGTCAGTTGGGGTCAGCTGTCCCCGCTGTGTTCCCTCCCAACCTCTTGCCCACCTCCAGCCTCCTTGCTGGTGAGGTGGTGTGAGAAGCGGAAAAGGCCTTGATGCTGATCGACACTGTTTTGGTCACAAATCCAAAACAGAGCACCCTATGAGCTGCTATGAAGAAAAGTAACTCTATCCCAGCCAAAACCAGTACCGTGTAGTACGCAGAATCTATGTCACAGTATGCTGTAAACGCTAGTGTCATGGGAGTCACACCTGGGCTGGACAAGTTCAGGAGGAAGCCACCAGAGGCTTCTAAATATCTACCCATCAACCATTTCTTGTGGCAGAAATTGCTGCAGGATGGGAGAGAATTCCAAAGAAGGATCACATATGCTTTCCCTCTTCTCCCCTGCTGTGGACAGCCACTGTTGACCACTGCTGCAGACAGGACAGGTGAGCCCGACCGACCTTTAGTCTGACGCAAAGCAATTACTATTTTTAGCAGACCTGCACACAACATTTACAAGCAAATTGCAGTCTTACACATTGACATAATATAATAATGATCTCTGCTTAGTTCTTTATTCCTAATAAATCCTAGCACAAATGACATCTCAATTACCACATTTCATTACAGCTCTTAGATAATTTCTCTCTTTTTCCCCAGCTGAGTTCAAAACACGGCTTAAAGCACTCCTCATAAAGAAGTAAAATTTTTTTTCACAGTAGGATGGCTCAAGGGACAGTTTGAGATCTAGTTAAAGAAGAAACTAGTTAATAATAACAAATGCTTTAATTAAGTAAGGTCTGTTTCTTTTGTTTCCTGGGTACTATTGTTACGTTCTTCAATATTATAAACTTCTTTTAGAACAAGCACGCCTCTCTAATCCTTGCAGATAAAACAAGGTCAGAACATGGACAGTTGTAACATCTGCATGAGTTAGCACTCAGGGCTCTGGGATGTGTGAATTGTTTAATGGGTTGTTAACTCAGATGTGCATTGATAATAACTGAAAGATCAACTTGTCAACATTACTTACTTGGCCACTGATCAAAGCACTGTAAAAGGATGAGGGAGATAATGTGAAGGTCAGAATAATTTTCTGTGGGGATTTCACTTTGGCACATGAATATTGTCACTCCCTAATAGGTTACTGAGGTAAAAAACAATTAAGAAACCCAGGGTGAGCCAATAGCACAGAATCAGTTGTGGAACACAATTTCAAGCAGGGAACCAGTCTGAGCCCATGCTGCATTTAAAACTCGCTGGTGAGCCCAAGGAGTCAAAACGCACAAGATAAAATCTTGTTCAGGTTCTCATTTTGGTGTCTCATATGTGTGAAAGCTAATTTATAATTCCTAGAGTTTCCTTGAGTTCAAGACCTACTATCCTAGTAACATTCACTAGAGAAGTCCCTGTGGCCTAGTTATGCAAGGAACTCTGCAATAGAATAAAATGATGGCTGCCCCGGAGAATTTCATCTAATATCTAATATTATTTTGAAGGCAGGCATAGAGCAAAGAAGAGTGAAGGTTTCATTCAGTTTCAGTATTCCAATGAAATTACTTAAATGTTACCACTTGAATGTTTTTGTTTCATTATGTAGGTTCCTGTTTTCATGACTTTTTTTTTTCTTTTAAGCAAAATCTTGTTGTGAAAAGAGCTTGATGAAAAGAAAATAGAAGAGGGCAGACTGTGAGGTGCCAACCTTGGGGCAAAATCATCCACAAGAATCTTTGAACTGAATGTGACAATGACTGAAACAGGCACAATATTTGCATAAATCATTTCAGTCTCCTGCAAGCTTTTCACTATCATTCTATTAACAGAACATCACAATTGTTAAAGTGAAAAAGATCAAAAGTGGACAAGTTTTGCCAGGGCATATAGCACCCAAGTATGCCCTCTTACACTCTCTCCAGTAAAGCAAAACAGAAAACTAAAGCCACTGTGTTAGCAACCACAAAACTTGGCCAAAAAAAAGTAAGTTCCTCTTCAGTGTATCAGTGGGTTCTGTCAGTTACCCTTAAGGAAAAGAGCAAATAAGGCACATGCCAATGACAACAGCTTGTCTATAAAGGAGAGGTATGTATTTAGTTTCTCTAATCGGAAAAACATCTTATTTCTCCTATATTAGTGGGTTTGCTTCTCTTAGACGGCTTTGCTAGAAGATACTGCAATTCTGCACAAGTATACTTTATCAGATCTATTTTTTTGCAAAAAGAAAAATTATATATCCAATGTGTCAGCAGTGACTCGTGGGCTATAACTGAGCAGGTACGAGTTTTAGAGGTTTCTAGGAAAACCCAGGGTATGTGGTATTGAGTTGTATCTGTCACCTTGAATCCCAGCAGCATCAGGCATGTTAAAACAAAGCTCCTGTCCTACCACGTTGTGGGTTCAGACATATCTGAACAAATAAATCACTGTAATACACAAGAGCATCTACATAACATGGTTGTCACCTACTGACATTAATTAAGCAAAAAACCTGGCAGCAAAAATACATGAAGCTGATGCCAGTCATTGGGAATATGCAACTATTTATATTTTAAAAGACATGTATGTCAAAATAGAAAACACAGCCTGATCTGGGATCTCATTACCTACTACAACTTAAGAAAAATGGTGCAACATTCCCCTCTAATGGGAAATAGTATTTTTAAACAGTGGAATTACAAGGTGTGGTTTCATCATCAAAAGTTTCCTTTTAAGGTAAGAGTAAATTATTGAGAAATGGAAAACAAATCCTCTAAATTTCAGAAGGCCACCGGGTTATTCCTGCTGCAAAGGATTTTTCCAAAAAAAAAAAATGAGGTCAGTCTAAAGTAGTTGGCTACCCACTCTTCCATAAGTACATGGTACTGTCCTGTGGATGCTACCAGTGGACTAAAAATGAAGATACTCAGGGTGCTCTTCCGTTACTATTTTAGTTCAGAACGTACCTTTTGTTGCTGCTGTGTTTTACCCCAGCCAGCAACTAAGCACCACGCAGCCACTCACTCACTCCTACCCCCGCTGCTGGTGGGATGGGGAGGAGAATCAAAACCAAATAAAACTTGTGGGTTGAGATAAGAACAGTTTAATAATTGAAATAAAAAATAAAATATAATAATAATAATCATAATAGTAATGAAAAGGAAGATGAGAAAAAGAGAGTGAAATAAAAGACAAATGCACAGTGCAATTGCTCACCACCCGCTGACCAATGCCTAACCAGTCCCCGAGCAGCAATCCGCCCCTCCCAGCCAACTCCCCCAGTTTATATACTAGGCATGACGTCCCATGGTATGGAATACCCCTTTGGCCAGTTTTGGTCAGCTGTCCCGGCTGTCTTCCCTCCCAGCTTCTTGTGCCCCTCCAGCCTTCTTGCTGGCTGGGCAGGAGAAGCTGAAAAGTCCTTGACTTAGTCTAAACACGACTTAGCAACAACTGAAACCATCAGGGTGTTATCAACACAACATTATACCAGCTACTAAGAAGAAAATTAACTCTATGCCAGCTGAAGCCAGGACAGTTGCGAATTTCTGATCATTCCTGCTTACATTCACATTGTGGAGCAGTCTTGGAGCGCACAAATTGGATTGCTTTCAGGTGAAACTAAAACAGAAGATGTGCCCCAGAGTGACATACACCTAGGGCACTCAAACCAACAACCAGCATTCAGTGCAGAGCAGAGCTAGTCTGAAATAACACAGTGCCCTGCAGATGAATATGATGTGGACATTGGGCCCTTAGCATCACCTGTTTTGCTTTCTTATCTGCTCCAGTTGCACTATTTGCTCATGTGAATGTACTCTCAGCCAAAATGGAGGTACACAGACTTACCTGTTTCTTTTCTTATACCCTTGCATGGCCCTAAAACAATGTCACAATAAATTATGTTACAATAAATCACAAGTGCAACCCCTTACATGTTCATTTAAAGAGTTCTGTAGTACACTGCAAATCTGAAAACCAAGAACATTAATAACAGGATAGGATAGGATAGAAAGCCAGTCTTCTGTTGTGCTCACTTTTGCAAATACTGCTAGTGATACTACTGGAATGACCTATTTAATATAATCAGCTCTTTACAAAGTTTGAACTGCAGTATTTTCCATATCTTAGACAGGCTAAAGTATTTTACAGACTTTTACAAACTGAGAAGGAGAAATCGGTTTGCTTCCATACAAAGAAAACCTGGGGAAGACTCTTGTATAAAAACGCCATTTCAGTGCACATGCTCCTGGAGGACATCACCATTGTGCAATGCTATCATCCTGCCTCAGTTTCCTCGCAGGGTTCACTAGAGGTAAGAATTATCCCTCCACTTTAAGTGTTACAGTCTTCTCCCAGAGGGACAGTGTACACTTGGTCAGAACTGAATTCCTTGGTCAAGACTTTGGCCCAGCAGAGATTTTAACGCACTCAGTAACAGAGAAGCCAGTTTCTATAGCCCACGGGTCCCCTACTCTTGAAGAGTATGGAAAGCAATTACATAGGTCATATCTAATTCATCTTCGCAAGGAGGCCAGACTTCCCACATGCAAAATGCTTCCATTCAAAGACAGGTTATGCTTTGGTAATCAGGTTTCCTTTCTTTTAAGCCTGTTACCCAGCCTAAATGCAGCAAATTTTAACTAGCTGGGTTCTACAGTTTTGACTCCTTGGTACTTATCAAGGGTTTGAAAAATGCCACAGATTGTGGCAAAAAAAAAGGCGTAAGAGTGAAAGGATAACGGACTTCCAGATTACCAAGTTCTTCTAAATAGTACTTTGAAATCATAAGCAGTAAGGAGGTTGAGGACTATGAATAGTATCTTCCCCAAAAAAACAGTGTTTTACTTAATACAAAACCCTTAAAATAGATGCCTGGGATTTAATTTAGTATGGATTCAGAAGTAAGAGTGCCACCTAGTGAGTCACTATTACCATACTCTGTAGCTCCTTGTTGAATTTATGGGAAATCCCCCCCCTCCCTGTATCTTTGAACCAGGGGAGAGTGTTTGGGAAGTGTCTTCTTATTTTTCTTTATGCTGTAGTATATAGCACAAACAGAAGTTAAGAGTTTGATGCAGAAATCACTGGGGGGAGATTCTATAGGCTATGTTATTCAGGAGCAGACCAGGTAATCACAAACCATAATTGTCCTTAAAATCTATTAAAGTAATTCATTTCAGCTGGCAGGCTCTGAGAGGCTGGAGAAAAGGGGTATTCAGCAGTGATGTTAATATACACTCTGTTTCTCTTACATATATGCTAGTATTACTTCATCATGTGAAATTCAAACAGTCCTTGAGGACAGGCTCCATCTTTCTCCATAAAGGTGCTTAACCCACCTGGTAAGTCATTCATTCAGAGCACAGATGGGAATGGCGCGGATGCTCTCCAGTCTAACTTAAATAATGAAATTCCTGTTGAATCTCACCAGTTTGCAACACGTAAAACTCTGTGAATTACTGTTCATTATTCATCAAACAACTACGATCAGTAAAGCAAAATACTCCAAAGTCTGACTAATATTTGTAAAGAAGAAGTTTATGCTGAGACAACAGCAGTGTATACTCTATTTCTAAGGGACAATATAATTCTTGATCTGTCTCTTCCATCACCTAGTACATACTTTGGTAAAATTTATGTTTTTAATTTCTACATACTAATTTCTAATCCCCACATTAAGTATCTCGGAGATGTCTCAAGGCTTTTCAGCCAGCCAGCAAAAGCTTACAATAAGAGATTAAGTCACACGGGTGTAAACAGAGGAAAGGAAGGAAAGCAGGAAAGGGGCAGCCAAGGCCACCCCGCAGGATTCCCTTTCCTTCCTTGCTCTGCCGACTTCACCTCCCTGGCCATTCCCCTGACCAGTTCAGATCTACCTCTTATATCACCCCACTAAGCTTCCCAGATGTCCCACAGAGCCAGGCCAAAGGCTGCGGAACACACTGGAAGGCATGACACTATCCTTATAAAGGAGGTAAAACCAAGTTATTGCTGAGGGAGGGAGGAGCAGTCCCTTCCCATACTTTTCACCCCCCTCCCCGACCCGCCCTCAGCAGTGGCTGCAGCCTGTGAAGGTAGCAGATGGGGACTGACCAGCTCTTCCAATCCCCATCTGAAGGACAGGCAGTCCGCTACTTTCTGCGTATTGCCAGCCTAGTCAGCAGCCCAATTTCCTTAAGCCTCCAGCGAGCTCTGAATTTTCCCTTCCTATAACTACGCACCTGGTTCAAACCAGTTCTAATAAGCCAATATCACACTCATTCTTCTCCTAGAAATGGTTACTTGCATATCCTATGTGCTTGTGTGCATTCATGCCTCTGTCATCTGTTTGGATTAATTCCCAGAGCTGCTTTTCATTTGACAGCCATTGTTTTCTGTAATTTTTATATGTTGTACCCATGTTTATGCGAGCGCTATTTTGCTCTGTCATATGCCCAGAAGGGTCATTTACAAAAGAAGAAAAATATCATTATCTTTGTTTAACAGCTAGTGAGACACAGACACAGAGGTTAAGTGACTTTCCAAGCAGAAGTCATTGGCAAAGCTGGAAATAAGTCAGTTATCTTCCCTCTTTGAATATACTGCCTTCTAGACTGAAACAAACCCACTTCTGATTGCAAAGGAACAGATAAAATGATAAATACTGCTGGTTCCAATTCTGTTACGCTATTAAGTAAATCTTCACTTGTCAGGTAAAGCCATTGGTAACTCACTGTCATTAGTTTCAGCTCAGTGCTCGTAGCCTGTAGGAACAAAGGTACTACACTGAACATCCATTTAAAAAGCAATTCCATAACTTTGAAATGCCACTGGTTTGCCATCACTGATTTTGTAATTATTTCAGATCATTTCATAATATTTAGGAAAAACTGTCTAAAAGTAATTGTATTACATACAAGTTCATTTGTGAAAAACAGCTACCAAACCCTGAAGCTGTTTTTTCTTTACTGAGATGGCTCTTTTATGTCTAGTTTTTATTAAACAGTAGTGATCAGACAGATATTCAACATAAACTCGGAAGCTAAACATTAAAAAAGGTGCAGTAAAGGCTACAAATCTCAAAGCAATTCAAGCAGAGAATGAAAAATGACAGATCTGGCAGTTACATTAACTGCCCATGCAGTATATAAGTAATATTAATACAAGTGTGGACTTTTAAATATGTTCACAGAGTAAAAAGCCCCCTAAACAAATTGATCAGAAAAAAATCCTAATTCTAAGGCTGAAAACTACTCCTGGAATCCCATGAAACAGGCAACTTGAGAACCTGATGACATGTTTTGACCATTAGTAGCAGATGCCCCAGAAAGGATATTTAGGCATTGGGAAGAGGACCCAAGAACCACAGATGTCCTTTGCAGCAGTTGTGGGCTTTTTTTTTTTCCCCAGCATTCTACCTGTAAAAACTAGAGCTGTCCAACTTCTTTTATGTAAATTCAAGTGGTGTCTTGTTGGAAAGGATGTCTGGTAGTAATCAGGAGACAAGAAACTGTCATATTAGTGAAACATTACTCTGCAAAGGAGTGAGCAAAGAGTTATTCCCAGATTTTTTAATGAAGTTATTGGTTGGGAGCCTGTTCACTTTCCCCATTCTGTGCTGGACTTAATGTTTTCTGTATTCCGTACCACTTCAAAGCTGTGGTAATTCCACTGAAAGATGCCCTAGGAAGATCACCTTTAAGGTGAAATGGAGGGGAGCATGCCCTGGATGGGATGCATTACCACAAATCAATGACATGTTCTCCTGGTCCCTCAGAAACGCAGACCTAGACAGGAAAGGGGAGATGAAATCAGGGAACATTAGAGGTCCCCTATTGTAAGATTATGGAGGAAGTCTTGGTGAGGAATGGAGACAGGATCAAGACAAAAATTCCTGCTGTATTTATTTTTGCAAGCTGAGCTTTTATTGTTAATGATGATGATCTTGTACTGCAGAAATTTATATTTTCAGAAAAAAAAAGTAATCTATTATTGACAGGTAGAAAAACTGACTAAAAATTAAGGGTTTTTTTTGTTATTGCAGTAGTGCTATATATTCTAATCAATGATTTCTTAAGGCTAGACACCTATATGCAACAAGAAAATCACACTTAGTAGTTCCTAAAGGTACTGAATTAGAATTAGGAATTTCTAATTTAGAAAGTTTTTAGGATCTCAAAATGTTTCACGACTGATATACAGTATTTATTTTAAACAGCTACATGAGGGAATCATGTAATTATTCAAGTTCTGTTTGGCTAGAACTTTATTTCCAAGGTGGTAACCATAACTTGATACACTTACAAATGGACAATACAAGACAGAAGCATTGTTCCATGATAAACCTATCTGAGCCTTACTATATAGTTTCTTGCCTCTGAAAAAAGGGATGGGTTTTTTTTCCCCCTAGTTACTACTTTTATTTAGTAAGTGCATCATTGTGCTGGTTTTGGCTTAGGTAGAGTTAATTTTCTTCATAGCAGCTGGTATGGAGCTGTGTTTTGGATTTGTGCTGGAAACAGCGTTGATAGCACAGGGCTGTTCTGGTTCCTGCTGAGCAGCCCTTACCCAGAGCCGAGGCCTTTGCTGCTCCTCACCCCACCCCACCAGCGAGGAGGCTG
>JAVKLA010000014.1:17707270-17720748 GCA_034782735.1 Sagittarius serpentarius | reverse complement strand
CCCCGGCGGCAGGGCCGCGGCCGCGGCGGGCGGGGTGCCCTGACCCGGCAGCGGGGCCGGGGCCTGCCGCCTGCCCGCATGTGCCCGAGCCCCCGTGGGCACCTCGGCGGGTGGTACAAGACCGTGAATAAAGGCCGGGTCCCGTTCTGCTCCCGTTCCGTGTCTGGTTTTGGCCTCAGTGTGGTTATTGAAACGGGGACAAAAGGGGTGTTGGACGGGCCTGAATACTTTCAGTACTTAGTGCAGGTGTTAATAAACGTCGAGAACTAGAAATGAAGAATGAAAAACCGGCAACGTGGTCACATAGGGTGTTTTTCCCTTTCGGGTACTACTTGCTTCGTTTTGGTTGGTAATGGTAAACTGGCAGCTTTGCTTGTAAAATGCAGGACAATCTCTCGCGTCCTAAGGCTTATCTTTCACGTGCTTCAGGAGAGTATATCGTGTTGGAACTCAAATAATACCTTTATTTAAAAGCTTTTATGAGTTCTGAATTTGTATTTTGTTGTTTTTACTATACTAACATTTGTGTAGACCCTTTTCAATCTTTAGGCTTTTTAAAGAATTGACTGTGAAATTGTGCTGTTAGAATGGAACTGGTAATCATCACTTCTGCAGAGGAAACGATCTAGTAGTCAAGCTGAGTTATTTTCTTGAGGATAGACTTGACATGAGTCTAGTCAGTGAGTACAAAAATATTAGAAACTCCAGAGAACATGGAACAAGGGTTATGTATATCCACATGGTAGGTTGCAGAGATGAATTTTTAGGAGGAAGAAAACCAAGCCAACTGTCAGTTCAGGTGCAAGCTGGCTTTCATTTGAAGACCATATTAATTATACCAGTGAGGTGCTGAGTTGAAGTAAATGCACACTGCTTTTCAGCAGATGCCGTAATAAAATAACTTGTTTTGGATCTGACTTGCTTCTGGCCATTACAGGATAAACTTGCATCACCCTGGAATTAGGTGTGTAGATATCAGGGAGAACTGTCTTCACATTTATATGGGAACACTGACCAACTCCCAGCTAGGGCCTTTATGCAGTGTATAAATTAGTTAAAATGTTAGACCTGCTCAGTTTTCTCTAAAAGCTAGGTTGGCCTTTGGAAGAGGTGAGATCACTAGTTCCATTGAATCAGAGAGAAGGTAAGAAATTGTCAAATGACAGTATTTTCTTCTGGCAGTTCTGTGTTTATGGAGTTTTCTTTGAAGCTAAACCTGAAGTGATACTTAGGTTTTCTGGTTTTAAAATTAGGAGGAGTGCACACTGCTCTTTTTCACCCCTTTGTTTTCTTCTTGTTCCTTCCTTTCTGCAGCTGACGTGTATGTATTTGAAATACATCAGCGTGTTTCTCCTCCCAGTAACTTATCTAACCAGGGTTTGTTGTATCTTTCCTAGTAGGTAATGTCTTCTACATTGCTGGTCAGTTTTGTTATCCTCCACTGCATCCTTTTAAACTGGTATGTGTCTTTCTAGAGACAGGGTGCTCAACAAAGACAACAGTACTCTAATGGAGTCTTTTAATACTGGCCAGTGGAAGGACAACTTGGTGTATTTTAAGGCCTCGCTCTTGTCTTTAACTATTAGTGTTTCCTGTCTTTCCCTGTCTTTCAGTGTTTCCAGCATGACAAACGACATGATGATTGTCAGTTGCTGTAGTCTGTATATGTGTTTCTGCAAAACTGCAGCTAATGTGTTGTTTCTTGGCATCCTCTGTTTTTGCAGTTTCTTACTCTTGCTTTAATGTAATATGTTTTACTATCCATGTTGGATATGGATCTTTCAAGATAATTGTAAATTGTAACTTGGGCCCTAAGATAGTTGCAGTCCCTTGCATCTCGGTATCATTTACAGGTTTAGTAAGTGTAGTCTTAACTCTACTGTCAGGAAGAACATTTAGAGTTGAAAAATCTTTTTTTACAGAGTTAACAGAAAATTCATCCTTTGTAAAGTACCACTGTGTATTTCTGCAGGTTCTTGTTAAACTACAACTCTTTCTCTGAAAAAAGTTATACTTTATAAATACTGAACTGAGCTCAGGCTGGTCCGTGTTCTTCTTGTGTTTTTCATTCCTCTTCTCTTAAATAGTCATAGGAGCTACTCTTGGGGTGGGGAGGTGGTTGGGGGAAGGAAAGGCACGTTTTTTGCTGGATAGTTATAATGTAAAGTTTATTTGGAAGCTGTTAAATGTGTGATTAATTCTAGCTCATATTAGTGTTTTGAGTACTGAACAGGTTTCATTTTCCCCCTACAAAATTTGCTGGAAGTCCTCATTTCTCCAAATAACAGCTTAATGTTTTCCTGATAAATTGTTTTTAGTAACAATTGTTGAAGTTGATGTTGAGCACTTTCCAGCCTACGCATTTTTTAATGTTTGGAGAAAGAAGAAAAAACAAAATCTACTCTTCAGTTTAGACAAACTTATCTAATTAAAGCAGCTTAACAAATGACCTGTAATGTGTAGTTGGAAGTCTGTTAGAAATATGAGAGCTGATGTCTGAACTGAGAAGGAAACAAGGGTTGGACCCAGAAATAGATTGAGAGACATTAGGCTCCTAAATCCCAGATTGTAATCCTCAGAATCTCTGTTGTCATCCCACCCTGTAGCTCTGTTTTCAAACAAAATTTTTGTCTATTGTCTCTTGTAGCGGCCAGTAGCAGGTGCTTAGGCAATGTACTGCAAAAAAAAAAAAAAGAAAACAAATACAATGATGCCTTCACTTTTGTATTGCCTTTAAGTAGTCAGTGATTTAAATAACTGATGATCTGCCTCTAAGCTATTGAGTTCAGTGACTACCAAGGCATCTGACTTCTATTAATTCATCTAATCCTTTTTTGAGCATGCTTGAACTTCTGGTCTTTTTGGCATCTTGTAGCAATGAATTCCTAGTTTTAATTATGTTCTACATAGGAAAAGCGTTCCATTTGGTATTGTTTTCACTGTAATATTTAGTTTTATCGTGTATCTCCTTATAAGCAATAGTCAGTCATTCTGTGTTTACCCATTCTTGCTTTTTAAACACGACACATCACAGAAATGAGCAATTTCATGTTTACTGCAAGCACAATCCCTATGGGGATCTACAGTCAGAGCATTCTTTATGTTTATCTCTCTCTGAGGAATTTGCCTCTGTGCAAAGCAATGCGAGTATGTTCTTGTATTGGGTTTAGGAGTTAACTTTCATCATAGCTGTAGTGCTTTAGCTCTGTGGCTAAAAAAGTGTTGATAACACACCAATGTTTTGGCTATTGCTGATCGGTGCTTGCATAGCATCAAGGCTTTCTTTTTCCCACCCTGCCTGCCCAGCGAGCAGGCTGGGGGTGGGCAAGAGGTTGGGTGGGGACACAGGTGGGACAGCTGACCCGAATTGGCCAGAGGGATGTTCCATACTGTGTGTTGTCATGTGCAGAAATTAAACTGAGGTAGAGGAAGAAGGGGCTTTTTTTGACTCCAAGGTGTCTGTTGTTCAGAGATTCGTGGGACAGTCGTCAGCCTGTGGGATGTGGTGAGCCATTTCCTTTCCTTTGCTTGTGTTTGTTTTTTTCCCTCTCCTTCCTCTATTAAACTGTCTATATCTCAACCTGTAAGTTTTCTTACTTTTGCTCTTCCTATTTTCTCCCGTCTCACTGTGGTTGGGGGATGAGCAAGCAGCTGTGTGGCTGCTTGGCTGCTGGCCAGGGTCAACCCATGCCAGCACTTTGCACAGACACCTGAAAACGTGATTGAAGGAAGAAGTAGCAGCATGCTCTGGTTCTGTGGTAACAGTGCTCACTGAATTAACCAGTGGTGTGAAAGATCGCTCTGCCCTCTGTTCCTTGAGGTTTTTCTAGTCACTTGGTATACAATATTCTTCTTGAAGTTGTACACAACTTTGTATAGTTTATTGAAAGTCCATTTGGCTAGGGAGAAACCAAGAAAGACTTAATTAGGGTACAGTGGCTATGCTGGACTGCTTGGGCATTTACCGGTTTGTCCTTGCTGTGAAAGGGCAGTTGGTGTTTTCTGTGTGTTATTCAGTACATTAACGTGTGGACTAGAGTTTGGTGGCTGGCCTCAAGCTGAGCGCATCTCTCCGAGACACAAATTAAAACTCGTGTTCTTCTTCTGGCTTGTTTATCTTGTTGATGCTAGAGAAGAGTATCTTTAACAGGAAGGCAGAGAATGTTTTATGTAACTGATATTTTAGGGAGAGAAAAGTTGCTAGCTCTCCCTTTTCATTGTATGCTGAGTTTAGGATCGTAGCTTAGGGATATGGATTATACATATCCCTAGACTTTCCCGTCATTTGTTCTATGGCATGTATTTACCCTGAGCCATCTGTTACTTTTGTTTGCCCAAAGGCATGTTGGAAGTTTGGCCTGAAAAATAAACTGAATCTGATACTACAGGCCTGAATCTTAATCATAAGCTGGTCATACAGTAAGAACAGATGATCATGGAATGATGGGTTGGTGATTGAAGCATTTATCAGGTGATTTGTGGAGTAAATTTCAGTTTTCCAGTTGTAAATCAGATTCTGAGGAAGTTGTGAGAATAAGTAGATGAGTTTGTAGAGTAGTGACTTACTTGCATGTGTTCAGATATTCTTAAAACATAGACAGAAACTGTCTAAAACAGAAAGCACACCTTTCTTTGAAATTGGTGAAAACTGCTGAACTGAGTTGCTTAGTGAGTCTGTATTTGGAAACTGGATTCTGATTAGTTTGTTCAAGAAATGTGAAGGCATTATTCTTAGCTGCTACTCTAAGGGGGAACAATTTGTCCTCTTCTTGAACGATTAGGGAAGAGTAAAGAGGATCTCTGAGTTCTCTTCCATTTCTTCCAGGAAATGTATTATTTGTGGTGAGTTGACTGCAGCCAGCAGCCAAATGCCCACCCAGTCTCTCACTCACTCCCTTCTGATGTGAGACGGGGAGAAAAGAGATGTGTAACAGTTGCTTGGGAAGACAAACACTATAAGCATGGATGTCCCCCCTCCTTCCTTCTCCTTTCTCGAAAAAGTTTTTATTGCTGAGCATGGCATCATATGGTATAGAGCTGTGTTGCCTCTGAAGCATGAATATAAATAAAATGCTTGGTTATGTATTTTTCTTGTTAGTGTGGCATTTTTGTTTATGGGGAGTGTTTAAAAGCTGATTCTATAAATCTGAACAGTTTGTATATCTGCCATGCTGTATACTCATGATGCTTGTTCAAAGGCTTTTAATTCTTAAATAGGAGACTCTTGACTAATATGTGCGTATTTCTTAGCTTACAGTACAATTTTTCTAAAACAAGTTATAAGAAATTTTACATACATTCTAACAGAATATGACTACATTTCTAGAAATGTAACCAGTTAAAAAATTGCACAACTGGAAGAAATCCTGCTTTAACCTCCTCAGATTACTGGAGACATAATGTGGCGATTTTCCTTTTCATATCAGCCAAGAATAGTAATATTATGCCTCAATTTTTGTTCTCCTCCCCATTTTCTCATGGAATAAGCACTCATTTCTGATGTTTACAAGCTTTGTGAAAAGACAGTTAGGGGTTTCCTCACCGTAGGAAACCATACAGGTGTTTTTCTCAAAGTATGCTCTTGCATGTATTGCCAATACTATAGGCAGTCAGCCCAGGAAGGGTGGGCAGCAGCTGTTAGTTTTGATTCTAGTTTGCACGCATTGTAATATTACAGGAATGCAGCACTGCTTTTTCTTTTAAAGTTCTAATTCTAAACTGTAATAATAATAAATTATCAATTAGGAAGCTGTTATTTGCTGGTCGTCAAATAGCTGATGATCTGTTTGAAGTGCCTGTGTGGCATGTGAGCTCTGAAGAAAAGACAAGGGACTCTGTCTCTAATAATATTACTTTATGGGACTATGTGTCTATTCAGTAGTTGAGTGTTGTCTAAATGTATTATTAATTAACTTTTTTTTTTCTTGGTGGAAGGGCCTACTGTAAAGGAAGTAGGCATGTTTTCAGGCTATAGGGATATACTTAAAAAGGTGCTCCTTGTATTTTTTTTTCATAGATTTTTAGGCTGAAATTTTGGGCATTTTTTTCCCCGACATCCTACCAATGTTAAATAACAGATTAGAATAATTTATATTTAAGGCAAATCAAAAGTGGACAGTTGTCTGCCTTGGGACAACTTCTGGTATGTCTGTTACAACCTTGGGTTTCTTTACAACTGTACTTGCAGGGGAGGAGGTAGTATTGCCTCCAGGCAGTAGGAGGAAGGTCTGAAGAAGGAGGCACCCCCAAAGGTACCTGGAAGGCCAGGGTGGTTTGGACTGCGCTTTCAGCTCTTCCTCAACTGGAAAAGCTTGTCTTGATATGTTGATTTTTGGGAATCTGTATGCATCTTCCCTGTGCTTCAGTATTTGACCGTGTTATGTCAAACAGCGAGCTCTCTTTTGAATGCGGCTCCATTTGCTTTTCTGATAGGAAATACAAACTCACATTTTTAACCCCTGAGCTGAACTGAACCGAACCTTCAGTGTGCTGTGACGTGGATCCAGTAAGAAAGGGCTGCTAGACCATGAGGGGTTCAGTCATGTGGACATACCTTTGGAAATGTATTCAAATAAGCTGACAGAGACTTTTAGGAGGAATGTTAGAAAGACCGAGGGGTAGCATAGTGCTAATGAAAATAGTTGTCTTATGGAAGACACTGGTCATCGGCAGAGATGATCAGTAAGTCATCTGACTTAGAAGACTAGCTAGAAGTCACTTTAAAGAGAAGGCGCGTCAGGATTCCTTGTTAGCTGTTTTATGCAGAAAGCCAGAATAAGCTATCCAGTAATTGACACCCCCTCAGAATGCCAAAGTGTGGTCAGAAAACAAAATTAGTAGGATTTGTCTGTTTTGTGTTGTGTAGACCTGTATGTTTTGTGTATGCCTTACAGTTTGGGGAGTTGGGAAAGGTTATCTTGGTTATTTTGTGTTCCTAGAGAGTTTTGCTAAAAAGCATGAAGCTCTGTGTATTGTTAAATGTTTTGCATTTGTGCGGTGGGGTTTTGGTAGCAGGGGAGGGGCTGCAGGGCTGGCTCCTGTGAGAAGCTGCCAGAAGCTTCCCCGGCTCCAAGTCAGACCTGCCTCTGGCCAAGGCCAAGCCCATCAGCAGTGGTGGTAGCACCTCTGGGATAATATATTTAAGACGAGAAAACACCTGCAGCAGGGGAGGAGACTGGGATTTGAGAGAAACCCCTACCCAGACCCCGAGGTCAGTGAGGAAGGCGGGGAGGAGGTGGGCCGGAGGAGGGGGTGGCCCTGCAGCCCCTGGGGAGAGGGCAGGCTGTCCCCCCACAGCCCATGGAGGGGAGCGGGGGAGCAGGTGCCCACCTGTAGCCCAGGGAGGACCCCACGCCGGAGCAGGTGGGTGCCCCCCAAGATGGCCGTGACTCTGTGGGGAAGCCCGGGCTGGAGCAGCCAGTGCCTGAAGGGCTGGAGGCTGCGGAAAGGCCCCACGCTGGAGCAGTTCATGGAGAACTGCAGCCCGTGGGAGGGACCCCAGGGTGGAGAGATTTGTGGAGAACTGCAGCCCGTGGGAGGGACCCCAGGCCGGAGCAGGGGCAGAGTGAGGAGTCCTGCCCCTGAGGAGGAAGGAGCAGGGACAAGGTGTGAGGGACTGACCCCAGCCCCCATTCCCCATCCCTCTGCGCTGCTAGCGGGGAGGAGGGAGAGAAAACCAGGAGTGGAGTTGAGCCCAGGAAGGAGGAAGGGGTCAGGGAAGGTGTTTTAAGATTTGGGTTTACTTCCCTTTATCCTTGTTCTGATTTGATTGATAGTAAGTTAAATTGTTTGGTTTTTTTTTTTTCCCCCAAGTTGAGTCTGTCTTTTGCCCATGACTGTAATTGGTGAGTGATTCCTCCCTGTCCTTGTTTTGACCAGTGAGCTTTTCATTATATTTTCTTGTCCCCATCCCACCATGGGTGGGAGAAGTGAGCGAGTGGCGTTGTTGTGCTTTGTTGCTGGCTGGGCTTAAACCACGACACGAAATCATGATGTTTCTCAGGAAATTAGGAGTTACTGAGGACTGAGAGTCTTTGGCAGTTTGGTACCACCACATTGGTAAGAAAAGTTGATGCAGACTTTTAGGAGTAATGTTAGAAAGATTGAGGAATAGCATAGTGTGAAAATCTACTCGAACTTTGCAAAGTTTAAATATGTATATTTCATGTATTGATACAGGAATTAAATGCAACAGCCTAGTAACTAATGTTCAGGGGATGCTTATCTGTGACATTTATTAGCATCGTCTTAGTATATTCAGAATTTAAAAAATTCTTAGATGAATTTTGCTTAAAATGCACAGCTTTTGGCTCTCAATTGCTGTGTATTATTGGGAAGGTATTTACTATATCTTTGCAACGGAGTGTGCACATGATCATAATGTCCTGATGAGAGTTTTCCTTGATATTAGTTGGAAGGCTTGCCCTACTTAATGAATCTTAATTGTCTTGAGCGTTCATGGATGTTACTAACTAGAGAGTTTTCCTCAAACTCTGTCATGACTTTCTAACTCCTTCCCTACTCAAAAACTCTGACAGGTTTCAAACAAGGTACTGAATGGTAGAAAAAGGGTAAGGACATTTTTTAGAAAATACTATGAACATTAATATGAAAATTCCATGAATGCAATAAACCCAAATGTTGCTAGATATAGCAAACACTTAAAATTACACAATACACTTGCATTATTTTAATGAAATTGATGCAGTTGTATGGACAATGACAAATGGTTATTCTTATTTCTATGTAATGGGTCATTTTCTACATATTTCTGTGTTATTTATTGCAACCATTGATAAAAATTCTGACTCTCACAAAAGTTGCAGGAAATAGGATGAGTTAGTTTATAGCTGATAGTTTTGGGAACTTTTCATTTGGTGATAGCCAAAGTTGGCCAGAACCCTTGTTTGTTTTGAAGGGCAGTTCCATATTTTTAGTACGTGGCAATTAAATTAGTTTTATTGTATGTTACCGGAAGCACTGTAGAATCTAAGGCTTCAAGTGCTCTAAAATTCTGCGTATTTCTGTTCTGAAAAATAATTCTGTTGTTTATTTTTAAGTACTTGCATATTTTTTGTTTCAGATTACCAGCATTACCTCTGTTATTACCAGTTTTATTGATGAAATTGCTGAACACAAAAGAATATTTAGTATTTTCTCTAAATGAGAAATCCTGCTTCACTGCTTTCATAGAACAATTGTTCTTTAAGATTAAAAGTGAGTCTTGGCCTAGGTTGTACTGTGCTTATACAGCTACTGTGCATTGTCTGCTATATGCAGTGATTTTCTTAACCCTAACTAATTACTAAAGAAGTCCTCGAGAAGGACTCTTGATGTTTGGTAAGACAGTTAATTCAGAACTGACATCCTGTTTTTCCAGGTGACATGAATGTTGCCGATGACTTTTCTGTGAAGAAAAGAGTTTGTTTTACACCAGGATGAATAAAGCACAAATTTTTGTGATCCACTTCTGCTGACGCTCATGACATCTGCCATTTTACTTACAAGTCAGTGCAGTTCTTGGACATAGTTTTTGATAATGAATTCAGCAGAGTATAAAATAGTAATGTCATAAAGTACCAGAGGCAGTGTTATTTAACCAATTAATGAATCCTTGATTCTGGTTTTGGCGGTGTTAATAGCAACACAACTCATCCAGTCAGTATTACAACTTCAAAAAGACATTCTCCCATGGTTAACTTTACTATTGTCAAATGAATCTCAGGAATATATTTTCCAAGTATATATGAGTTTCACCAGTGATATAGCTGCACACGTACACGGAAGACTTACTTTTCTTTCAGATCAGTTTGTAAAAGTCACTTGTGGTCCTGGACATATATATGCAACAGTGTGGTTGACTAGAGGTGTTACAGAGTGTTTGCTGCTTTGGGTTCCTAAGGCTGCTGGTGCTGCCTCCCATGTTTGTACAGGGGTGCATTAGCTGCGTGGCCATGCAGTCCCTAGGTCTGGGAGGAAGCTTCGTGCTTTAGGGACACTTACATTATATGTCCTGTTTATTGTCTCTTATGAATGCAGTAGTCTTAAAAATAATGGCAACTGATACATAATGAAAGGTTATGTGCCTCTTAAAAACTATTTTTTAGACCATAATACTTCTTTATTTTAGCTCTACCCTGTTTCAGAAACATTCCCAAACTTATTTTGGGAATCTTACAGGATGAATTAATGAGAAGTAAGGGAGCAATTGTACTTGTACGACCTCTCCTTTGTGACTTGAGTAATAGTGTACAGGCAGGGTCTTAAGGATTAGTGTACCTGGCTTAGTCTTTTGTTTTATTGCATTTGAGATCCTTCTTAAATGCTAAAATAGGTTACGTTTTTCTTGAAAGGAATGGTTTGTGCTTCCTTCAAAAGCATTTGGGGGAGATGCTCCAATTCAGAATGATTCAGTTCCAACAGTAAGGCCTATTGAAATCATATTTCGAAGGAAATCAGAGTTAATTATGAAGGATAATAATGGTATTGAGTGGATAATAAGCAACCAGTTATTTAGAACTGGGAGATAATACAGTACTTGAGGCATTTGTTTAGTTGTCGGTAAACCTGGTGATTCAGGTGCTTAAACATATCTGTTGCCAATTTAAAAACCTCCCAGAATTACGCTGTGTATCCAGCTACAGTTTTAGAGGATGTGGGCATTTCATAGGACCTGTGTCACATCTACTGGTCTATGCAAATATCTTTGATATTATAAAGGGTCTCAAATGCCACTAGACACTGCTTAGAGACTAAATCCCACCCAGGTGCCTGCCGTAGGGGAATCTTGAATCTTCCTGCATGATTCAGGCACAGGTCTTGAGAAATGTTTTCACATTGTTGGTTTTCTATCCAAAATCACAGCTGATTTTGGAGAGAAAAATGTCAGTGCACATGCCTAAATACCTTGAAGGAAATGGGCTTTAGGCTTTGTGTGGTACTTCTCTGTCTATAAGCATAGTGGTGTCTGCTTACGTGTACGTTGTAAACATAACCACAATAGACAAGTGAGGTGCTCTCAAATTAAATAGATATGAGTCAATAGAGTTCTTGGGGGCAGTATTCAGAATGCGAATTTTCCTGTACAGATTCCGTGGTAACTTAATTGGGATGTGTGTTTGGGGTCAAGACGAGAATAGTAGACCTTCTAACACACGATGTGTCAAATTTACTCTTTAATGAAGCTGAAGACTTTGTTTCTGCTTTCCAGTCTTGTTTCCAATTGTTTAGGAGCTCAACCTTAGGCCTGGCTAAAAGCAGTCTTTATGTTCGTTACTTTTTAAGATTAATCTAGACAAGGTAGGCAAACCTTGGGAGTATGTGTAGGGTTTGTATCTCCAGTTATGCTTTAGGGACCAGGCTTAGGAACAGGTGGTTCCCCCCCACCTCCTAAGGTTCAGGGGCAGGTGTGAGTGCTGAGTTTTTGGGAATAGTTTCCTCCAGCAGGCATGGACAGATGCCGTTTTCACAACAAGCAGTGGCAAAAAAGACATTCCTCAGCGCTCAGTTTGAAGTGGTCAAATGGTCCAGACTATCCCAAGGTGTATTTGTAGGACTGAATATTTTAGTGTTGTAAGAGTGGAGATGGAAGGGAGGGAGTGTTGGAAAGGAGAAAAATTAATGTTCTGTTTCTTGAGCACATTGTTCAGTTAAATTCACTGATAATGAACAGAAGCTGTATGGTAGCTTTTCTATTTCTGTAGCATCTGCTGAAGGTTTATTATTTAAATGAAGTTACATTTGTCCCTTCTCTTAAGCAAACCCATACTAGTCAAGCTTGATCTGAAATATAAAAAAAAAAATTTAGTTAGTTATTTCCTTCTGTGGAGAATTCCAAAGCAGAATTAACTAAATTATGAATAAGATGTACCTACCATGAATGTATAACTTAGGTATCGTAATTGTAGTAATTGGACACACAGTTTGCTATTTTGCACTTTCAGATGTACGTCTGTTAAAATAAATGTCTCCTTTTGGTCTTACTCATTTTATGCTGTTGAAGAAGCTAGAAGATGAAGTCGAAGATGAAGAATTGCTTTCCTTCTGTTAGTCCCATTTCACTTGAAGAGTCATTTGGACTTTGTTTTCTTCTGTGTACTAAACATAAGAAACATTTCTCAAAAGAAAATAAAAAGCAGAGCCTGATCTTAGTTGTATAGCAAGTTCATGAGCCAAGCTTAATTTATCTTGTCTTTTGGAAGCTAATTATTCAATTAACTTTACCTGCTTCCTGAACTTTGTATGTCACAAGAGTAAGCTTCTATTATATGCATTGGTATTTCAGTTAAAGATATTTTAGATTATCCAAAAGTGACCTTCTTATTATAGATTTATTATTAAAAGAAGTTAATAAAAAACTAAAGTAATATTGTTGCCCTGCCAAAGTAGAGGTCCAGTTTATTAATTTCAGTGGTATTAATCTCAGTCATTATCTCTTCTGCTCATGGGCTGTTACTAACTAATTCCAAAAAAGGTATTTGGATTTTCACTGTATGTGATTGTTGTCTATGTCCAGGCATAGCTATGTATTACCCTTGAGAGATGGACCTGACTGCACACTGAAGCTTATACTATTCCTGATAATTCCTCACGTTAATCTGCCTTGGTTGCATAAAAGCGCTCGCACAGGTTTGTATAGATAGTATTTAACAAATCTTTCTAGAAGAGCAGTAATGTGATGATTTTTACCTCTTGCACAATTAAGTTACACTTAAATGCTTCTTGTGTAATACTGTTAGCTATATCTGTGCAAGAACATTTTTCAATATGATTATTTTCTGCTTCTTGCTTTTCTTCTTGGTTTGCTGAAGGATTATGACATGTAGATGCATCCATTCTCTCCCCTTACATAATGTAAGGTCAGTTCACCCTCCCAGATCAATTTCACTAATGTTTTGAAGTGAAGTGTTGTGGGAAACCACCTTCTGATCTTCTGAAGGGGCTAATGTACCTGTAAACTGTTCTGGGAGGGGGCGAGGGGATGGATGACCAAGAAACAACTCCCCAGCATGGTTTAGGAGCAGTGCTAGAATGGGAAAGCTTGTTTAGGTAAGCTTTTCTTGTGGCCACCTTCAGACTTTTTGCAGTCTTTGGTATGGTAATCAACTGCGGAAGTACAATTAAGCCCAGAGACAGAAAAGTGGATGAATACCTGTTGAGAACTACAAGGGCATTGCCAGGGTGTGCAGAGATGCAGTTGGAAAAGAAAAAGCTCAGCTTGAATTGAAACTGGCCAGAGATGTCAAAAACTACAAGAAACGGTTCTTCAGGTATGTAAACAACAAGCAGAAACAGAAGGAAAATGTTGGCCTGCTATTAAACAGGAGAGGTGCATTAGTCATCGATAAAGCGGAAAAGGCAGAGGTTCTCAACACTTTCTTCAGCTCTGTCTTGACCTGCGCTGTTGGGCCCCAGGCCGTGGGAACAAAAATCCAGGTTGATGCAAACACAGACCCACCGTCAGTGAAGGAAGAGTTGGT
>JAVKLA010000014.1:17688294-17706447 GCA_034782735.1 Sagittarius serpentarius | reverse complement strand
AGCTGGACGGGGTGCTGGGCGATCCTGTCTAGACTCTGCTTTTGCCATGGAAGGTTGGACCAGATGATCCTTGAGATCCCTTCCAACCTGGTAGTCTATGAAGATTACTTTTTATCACAGATTTTGTAATGTTTGAAGGTTTGCTTTGAACTGCACAGAATGTTATTTTTAAATCAGACTATGCACAGCAGATAAATACTGATTTTCTTCTGTTCATGCCTTCCCATTAGAGCTTAGAAGAAAGAGAAAAGCTTTTGCTAGTGTGTTTTCTGCTACAGGAAGCCTATTATGCTTGCTGATTATTACTTGCACAAACTTTCATTCCCAGGTAGTTACCCAGTTGTACTTCTGTGCAGTAACTTCAGGTTGTTTATTCCCTTAAAATTTTTTTTGTGAATTTTTAGCAAACTGTTGTAAACAGTTCTTTTACCTCCTGAAGTTGAGTTGCAAAGAATGTGGCAATGCCATCTCTGTGGCCAGTAGCGATTGTCGGAGGGTTTATCCTTGGGTGTGCTTGCTGTTCACTACAAAGATGTGTTACAGAGACTTTCTTATTCCCATCTGAACAAGTACTCTAGCATGGTCTTACCACAGCAGTTATGCAATTATGTATTATGTGTGTATTATTACAGCAGTTATTTTTGCTGAAGTGCATCCCACGTCCTCTCAGCCATCCTCAGTGACATACCACATGCATTACTTAGCTGTCGTTAGTGCAAACATTTTTTCTTTCTCTTGTCTATTGTTTTTCATCCTCCCTTTACTTGCTTTGGACACTTACATCCCTATTTACCTTCCATATATGTCCTGCCTTTTCTTCAGTGACAAACTTTTCTGGAATGGAGAAGATGAACTCCCTGGTGTTGTTTTCAACCTGTGTTGATGGCATGGTGGGAAAGAGAGGCATAGGGAGCCCCCTATTAAGCTAAAGCAAAACCAAACGCACACTCCCCCCAACGCCTAGCGTTATAGTGAACATAGATGTCATGTATGTTCCAGTTGGGGATTTGCTTATAGTACAGCTCCACATCAAAGGCAAGTTTTTTAAGTCTCTCTTGCTTCGGATGCAATTTGTCTATTGCTGCAGAGAATGAAAAAGTTACAGTGATGGTGTGTAAAAATGCAGACATTTCTCGGTCTAACAATTGAACTGTGTCTTACGTTCTTGGAAAAGAAAGCTGAGTTATTCTGAAAAAGTTGTTTCAAAAATATTTTTTTTTTTTTTTTTGTTTTAGAAATGACAGCTATCCTTACTAGTGATCTCAAAGCACATCTAAAATTAACACATTATTGGGCCAAGCCATGTTTGTTTGGCATCACACCAAAACAATATTGGGTGTAATCACAGGAAATGCCTCTCTAGCTGATGCTAGCAGGAACAGTGTTAGGCAGCTGGTATTTAATCCCATGTAAGATTGTGAGAGAGAGAATCTGGAAAGGGTTAATACTCTATTGAATGCATGGCTTGCAATTCCATTATTTGTTTTTTAGGGTTATTTTTGGTTTAGTGACATGTAATTAAGCTCCTGAAACTGTCTCTTAAATGAAGGATGGTGCGCACAGTCACTGTTATGCCTCCTCATTATGCTGAAGCATCTGTTTTAATTTTGGTATTCATTGAGATGAATACTATGTATCAGGAAGTTACTATTTCTTCCTGAGTACATATTGCTTAATCTTGAGGTCTCCCTTTCAAAGATTGCTGATCTCCAGTCAAGACCGGGTCAGTATTCGACCCAGACAACTTGAGAGATTTCCAGTGTGATGTCTGAGCCTTTTGCAGAAAATTAGATGTCTGAAAGTGTACAATTGTTACTTTATCATATAGCACTGCTTATAAAGGTGCAAAATACGAAGTTGGAAAACATTAATATTGTAGTATTTTGCTTTGGCCGGCTGTGTATGATTGATGTCCCAGACATTATTAAACCACTATTATCCCTGGCTGTCAACTTTGATGCTAGGTGCTGTGTTTGTACTGTTTGCATCAAACATGCTTGGATAAGAAGTTTAAGTGAATCTAATACAAATGTCCCCATTGTTATAAAATAGCTTTTTCATCTAATGCTTTTATTTGTTTCTTTAAAATGGCAGTGAGCAATACACACCAAATAGGATGTAGCATTTTTTTAAATACTGAAATGTATTTGTAAATAAAATAGGAAGTTTACCTTTGTGTTAATGAAGCTGCTGAGGTTAATTGTAGCAGTTCTAAAATGTGTTCATGTCACTAGAATTTAAAATACTTAGGGCTTTATTTATTTTTATTCCTCTTTCATAGTAGTGTAAAGAAGTAAAATATTCTTGGTGTGGATATATTTAAAATGTCTTAATGTGTCCTCATGGTCTTGCTGCTTTTGTGTTTGATTTAGATAATGCTGTGCTAACATTTATTTTAATGTTTTTTAAATATATTTAAAGTGCAAAAAGCTACTGCACTGTCCCTTTATTTTTTGTATTGCCTTATGGCTGGGATATCTTTTGCCTTTTTAGCTTCCTTTTCATTTGAAATGTTTCTACTTTCACAAGTGAAATTGAAAATGACATTTGATCCCAATACTTATGTGGTCAATAGCAACCTGCTATTAATTGCCAATGTCGAAAGCCTCTTTATAGTGTTCTTTGATTAGATTAGTAACTGGTAATAACTTCTTCAGGTTTTATAAATGAGAAGTTTACATAAACAGCAAGAAACTTCTTAATAGTTTAAAGAATTACAGGCAATATAGGCAAAACCTTGTAACATGGCTTAATATTCCTTAAATAGTTTAAACAAAATGACTGTTGTGTGGTTTTAAGGGACCTGTAACAAGTTAAATACTGGAGGCTACAGAAGCTGGTACTGTAGGATAGCGTAACTGCAAATTTTACCTGTGATTCTGTTAATGCTATGTTATTCCATCATTTGTAAGTAAAGAATGATTTGTGTTCAACTTGAAAATTGAGGTACCAGATTTGATCGGTGCCTTTCTCTTAGCCCTAGTGGGCAGCTGTCTTGTTTTGTTAGACAATATAGGAATTAAGTAAATTTAAAAGTCCATCTCTTTGACCATAATCTCTCTAATATTTCAGTGGAGAAGAGAAAGATACAATTCTGTTATTTGCTTATAGGAAAAAATATAGGAAGGCCAGGAGTGGGAGGAAAACTTTAGTAGTTGGTGAAAATAACAAGTGGAAGACCTCTCTAGTAATGTTTGTTACCTTTGTAATATTGCTAGTGGGTTTTTTTATATGTTTCAGTTTAATGAATAAAAACCTGCTGAGATTATGATCTATGTTTGCTGTTAGGTTTACTTTCAAACAATAAAGTTTGAATGGTTTCATACCTGAATTCTGAGTATAATCTGCTTTTATGTTTTACTTGCATCAAAAGTTTCAATGTTAAAATCACACTTGCTTTTAAAAGAAGTAAAACAGGCTTTAGAAGTTATTTCCTCTCTTTTTCGCAAAGCTTTAGAAAGGTGGATATTGCTCATTCTGCTTTACAAACAGGCGCTTGGTGGAAAGTTAAGGATTTTTTTAAAAGAGGCAGGAAATCTGAGATAGTTCTAGGAACTGTCAAACTTCAGTTCCTTTTCCTAACAATCATTAGCAGAATGGGCCCAAATTGTCCTTACTTGATTGAGGGGGAGAGATATTTTTACTATGTACAGTTCCGCTGATCTTAAGGTTAAATTCCCATTCCACTTGTCCCGCTACAAACATGAAATAAGATGGTACCAATTCTCACGCCTTTTTCTCAAGGGGGAACGGGCAGAAGAATGGCAAAGCTCATCTTGCATTTCTGTATGTGGTAAATAGGATTTAATCGCTGCTGCCTTTTAGGTCGTTGTTCCAAAACCAACAGATCTTAGCAGGATCATTTGGTAGTACAGATGTTTCAGATCAAGCTGTGGGCAAACAGATATATTTCTGTCAAATCAGAAGGAATTAGTTACCCTTACGGTGGCTGCAGGAAGACGAGCAGCAGCTGATCTACTCTAAAGGCAGTGTGATGCAGGCAGGTATCTACATCAGCAGGCTTTATGTGAAAGCAGTAACTTGTTTTTTTAAAACAAATGTAAATTTATGCTGCATCTCATAGGGCCACAGCATTTTTGACCCAGTGTTTAGAGCTGGCTCTACTACGTTGTGGAATAATAGTGTAAGATCATAAATTTTGCCGTGTGTTTCATGTTAACAGAGTAATTGCACCTGTCCCCTGCTTTCTAATTGATGGCTATTTTTGTTTTCTTGTGGTGCCCTTGTGAGGGTGGGTGTCATGGACCAGAAGTGGGGTTTGCCTATAAATGAGATGCAGAAGCCTTGGGCAGCTGCCCTGCTAAACCAGCCCCCTCAGGGACCGGCAAGTTCTGAAAGAACGTAGGCATGTGTGGAGCAGCATTTATTAGTACCAGCTCGACTGTAAGGCTTTGGGACTGGATTTGGCTCTTTGGCCAAGCCTGTGGTCAGGGAGGTGTGCCCTTACTTGTCCTCTGGGGTTCCAGGTTTTTTATTTCAGAAACTGTTAAAAACTTGATGAATAAAGGAGGAAGAAACACTCCTTTAAAATTCAGTTTCGTAACAAATGGGCCTGCTGGAGATGCTTTAAAATCCTAAAAGTGTTTATGAGAAGTGAACTTTTTAAGAGTGGGTTCGAACTTCCATAGATTACTGTCCGTGTTATTTCAGAAAGGACAATTAAGACGATAATATTACAATTATGTTGTTATATGGTATTGTAAAGGACCATAATTCTGTAGAAGAAGGTATTCAAGTGTAAGTATAAAATAAATAGGCAAAATGGAGTGCTTTTTAACAGCTAATGGCAATGCTGTCATTGGAGCAATATGAGAGTGATTTGCCCTTTTTGTTGGGTTCAAACAAAAAAGGTTGGGTTAGAGTCCTTCAAATTCTGGACACGTTACCTCCCTTCTGTAATGGTGGCTGTAATGTTCACAGGCTGTTTTCACCAGGAGCTATGCTGGTATGAATTATATATCACGTATCCACTGAACATCTCAAAACTGCAGTGTTGCTTGGCTCTGTTTCTAGGCTTGAATTTGAACATGTCCTCTCTGCACCCTTCACAGTTGAAGATTTTGTATTTCCGCATTTATAACAGTTGTCTCTAAAATATCAGCTGTTGTGATAGCTTTTCTCAAAAGCATCTTAATGCAAGGTAGGAAAACAAGCAGACCTGACAAGTCAGTGACATTTCTCTGTCTGTGACTGGAACGCTGCATCTGGATTTGATTTTGTGCTGTATTGCAAAGTTGATAACTAAAATACAAATGCAGTCATTAAATGAAGAAAAATGTTAAGGATAATTGGATTAAACCAGAGTTCTGTACAGTATATGACTGTGGGTGGAAAAAAGTAATTTTATTAACTCTCTTTTAAGTTATTTAAATTCTGGATGGCTGATGGTCTTCAGGCATGCTAGAATGATGCAGATCATTAGGTTTGTAATGGTATCATTAATTGTTTCAAAAATCATCTAAATCTGTATCTATCTGCTACCATCAGAAACTGTAGCTGTGCCACAGAGTTCATTAAACAATTCATCTGTGGGCACCTTTTGAAATTAAACAACTTTGAGAATAGTTTCAGTAAAAGGCTTGGAACAAGTACAAGTTCAGATGGAGAACAGCTGTGTTTTGCTGTATAGATGTGAGTTTTTCACAGAGGAAATAAGAGCATGCAGAAATAGGCTGTAGTCCTGGAGAGTGCCCTGCACTGTGTTAAGTGTGTGTGTTTACGCTCCCAGTTGTGAGATGAAAACAGGCTTTTTTCAGTTTCCCGGTAGCCCTTTTATTCCCTTTATCTCTTATAATAGTTCAGTGCTATGTGTGTTACGATCCTTTTTTCCTGTTGTAATTTTCTTTGCCTGTTTTGCTGGTTAAAAATGGCTAAGTGGTTGTCCAGAAGGATGCCCTTGCATCAGCGCCGGAAGCTGTTAATGACCTGAAAGCTGCCAGTGTGGGCTGGTTCTGAGGAAATCTTCCTGTAGGTTGTAATCACGTACTGCTGTTGGGAGCTAAAGTTCAGTTACATGGATTTCACTATAACACTCGTGTTAGTGGTGCTAAAGGAGTAATTGCCACTTTGCCTCATTGCTGGTAACTTTTCCTTAGGGAGGAGAGAAGAAGAACCTGCCGAGTGACCTCTGCGTGTTACCATGTCTTGCCTGTTCTCTGTCCCTTTCACCTCCCTTCTACTGAATCTTGATTATCAGCATTTTGAGATATTTTTTTTTTTAACCTTGTTTAATTGAGGTGCCAGCCAAGTTCTGCTTGCTCAAAAAGGTCTTTCAAGTTTGTGATGCAAGTTTGTATTTATAGCATTAACAAAGCCGTGTTACTTGTTTTGTTCTCATCTAGGTGCTTGAACTGGGATTTGATTTCTCATCCTATGGATCACTGAATGAGTAACAGATGGCCTTGCCTCGTCTTACAGGAGCTTTGCGCTCCTTTTCAAATGTCACTAAACATGAGGATTACAGTGAAGAATTAGCTGACTTAACGGTAAAGATTTTTTTTTTTTCCCAAAGCATAATTGTAAAGTATTAGTGTGCATATAGTACGAGTTGTTCGCTTTCTTCATTTGCTATTTTATAAGAGCAGGCAAGCAAGACTGAGCAGAGCGTGTGTAGTTTCCTGTGCATTCCTTCATAGTGTCCTCACTCAAAGTCAAATTTGCTGTCACTTTGTGATTCATGCTAGGCCCTTACAATCATGACGTGCTATATGGTGGATAGGGTTGCTTGGCTGTGTTAGTACAGTCCTGTTATTTCATCTTTCAGGAAGTTAAGTCGGGCTGGGCTGGTGTGTTTTTAGCTCTGAGCTTACGCAGAACTGAGGAGCGAGACATTTCCCTTTGAGTATTAAGTTCACCTTGGACTCTTGTTGGAGGATGTTTAGAATAAATTTAGTGATACTGAATTTAGGTACTTCTCCCCCAGGAAGTAACAGATTAAAGCAATAGATGCATTGTGGGAACCTGTAATGTGAAATTAATTTGGAATCTTGGGAACTGTAAATTTCAAGTTGCAAGACTTTGGCTTTACAGACAACTATGCCTTGGAAGGATTAAAGTAGTGAGGGAGCATGTGTGTGTGTATCCTACTTCTTCCTTACACTCAGGAAGGAGTATAAAGAACAGGTAGTAGAGAAACTGCTTGCAATCGTTACTACATCCTGACTGAAGGAAGGCAATTGGAAAGAGTTGGTTTTATCTGGTGTTTAATTTTTAAGAAACCTCCATATAGTAATTTGAAATAAATAAAAAAAACCCCAAATATTTTGCATTTTCAGATGAAAAGATTAAAACTACATGAACAGTTGCTGAAGTCTGATCTTACTTGGAAGAAGATAATAAAGTTTGTTGATGACAATTTGGACAAAAAAGAACACCAAACTGTAAATGGTGATTTAAAAACTATATTACAAGCTGCAAAACAAATAGGTACGTTTTCATTCTTTAGTAGTCTAATAATATACTCTTTTTTTGTTTGGTTGGTTGGTTTTTTTTTCAAGCTGCTTTCTGCCTGCATACTTTGCATACTGGTACAATTTTAGTTCTACCTTGATGCCAGGTTTGCCCTGAAATATCTTTGAAACTGCACTTAATCTAATATGTATATGCACAATTTGGTCTTCTCTTTTAAATATTATTCCGTTGTTATATCGATATTCTTGCTTTTTGATAGTATTGTTGTGTAGCGTGTGATATGGTTTGCGATCAACCTTTAGTAAGCAAAAGCAACAGCTTCTTTTGGAAGGGCAGTACTCTGAGAGAAGAACAATCTTGGTGTTACTTGCCTTAATTCCATGTAATTGGTACCATGAAAAATTGGACTGCTATTTGAGCAGATAAAAATGTAAAAATGTTTTCTGCTGGAAGTGTTTGGTGTTGAGGAGAGAAATAAATAATAAATTTCAGTCATCTGGAATTAAACTTTTAAAACTGAACTACATTATGGCAAAGGAAGTGTGAAAATGTAGTTTTCATTGGAAACTTAGTTTTTCATCAACAGACTAAAACTAATTTAGCTTGTGCTGTTAGCAGAATTTAACTTCATCAGCTCAAACTGAGCACGTGGCTCAAGCCCTAGCTGCCACATATTTAAGATTTTTCATTTCAATCGAAGAGGTGTATTTTTCTCCTTTTCTGATTGTTTCAAATATCTTGAATAGAACCCAAAATTAATATTTGCCGGTTTTTTGGCATTATAGATCAGAATTTTTTATCACAATACAAATGTTAACCTGCCTCACTAGTGTTTCTATTTCTCAACAGTTCTTTTGGAAATAACTAGCAAATTGAGAAAGAAACAAATATCTAAACACAAGACTTTCAAAAACGGCTAGACAAATTATTCGTGTCCAGCACGTAGTAACTGATTGTGCTGTACAGTTGCACAGAAAATATGTTAAAGCTATTAACAGTTGTAATGGCTATTGCTTTAGTGAGTCATCAGAAGAAAAATTTTGAGTATTTCTCAAATCACTGACAAAAATGTTTTAAACTACACGTGTTCTAAACTTTGCTTTGTGTTTCTTTCCTTCCATGTTAGCAACATAACTCTGTTATTTTTACAAATCTGGTCCTAATTTTTTTTAATCTTATTTTTTCTAAGTAGTAGAGCTTGTGCTATTAAGACTTTAACCTTCTCAGGCCAGAAGTTAAGCATGTGGCTGCCTGTCTGTCTGAGACAGGCCTCTAGGAAGGGCTACCATTCTGCCCCAACTCAAGTACCTCTACTTCAGTGCACAGATTTCAGCTGGCACTTGCGATACACAAGGTTCAGGGGAAAGTTATGCAAGATGGGGAGTGAGTTTGCATCAACTGTCAGCACCTAAACTTGATATGGAAAAGATGCAGTCTGTATTGATAATAGCTGTATTCATTGAGAAGACCTAAATAGTTGTTTTAAATATCCAGTGGGTGTAGTTTAATCATAAGAGGTACTGGAGTAAAACATTGGCTAAGTTAGGGCTGACAAATACATATGACTATAAATTTTGCAGTAGGAAAAGGTAAGACCATGTGTAGTATAGCAAGTAGGAAAAAATGTCTGATGATGGAAAAAAAAAGGTCATAAGCAAAATAAGAATTTGCCATTCTTAGCTGCAGACATCTGATTTGGCAGATTTGTGTTTTCTCATTAATGACAGAAGCGAGTATTAGCTGTGTGATTTTTTTTTTTTAAATTTCTTTTTAATTTTCACTTTTTGTCAAAGATGGCTGCAAAAACTTTCTACTTTTTTTCTTTTCTTTCCCCCACCCCCAAACTTTGATAGCAGGCCCGGTGTAGTGGATAGGTAGAGCAAATTGAAAGACTTGAAAGTAATAGTGGTAATTTTTTCTTTGATGGAGTGGAGAGGACAAAACAAATGAAAACAAATGCATGATTATTTAGTTGGAACAAGTTAGAAAGAAACAGTCAGCTTTGACGCTTCTGAATAAAGAAGTGTAATGTTACGGAGACACAAACCAGAATGCATTATGGTGATTGAGGCTCAAACTGACCTGACAGTAATGTTCCAACCATCATCATAAGTGTATAGTAGGGAAAGGGGATTGCTTGTAAGCCTCTCTAATGTCAAGGAAACGAAATCTCAGCGCAGGCAACAGATAGTGTAATATTGATTTACTTTATGGGGAAAATGTCACTTACTGAAATGATCTGATTGGCTTAAAAACAAAAAGGAAAGACTAGCTTCAAGTACTACATCTCTTGGTATCTTGGCTGGCTCGTGATATTTGGAGGAGAGGGGTAGTTTTTTCTCAAGAGGTGCTTCCATGAAAAGGAGATGTTGTGATAATAAAGGAGAATTTGCACATAATAAACCTAAGAGCCTTTTCTCAAATCCTTCACTCCAATTGCTCTTTAGGTTTAGTAATGTGTACCTCTGTTCCAACAAAACTGACTTTAAATAATGATGTGTCTGTTAGGAATGAAGAGTGAGGTTCATGCAGCCAAACTTAGGTCTTTTAAGTTTTTAGACATCAGAAGGCTTTTTTTCCTGTGATTCCTGTATAGCTAATGCTGAGAGGGAGGCTCAACCACCTTTTTCCTTTGAGATATATTTACGTATGTATTGTATATGTGTGTATCTCTGTCATGTATCTTCCATATGTAGGTATCTAATTATCCTGTAAATATCACCTCCAGTCAAGAGAAATACTGAATTTTTAGGCGCCTCCATTTATGTTATACTTCTAGTTACCCAGCCTTGTTCCATCAGCTTATGCTGGATTTCTTTTGCTCTTTCCCATCACATTGTGGGGAAAAAAACCCTTGCTTTTTCTGGGGTTAAACCTAACCGAAGCTGAATCAAGTCACAAGTAATTAAGAACCTTCCCACTGATTTCATTTAGTTTTTTAACAGGCAGGAAACGGCAACATAGTAGAGCAAATACATAAGCCCATAACTGAATAGCAGAGGTATACAGAGGCAGGCACAAGACAGTTTTGATTACTGAAAAGAGAATAGCCACATTTACTATGCCAGAGGTGCTGTTTGGGGGGGTTAAAAAATGAATAATATTGTTCCTTTTAAAATAAATAGTTTGTTTTATTAGTTCTTTTGAATTAGCCATACCGGGGGTTAATCATGAGTGTTATCACTTAAATTGTACTGTTCTTGGCTGTAGTTCTGCTGGTTGTTCTCGATATAACTAAAGAATTGACCAGATAAAGACATCTTGACAATAGCAGCTTGTAAATCTCCACAGTAAGCTTTTAAGATGTTTTAGAAACTATGCAATCTTGTAAGAAATGCTAATTCTTCTAAAAATGTTGGAGTAACCTATCCAACTTTTTAGAAAACTTGTTTTAAATTTAGAAAAAAAAATGTTTGTTGTCCTCATATAAAACAAACCAAAAAAATGCAGTATGCTGGCTGGTTTTGTTTAGTTTATGCTTGATGACTTTTAAAATTTTGTGTAGTAGTGACGTTTTGGTTCATCATATGGTGTTTTTGATTATGTTTTCCTTGAGTACCTTTGTGAATATTTGTGTAAGAGGTAAATTCATTTTTTTCTCTAATATATTTTTTACTTGCACAATACCATATATTGTAGATACAAAATATCTACAAATATAAATTCATGCATTTATTTGCTTTAATTTCTTTGGACAATTTTTCTAACTAACACACATTCTGTAGTAATTCTACTGGGAATTACTACAATAACATAGTAATTCCCAGCTGAGTTCTGTATGCTTAGTCTGTTATGAATATTCAGATTAGGCAGTGAATAAACAGTGAGACAAAGTGGAAATTTGTTACCTTTAAAAAGCTCATAAATATACTATTGTGAGTTTAAGACCTCAGGCAAGTTTTTCCTCTAACTCTGAAAAATAAGAAAGCATTGGTAATACTTAATATGAATTTCTAGTAAGTAGGAGGATAATGAAGACAGATGCTTTATTATTGTATACCTTTTATAATTCAGTACCTTGCAACAATTACTACTTGTTATGGTCTTTGTTTCATACCTCTGTTGATGAGACTTGCAGCAAGAAATTGAATACAGTTATGTTACAGGCAATGAAAGAAAATTAGCTTGAAGTGTATACGTTTACATTTGGTTTTGGTTTTGTTAACAGTTGGAGCTGAAAATGGACAAGAAGCAATTGAAAGCGGAGCTGCTTTTCTCTTTAAGACATTTCACAGGAAAGAATGTGTTGGCCATGATGAGACAAAGGCGATCAAGCAGATGTTTGGGCCATTTCCATCGTCATCTGCTACTGCAGCTTGTAATGCCACATATCGGATTGCTTCTCACTTCACTGAAGAACAGCTTACAGCTCTCATACAGATGGCTGAAGAGCAAAACGGTGATAACAGAGTGTTCTTTGGTAAAAATATAGTGTTTTCATTTGACATGCATGATTTGGATCACTCTGAGGAGCTGCCTGTGAATGGTGAGGCCGATACGCAGAAAATTATAAGCTTAGATTATAACAAATTTCTGAATAACCAGCTGAATCACTTACAGAATTACTATGATGAGAAATCTGACCTCAAGTCTTTGGAAAAAGTAGATGATTCTTTTCTGTGGTGTGAAGTTGGAAAGTATCTGAATGAATCTCAAGGGGGTACCCCTGGAGGGCCAACAACAGAAGACCTCTGCTGTACTTTGTACGAGATGCTTGCTTCTGCCAAAAGTGGCGATGAACTTCAAAATGAGGTACAGTAGCGTATTTACCATACTGTCTGTGTTTGAAAGTTGCAGAAATATACAATTATTTCATATTGGATTATGCCAATATACTTTATCCAAGTGTTGTCTATGATTTTGTTTTGGTTTGGTTTTGTCTTGAGAAAAATGACATGGCAGCATCTTAATTTACCAGGCAGAAGATGGGTGCAGGATGAATTTTATGTGAATAATCTCCTTTCCCCCATAACAGACAGGCTATTATTTTACTTTTTTTTTGGCCATTTGCTCAGCTTCTCCATACTTTCTTTTTTAAGCAGTAGCCAGTTTAAGCTACCATATAAAAGCATGAGAACTTGCAAAGCCAAACGAAAGTTAACTTTCTTGGGCAGGCTCCATCTCTAGTTTCACAGCCTTCCTGTTGTTGGAAGGAAAGTTGGAGGACTGTGCAGGTGGTGCTACTTTAAAACTTTGTCATATCACTTCTGTTTCTTTCAATAAGGAAGGGAGGTGGGTTTAATACAAGAAAGGCAGAGAAAGCTTGAGGGAGAGAGAACAGTTGCTGGGAGGCTGGAGTTGAAGGATGAGCATAGAAAGGTAGAAAGGGGAAAGAGCAGGATTAAAGGCTGGTGAAGAGGCTTTCAAGGCGTGTGCAGGAGAGGTGATTGAATTACTCTAGGCAAGAGAGAACTGGTTTTCAATGGGGTTAGGGAAGAATTCCGTCGGTTTGCTAATTGCCTCTTCCTGTGCACGTTTCTGTTACGTTTATTTTTCCTAGCTTGCCCTGCTTTCCTCCCCTGAAAACATCTAGTACTTGAATTCTCAAACGCACTTTTCAGACAGACTTTAAATGTTGAAAATTTACTGCAGAAATATAACTGGTAGTAGGAATAGACAATCCTGTGAAAGACAGTATAATGAAAATTGCTGGAATTTTGCCATTACAGTTGCAGATTTTATTATTCTTAACAAAAACATTAAGTGATAGAGAAGAGGACCTGAATATTTCATTTTAGGTTTAGATAACTATGTATTGATATCTATTCCATAATGATATAGTTGCTGAAGCCATATTCTTGTTTTGTTTGTAGTCAGTACACCACATTTTGGCTGTCCTTTGAGCTATTTTCTGCATATGAATATTTTCTTATGAACTCTAATTTGAAAACATAAATATGAATATGAAGGGAAGCTGATCTAATTTCTACTGCATTAAGACATATTTGAAAAATAACACTTATGCACGTCTGCAAACAGTTTCATATTTTTTGGGTGGTTGGATTGAGGGAAGACACATGAAAATAGAAGACTGAACAGGTCTTGGAGAAGGAGATTGGCTAAAGAAACTTGCATGTCAAATGAAACATAAAGACTACCTTCATTTGCCACAGGGACCTAAAGTTTATTAATTATACAGAGATAAAATTTGAATATTTTTTTCTAGATGAGCAAAAGACTTTTTCTGATATAGTCACAGGGTATGCAGAAATAATTCCATACTTCTGCATAATGCCTAGTTAATGCCTAAGTTTCATTTGTAAAATGTTAAAGGAAATGCTTGAAATCTTTCCCTTGAAGCAAGAAGAAATAACTTTATTTGGTAACTTCATGATCATAAGGGATTGCTAAATCAATTGGCAGAAAGTTCAAGCTATTAGTTTTTATGTAGATCACCAATAAAGACTTCCTTTCCTTTGGTTTTTGGAACAAAGACTTTCTGGCAAAATTTGTGTTTTGATGGGTTTACAGGAGTTTTAATTTGATAACATGAAAAATTGTTTCGTCTGCCAATGTGCACATACCTTTCTGAAGATTATTTAGCAAGAGTAAATCCTTTTCTCTGTGTTACTAGAGAGAAAAAGGATTCTTTCCCTTGAGTATCTGAAACCTGTATCTTATTTTGGATTTTTAAGAACTCTTAGTAATAAAAAAATAAATTTTCTCCCCCTTCTTCTTATTTTGGCCTCCATGTTGCCTTTCCTTGCAACAATCTTATTAATTCATTGTTCATTGCACAATATGGGGGCCAAGGAGGGGGTAAGACTAGTTTGAACCTGATTGTCTTTTCTTAAAAGCTAGCTGGCATTTGTATTGTGCTCCCTGTAAGGTAGTTATGACTTGAAAATTTCTTCTGGGCTTTGGATTTTACCATCACTTAGGGAATATTATGGTTTTTTTATTACAGCAGTTTTGCTGGTGGCATCATTAAGAGCAGATGGTGCTTTTAAACTTGAAGATAACCCATCTCTAGAACTAGGTCATAGATTTGCTGTATGAGAAGGTACAGCAAGTATGTGATTGATCATGCATACTGAAAATCTTACATTAATTGGAGTGATGCATACATGCGAAGGTCTCTATGCTCTACAAAACTGTTTTTTTTCTTTATAAACCAAGAAAAAAAACTATTGATATGCAAGGATAAATAAAAATTTGGATCTGTAAAATACATTTTCATATTTTAAAACACTGGTCGTGTCTTTCCTTCTGTTTAAGAAGATACCACTGCATGTTTATTATTAAACAAGAACAGAACATGCTGGTGGTGAGGATACTGGTGAGTGGACTTCTCCAAGACAATTTCATCTGAGCCTTAAATAAGTTTAAGATTCCAGATTACAATAAGAATAGGAGCATTTTTAGATTGTTTCAGGGGTGACATCCTGGGGTTTTTTGTAGTGTATGTATAGGCACACACGTGTATGCTATTTAGGTTTTTATCTACTGAATGAACTCTACAAGGAATTGAAATGACCTTCTTTCTCCAGCACTGTATAGCTTATGTTTAAAGTGGTTGGTGAGGTAGAATAAATACTTTGTTCTTTGTTTTCACTATATAAGAACATTCCACGCTTCCTTTGGGACAGTTTGTTTATCTGACACATCACTGGTGACTCCTAATTAGACGAAAATGGATTCCTATGCATGGAGTGATATGGGAATTATAACTTACTTTCTAAGTGTTTAGGACGTGTGCTTTTCATTGGGGACAAAGTCTGGTAAAACTAAATGACAGCTACTGAAGCGTGCTTTTCACTGTATGTTAGATTTTGTTGATGAGTATGAAATGTTAATGATGCGGTAACAAGACTGTTATTTAAAAACAGGAAGAAAAAACTGATGACTACAGAGTTTTGCCCAATAACCATTGTGCTTTTTATTAAAACATAGTATGTGGTGCATTCCTCAATTCGAGTATTCGTTTTCTAGTATGTGATGCTTTCAGAATGAAGACTTGAGGCATCTGAGAGCATTTTAGCAACTTTGCCACCTAACTCCTCCCAGGATAACTTGGAAGAAGGTGGAGGAGTTGAGTCCCTCTTTGGTTACACCATGCTATTCTCAGAGGGTGTGTCTCTTTCTTCTGTGAACTCTTGTCGTAGTTTGTGTGCAAAATTTTTCTGAGCTTTATTTTGGAGATACATATCTCTATTTTTACAGTAATGCAGAGGTGCATTATTCCTTTATCATAACAAAACAGGAAGAAATTTCCTATAGAGGTGAAATTACTAGATGTAGAAAAGGAAATGCAATTAGAAATGTGTTAAGATCTAGTTTATACTGCATAATTATGAAAAATTCTGCAGTTTATTCATCTCAGGCCAAGGAAAGAACTTTGCCCAAATAAAATTTAGAAACATTAATTTCATTCAGCATATTAGATTAAATGGTGTTTCCCAGACAAAATCTTGTTAAATGCTCTATAAATGACTAGAACAACACTAGGCTGTGATGTGAAACAGCAGAACTGTTTCAAGAAAATTACACTGTAAGTAGTAGTTTGCATATTATGTGAGTAGTACATATGTTTACTTATCTCTGTGTATGATACATTTGTTTGCCTATAAACTAAGACACAAGAAGTTTACTGCTTAGGCTTCTTTTGTCTGCTTTATCATTGTGACTACCTCCAGCTCTCTGCATTAAAAGGTAATGTGTATGCATACTTAACTATAGCATCCAGAACTTCAGCAGTTAAATACAATCCAGCTGTATTGCAAACTGTCGTAGTGGGAAACAAGCATTCCTTTTTATTTCATTTCTAAGAATAATTCATTTTTGATCATTCCTACTGAAAAAGTAAGATACAGCTTCTTTCTTGTTGCCATAAGCACATGAGAACATTCAGGTAATGAAAACCACAGTGAGAGACCAAAGGGTAGTAACGTGGAGTTCGGAGGTGCTGAATCCTTCCTTTAAGGGTCAAAAACATTCCTTTCAAATCAAAGTAGACCTGAAATCAGAAAAGTACAAGTTGTGGAATATAGGTTTTATACGATGGGAAAAAATGAGGTCAAGAGTTGGGCAGCACCTCTTCCTGTATGTATTCCTTAATAGATCCATCCAGTAATATACTTATCATTAGAGCCAAAAGGTTACAGCGTTATTACTGAAATTCAGTTCTTTTCATGCTTATTTCAGAAGTTAATAAATTATTTTGGTGTTTCATTAAGTAGGACTTTTTTTCAGTGTGGTGTTCATATGTCTCTGAATGCTTGATGTAGCAAGAGGCTTTCAGAGAGTTTTCCCCAGGCTCTGCTATGTGGAGCTCTCAGGCTTCTGCCTGTAACTTTTTTTTAGCTGCCTTCAGCACTGGTGGCAATATAATGATTATTTTTTTTTTCTTCCACTTGAATTCATCTACATTGTTTCTATTGCCCTAGCCTAATCTTGCCGCAGATGTCTGCCAATATGCTTTCTTGGTCGAACCTGTAAATGCTCCTGAGATCAAGAACAAGGGCAACTTAACTAATTTGTCGATTCAACAAACTGGCAGGAAGCTCCTCTGTGTCTGCCACCAGCCTTTCTGCAAAAGAAGTACAGAAGAGTAAAGGAAAGCAAAATCTAAACTTTCACAGAACCTAGAAGGGACCTTTTCTGTCAGTGATACAGTATCTTAAACTAAGGAATACTCATTAATAAAAAAATGTGAGAAAGTTTGTCCCAACTTCTCCCCTGAAGACTGCTCCAAATTCTTGTTGCCTGGGTGGGTAAAATGAACCCTTGTTATCTGCTTTCTGGCTTTATTCAGGGCTGGGTTTATGTTCACTTTTCCTGTGCTACAGTTGTCCTCTTTTTTTTAACCAATTTAAAACATGACCATCAAACGACTGCACTTCTGAGTTTCTTTTCCGGATGATTCTACACCTTTTCAACACCGCCTTTGCTTTCATTTACCCTTCAGGCAGTTCCTTACCAACTTTTAATTCTTCTATTAATGCTCATCTTCATGAATTTCACAAGTCCTCATGTGGAAAATTGCAGTGTTTTAAATGAAGTCCAGACATGAGACAACTGCTATTTATCCATTTTCTAGATTAATGAAGTGTTAGACCAAGTGATGTATCATTAGTAAGCCCATGCTATGTTTATGCCATTTTCCAGTTACACACGTCTTTTTGATTACTTTTTCCAAAATATATCTTTTTAACTCTTCTCCAATCATGTTAACACTGTGGATGAGAAAAATATTATTGCACTTGTAGATGTGTGTTCCCTGACCTACAATTTCTTGTGTCAGTTTTTGAAGATTTATGAAGATTATCTTGCACTCAAGCTGCGAGAACAGTGTGCTCTGAATTTTGTTCTTAGCTTCAATGTCATCATTTTTATATCCATACTCTTTTCTCTTTAACCACCTTATCCTTATATCCAAAATAATTTTTTTCATTAACCGTAGACAAAATTTTAATTTTAAAATTCAAATTAATTAAAGTAATGGTCAGTAATTAAGACTAAATAACGAAGAGTCAAAATTTCCCTTACAAAAGGGAAATCTGTGCTACAATGAGGGACATAGTGAAGTTAGCTGATCTGTGGAACTTGGAGTGGAAAACATGCCTGGATACTGTCAGATTAAATTATTCCCTGATGTGGGGATATGAGCCAATAAATAGAATCATAGACTACCAGGTTGGAAGGGATCTCAAGGATCATCTGGTCCAACCTTCCATGGTAAAAGCAGAGTCTAGACAGGATCGCCCAGCACCCCATCCAGCC
>JAVKLA010000014.1:17674876-17686825 GCA_034782735.1 Sagittarius serpentarius | reverse complement strand
ACCAACTCTTCCTTCACTGACGGTGGGTCTGTGTTTGCATCAACCTGGATTTTTGTTCCCACGGCCTGGGGCCCAACGGTGCTGGTAAAGACAAATAAAAGAAACACATAGCTGGAGATGAGGTTGGTTTGTTTGGGTTTTGTCCTCTGTAGTCATCTTTTAAAAAGTTTTTCCAATCTACACAGTCAAATCTAGTATACCATCACCACCTTCTGGAAATACACACGGTTCCTTGTAAGTAGGAAATTTGCATTTAAAACTCTTTATTTAATAATAGTTGCAGTTAAATAAGGAAAAGAAAAGGTATTCAGAGGTTATAAAGTCTTTTCCTGAGTTAGACAGACTTGGATTTCAATGTGTTTTCTTGATACTTGAAAACTAAGTTTTATTTCTAAAACTGTGTATCCTTCAGCCTACAGCGATGATTTTTTTTTTTTTTTTTTTTTTTTTTTTTTTTTTTAGAATTTATTCATGTCTAAACAAAAACATAATGGACAGATTTGGCAGTAGAAGTAGCAGCCTCCCAGGGCTTGCAAGTCACCGGGCACATCATTCACATTAAACCAGGGCTGATCACTGTTGTTAATTCTGATCAGAATGGGAACTATAGAGCTCAGCAGTCAACAACTAATACAGTTCTTCCCTAGCCCTTTAGTTACAGTTGATTTTTTTTCTCTCTTTTTTTTTCCCCAGAAAGCTTTTCATCATGTATCTCATGGATACTATAAAAAGATGGATTATTTTTTTTTTTAGAACATGGAAAGCTTCTGCGTTTTTTTTTTTTAATATTAGCTGCTGAATTAATTTCTGATATGCATATTAGTATTGGGTGGTATATTACTCTATAAAGTGATGGGTTGATATAGGAGATTAGACCTCTTAAATTTTCCTGGGTGATGTTCACTGTTATGTTTGTTGGATTTTTTTGAGGGGAAAACTCCACTCGGTGTTTCACAGTGTTACAAGGAAAGGGTATGTTGTGAGGCTGGGTGAATATCACCTTCCTCTATCACGATTATCTTTCAAAAAGCCCCACAGTTCTTAAATTACCATCACGTACTTTTTCTGATGCTGTCTCCTCTTACTTGAACGAAGCTTCCTTTCCTGCATATGCCCCCCGCAAAAGCTGAAAAAGTTCCAATTAAAAAAATGCTGACATTGCATTTCACATGATAGTCTGGTCTTGACAAAAGGTGTGTCCAGACTGACTTTGATCAGTACTTGCCTCTTATTGTGGAGAATACATGTCATAATTTCTTTTAACTTTATTGTTAATAGTATTTTATTGATAGATATACTTGCTTCATTTCTCTTATAAAATGGAGAGGAAGGCAAGCAGCACAAAGCATAAGCTATGAAAACTATCTAAGTTATTACTTAAATGTTAGGCTTTCTTAATTAACATCACACTCATGCATTTTATTGCCTTGCATTGAGCAGTAAGATGAACGAACAAAATCTGAAAGGTGTAGGGTCGTGTCCAGTATGGGCGTACTATGAGTCCAGCAAAGGGCTACAGAGATGGTGAAAGGACTGGAGCATCTGAGGTACAAGAAGAGACTGAGAGAACTGGGGTTGTTCAGCCTGGAGAAGGGAAGGCTCAGGGCATCTGATCTCATCAGAATCTGATGGTGAGGGAGTGAAGTAGATGGAGCCAGACTCCTCTCGGTGATATCCAATGGCAGTACTAGAGGCAATGGGCATAAACAGAAATACAGGATGTTCCATGTAAACGTAAGACATTCCGTCACTGTGAGGGTGGTCAGACACAGGAGCAGTTTGCTCCAGAGGTTGTGGAGTCTCCAACCCTGGAAACTAGATTGTCTTCAGAGGTTCTTTCCAACCTCAACTGTTCTGTGATTCTGTCATTTAAATTGAATAAATAGAAGTAATTAGAGAAAATTCTTCTGGTGTATTTGCTCCTAATTCTGTATTAACTAAGTCTTCATTTTTCCTGATGGATTTCTTGCATTAAAATCAAGTGTAAATTGTCCCTTACCCTAATATGTTCTTTTTTTAAGTTAAAAAACTTGTTGTTTTGTAACAAGTTCCTTGTTAGTAGTTACTTGTTATAAGTAAGTGGACTGGGCCTTCTAAGTACTTATATTTTAACCTTATGTGTGACTTAATTAATGAAGTATGGTATACAGGAAATAGTCCTTGTGTTGCAAGCAATCTGAATTAGGTTTTAAAGTGACCTTCATTTCAGATGTGTTAAATTGGTCTCCTAAATTAAGTATCTATAAATAATGGACATTTGTTGTTCAGTGAAATCATTTATTTAGTTTCTTGCTTTAAACAGGAATCTGTAATGGTCATTATTCTTTTAAGAGAAAATACATACAGTCTTAATTTACGTGACCAAATTTCTAATACCCTTTAAAAGCCCAACATTATTTATGTGAACATTTAAAATTTTTTCAATGTGTAAGATAAGACAAATGTAACGTTGTGAAATGACATTGAAATACAGTTCAACAAGAAAAAGCATATTTTAGAGCTCGTAATGCAAACCAGCTACAAAAGGATTTTTTAATTCCTACAGACTGCACACGCTTATTCACTCCTTCAGGTAAATGAGTGGAAGAGCATATACAGCATTGCACAATACCACATTATTTCAGAATAAGACTAGGCAAGTGTCTGTAGATTTTGTTTGCTACTAGTGACTTAGCATGCTGTTTGTCAGTAGCATATGCTGCAGACGCTGTTCTCGGTATTTACTTACTTCTTGCTCATTGTTTTCGAGAGTAGTCAGAACTTTAGTGTTACACTTTACAAATAAAAAAATATTCTATTAGTATCCAAAAATTTGATGACCCGAGAAAGACTTAGCTCACATTTCTAAACCTGAATTCAGTTTAATAATTCTCAGGTCTGTGTTGAGAGCGATTCCCTGAGCGGTCTGAATATGTAGTTTATATTAAGAGCTCTGAACTCTTCACAGTTCACATTATAGTACTGACTGTGAAAAGAGCTTCAGCATTTCATTTTTAGCAGGTTTGTGTGGTGCTCAGGTGCAAGTTTTGAGTTCATTCTTCTGACATGCTGTGCTCCACCAGAGAAGCTTTAGAGAAACAGGCTGCGTTATCTGTGCACAGTGCAATCGGCTCTGGCTCAGTATTTGACTAATACTTTTGCTTGGAGCAGAGGGCAAGTGGAGCTTGTTGTCATATACTGTGTAGCCATTCCTCTGGTTACAAGCTGACCTTCATCAGAGAAGTGCAGCGCGCAGGTGTGAAAGTAGATGTGTACTTTTCTTAAGCAAAATATGAGGTGAAGCGTCGGCTATTTGCTGCTTTGTAGAATGCCGGATACTGGACTTTGCAAATGCCTAGCTCCTGCAAATATCAAACATTAATGTTCTGCTATTGGAAACTCAGTTTTACTTGTCACTATCTCGGCACATCAGTGTAATTGCGTGTGCTTCATTGCTCCCAGGGGGTTCTTTGTTCCTTGTCAAAGCCAAAGCCTGGCTTTTCTGTATAAGCTGCTGCTCTTCTCGCCAGGCTTAGGACTCCCAGCTGCAGCTTTTCTGCCTCATCTGAAGCAGAACCAAAGGTGCTCTGAGAGCACCCAGTGCAAGACTGCTGTTTTCCCTGCAGTTTTCATCAAACCGTTACTAGGTGGAGAAAGACTACTTCGTTGTCAAAATGTTGGCAGAACTTGAGACCAATAGTAGTTTTTATATATAATCTTTAGAAAACAGTGGGAAACACTTTTTGAAATATAATAAATAGCATAATATACTGAGGCATAAGTAAACAGTACAGCTTATTAGGGAATGAGAAAACTAAATTAGCCAGAAACTGAAGTCAGTGGTGGAATGGCTGATGTGATTGTCTGCAGTGAAAGAAATAGGAAAATTGAATGTATTTTTAAATAATAATTAAACGTGCATAAGTACAAAGACAAAACCTCTAGGATAAAATACTAGCATCATTAAAATCAGCTGGAGATTTGTCCTTGATTTCAAAAGGGTTTTGTTTTTACTACATGTCTTAGTCCGTGCTTGTGTGTTTAACTTATTTTACAGAGGTGATTTCTGAACTGTGTATATGTATAGCTGATATCTTACATGCACAGCCAGCAAAATAGCACCATTACAAAACAGGATTGCGCTAACATGTATTCCTATGTGGCATGGGAAATTTTTGCCACTTAGAAGAGCTTCAGTGTTATGGTGCCGTTGCATTTTTACGAGACTTTCCCACAGAGGAACCGGGTATGTGGTTACATGCTCACTGGTTACCTACTCTTTATTGATTTTTAACTAGTTTAATCCGATGAGTTTTACACTGTTAATAGAATAGTCTTGAACAACTGATATAAGCAGATGTAGTAATAACTACCTAAAACATTTAGCAAAAACCGAATACTCGTGTGAACAGAGGATAGTCATACTGCAAAATTTTTGTTCAAAATCGAAAATAGATTACATTATGGGATTTTTGTCATAAAAACTTTGACTAAACAGCTTGGTTTAGAGCATGAACTATTTTTTTGTGAGCTATTGTATTTATTACTTTAGTTATTTATCATAAGAGACAAAAGATGTTGTGAAACAGCTTTAAAAAATGCATTAATACTGGGAAAATCTTGGATGTTTGATGCCAAAACTGAGTGTCTCACGAGTATATTTCTGTCATGCTGGCATCCTCTAAACTTAGCATATTAATACGCTGCTGGAGCTAGGCATAGACTCTGCAGAAAAGCAACAAAAGCATTCTGTGCTTCAGCATCTTGTATTATATATTATACATAGTATAAATACAGCATAGTGTATAGATAGTTATACATTACTATCTTGTATTACTTGGCAATGTTTATTGAAGCTCTCAGTTTGTGGCAATTAGGTTTGTGGCAGCTAGATGTAAGAATAGCAAAAAATCGTGGTACTTTCTTTTGTTACGTAGAAGTCATTATTAAACCTTTCCTTATTAAAGTTAAGTTCATTAAAGAACAAAACAAAACTGTGGAAGTTAGCTGAGTGGAGGAATTTGCAAGTGGAATTTTGGAATAAGGAGTCAACTGACTCTCCTTACTCAAAGTAATCAAATGTTAAATATCTTGATGTGCTACTTAAATTGGCATTCTTTAAAAAAATGCAGGTGCTGAAAACAACAATATTCATCCAGATATGTAGATATTTAAATAAAAACCAGAAATGCACAATCAGAAAATTTTATTTTGATGGAAGATATTTCGAAGACATCAACATATGTATGTTTATATCCTGTTGGAAAGACTTTAAAGACCTTCATTGTGAGCACTGCCAGATACTTCCTGTGTTACATTTCATAGTTGATCTTAAGTGGAGAATGTGTTAATATAGACTGCCTACTGATGGGGAAAAGCAGTTTCAGATGATTTCATCATTACTATATATAGGAGGTGCTAAAAAATAATTGGAAGAGGGTTCACAGGAGGTCCATCCTATAGAAGGTAGCATGTGAAATAAGGCATGGAAAACTGAGGAAATGAAATATGAAAAAATAATTGCTAGTCTGGCTTGATGCGAATAAGTAGCAGTAGTACAAACATATTTAGTGTGGGAGTAATGCATCAATGGACTGTGGCTTGCAGGAAAAGGCGCTTGGAGAGAGGGAGGGGATGGCAATAGACTGGCAGCATACAACAAATGTTTTGTAAATATTGGCTGTTCTTCTTAGTGAGGAAAAATCTCACCAAGGGTTTTGGTTAACTTTCAGATTGTAGGCAAGTTTGTTTTCAGTGCTAGCATAGCTTTTGCAGTAACCGAGCAGTTTTCACTGTTAAGAGAAATGCGCGTGAGGACCAACTCTCAGAACTGTTACACACAGAGCAGTTGTCTACTCCTTGTGAGATGTTCTTCAGGATGCTGTAAGTTACCTCATTGCTGTTTGGACATGGAAATTCAGTTGCCTGTAAGGGCTTTAAGCAGACACTGAGAATCGGGAGTAGATTATTATTATTGAAATAAATATTCAATATCCATTTGCATATAGGGCATAGCTAGATTACCAGTGTTCTTCAGTCATGGGAATTGTCACAGGTTGTACTGGTATGTCCCTATACCTGTTACATACTTTCTGCTATTGGTACTAGTTTTTCATTTTTACTGAACCACTGTTTGTTTGGTAGCTTTTTTTTTTTTTTGCAATTATTGAACAAAGTCTAAAGTGATAGTTAAAATGTTATCTAAAAACTGTATAAGGCAGTTCACAAGTTACAAATGGCTTATTTTTGGTGACAGAAAGAAATGGAAGTACTTTTCTGACTTACAGAAATGTTCATCTTTTGCTCCTGGAGAACTCTTCAACCAGCCCTACTAGGGATTTTTAATAATCTACTAGTGTTCGTAAAATTAGCTATAAATTTAGGAAACCTATCTAGGATCCTTGTCTGAATGTTTACAAATGTTTATGAATCCCCAGCTTCAGTATCATAGTTAAGATGTTTGTTAGAAAACATGGAAGAGCAATATCTAGTAGTTTTTCCAAGTACCTGGGACATAATAAAGAAGAGGAAGTACTCATAGCCAGAGTCGTTTTTTAGTAGATCACATTCCTCTTACTTCCTATTCTGTCATTATTTGCTTATATCCCACCTGAAGTGATGCCAAAATTTAATCTCTAAACCTCTCTGAATGCAGTATGGCTCCTCTTGTCTTTGGACAATTAAAGACTTTTGCCAGGGAACTTACCTCAGGACAGACTGAATTTCTGTTGTCATTTTATTACTTTCATGTAACTGTTTATTAAAAGTTAATTTGTTAGGTTTGTCTGTTAATAACGGTTACACGCAAGTTTACTGTAGGAAGTTGAAAATAAACAAAATTCAAGCTGTCCTTAGAAATTATTTCTTGGTTGAAATCAATAAAGAAGTGGGGTAGCTGTTGTTGTGAGGCTCCTTTGAGAGAACAGTTCAAAAAGCTACTGTTCAACATCCATTTTGACTTAAAACCAGCTAATTTAAATGTTTGTTGCTATGTGTATGCAACACCACATGAAAACTTTGGATATGACACTATATTGATGTAACTTAATCTGCATTTTTCTGAATGTATCGTGAAATTACGATGTTAGCTTTTAGTTTTGTGTGTGTGTGTGTGCCCTTGCATCACAGATACTTTCACGTGAAAGCAGCTTGTCTCGTAAAACATGTTTGGTTTTAAGTGTCAAAGTGGCTCTTCCTTTTGGTCAGTAAAAGGACTTTCTAGCCCTAACAAATTAACATATCATGAAACTTATTCTCTGTTACCTAGTTCATAAAAGCAGTACCCATTTTGGGAAAGTACAGGCGTATGTGGATCACCCCTGTGGTGTTTTATCTTTATCTTATCATCAAAGCTTCTAACTTGGCATGAGACTGGCTTTTCAAGCTCATATTTTCCTCTTTGTAATTTTATTAAAATTACTAAGAATTTTATATTCAGACAGTACAAAGCGTGGGTCTCATTATTCTTGACCATGGAGCTTATCTGCTTCCCTTTCATATAGAGAAAATACTCCAGTTATTTTTGATACAGATTTCTTCTTTTTTAGTTGTGGCCTTCTTTTTTTAAGTCAGAAGTATACAGCTCTGTTGATGTCCAAGGACTGTTGAAACCCCACAGATGATAGGAAACTTTGTCTTTTTGTGGAAACAGAGCCATGCTGTCTCCCTTCATAAGAAACCAAACTGAATGGCATTTGAGTGCTGGTTTTTGAGGGCAGAACTTAAGAAATAATGAAAGAGCCACAGTGAGAGCCAGGAGATGCTAGGCTTCATCCTGGTGCTAAGAGCTGGTTGCTTTCCTTCCTGTCAGTAACTTTTTCGCTTTCCTGTCAACTCCCTTACTTCAGTTTTGTACTGAGAGAAAGCTTGTTTTATCTTTGAGGTGGTATAAGGCTTGATCTATTCCTGCTGTCTTTTGAATCAGCTTCAATATATCATTAAACTTAATGAGATCTTTTTCTAGAGCAAGCCAGTCTTTAGCTGATAGAACTTTTCCCTTTTTGTTTTCTTTGATGCTGAGAAGTTCTTTTCACATCCACATGGAGACATAAGAAACTACAAGTTCTGCAAGAAATGCAGTCAGATGGCACCTGAAAGATTAAGGCTCACTCATTAACTACACGCAAAATCACTTTCCTCCAAATCATTTTATGGAAGGTGGGAAGGGGGGATATCCCAGAAAAAGAATCCCAAACCCACAGCTGCTTAAGCCGCAGAAGTCACGGGGCCAGGTTTCCTGTGGCTCTCAGTGTAGCGTGGTTTCTGTTGACCCGCGTCTGCTGCAGCGTGAGTGCTGTGGCGTTGCTGGCTGAAGAGGAGTTTGTGCTGGTGCTTTGCTGGTGTGCTCACTGGTGCGTGCTAATGCTGCTGTGCTCGTGCTGCAGCCGCGCAGAGGAGAAGAGCAGGAGGCACAAAGAGCAGTCATTCAGATTGGTCTCCTTACTGGCCCTGAACATGGCCCTGAACATTTCTGTCTCTCTGGCAAATCTGAGAGTTACTGAAGAGGCTTTAAACTTGTTGGTTAGTTCACACACTGGTAGATGCACAGAGTGATTTGGTAGGCCTTGTTTCCTTGGAAAACTAGACTGAAAATTAATCTTTCTGCTGTTTGAAGACTCTTCTCTTTTCTACACACACCTAAAATAATACAAAAGGCTATGTTTCAGGCAAAAACTTGCCTTGTTTCCTTTTCTCTTACTTGGGCATATGGCAGCCCAGGATGTTGGAGGGTGCAACGTGGGGCTGGTCAACATGAGCAAAGGCGTGAGGCCTTTAGGCCTCGTTCCCTGGGGAGGCCTGTTGGGCCCGGCAGCCTTCCATGGAGGATATTAAAATTCTGACTTTACTATCCTGATTGGGATAAAACTAGCTTTCAGTATTAGTCCCTTGCTACTCTCCATCATCCACCTCTGTTAAGCAACATGAAGTAACTCCTTGGCTCGCTGGTATTTTCTTTTGTGCTGTCAGTACACATTGGGATAAAGGAAGTGTTGGACTAGAGGTGAACAGCTCCATGCTCAGCCAAGTCCTCCTGAAATGGTCAGGTTTGGGAATTGCTGTCCTTTAAGAAAACCTGCAGGTTTTTCTCTTCTGCAGGAAAGAATTCTGTGCTGACCACTGCCATTTTATAGGTATCTTAAATCCTCAGCCCTGAAAAAAACCTGTTGTTTGATTCTGATACAGAAACTAATTCTATAAATGTATGTTTTCTGCTAGGTAAAGTCAGAATTTCTTACCCTTGTATCTATGGATAAGAAAAGTGGCACGTGCAGCAATTATCTAGTTTTAGAATTTTTTTCCTTCAAAATTCATTAGTAGCTGATCCCAGAATACTTCTGAAGATAAACAACAGTTTAAGGAATCATGTAACAGCAAGTTTTTCTACATTTAAATTGGTCTTCAGGGCTTTCTTTTTATAAGGCAAATCATCAGTCTTCTGTTTGTAGCTGCTGTTTGACATTATTTCTAATTGCCAAAGTCTTCAGGCTGAATAAACTGGTGGAAGTCAGTTTGCAGCTATATGTTTGAAATTTTCAAAACTAGTGCATCTGTGTAAGTTTCTAATTAGTCAGTGTTAAAACATTGATGATGGTGGTGATCTCTCCAGTCTACTTATTTTCACGTAAAAATATTAAGAAAACTTGCTAAGGTGCTTTGTGATTTTGTGCTTGTCTCTTTGTCAAGTATGGTGGGCAGTTTTAGTATGGATTTGTACAAGGAGCTGGAGAAAGCTTTCCAGCAAATATTTTAGAATTATGCTGTGACAGATTATGCTTGGATTTTAATATGAGAATACTACTAAAGAGATACTTGTAATCAAAACTGACAGGAAGTTAAATAGGTAAGATGACTGTTTTAGACTTATTAAGCAATATCTACATACTTTCAATCTGACAGTCTGTTTTTTGAGTCTTGTTATAAGAAAAATAATTATCTTATTTTTTTTTTCTGTGTAACTGATCAATTTTAGTATTTTAACTTTAGACTTCAGTTTAGTTTAAAAGAAGTCTTGCCTGGTACCTTTAGGCTGAGTCTTCTAAGAAATTAGTTTTCATGTTTTAATACTAATTTTGGAATTTTTCTTGCTGTGATTCATACAATTCTGCTAGTGTGCAGTTGAAGTAAAATTGCATAGTGATCTGTGGATACAGAAATACATAACAATAGAGAGTAGTGCTGATATGCTGAGGAGAGACGATATCAAAAAGAATATTTGGCTGTGTCTTTATTTGCGCCTTGTACTTGAACTCCTAGACTAAAAATGTGTCCCATGCTGAAGACCAGATTTCCAGCATTTCTTGTTGCACTGCAGATGTAGTAATGAGAAAAGCACGTGAAAGCTGAATGTTGAATAAGAATTTGTCATGAATGCATTATCTTTATGCAAATGTCTTTCCCAAAGACAACATTACATGAAAACGTTTCCATCAGCTTCCTTACTCAGCCGCCTTCTATCTTCTAAGTAAAACTGAAAGTTTTTGTTGGGGGAATTCCTAGAATTTTGCTGCTTTTCTTTAATCTGCCTGTTTCTAACTTCGTATTTAGTTCATTATTTTCTTCTGATTGCCAACTGAAAGTAAAATCCAAAAATTCAAAGCTAGCTTGATTTCACAGACAGACCTTTAAGACCTCTCTGATGACAGGTAGTCACTTTTCATTCATCTTCATGAAGCTGGCACTTGATTCTGCTGGAGGCTGCCTGAGAGCCAGGTGCTCCTTGTCCCGTTAGGATGCCTGTCCATGGGCATGTTCTATCATACTGGATCCCAGTGATCAATGAGGTTTGCAATATCCCCGAGGAACAGCCATCAGAAATACATTCTGCATACACATAGTTTAACAGCAACTCGCCTTCAAAGTGCTTGAAGAGCCTGGCCACTGTTGGGTTGTGAGGCAGGTGGAATTAAGGTAAGCTTGCTAAGACTCTGTGCAAGTCTCCTAGGTGGCAGATCCTTTCTGTATAGGTGGACTTAAATGTGATGGGCTGTGTATTCAAAAATGCCAGGCTTGAAAAAAGAAAAGCAGATCTGAGAGCTGAATGACTTTCTCACACACCTAATACCTGTTATTAAAAACAATGGTAAGAAATTATGCTTTGTCTGGCTTGTCTTATTTTAATCAGCCTGTAAGAAACATGAAAATATTCAACATCTGAGATTTGTTTTTAAACCAAGTGTGCTTCTGTAATCTGTAGATGTTAGAGGTGGTGGTAGTCCATTACTTTTCAGCACAGTAGTAATTAGCAATCAGTGTATATATTACATCAATGAAGTCTGTGTTGAATTTTCTCATGCAAAACCCCTCTCTATCTTCAGTGTCTTTGTTTTTGTTACTGAATCTTTTAAGCAGTACCTAATATGAATTTTTCTATCTGCTACTCTTTAGGTACTATATCCAGACAGCTTTTGCAGTAAGCTTGTAGCCTGAGAAAAATGTCATTTTCCCTATAATTTTTGAAATGAAGCAATCATTTCAGTTACTTAAGAGCTACTAGAACAGAAGAAACTTGGGATTGTGTTATGGAGATGATTGTTCCACTGCTGTTAGAAAACTGTGCCTTGCAATATCATCTGCAAACAAGTGACAAAGTACAGGCATAGCAATTAGTTGTGTAGGTGGTACTCTGTAACCTAGACCAGCTGCTGGCTATAAAGGTAGAGAGATACAGAGGACGACTGGTTGGCTGAATTTGGTTTTCTGTTTCATTTATTGCTGCAGAGCAGTACCTAGTACTAAGACTCAAGCAAGGTACAAGGTCTATTTTTGTTCACATTTGAAAAACAAAATATTTTGTGAGATTTACAGGATCCCTTCCCACCTCATAGAAGATGCAGAAATCAAGAAAATGCCCTTGTGATGGCAGATAGTTTATGATGTCATGGAATCATAGAACCATAGAATGGCTTGGGCTGGAAGGGACCATCAAAGGTCATCGAGTCCAACCCCCCTGCGGTGAGCAGGGACACCTTC
>JAVKLA010000014.1:17661006-17674776 GCA_034782735.1 Sagittarius serpentarius | reverse complement strand
CAGCCCAGGATCTGGTTGGCCTTCCGGGCTGCGAGCGCACACTGCCGGCTCATGTCCAGCTTTTCATCCACCAGCACTCCCAGGTCCTTCTCTGCTGGGCTGCTTTCAGTCCCCCCATCCCCCAGCCTGTATGGATGTCAAAGTAATGCTCACTGTTCTGTACCTCATATTTGAGGTCACTAAGGACCTCCAAGGCTCCTTGTAAATTGTGCCTTTTCAGAACTGAAAAGTGAGTATTAGCTATTTAACATTCAGAGTGAAATCTTGTTTCAATTTTGAACTGCGAGTTCAACAATAAACATGTACTTTTTATGGCTGAGCCTTACTTGAAAAAATTTACTATGTCATGCATCTCATTGCGGTTCAGCTGCTTTCTTGTTACTTTCTCTGGCAGATAGACCGCTGTCTATCTGCAAGACTGCTGTCGCTGTCTCCTTGCTTTTTCCATGTAACTAGCATATATTCAGTAGAAATCATTAGCATGGGGACCTTGCCTCACCTTTTTAATGCAATATGACACATCTTGTCCTTTTGTCCCTAGATTGATTACTCATTACGCTTTCTTCCAGATATTAGAGCTATACACAGAAAATGAAATGTAAAACTCATTCAGACATATATGAGTGACCATTTATCACACTCATCTGTGTCTTTATGGTCACTGAGTAGTAGCTGAAGTCATCTGGGACCTTTGTTATTGAAGGCAGTCAGGGTTGCCTTTTGGGCACTATCTGTTACTGACTTCAAGGAACGTTAATAGTTTGGCTGGTATTCAAGAAACCACTGATTGACATGCAGCCTCTCCAACTGTTGCCCGCTGTCTAGTTTATCTCATTATAACTTAATAAAAAGGCAGCCACAAACATTCACCAGATTCCTTTGCCTGCTTGCAGGGTCTTGAACGTTGACTTTTCAGGCCAGAATATATAATAATGTATAAAACCTGAAATGCTAGCACCTACACCAAACACAGAATTATGCCCCTGTGCCACTTTCTGTGTCAGAACTCTCACAGATTTTTGCAAAGAAGATTGCACGGATGTTTTTTCCTACCGGGCTGTCCTGAAAGGGTCATGATCTGGGTACCTATTGGTCTGAGAACCTGTCGGGGGGGGGGGGGGGGGCGGGGGGTGTGTGTTGTTTTCTACATGCAATGTTACACATTGTTTCATGTTTTTCCATCAGCTATGTGAAGTCATTAATAGCATTCAAATTACAGGCTCAAGTGCCAGGGACACGTGTCTGCCACTCAAACCTGCACTGTCTTTATTTCAAGCATAAATTTCCCTGTTGTCCCCTTGTTGGAATGAGCACTTGAGATGAGTGGCAGAAGCTCAGTATGTTAGAAGTACGTATGTTGCTAAGAGAGTGTTGAAAATACTTCCATGAACTTCTGTTACTCCAGTAGTTTCTTCATTAGAAGCTACCACAGGCTGTCATCAACATGGTTCCCAGCCTTACTGTCCTAAGATTTATTGCTTCTAGTTGGCATTTGAATGCTAGAAATATTATCCTGTGAACTGTTGGATTGGATGTGACCTTGCAAGCTCCTGGATTTGATTAATGGAAAGCATTTCATTTGGAATGAAACATAATAATCTAATAATCAGCTTCTTAAGCTATGTAAATTGCTAGGAGTACATCAGTTTTTTCAATTTGCCTTTTCTTCTCTAGAAGAAAAAGCAAAGTGTTTAGAAGGAAAATGTTATGTCTGAAATTCTTTTCTCAACAGTGTAAAACCTCTGAAGAAGTTCTCCTTTTCTGTAGTGAATATTAGGAATTTCTGTGCAGCTTACACTAGATACTTATCCAAAGGAGCAGTGTAGCTTCATCACTTGGAGAGGCTTAAGAGTAGATAAGATTGACAACTTGCCTTGTAACTTTCTTAAGCTTTCCATTTTACATAAATTATTTTTTTTTTTTCCTTTCGCTACTGTTTGTGGAGTTTGATTCTTTATGGACATACTCTGTGGAGTAGTAGAGCAATCACCTTAAACATCATCATGAGGAAGCCTGTTTTGTGCATTAGAAAATGACACAGCCTCCTGTGACAAGTAATACATTTGTACTTTGTAAATCAACATGCAAAGCAACTTTAGTAAGCAGTCACTTCAGCATTGTGCTTCCAGCTGAACATCCAGGCATGAGACTGAACTGTGGCAGTCAGGACTACATCAGCATTTAGTAGGTGCCAGAGGGTGTTGTGGATTTTGCTCTTTTACAGCTGATTCAGCCACTCCAGTGTATGTTGGTAACTTAAATTTATACCATCAAAAAATAAAACTGCTATAGGAAAGAGATGTCCTGGCAAAAGAAGGCCGCTTTATTTCTTGGTCAGATGTTTTCTGTGCCTTGGGGCTTCATTTCTCCCAGTAAGCATAAGGCAGTTCAGCACAGCTCCTAGTGTTCTTTTTCCTGCTCTTTGATTTACAGAGTCAACCTGCCCCTGTGAAGTGTAAGTGCTTTCCAGTGTAAGATTGATAGCAGTAGTGAGGTTGTTACTTTGTACAAACTTTGGCACCTCTTTGTCTTTTGAATGAGAAACTGTGTGGGGTTTTAACTCACGTTTACTCTCTAAATTTTCATCAAGATTATTTGGGTAGTGTGATTATTAATATTGAAAATGAATTCTTACAGTGGAAAGGTTCTTTTAATAAATCAAATTTTGTGCTGTTTCTGAAGATGCCAGGTGCCGCATTGACTTTATTGAAGTTGGATCCCAACAAGTGGTGTTTACTTTCCAACTTATACTGGTTTTAATGTGTTACCATAGGGTGCGGTTGCTGCTTAGATCTTTAATGATGTCTGTCATTATAGAAGTTCAGGTTGTTGTTTAATTTGTTGATTACTTTGAAAATGAGGCTTAAAAGCTCCAATGACTGTCAAAGTTTTTCTGAAATGGTAGAAAGCCTTCTGAACGGACTGTGACATGTTTTTGGAAGTCTAAACAAATGCGAAGATGAAGAATTGCACTTTTAACAGCATTCTATGGTAGTTCTTAATACCTTAATTAGGAAGCAGTGGATTACTTCTGTAGTATGAACAAATCTGGGGATTAATAATATATTGGTCTTACAAGATCTCAGGTTTAGTTATTTCTGCTCTTTGCAAACATTGTCTACCATTGTCACCATTTCTTCCATCAGTGGTGGATGGTGACAGATCTTGCTCTTTAACTTACTCCCCATCTCTCAGCACTTCTACTTCTGTCTTGATTTAGCTTTCAATGTTTTTTTTTTTTTTTTCAACCTGTGATCTCTGGCAGAGTTCTAGTGGGTGTGGGAGACATTTTGTCAATAAGAACAGGTCATTGCATCTGGTCTTCTGCATTCTTTAGCTTTTTCCCCTCAGTCTTGAGAATGAGCTCAGTCTGTCTTAGCTGTTTAAAATGTTCTGAAAGCCTCCTTCCTTTTCAGACAGCAGCAAGATTATTTAGGCAATACAGACAGTTCTCAAACTGCTGGTAGCAAATGAATGCCACACTCTGTCCACTGATCAAGAAGGCAAAATGGAGTGACTTTTACCAAATTAGTATTGCAGAGTCTGTCATGTAATACCGTATGGGTTCGATTCTCTTTGACTGGTAGACTGTCTGGAGAGTAGGATATGCAGTTTCACCTTGGTACTCTTCTTTTGAGCCCCTAGCTCACTGGGGTTGGAGTAAGTGATACTGTTTTTACTTCGTGACCTCTGACCGTGAAGTAGAATGCATGGTGTAACATTACAGCTGCTTTGTATGGCTCTGCTGTTCTAATTGGTTGAAATAGTTTTGATACGGATGTTGTTTGTTTCAGAATATATTGGGAAAACAGGAGTCGGAAAAATATCTTCCTGTTCCAAAAAACTGTGTCATCTATTTCCTCAGCCAAACCTATCTTCTGATTGATGCTTTTCTAGCTTGTTCTTAACAGCTTCCAGTGATAGAGATGCTTTGGAGTCCTGTGCAGAGCTGAAGGTCTACATTGGATGTTTTAGGGCGAATGTGCTGTTGCCTTCTGGGAGTGGTGGTGTGTGTTTGTTTTGGTTTGGGAGGGTTTTAGGGGGGCAGGATGGTAAGTCTGAATATGCTTACGTTGTGTGTGCTGCCTTGTTGAGAAGCTAGTGTTTAAGCACAGATCTGGTTGAACTGAAAGCATTTCATTTCACTGTCTCACAGGTATTCCGCAGTCAACAGGATGCTAGCAAAGTCAAGACAAGCCTGTAGTCAGTCCTTTATACAATTAAGCTATTTCAAATACACTTCTTTTCTTGTTGCTTTTGTAATTATTTTTCCCTTCCTACCTTAAGCATTTACCCTTGGAAAATACCTACTCCTCAGATTTACCAGTACTAATTTGCCACTTTCTTTTGAAATATAAAAACAAGGTCGTCTTATATCCTTAGATAATATTAGCTAAAATGTGGCAGTAAAGTGACAGTGAATAGCTATGCAAAAGATAAGAATTAATGATCATTGTTAGTAAAGGCTGGATAAAAGGAAGTCCATTGTAGCTTGAGATCCTTGACAACAGAATTGACATCTAGCCAGCAGTTTCCTGTCCTGTATTTTTGTAGTTTGTTCCTTCTATCCGAGCATAGAATTTTCTATTTGTCCACATTTATTGCATTCTTTTTTTTTTCATGCTGCTTCTCCAATTTGCCATCATTGGTTACTCTGAAAGAAATACAGGGGTTTATACATTTCAGAGCTGTTATTTCATGGTCTCTGTAAACTCTGCCATCACTGTACTAATTTGCGCAAACCTTATGTTTTTCATAGAAACCCTGAGGGCCAGGAGTAAACACTTTTTTCTTTTTTTTTTTTTTTAAATTTTTAAATGGCAGCTTATATTATGAAGTATGGATTGGCCTGAAAAAAGGCATCATTGATCTGATGCCCTTGACACTGTTCAAAATTTTGCAAATATGTGAAGAGGCAGCATAAAGTTATTTCAGTGTGTTCCTAGAGGGCAGTAGTCAGACAGCCACAGAAAAACTCTCTATTAAGGAGCTGGCAAATTAAATACAGGACAGTAAGAGACCTTTCTCTCCTTTTTATACTTAGAACAGAAATACTTGAATCCTACAGTGCCGAAGTCTTACTCTTTCGTAGAGCATTATATCAAAGTATATTCATAAAATTTATTCTTACCAAATTCCTGAAATTGTATGAATAATATTAGCAGCAAACTTAAAGAGCACTAAGGAGAAACTGCTCTGTTTTCCTTTTTGGAAATTGAGAAAAATGGAGAAAAAAATGTTTTAATCAGTCTTAGAAATCAAGAATGGGCTCTAACTTACTGCTTTACTGTAATGCTTTGATTTTTGACAATTATAGATAAGTTGGACAGGGATATGCTTTTAATGTTTTGGGTGGGTTTTTTCCCGTTAAAAAACAGTATTATGTGGAAAAGGGAACTTTAAATAAGGAACTGTTTATCTAAGGTGGTACAAGAGTCATTTGAGTAAGAGAATCATTGGGCCAAAATAGTGCTTATTGGTATGGAATTCTGTTTTAGTGTACATCACCTACATCATGTCTTTGAATTGCACATATGCACACAGCATTATATGTGCAAGCAGTATATACTGAAGTCCATACTGGTATCATCTTAGTTGTTTCTTCAAATTTCTACTCTACTCCATGTCTGTGATTTTATTTATTTATTTATTTATTTATTTATTTATTTATTTAGATGTGACTGTGAAAATGCAGTAGGCTATATCTCTGGTTCACTGGAATGGGAGTAACTTCCTATTTATCTGACTTTATGAGAAAGCATTGGTTCTCTTGATTTATCTGCTCAGATCGTGGAGGAATAAATTTGCAGCAGAGTTTATGTAAATAACCATAAAGAAAGACACGTAAAGTTTAGTCTTGAGAAGAGTTAAATTTTATGCAAGAATCTCTAAGAGAAATGGAGTTTTGCTTAAGAGATGAAATTCACAGATTTTAAATATTTCCAGCTGAAAACTTCTGTAATTTTCACTTTTTGTGATAGAGAATCTGGCTGAATACTAGCAATGATACCTTTTGGGTTGATTTACTTGCGGTTGAAGTTCATTAATTTCTTTAAACTTATTGTCAATAGATAAGCTGTTGTCAGGGATGGAAACATTGCAGTCCTATTTATAAATTTACATTAATTTGGATAATGACTTATGACTTTATTTTCTTTGTAGTTATTTGAACTGCTAGGCCCTGAAGGTTTTGAACTCATAGAGAAACTCCTACAGAACAGATCTCTTATTCTGGAAAGATCTTTGACTTGTCCAAATGATAACAGGTTCCAGACTCTGCAAGGTAAGCAACCAGATAAAATAGTTTTCTAACTGTTCAGTTATATTTCAAACAACAGTACTGTCTATGTGTATTTTAAAAGCAAGCAAAAAAAAAAAGGGGGGGGAGGAAAGGGGGATATTTTTATGGGCTTAAAGAAATCATGGTCTGGTTCTAAAGAGGAAACAAATGCATAATGTATATATTTATTTACATTTCAACTGCCTATGGGCATGTGTAATTTTTAAATATATTAACTGTTGCACTACTTCTATTTTAATTAATTACTCTGGAAATAAGTTGATCTTTGGTTATTCCTCATCTACTTTCCTGCTTACTCTCTGCCTCTGTACTATTTATCAATTGTAGGTCTTGGGGAGAAAAAGCACAGTAACAACCACTTCTGAAAAAAATAAAGTTAAGCTTAAAGATAGATAAGTGAGAGGAAAAACAGGGGTTCAGGTTTTATACTGTGATTTTTGTTCTTATAAATTGCCCTCACAGAGTAATTCTTTTAAAATCTGTTTTACAAATTGCTGTTTAAAAACAAATCTTCTCACTTTATCTTCTGAAAAAAATAAATCTAATTGTGAATAGGTTGTGTTCTGGGATAAATCTTAAATGGACATAACACCACGCAGCCTGTTGCATGTTCACAGCACAGAGAGTTAGAAAAATGTGAATAAAACTAGTAATGGTGGACTTATCCTAACAGCAATTTTAAAATGCAAATAACCCCTTTTTACTACTTTTATCTTAACTGAAATGTTATATAAGCAAGTGTTTAGAAGTTCACCTCTTATTGTGCTGATGGTTAGTCTAAACTTGTCAGAACAACCATTAGTTTTATCTGTTCGTGATTTCAAAGCAGAATGTCTTGCTATCAGTATAACAAGGTTTTGTGTCTTGATGTTTTTTCCCTTCTCATATAATCAAATAATAAAAAATTAAAAATACATTCAGTAGAAACAGAACGGTTACAGTTTTTCTCATATGTGCAGATTTAAGTTACACAAATATTTTCTTCTCACTTAGAAGTAGTATTTTGGAAGCTTTTATGAATTCTTCATTATGCCATCAGTAAAATCTATCACAGTAATTTCTACTAGAATATGGAGGAAGAATATTTTCAATGTTTTGCCTTTGAGAGAGTAGGAAGGCGTTACTGACTGTATGCTTTTTTCACTGATGAGAGAACCCTTCTTTCCCTGTGGTAAAGTCATCAATGATATTTGAGTATCTTCTTTGAGATTGAAGATGCTCTGTCCCAAGTTCAGTTTATTAATTTTAAAAATGCTTTTAAGTTGGTATTTCTAATGGAGATTGAAGTTTTATCTTTCCAGAACTGCATTTGGGGAAGGGAATCTTTTGTGTCTGCAGAAATTTAGTCCACTTTGAGTAATTTATGTCTTGAGAAAATAAGCAGAAGTCAAGAAACTGTACATGTACTGAATTTTTGTAGCGTGCTGTATTATTTGACTATTTCTTATGTAATTTACTTACATGGCAGTAAAGGTGATTGTTGTGCTTATCAGAAAAATCAAGTAACAGTTCTTTGCCCTGCTGTGTTCAGTCTGAATTAAATTTAGTCAGGAAATTGCATCCATTGTTGTCCCCTTTTAATACAAGAGAGAGCAAGTTAAAGCTACAGACATGATGGTATTAATGTGGACATTTTGACAGTTTATTAGAATTTTTTCAATGCTATTTAACAAGTTATAGTCCCCTTATCCAGTATGCATGCTGTGAGATGTAAGAGTTTCGCTGTTACTGTACGTGAAAACTGAGCAGCACAAATTGTTCAAAACATCGGTCAAGTGGTTTATTTGATGAAAAAATGTTTTCAAGTTTTTGGCTCCAGAGTTTGACTGCAAAAGTACATATGAAACGTAATTGAATTAAGTATATAATATTAAGTCAAACCTACATAAACTGTTTGCAGAATTTTGAAAATAGAAGTTTAAAAACAGTGATATAGTTAAAACAAAAAAAAAACCAACCTGTCTACCTCATTGCATATAAAAGACTTGGTTGTGTCTGGTTTTGGCCAGTAATGGCCTTGGAAGGGTGAATGTGACTGGGCTTTTTGGGGTTCCCTGCTCCCCTAGATTTATTGTTTGCTGTAATTGTTCTGTGGTTCTGATTCTTCTTGATTCAATCCTGCTGCTTATCCACATAAAGGGAAGGAGTCCTTGTGGTTGTATAGAATAGGATTTCTTTTTTCAGTTGTTTAGGGAAATTACATTGTGAGTATGCTTTCGATACAATCATGTTATCTAGTAAATATACACTACTTGTTATGTGAGGAGGCTGTTTAAAAATATCAGCCTGTTTAATCTGTTTTCATACCACTCTACTCATCAGTGTATACATGTAAGAGGAGAGGTGAGTGGCATTTCCAATGTTGATGAAGTTACCATAAATACGGAAAAGAAAAAAAGACATTCCTTTTGCTCCTAGCCCATCCTTTTGCTTTGGGATGAAATTTTGTTTGCTTAACAATGGTAACTTTAAATGTCCTACCTTTGGGAGGAGCTGGTACTTATTTTAGATTTCTTGAGGCCAATTGCTGCACGGCCATCTACATAAAGCTAAACTATCTTTAAACGCACATTCTCCCTGCCCCCCCCCCCAAAAAAAAAAAACAAACCCACACCACCAAAAAAACCTGAATCTCAAAAAACAAACCTTTAGAAGAAAACTTGGGAAAACAAAGATGGAATCCAGTACTTATGGAGATGCATACCTGTTGTCATGTTGCAGAACAATGCAAGAAGTTTATAGGAGAAAATACTAAGCCCAGTTATGGTTGTCAAGTTACAATTCAGTCTGAACAAGAAAAACTGTTAATGAAACAGTATCGTCGGGAAGAAAAGCGAAATGCCAGAAAAGAAAAACAAGCTGGGGAAGATGGAGAGGTTTCTGGAGAAGGACTAATCTGCTTTGATCCCAAAGAGCTGCGAATGCAAAGGTAATAAATGCCAAAAGTTGAGAAATGCTTCTGTTTTAATTGCTACTTCAACGTATCATAATAGTTTATTTTCTTTTAGTTTGCTTTGGTGATTAGGTGATTCTGACTACAGGTCACGTTTTATTACAAGTATAGAATTTTTTTTTAATGTGAATAGCTAATTTTGAGAGAAAGCATGCAGTGATCTGCTAAATGAGAATCTTCTTGAATCTTCTTGATCTCATCTATGTGGGCCGGAGATGCAGATTAGAGGGGTAGGCTATCTGTCTTAGTTCCTGTACACACACTACTTGCTTAAGTTTTATGAAGTCTGTACTAAATGTATCAGAACTATCTTTTTTCCTCTCAAGATTAATGGGTACTATTTTCTGTGTTGTCAGCTAAAGGTAGTGGGAGGAGTAGGGAAGCAAGAGGATAAGGAACAAATAAGCTGTTGTATTTCGTATTGAGAAAAATATAGTGGGACTGGTATCCAGCTGTGAATACATGTTGCTGTATTGCTTAAAAAGAGGCAAAACTGCACTGAGGAAAGCCTTGCACTTCTTGGCTTGCACTTCCGATTTTTATCTGAACAGTATTATAAGGACTTGGTTTAACTCATGCCAGAGAATAACACTGTAAAATTCCTTTGTTGATTATTTTATGCAATGTTTTTTTCCTTAAATTTCCACAACTGTTGCTCCGATTTTAATATACCACATTCAGTTTTTGTGATGGCTGCCTAAAATGGGCAGAATTATTGCAGTTATTTTTCTGCTCACAGAGAACTAGCACTTTTGAATGCTCGAAGTATGCCAGTCCTAGGTAGACAGAGAGAGATGGACTTCGAAAAAATTCATTATCCGCATGTTTATGATTCCCGAGCTGAAGCTATGAAAACATCAGCATTCATTGGGGGTGCAAAGGTACGTGATTGGTACATGACCCTTCTTGAACAGTAGAGCTTTCCCAGTGAGTAGTGTGCAGCAGGGTTCCCTTTGTTCCCTTAGAGATTCTTCTCCTCATCAGTGTCTAGTGCATGAAGCAGTGCTGCTTTGCAGAGGGTGTTAAGAACTTTCATATATTCTGTTTTTATTTTGACTCTAGAAGAAATAATCTCATTCTCAACTAGTGTATTTGTTTTTATTTCTAGGGTCACTTAAATCATTAAAATACTGTTTTTCTGCCTTTTGGAAACCATTGAATTGACTTTAACAAAATGAATGCTTTATGAAATTCTTGACTTAATGGCTTTTGAAATTTAATAAAATGGAATTTTTTTTGTCTTTTGGGGACAATTTTCTGAGTAGTAAAACTGATTATTTTCCATTTTGGGGGTTCAGTGCTATCTATAAAATGAATCAGTGAGAATTGCTTTTATCTTGGATTCATTTTTTGAAGGAAAGTGATAAACCATTGTTCAAAGTGGGTTATACGTAATGACACTTTCTGTTTTCATACTTTCAATGAATCCTGTAATACTGTTTTAGGTGTTCTTACCAGAGGCAGTTCAGAGAGAAAACAATAAAATGTATGAAGAGGTGAAGATCCCCCATAGTGAACCGATGCCTATTGGTATTGAAGAGAAAATTGTTTATATTAAAGACTTAGATGAGGTGAGTGAACAATTTCAAAGATATTAAAATAGTTTTTACTTTGTATTACCAAAATTTAAGTGAAAAAGATTACTAGTTAATACTGTGATATGTGTAAATGCAGTCAGTTAGTTTCTTCGCTACTAATTTTGAGAATATTTGTTAAGAGTTGTAGTTCAGTGATATAATCTCTTTCATGATGACTCAGATCCAAGAAAGTCCTGCTCTGAACTACTTGTTCATGAGTTGCAGTTCTCAATTCCTTTGGCATTACCTGTTCAGCTATTTATGGTTTTGAGCTGTGATCTGAATCACTAAAATGAAAAGAAAAGATTATGGTGATTCTGTTCTCTTTCTGGAGACCACATGGAGAAGTGAGCCTGGACTTCTGTATCTTGTGCAGGTTGGCTTGTGACTGCACAGCACTAGTCTGATGGACTGCAGAATAGTCTTATAGTATGATGCAGTTGTGGGGTATTGCGTTATGGTGTTATAGGCTGTATGGGGTGCAAAACCTTCTGGAATAGTGCTTCTTTAAGCAGAAGGTGGCAAAGCATTATTAGCAAAACTCTGATAGAAAATAGAGGGCAGAGAGGAAAAATACAAGTAAAACAAACATTAACATTTTAACTTTTGCTGGTTTAAAGTGGTGAAAAAGCAGAGGTAAGGAAACTAAATGTGTTGTTAGTATTTACAGGCTAGAACTTGCAGTACTCCATCACGTGTACCTGTTCACTCCTCACTGTGTACGTCAAATCTGTTGATGAATGGAAGATTTGCTATTGATTTCAACAGGGACATAAAGAGCGAGCTGTATGTACATGTGAAGAAGGTTTTATGTTTCTTAGTTCTTTAGCAGCATAGAACATGGAAAAATGTTTCCTACTTTTTTCCCTGTGGGAATACAGGCAATGAGAATATACATCTAATACAGTTACCCAGAGCACTTTATTGGGGTTCTGAGTAAAGATTATGTCTTTCGTAAAGATTTAACTCTCTTAAAACAGAAGACAGTTTAATTTTAGAATCTGAATCTATTCTTTTGTGCTTGGGTGACAGTACCTAACGTCATGTTTATGAAGTGACTGACAGCTTAACCAGATAGAAAAGTCGAGCCACTGCAGCTATAAAATGCGACATTTTACATGAAAATTTTCAGCATGACAGCCTTTGCAAAGAAATGTCTTTCTCCTAAGCTAAATACTACCTACTAATCTGTAAACTTTTTGCAAGAAGTACCAATATTTCAAGAGACAATAACTTGTTTCAGAAAAAATGTAGTTCAGACCTGAAAAATAAATACTAAAAGAAATGATTTGCAGATTTTTACACATTTAAAATAAATGTGTAAAAATGCATCTGTTACACAAATTTCACAAATAATTCACCTCCTTTGTAGATTGTGTATTGTCAAGAAATATGCTTTTCAGTTTTACAGTGAAATTCTGAAGTATAAACAATCCTCTTCAGAACTTTACTCTTCCATATGTTTGCTATTAGAGGAGATCAAATAGGAGAGCCAACTCTAAATACAATTTTGAATGTTTGAACACCTATGTATTTAATTCCTGCCCCAACTTTGATATCGGTTTGCAACAAAAGATGACAAATTTATGAATAGATTGTCCAACTGCAGGACTTACCAAACTCCTGTTTCTGTTAGTGAGACTGAGAGATTTGAATGTTGGTGAACAGCACCTTTTTCTTAATGAGGTAAAGAGGCTGAAATTGCCAATGTGTGTGGTGTTTAAGATATACCTGGTCAAGACGTGAATATCTTGGTTAGGGCAAAATTTCTTTCTGATTTCTCTGTATGGCTGTTTTAGATCTCTAAGCTCATAAAATATTGGTTGGTGCTTAAAACTGTTGCCAATTAACCCAAGTCAGTTTAGAGGGCAAGAAGTTTTTCTGTCAATATGTTTTACTCTTTTTGGTGAACTAGTATAAGCAAAAGCATCAAAACAATATTCTTTTTCTTTCTCCCTAGCATATATAGGTGCTCTCTCATATATATAAGCTCTCTTATAGATCTGTATAGATATGTTTGCAGGATTATCTAAAATATAAACAGATGGGCAAGGAGGAGAGGTTACAAGTGTAGATAGTTCATAGCAGCATCTAAAGGCAATATGAGGAAGTTGAGAGTTTTGCTACTATTAACTATTATGAGATGCCATTAGTGGTATGTGTTTGATGTAAGACATTGAGTTGGTCTAAACATATAGATTAAAGTACTCATTCTGTTTAACGAGTCAGTATACATGCAACCTGTAATAATAAAGATCCCCAAGAAAAAAAAGCCCAGAACAACCAAATTGTCTGTTGTTGCTGTTACAAGGGTATTTATCACAGCTGTCCAAGCACTTGCTGTTTTATGGAGAAATTCTGATGGTTTTAAAAATTATAAATATTCTTCTTCCTTTGAGTTTATTTGCTTAGTTTTCACCTGTTCTCCATTTCACCAGTCCCACTTCTGTTACACTTTGGTGAGTTTCTTGCCTTGCTGAGAGCCAGCTCTGGCTGTGTTCCCCTGCCTCAGGTACTAGTATTTGTTAGTCCCAGTATTCAAAGAAGTAAATCCTTTGGGTTTTCCAAGATGTTTCTCCTTGTAAAATTACCTTTTTACATCCAGAAAATAGATCACTTTTCTACTTTCCAAGATTAGTTTTACTGACTTACTTTCAGGCGTAAGCTGTTCTCATTTGCCACAGAGCCACTGTGAGGAGGAGGAGGAGGAAGAGGAGGTGGGGTGGGGCGGAGCCCCAGATGCTCAGTGCAGTGGGGGACAGGAGTCCTCCCTCAGCTTTTAAAGCCTTAGGGAGTCAGCCTCCTGGGGAGAGGCCGGCTGTTAAACTCCTGGTAACCTCTCCGGAGCTGCTTTGCCTACACAATGTCCTGGTTTCAGCTGGGATAGAGTTAATTGTCTTCCTAGTAGCTGGTACAGCGCTGTGTTTTCAGTTCAGTAT
>JAVKLA010000014.1:17648781-17659313 GCA_034782735.1 Sagittarius serpentarius | reverse complement strand
TCATACTGAACTGAAAACACAGCGCTGTACCAGCTACTAGGAAGACAATTAACCCTATCCCAGCCGAAACCAGGACAACCTTTAATTTTCCTTTTAAAAGAGGGAAGGTAAGAATTAGTCTAAAATGGGCTAGTTTATGTTCCCTCAAAAAATGTTTTGCTTTCAACTGAACATTAGTGTGAGAATTTTTGAAGTATCATAGGAGCTTCTTTTCTTTTTATTCTGTATGTTTTAATTTGCACAAAAGTAATTTTAAGGACTCTATCATGAATTATGTGATTTTGATCACATTGTCAGCAGTTTGGGTGGAGTATTTGACCGTGTAACATGCGTATTGCAGAATACACTATTGAATTCAAATCTTCAGAGCTCTTAAGGTCAGAACTGAGTTCATGATAAGGAGTTCTTTTATATTTTGAACTGTTAGCTGAAAGTTAAACCTCTGGATCATGTAAGCTGAAGTAATCTTTCATTTTAAATGCTTTTAAGTATTAGTTCAGATTACTTACGTTTTTATTATCTCCTTTAATTGATGTAAACATAGGTTGAAAAGAGATGAGAGAAATGTATTCCTCTAAATATTAATTCTAACAAATCACATTTTAACCTCATTTTAAACATGTATAGGCTCATGTTTTTGTTTCTTTTGTACAAATCTAAGGCAAAATGACAAAACTTCTATGAACCCACACCAAAGGTAGCAGCAATGCCTTAAACTAGCACAGACATTAACAGGAGGTTCTTATCTGTAGGACTGGCATTGTAGTCAGGATGCACCTTCCACTGCACTCCAGAATGAAGAAATAACACATTTTAGCTAGGTTTGGCACTATCTGAAATCTTATGGCTAGTATTTTCAAAATAAGTATTTAGTTTAGTTACAGCCTCCTTGCAAAGGGTCAGAGCTTTTGTAAAGAGTTTAACTTCATGATTAGATCACAGGCAGATTTTTCTGAAGTGTCATGGAATCAGTGCCGAAGAAAAAAGATGCCAAGATGAAACTCATGATACGAACTGAAAAAGATCCAAATTTTTGTAGCTACTATTCCTACCTAATCCATTATGTATTGTTGTCCTGGTTTTGGCTGGAATATAGTTAATCTGTTCTTGGTGCTGGTGTAGTGCTGTGTTTTGGATTTAGGATGAGAACAATGTTGATAATGCACTGATGTTTTCAGTTGTTGCTAAGTTGTGTTTAGACTAAGTCAAGGACTTTTCAGCTTTTCATACTGCCCTGCCAGCAGAGGCTGGGAGTGCACAAGACACTGGAAGAAGACATAGCCAGGACAGCTGATCCAAACAAGCCAAAGGTGTATTCCATACCATATTATGTCATGCCCAGTATATAAATTGGGGGTAGTTGGCTTGGGGGGGCACCGTGGCTCGGATATTGGTGGGCATCGGTCAGTGGGTGGTGAAAATTGTATTGTGCATCACTTGTTTTGCATATTCTGGTTTTGTTGTTATTATCATTCTTATCCCTTCCTTTTCTGTCCTATTAAACTGTCTTTATCTCAACCCACGAGTTTTACTGTTTTTTTTCTTTCCTGATTCTCTCCCCCATCCCAGTGGGTGGGAGTGAATGAGCAAGTGCCTGTGTGGTGCTTAATTGCCAGCTGGGGTTAAACCATGACAACTGCAAATGCAAGATCAGGAGTGGCCGACCTGTCACAATTTAGCAGCCGTAAAAGCATACCGTAGCGTCAGTCATAAACTGCTGGCATTAGCACTGTCCTGCTATCTGTGTTGTTCCTTTTTCTACTTTGTCACCTCTACCTTCCACACTATGATCTGCACTGCTTCACCGCCTGCCACAGTCTAACTCCACCTGTGTCATCTCATATTCTTTATTTCCTGCTGCTGTTGAGTTTGAAGCCGGAGCTAGTGGTTTGTGTGGAGCATGTTGTGCTGCTGCTCAGGAACATCTCTGGTGTTCAATGGCAGGAGGGTGCACTGTGTCCCATGGAAGGAGTCGCAAAGGGGAAGGGTTCTCACTTTACTGCAAGGCAGCAAATCCCACCGCCAACTTGATTTGTAGATAATTATTCTTCTCGGCATTTATTGTTATTCGGAGAGCTGTGTTTTCACCACAGTACAAGCATATGTGGCTTTTAAGTAGCTGGTTGGTCACACCATTTTAGTCTGAAGTATTATGGTACTACTTGTGAAAGTGGCATGCTTGCTAGGTTGTTTCAATAACGAGAATTTAAAAAATGGAGTAAGTGCAAGCTTAGATTTATTATCTTTGGCTGCCTGACATGCAGCTTGACCATTAGTGAAATATATTTTTTGTACTTACTATAAAGGTGGTTTTGTGCCAGCCTTTTTGCCAAATAAATGTACCTTTAAAGTCATAAACTCAGGTCAGGGAAAGTTCCTCTTCAAGAGTATGAAAACAGGTTTTCTCTAACAAATTGCTGTTGGTGAAAAATGGCTTCAGCTTTTTACCTAAAGTGGGTGTTCAGGGTAGGATTTATTTCTTTGTTTCATGTTATTTCCATTTCCTTTTACTAGCACTACTTAATGGTCTAAATAACAAATGTTTTTTTTCCTCTCTGCATTATGTGAAGGAATTATTACGAAATCAATATTCCCTTTTCTCCTGTAATGTTTTCTTGTTTTTAGAATTGTACAAGGTAAGTCTAAAGAATAGAAGTATGGATGTTTTTGCATAAATTACATTTTTCACATCCAGAATGCTGGACCATTTATTCCAGAGTTGATCTTAGTGCATATTTCAGTTGCATATTTTCCAAACAGCAATTGACAGTTGGGCTGAATTGAATAATTTTTTAAAATACTTTTAATTTTATTGAAATCTTGTCATTTATCCAATGAAGTATAATACAAAATTGCTCTGAGGAAAGTTTACAAGTTCTGTAATCATTGGTCCCAACTTAAGAGAAGGGAAAAAACCATGTAGGTCAAGATACAATGTTTTTAATAGCTGGTAATGTATATTATGAATTTCAGTCTGTCTTCATATTTCATGAGCAGGGGTCCAAAGAACGTAATACATGTGCAATAACAGGTTAACAAGAATATTGGAGTTAAGATTCTATGCTGATGTTAATCTTAAAGCCTGTGAGTTGTGGCTTAATTTTCTTCAGTATGTGAATTACTGAGTATTTAGTCATTTAGAATTCAAGGTGCAGTATTTACAATTTCTGCATCAAATTGTTTGAATATCTAATTTAGGCTCAGCTGAGGCTTTTGTGCACTGTTTTGTTTAAATTGACTGAATAAATACTGTTGCTTTGGCTGAAAGTACATAAAAATATGTGCTTCGTGCCAAACTAGCAGTTTATTCTCCATCTTGTGTAAAATTATCATCTTTTCCATTAAGAAAATCCTAGTTCTTATCAGAAATAGTTGATTAACTCTTCATCAGAAAGTTCTGTTGCTATGATGTGCAACCTGTAAAGTGGTATTCTGGTCTTAAAATTTACCTGTAATCTGATGTTGGATAAATGCAAACATGTGCTGTGTTGCTGGCTACCTAACTCACTGTTGGAAGACACTTGCTGTACTTGAATATAACTCATTGAATGTAATATTTTTGAAACTTGCTTCACTTGACTGCAGCTTTCCGATTTTTTAGATATCACTGTATGATTTCCTGAATGCTAAATAGTTCTTGTCCTTTCAGCAATAGAAAACATCTTCCCATTGTGATAAATCTCTGAAAAGTGTTTTGAAAATAGTCTTGCTTTATTGATACAGCCTTTAATACTACAAATGATACCTTAGCATTTTTCTGGATTCATAAAATCATTCTATCAGTTTAAATACTAATATTCTTTTGCCAGTAAGATGCTCTTTTTTTGTTCAACCAAATCACTGATTTTATTGCATGCCAGGTTATTAACCTGATTTGTCTTGGGTAACACCTTTAAAACAAATTATATCTAAATAATTTAAAGAGAGAGACTTGATATGGTACTATCAAATAGACTTGATATGGTAACTGGAATACAGGTACACTGCAGTGATAGCAAGGTGTTACGAATGTTGTAGTACAACTTTGAATTAATTCTGGAATGAAAAGTGAAAGTCTGAATTCCTTGATTTGACATGGCACGTGGATGTCCCAGCTCCAGCGAGGCGGAGTTCTTGGGAGCAAAGCTTGGGAGGCTCAGGGATTACGACTACCCTCCAATAGCCGTGAGTTTGAGAAGAAACTGTTAGTAGAAAACTAACACCAGAAGGGAAGATTAGGAATGAAGTAGCTAAATAATAAAAGAATAAATATGTAATCAAGAAATACTTTACAGGTGGATAATTTTGTCCAATAATCTGAGATTATAATTCTAAACATGGTTCCACCTATATCTGCTTACTCCTGAAATGAGAGTATTTTTGCATCTCTGAAGTCTTATCTAAATATATAAAGTAGGTTTCCTGGAACATCAGAATAAAAGCTTATGCTAGTGCTGAAATGAGAGAGAAAAGAATGACCTATCTTAGTAGAGGTGTAAAGAGGATAAATATTTTATTTTTTTTTTTTTTTTTTTTTTTAAAGTAAAACACAAAGAGAAAGGGAGTGTCATCAGGGATAGTGATATCAAGCCTGTTCTAAAAATAGGAAAGCAAGAAACAGAGATTGACAGTTTGTTTTCTGACAAAACCTGTAATACAACTTCTTTTCCTGAGATACACATCCCAGGTGTGTGTTAGCTCTTAAGAGCTGAACACAGTATTGGATATGTTAATCTCTTGGCCATTTCATGGGTTTCCTCCAGAGCATTTTATTTTGTAACTTGTACAGTTATTTTAAAATAACATTTTGAAATGCAGTGGTACCTGGCAGTAAGGATTGTGGAATACCCTTAGCATTTGAAAACTGTGACTTTTGACTCAGCGACAAGATGTGTTTGACACTGTTATAGTCTTGGAGAGGACCTGTCCCTTAACACAGGATGAGGAATTGAAACTATTTTAGCTGCATTAGCCATGTGTGACATGACTGGAATCTTTGCCTTAATCCATGGCACTTCTTCCATTCTCAAACCAAAATTACTGTAGACATAAAAAAGACAGTAATATAAAAATTTTAGATATTTAAAAATATATTTCTAAAATATATTTTTGTATATATACACAACATACGTATACAACACATATATGGCTTGAATGTATATGTATTTCCTATTAATGCAGAGTTGATTTTTAAAGTAACAGATGCTTTTTAACAAATCCATCACCACTGCTTTATATATCTTCCCCTTTGCCTCCCTCAGCTTGCCAGATTTTTACTTCTTTATTTTTAAATAGAAAAAAAGATCTGTATGCAAAAAAGATAGTTAAGCCAAGCTATGTCCTCCCTTATACATATGTATGTAAGATGCAAAAAAGAGAGGAAGATGATGAATAATTGGAGAGAGACAAGAACCGAAGTATGATCTTACGTCAGATTTTATGAAGAGCAAAAAGCAACTTTTACTGCGCAGCAGCCCATACGTACTGAAACAATCTGTGTCAGTCCACCATTGTGGAAGTAATGCCATAGTTCACCTTTTTTGGGATGGGGAGGAATGAAGGTAAAGGAAGCAAATACATCATGCCACTTACAAGTTTTAGAGCTAGACATTATGTAACTGATCAGATGTAAGCCTGTATTTGCTCAGACTACATCCTCCTTGGCCTATTGATATGATGTGGCTTTTATTTCTGGTGTGATGTGGATTGAATCACTGTAGTGTGATCATTTAAAAGCAGATTATTTTTATAGAAATAGGAAAAACATTCACCAAAGTAGTATAATGAAAACAGGCTTTTATTATTGTCCCATAAGAATGGGGAAGTGATGCAGATACTTTCCTAAAATTTGGGTTACCAGGACTATTGGAGAAATTGATAACCACTTGCACCCACATTTTCGGATTGTACAATGTTTCCTTGATTTAAAAAAATAGCCAATGCAACAACTTGCAATGTGACTTTTTTCTTATTCCAAAATAGTGTTCTCTGTCTACCTCTGTCATTAACCTGTCTTTTGGTAGGCTCACAGCAGGTTTATTTGCTTTGGTTTGACACTGGGCAAGTTTAATTCTTTTAGAACCAGGTTGAATGAAGGTTTCCTTTGCAGTATGTGCTGTCTTAGCTCATTTACACAAATTTTTCAGATGACTTTTCATGAAGGTGAAAAATGATCTTTTTCTTTTTGGCCAATAGGCTTCTGCTTGCTATTCAGCTATAACCTAAAGCCTTTCCCTTTAAGACACTTGTAGTGTCTTAATATTGACTGCTTAAAATATGATCTGACTATTTGTTCTTTAAGCTGACTTTGTCCTAGTGTCATGTGCAGTTTAGTTGGAAGACATTTTGTAGTCTTGTGCTTTTAGTCTTTAAGATTATCAAGGCTTTTGTCTTTTTTCTTTAAACATCAGTTTCTAAACACTATTAGGATAGTATATTGTATAACGCATTATAACTTCATTTATTTTTGGTGTTGGCTTATCTGTTTACATACTCAAATAAGAGCATTTTAGCATCTTGGAGGTTTGACAGTTGTGTTACGTGAACAAGCCACATTTAAGACACCGGAGATGTTGAGGGTGGCAAGGATGCTATGAAAACCTGATAAATATGCTCTTTGTTCTGTCAGTCTGGGTTGTGTTTATACATGCATTTTTATTTTCAAAGGCTTGATACTAATGAAAACGTATGTGAAAACCACTGATAAATGTAGATACAGCCAGAAAAAATCCTTGCGAATATAAAATAGTATTTTCAAATGTCCTTTCATTAGTGAAGTTGGAATTGAAAATTAAACAGATCTTCTCATTTATAGATAGTCTGTTTATTCTAAATACTAGTATCGTACAACTTTTTTTATTGAAAAGAGTTCTGTAAAATCTGCGTTACCTCTTCTTGGGCAGTATAAGTTTGAAGACAAGAACAATTAATTGACAACATGGGTCAAAGTGTAATAGTGAGAATATCTGTACTGGTGAATATACAGAACTTCATTTCTTTTAGTCTGTTCTTTAAACTAGCATGGCTGTGTACGATATGCTAAGCAAAAATTGCTGAAAAATACTTAGTAGATACTGTCATGTGAGAGTTGCATATTCTTAAAGTTATTTGGGATTTTGGTCACTCCTTTTCATGCAAATAATAAATATGAATAGGAAAATGCACTTTTTAATATTAACATGAGGTAAAATTGTTTGCATCTGATTTGAATAAATGTTAAGCCTGTTTCATTTTCTACACAGCTGCCAAGTGTGTGTATATTGTGTAGTGCTGCCTCTGAAATGGTTGAAAGCCTGATGGGAACACTTACAAAGGGAAACCGGTAAAGGGCACCAGCTGCTGAAAAGCACCTGCTGAGCTACTGTGGGAATAGATGCATCTGCCTTGTAGCTACAAGTAATCTAACAAAGTACCTGCTTTTACCTGTCAGGATTTAAATTTGTGTAAAGATTCAACCAATGAAACTAATTATGAATACTTGAAAAGAAAAACAAATCTAGGATGTTTCTTTTGTGCAAAACAGCCCCACTTCTGAGCAATAGGAGTCTGTGAAAGCTTCTCGTTCTTGTACCTGTTTTATGGTTTTGTTTTAATAAAAACAAACCCAGATACGGCAGCCAAAAGTCTCAGCTACACTGTGCATAGTGTCTTACTAAAGGATGCAGTCAGTATGGAAGAGATTATGCTATCAAAGAGCAGGTTTCCAGGTTTTGTTAGGCTTAGTTTGAGAGATGGATCTCTCAGGATTTTGTGAGAGTATGTTTCTTTTTTCATTGTAGCGTATGTGATTCATTGCGGATGGTAATGCGCACACAAAAATATGTTGAACAATCAGAAATCACTAGACAAATTTCCCAGATATTTTTTAAAACTGTTGTACTTTTTGTCTTTTGATACTTGAACTTTTATTGTTCCCACATGTTTGTGACCTTACCACACAAGTTCATTATCCCTCACCTACCTTTTACTTGCCTACAGTAGAACAGGTAGAAAAACTTCCGTGAATGCTGCTGGTTTAGTTGGGATTTGGGAGAACAAAATTAGCTGTGTTCTTGTAGAAAAAAAGACTGATTGTGCTTGTAGTCTTCCCTTGTAAAATTTAGGAAAAAGTTGTTTAACGTCTATATTGTAAAATGGTACTGCCTTCTTGGTTAGCAGTGGTGTGAAGTTAACTGAAATAGAGAAGAAAATTGAGTTGTAGGAAGATTATGACAGCAATAGTTACTCCTCTGGGAATATTCTTCTGTTTGCCATTCTTTCATTTTCACTTGATGTGTTAAAATTATAACTAGTTTCAACTATAATTACCCTTCAGAGCACTCTCTTAGTTTTTCTGGGTTTTGTTAGGTATTATTAGGAAGAAATAATTTGTGTCATATGTTAAGGGCAAGCTGAAGTAAATTGTTTGAAAATATTATCATGAAGTGGCTTCTACATTAACGGTTTAAATATTCGTATCTACGTGAACAGTTAGAAATTATGCCTTTGTGTGCAGAAAATTGTACTTAATTAATTAGGGTTCATTTAAAAATAAAAATACTGAAAGATATCTATACTTTGAAAGTATATAATAATATGAAGTGCTGTTACCCTGCTCATAAAGACAGGTTTAAATTTGCTTTCAAAGGAAATCAATATTTAGGCTCCAAATTGTGATGTTCAACTGACTGTAAATTGAGTGACTCTTATGTATTACATTTTGTAGATGACCAATAAAAATCCAAGAAGCATTTCAGGTAGACATGTTCTGCCACAGTGCAGCTGCATGTAGCTCAAAGAAATCCAGCTTTCTGGTTCACCGCTTTTTTTTTTTTTCCTCTTGTACTTAATCACTGCAATATTTGAAATCCAGTTATATCTACCTGGTGACTTTGCAGCCAGCTGTTAACGTTTGTTGACCTCGTTAAATGATCATAATAAGTGAAATATTTAAACTGAGAAAGTAACTTGTTAAATGTTCATTTTTCATTCTTTAGGGAGGTACGTTTATGTCATTGACTGAATATAGAGACTTTTTGGTGTAAAGCACATGCAGAGATCTGTACAGTTTTTAAAGAAAACAACTCAAAGTAGTTTTAGTCATTTTGGTAATTAAGACTGGAGAGTGAATAATGTGCTGCTGCTGTGTCCTGTTTAGGGGATAGCCATTTCTCAGTGGAATTTGATAGTATGAGCGTGGAAGAAGAATGCTATAGTCTGCTTTAATTTGATAGCATACCTGAAGGCAAGCTTTCATTCTTAGGAGTAATCAGTCTTCAATTTAAAGAGAAATACAGGATAGTATTTTAAATTCTAACTAAAATTATACTCAAGACCAAAATTGTTTTTCATTTTTAAGAAGTGTAATCTCAAAGTGAGACTTTTCAAAGGTGAGGGAAGTGTATGCTAAATGTAATACACTGTAACATTTAAAAGATTAACTGTCACTGAAAATATTTTAGAAAAATTGTAGTTTGTCTGACTTTAATGTTTGTCTTTAATTGGCAGAAGTTTCAGTACTTTCCTTGAGACATGAATCTCTTATCTCTAGGATAAGAATGTCCCAGGTCTTTCAGTAATAAAAATAGGACTGAGGTTGTCCATCAAGGGATTAAGTTAGAAATCACCAAGTAGTTCTAAATGGTTTTAAAAGGTTTTGGGATAGAGGAGCAACATGACTACAACCTTGACTTTATATCTGATAGGCTATTCATCTGAGACTTGCAGTTTCCATTAACCTCGAGATCACATGGTAACTGCTAATACAGTGGAAGTTTTAAAATTTTCAAAGAGTAGTAGTTGTTTTGAGTCTGCAGAACAACAAGGAGCAATAACTAATGTCAAGTCTCTTAAAGTAGAAAACAGATTGTGTGTGTGTGTTTTATATCTTATTCTAACAACATACTTTTTCCAAATTCTAACTGGAAAACTGGAATTATCCTACCACTTAATCTTTCAGTTAGAGTGTTGGAACTGAACACATCAAATAAGAATGGAGTTATTTTTTCTTTTCATATGAATAAATAGGTGTGCTTTGTATAATAATAATAACACCACTAATAGTAGAAACCATTTCTTTCTTCTGTAACATGTTGGAAATTAATCTGGAGAAGGGAAACAAAATATAGCGGAAGAAGATTTTATTTAGCCATTCACAGGAATTTCTTATGATTGAACATAATATAATGAAGGAAACTTCAGTGCAAATATTCCTCCTTCTCTGCTTTTGTTACCTGAATCTGAAATGGATGGGGATTTTTTTCTGCGTCATCTGCGACTATGTAGGAGTTAATTTCCTGTGTTCCTGATTCTTCTTCCCCTTGCTTTGACACCTGTGGACCTTTGTCCTCCTGGGCCTCTAAGCATAAGACTGTCTCCTAGCCATGCATACTCCTTAGATGGAGACTTTTTGACTTGTTGTCAAATGCATCTTTAAGCTACATAAGAATGCCTCTCGCAAGTTTTGCATCAGTAATTTGCCTACATCAGAAAAAGGACTGTCCTGGTTTTGGCTGGGATAGAGTTAACTGTCTTCCTAGTAGCTGGTACAGCGCTGTGTTTTGGGTTCAGTATGA
>JAVKLA010000014.1:17616825-17648681 GCA_034782735.1 Sagittarius serpentarius | reverse complement strand
CCATCCCACTGGGTGGGGGGGGAGCGAGTGAGCGGCTGCGTGGTGCTGAGTTGCTGGCTGGGGTTAAACCACAACAGCATATCAATAGCTTCTGTAGCAGCAAAACAGTCTGGTCCAGTTGTAACCTTCAGCATGTATCCTTTTCAAAGTTCATGTGAAAGCTCTGTTAAATCTTTAGCGCTGTTTGCAAAGCTTCATCAGCTTTTCAGTTTTTGTGATTCTGTAGTTTTCAGTGTCTTGATTTTCTGTTAATCTGAATCCTGAGGATTGCTGAATGGAAATGCCCAGATGCAGCCCTTTAGAAAGTTGTGTGGCTTTATCCTGACCCATGCCTCAGTCATTCACATAAGTCTGTGTGGTATGGGAGGATCTGGACTCTGATCCCTTTTGTGTGATGTCTGTCTCTTTCTCATGGACACATTTTTTCAGGGCTGGCCAAAAAATATCTACTCTTTTCTGTCAGAACTCTCCATCTCTACTACATTTTTCCAGTTACCTGTCTAGGCTAGTTGCAGTAGCCACAGCTTTTTTGAGATTAATGTATGCTCTCATCAACACAATTTACTGCTTAGAAATCTTTTTTCTTTTTTTTTCTTTTTCAGTAGTGACATATTCTTTCAATACTGCAACAAGAATATGGAAGTAAAAGAATAAATTAGAGCTCTCTTTATATAATGCGGTTGTTTCATAATTCTGCCAACTAGTTCAGAAACGGCAATTCATGCAAGAATTCAATTTTCAAAAAGTAGTTTGTATGTACTTTTGTATCATATCATATCATAATCTCTTTATTTGGGAGAAGTTAGCTAAAACCATTTTATATTGGTTGCATAAAAGGGCTTCAGTTTTTACGCTGCACGTTAGTAGAGTAACTTTTTTCTCACCAATGGCCAGAACTTACGTAATTCCTTTCACGATGCCCTCGTTATCTTTCCTTCTTATTTGCTGGGTTTCTCCCTTTTGTCTTGCAATGTCTATATTCTTGAACAACTAGAAAAGGGTTTTCTCTATTAACTCTTTGACAGAATTACTTTTGAGACAGTGTGCCTCTAACAGTGGGTTTGGGTTTGGGTTTTTTTTTCCTCTTCCCTTTTAAAGCGATGCACTGTGTTTTCCCAGGGGAATAAATTAAGGGAGCGATGTGCCATCAGCAGAGTTAGGAGTCTGTTTTAGTTGTATACAAGTGTAAGAAATTATGACAGTGTTCTCTGAATTGAAAAAAACCAGAACCTGTAGAATAGGCTGTGGCATATAAACATCAGTTTCCTCATTGCTCCATCTAGAAAAGTCAGGGAGATGGTGGTAGTGGAGGTGCCAATACATAGCGGTCTAGGAGGAACCTTGCTGTAAAAGGTAACAACATTTTAAATGTTTTAAACTTCATAGAGATTTTTATATTTCACTCTTCCATGCTGTTAGCTTTGTATAGCATTAAGTTATTTTTAAATTTTAACGGAAAGAAACTCTCTTTAATATACTGTCTAATATTGTTAATATGGATTAAATATGAGTGAATTAAACTAAAATCCTTCTATCCTCATAAAATTTTTACTTCTGATGTTATTAGGAAATGCCACAACTGTCGCCAGTTTTTCCTTTTGCTGTTTTCCTACTTGCTGAATACTTACTTCAAGGTAATTTTTGTGTGTAATTCACAAATGGCATCAGAAAGCTCTAAGAGGAGGCTGTGTTCTGATCTCCATTTCTTTGCTATAATCTGGAATAATTCTCTTGACATCAGATGCTTTGAGTTTACAATAGTGTCACTGAAACCAGAATCTTGCCTGTGTGTCTATTTGGATGCCAAAATTTATGTACATTTGCTGTGCTGTAGAAATAGTTGCTTTTATGGAAAAATCTTTCTGAAACACTTTGTTATCCATTTCCTCAAATCAAATCACCAGAGGGTAGAATCATTCTGTCTGTAATCTTTTGTCGTATTATAACTAGGCTGAGGGACACAACAGTTCTCCCAGCGAGGGGAGGAGATTCTCCAAGGTGTTTCAGTGTTTTAACTGAGAGCACTGAAAGCCCTGGAGCTATGGTGCTTTCCCATCATTTCCATCAAACTGATTTTGGGTCTGTACATGGAGAAGTCTTTGGTTTTCATCTATACATTGAACCAAATAATATTTCTCCATGTTATATTTTTAATACAACAATAAGTGGCTGAATAATTCAGAAATCTATAGAAATAGAAAAGGTATGACCGCTGCAGTTGTTTGTATAATGTAGCTCATCAAGAGAATAGTTTAGATAACGATGGCAGTGTATCTATAGACTTAAAAGGATTTTTGTTGAAATTACTTCAGGCATGTTAGCTCTTAGCTGTCATATATGAAGTTAAATATTTTTCCTAAAAACTCTTGCTTTTGAATAGATGCCTCTTCTTCAAGAGAGCAGATGGTAGGACTGATGATTAAAAAAAAACCAAACCAAAGCAACAAACAAAAAAAACAACTAGAGATGGGGGGTTATTTGATTTTATTTTATTTTTTCTATTGGCTTTTTTTTTCCAAGTAATGCCTATGTTACCACAGTTAGTAGGAGACCAATATACTACTAGATTTCACTGCAATTTGTTTTTTAATGGAACTGTTCTGAACTTCCTCTGCGTGGAGGCTGGTTCTTCTCTAACGAAAGTTTGTTTGTTGAAGAGCAGTTGCTGTTACGAGCTGTCCAGAATTTTCACGTTTCTGAGAACTGAATAACTGTCAGAAAAATAACAGTTTCAGTATCTTGGCAAACATGAAGTCTGAAAGTCTGGAGGGGAAATGTTTAATCGGGATTTAAAAGAGCATTCCCAGTAAAGTAAAACTAATAATTTTAATAGTTTGTGTACTATGATAGCTTTAAGCAGAGGTAATCTTTTCATATATAATGAACATATGTATATATATATTCCTCCCCCTCCCTCAGGTTACTTATTTATTCTTGTGAACTCTCTGTCAGAATCTGTGAAAATTTTTCAGTGTTTGAGTTTAATGATACTAATATAACTTGAAAGTATGGAAATTTCCCTGGTTTCTGATGACTACTGCTACTTAAATACCTACTGCACTGACCAGTGAATGTGGTGATAATTTTAAAAATGAAGACTCCATAATTTTCTAAAAGATGATGTTTCATTCAAATTAAAAACATAGGAAAGTCTCACGGGCTGTGATTCTGTGTTCTATAGGATGTCAGAGTATAATTTTACCCTTATGGTTCATTATCTGTCATTTCCAGGAATTTCTTTTGGCTTCTTAATCTAATTAAGGGACTGGAGCATCTTTCATGTGAGGAGAGGCTGAGAGAGCTGGAGAAGAGGACGCTCGGGGGGAATCTTACAAATGTATATAAATACTTGATGTGAGAATGATTAATAAAGAGGGAGCCAGACTCTCCTCAGTGGTGCCCAGTGACAGCACCAGAGGCAATGGGCACAAATTAAAACACATGGAATTTCATCTGAACATGGGAAAGTAATTTTTTACTGTGAGGTGGTCAAACACTGGTACACCTTGCCCAGAGAGGTCATGGAGTCTGCAGCCTTGGAGATACTTAAAATCCAACTGCACAGTCCTGGGCCACCTGATGTAGGTGATCCTGCTTTGAGCAGGGGGGTTGGACTAGACAATCTCCAACCTAAATGATTGTGATTTGCGATTACTGCTGATAGTGACATGGATAACCTACCATGCAAGAATTGCTTTTAGGTCTAGTCTAGTCACTTGTAGCACGTACAGCTTTGAAAACAGCTGCAGGTTCTCTGGTGCCTTTTGTTACTTGCATCTGTCTAATGTGTTTTACTCCAAGCTTCCTTTATAGCACATAAGTCTTCAGGTACTACACTTTGTATGAGACATAATTTGTACTTACTTGAAGAAATTTTAATGCTGATTATGGCCCAAAGCCAATCCTAAGCTCTATTTGGTATGCTTGAATAGTTTTCATATCTTTGTGTATGCTACTTGTTCCTGTAAAAATTGTCCCCCTAAGTCCAATGAAATCTCACTGATATGATTTGGTGCTAAATGGAGCAGATCCAAACATCATGCGGTTTTTCTTCTACGTGTTATGAACCTGTGCTTAAAACGTGTATATGCACTTTGAAAGACAACATTTTGGTTTTTGGGGCAGGTAGGAAACTATATTCTCAAATAGTACTCCTAAGATAATATAAAAATAATTTTACCTTTATGGCATTTATATAGTTGTATTTTTATTTATTATTGTTCCTAAATCTCATGAGCTACCACCTCCACAAAAGGAGCAGAACATGAAAAGTATCATTAGGAGTGGGACACTGTGGAAGGCCCAGGTATAATATCTATGTTTATTTCTGAGCATACCTTCAGTAACAAAAAAGGATTTACACTGGCACAAAAGTGCTTTAAATATATACATGCATAATTAGAAAGCAGGGGGAGACTACTAAATGTTTGTATTTTGGAGGGATAGTGGGAATGTATTTATTAAAACGTGTATGTGTATATACATATATACACGAACATATATTTGTGCGTGTGTATGCCACACACATAACCAACAACATTCCAAAGTACAGCAAAGGGGAAAGATGGCTGAGAGACTATTTGTACGTTAGGACGAGGGACATCTCAACTTCATTTCCTGAATTTCATGGATTTTCTGTAAAACGGCATGGATTAGTCATGCTATTACCAGTTAGATCAATTATCTTTTTAACTGAAAGTGCAGTAGAACAACTGACTGCAGAATGGGATTTGTTGCACCTGAAATACGTAAGGTACTTTCATTAAAATATATCTACATTAAAATTAAGCTAATGAGTAGGGAAAATGCTGAAAGTTTAAACTTGGTTTATGAGTGCAATGGATTATCTTTGATAAATGTGTAGTAATCTTACTTTGTTATAGTATGACAGAAGAAGTCATCATTCTAGAACATTTATTTTAGGTTGGTTTATGCTACGGAAATTAGTACAGATGACTAACGTTTCTTTATTTCAGATCATGAGAAAATCTGCCTAGTATTACATGACAACTGGAAAGTGAATATGGACAAGACAAAATCTCTTTTAGAATGAGGAATATAAAGAGAATGTCCTGTAGATAAATCAATAAAATATGATAATTCTAAGGGAGATAACAGCCAAACGTATTTTCTGGATAAATTGCTAAGAATTAAATAGGGCTATATTTTTTTTTTTTCCTAGTGTTGCTTTGGATAGATTGGATAAGACATATCATGCTATGTCTATGCATGCCAGTACTGAATTTAGAAGCTGCTAAAATGCTGGCATTATACCTTGAAGTTGACTTAAGAGCACATTGGCCACCAAGTATACTGAGGTTAATTGCATCTGACAAGCTGTTTCTGTCAACTAGTGTTAATGCATTAAGTGATACGGAGAGTGAAAGAAAATCTCAGATTTTAATGGAACTTGTAGTTAGCACCCTTTTTGTTCCAGGTGAGGGAGAGTGCTATAGACTACATAGACTACAGCAGGTTTCACAGATATGCCTTGGGGATAAAAAGTATCTCCTGCATCATATTTATTAAACTCTGTAGAGCTACAAGTTCTGGCTAATGAATTGCATGACTAAAACTGTCTGAAGTGCTGATGGCCTGTGCTATTTAGAACAGACACTGTTACTACCATGTTGTTAAAGCAGTTGTGTTTCTGAGCTGTAGCTTGCCTGCAGACTGAATCGTATGGACTCATTCATGAATATTCCTTTGACTTGACAGTTTTGTCCTGTTTTTAAGTTGCTGTAGAGCACCAATGCACAAATATCTTTTTAATGAAATGGGTAATTTGGAATATCTTAATGAAGTGTAATCTTATTTACTCATAAATGCATTAGTTTTAGTAGTAAATTCCTTGGGAAAGAATTGGAAAGCTCACTGAAGTAAAAATAAAGGTTTTATATATTCATATCAGAGCTGCCTTAAGTATCATCTGGTTTGTGGGAAGAGTTGCTTCTCAGTGGTCTTTCATATTGATTCATGCTTATGTAAAAATGGTACCATCTTAGTTATGAAATTGTGTTTGTTGAGAATAGCACTCAGATTGTATTCTGCTTAAACTTCCTTTGGTTTGTGTAGAATTCTCGCGATAAATCAGCTGTAAAATAGAAAGCTGAAGAATGATGTATCTCATTCACCTTCAGTAAAAAACAGATTCTGCCATCCAGTGGCTACCGGTCTTTTAAGCAAGAAAAGATTTCACTGGTTTATCTGAAAAAGAATTGGTCTGTAGAAGTCTTGACTGACATTAATATGCCAGAGGCAAAACAAAAATGTTTTCAGCTTTCAAACTAGGTAGCTTGTGCAAATGACAAATTACAATAGCAAATCTTCTAGTATGTTTGTCAAATTGTGGACTTCTGTGTACACTGTTGCATTTCTCTGTCTGCTGTCCATTTTTTTTCTTACTGATTTTTAAGGGTAGAACTACTGTTTTTGGATTATGCACTTGTACTTACTGTTTGGAATAAAATGTTTTGGGGAAGGGTAACCTTTAATATATTTTTCAACCAAACACGGAATTTGTTTGAAGAAGTCTTAAGATACTATTTTTCTCTGGAATTATTTTCTCTTGTAGCTTTTTTAATCCTTAATAAGTTCCTGCAGGGTCACCTTTCAAAGAATATTTTGCAACGACTGTGTATTGTGATTGTGAATGTTGTGTATTGATTTGTTAGTGCCCGCATTTTTCTTTTGAGTTGCTTGAAAATTAATTAGTTTGTTGAATGAAGGTCTAGATTCTAGTCAGAATAGCATTATTAAAAAAAAAATACTTCTAGTTCTTAACCAGGCTTTTATGGGGTTTATTTTTTATTAATCTTTATTCCACTATTGAAGTTCCTGTTTCAGTAGGCTTAGCATCTTTCCAGAAAACAAGCTGAGGTTGGTTTTTCTAACTTCTTACACAGCTTCCTCTGGTGCTTCTGGAACATCTGTTTATTGCTTCTTACCAAGTCAGTCTTAATCCATGGTGTTACTACTTTCCAATAGGAAAAGAGACAGGAGATTATTTTTATTTATCTAAATATTTATTTTTGCTAACAAAAATATATAGCCAGTATACTATGGGGCTATAGTATATGTAGCTTCTTCCAAATGTAGAGGAAAAAGATGTCTTACGCTGCCCACTTAAAGATTAAGAGAAGCTGGAACAATGTATTCCTACAGGCAGTAGTTTAACAAAACACTTAGACATACTTTGTTTAAGGGTATTAACAATCACACAACTGTAGGGAGACCTGTATGTGTAAAGCCACGTGTGTTCAACTATGTGACTGTGAAAAATTTCTGTCATTCTTTTCTGAAGATACTTACACCAGACTTCACTTAGACAACTATATTTCTGCTTTTGTTTAAAAAATGCTTCTTTAAATAAATAATATACGTATGTGCATTGTAGTGTTTTGTTAGTTCAGTTCTGCAATCACCAGTTGCGTTTGTGAGTTTCTCTCCATAGATCCTTTATTAGAAACACTATAAACAGTGTTTATCAGTGTGAACTTTACAGTCTTTATAATAGCTTCTAAAACCAATTAGATTGAATGGGAGGGAAAAGGAAAAATATAACCATTTTAAAATCTCATAATGAAGTAACAGGTCAATTAGAAACCTAAAATGACTAAGGAGGCCATAAAAATAGCTGATTGAACCCTGATAGCACTAATGTAATCAGCAGGTCTCCAGGAAACCCTTTCACACTTTGTAATAGTCTCATTCATGAAGGTGAAATTAATTTTGAAGATGATACACCAAGTAAACATTATGTATACATAACTTGGTGCAAAACAAATAAGCTTTCCCCCGCAATCTTGCAAGCAGAAGAAACTGTGAAAGAACATTAATAGTGAAAACTGTTGTAATCCTGAAATTCAGCCACTTAAAAAATGGAAGAAACTTTATGAAAAGTACTGGAAGTACTTGCATTAGATGCATTTATTTATTTTTTTCTTCAAAGACACTTAACAGTTTAGAATAGATATTTGAATATGTTTGAGATCTGTCAATCCTGTAAATACAAATGCAATCCATGATTTGAATGGAACTCGTTTTTACAATGTTGCACAAGAAGCTTTCAACCTGAAAGCTTTGCTAAGACAAAGCTACTGCTAAATTGAAAAGCACATTTTTCAGAAAGAAATAGTGTGTCGATTGCATAGCATTTTCATTGACTTTTATATCATTGAATGTTGGTTTTTAATATTTAGAGTCCTCTAGAATAAAAGTACAGTTAGCCAATCATTATGTCGTTCCTCTACATTTAAGAGAGTGTTGTCAGGTATTGTGAAAACGGTGTATTAACCTAAATTTTTAATTTGCATCTCAGCCTGTCACACGAGGTTCCTACCAAGAAGCTGCAGGAAAATGATAGACCTAGTGCTGTTCATTGCAAAGTTAAATAAAATAGTTGGTTTGAATAGCTGACGAAGCCCTCATTCCTAAGCTTGCATTACTTGAGGTAGTAATAAATTGGGTCCTGCTCAAATAATTTGCTTAGTATTGGAAAGAATATTATTAGTATTGGAGAGGACATTACCATAACAAACGACTGTAAATTAACTGAGGCGCTCAGAATAATGGAAAGGGAGATCTTCAGAAGGTGCTTTCAGGACTGTTCTTTACAGTAAATTTGTACTTTTGTGGTTTCCTACAATTAAAAGAAAAACTATAATTGTCAAAAATATTGGTAAGATACATTTAATGATTATTAGTAGAAGCAGTGCAGGTAATTAAATCTGTAGAAATGAAATAATTCTGTGTTCTGCAGTCTCTTTTAAGTATCTATGAAAAGTAACAAAGAAAAGGCAGGTTTATTAGAAAATTAATTTTGTATCTAAGGGTCTGTTCTTCAGTTGCAAAAGTTTTAGAATCTTCAAATGCAGAAATTATAACTGTGTATAGCAGTTCTTTCATGGTGAAAATCTCATTTTTCAGAGAGACCAAGAGGAACAAAGCATTTTTATAATTTTATAATTTGTACTTTATAAGATTTAAACATGCATTAAACTGTAATGACTATAATTGCCTTTATTAACTAATTAATTTTTTTAAACATTCTCAAAGTTTGTTTGGGACTACACATGCAAGTTTTATGTTCCTTTTGGAAGCTGCAGTTTGTTTTAAGTGTTGTTGGGGAAAGGTCTGTACATTAACAATTGCAAGATGGAGATTTCCTCAGAACCAAAGAAAAGGTTGTTACTGAGTTTGTGCATGTTTGCATAATTTATTGTGCAAAACTAATCATAAATAATTTTTTAAATCATCTGTTTCTTCAGCAGGTTTCTGTGTATTGCTGCCTCTTCTCCCGTTAGAGTAGTCATAGGTTTTTAAGTCTTAGACATATATTCTTCTAATCTGACTATTCCTGTTCTACTGATGTTTAATTAATAACAGGTCATTATTTTACTGTATATTGATTTTTTGGTCACACTCTTGATTAAAAAACAAATTTGATGCTGAAATAGCATGTGGCTAAAGATTTTGATTAATTTTAACAGATATCCTGCTGTATTTTGTTTTCTGTATGGATTCAATATTTGATGGTTGGGTGGGAGTGGTAGCCTCAGAATAAAAAACTTGGAGTAATAAATATATTTCAACAGGTATCCTAAGTTTTGTTACCATGTATTGTTTTTCTTATGATTAATATAAGTATAGACACACACACACACATATATATATATGAAAAATCCAAAATATGTGTGGTGTTTGTTTTAACAGATTGGACAACTTGCTTTTAAAGGCATGAAAAGACTAAACCGAATCCAATCTATAGTTTTCGAGACTGCCTACAACACAAATGAGAACATGCTAATCTGTGCCCCCACTGGAGCTGGGAAGACTAACATTGCCATGCTGACGGTCCTTCATGAAATTCGCCAGCATGTCCAGCATGGTGTTATCAAAAAGGATGAATTTAAGGTAGGAGTTTAATGAACCAAGTGAAAGCTTTTTAACTTGTAAGGTAAAAGCCATTATGTGTTATACATGGAATATGAAATCGGGAAGTTTTCAAGGGTATTACACTTTTCCAAGTCAAAGATAAGGCTAGTTTTGATTTACTTCATTATTGTTAAAGCTATTCTTATTTGTGTTCTAAAAATCTTATTATGTGAGTAAAAAGCTATGAAAATGTGTTTAGCTTTGATGCAGAACCAATTTTCAAAGTGATGAGGCTGTATAAGCAAAATCCATTGTCCTTTAAACAGCTGCACACTTACCCCACAAAGATAACTACTTTTCATATATCACTATTAAGATTTTCACTGTAAGCGCCTGGCGTCATATTTCACAATAAATTGTGATTTGTAATGGTTGCCATGAAACAAACGACATTGTGGGGTTTGCTCATTTATCAACCGAGTGTCCTTTTGGTGCAGATTGTGTATGTTGCTCCTATGAAAGCTTTGGCAGCTGAAATGACAAATTACTTCAGCAAGCGCCTGGAACCACTAGGCATTACTGTGAAAGAGTTGACTGGCGATATGCAACTGTCAAAAGGTGAAATTCTACGAACACAGGTATGCTTAGTATTTTAAAATATTGTTCTGTGTGTGTATTCATACCACTTCATAGTAACGCTGGTCTTTTCTTCAAACACCTGGTAAAAGTATTGGTGAAGCAGCTGAAATGTTATTACTGAGTCTGTAATTACACTGCTTGTGTTCCAAAAGGTGACTTTCAATTTAAAGTGATTAAAACACTAATACATCTGAAATATCTTAAGCAATGGGCTTCTTAAACTTTTTGGTTTCTTGCATTTACACTTACTACTACAGTGCCTCAGTTCCATATAACCTTTGTATATAATCTTACCTATTTCCAGCTTGTGAACCTTAGTGGGTTGTGCCCCTACCCTGCCAGGATTATAAACCAAGTGTTGTATGTATGTGTTTGCAAGAACCTAACATTTATAATTTCAGATTTGGCATTTGTTGGTAATAACCATCTTTGAAAAGTTGAAAGTCTGGTCTGCAAATGCTAAATTCTAAATAAATTTGAAATACTGTAACAACACTGTTGCAAGTATGTCAGAATAATACTTACCTTCTTTTTTGTTAAAAAAAAAAAAGTTAATTAAGCTGTAGGTTCCTGTTAATGGCTGATGTTACTTTTCCTTTTTAAGGACCAATGAGGCAAAGTATAAGAAATTGCTAGGTTAAACATTTGAACATTCATAAAAATGAATAAAATTTGCTTTTTTAGCCTCATAAGCAGTATTGCGTAGATGGAGATTTTCCTGTTTTAGCAGATAATTCTTGTTGTATTTATTTCAGGCAAATGCTCTTTGTGTCAGTGAAATACCATTTTTCCAAAATATTGAGATACTTTTATATCTGTCCTTACATAAAGTTCCTTTGAAGTACCCTTCCTCCTCCTGCTGGGTCCAAGAGACAGAATAAGACTTGGTTTTATTATTGATAGGAACATTTATAAATGTAAGTTGTATTAATCATTGATTCAGATGAGTTATATTTTGCCAGTCTTAGCTTTGAGGTAATTTACATTTTTATGATAAGACTAGAGAAAACTCTTCACATGACAAGAACAGATGTCTGTATGTAATAAATAATAAAGAGGACCACTGCAGTAATCTAGTATGAAGTCCTGGATAGCAATCTTCTTTCTTAGAAGATGCGTATGCATACATATTGGTGCATACAGTCACAATGCTGTGGTAACCAATAAATAATAAACCAATATCAGTAAGTAACAGTAATATCACTGGTACTTTATCAGAATTACTTTGCAACACCATTGGCCTAAAATTTGGGTTTACAAAATAAAAAATTTTTCAATAGGGACTTCTAATAATTGAAATTATTTACATACACCAAATAATCATTTAAAATTACTTCCTGTTTTCACAGTACTTTTCAGCTAGGGCACATAATCAAGTAGGTCAGAGTTTTAATAGTGAGAGAGCATGTGTAATCACTGCCAAAACTGAAGTGACAGTGGAAAAGCCTGCTATGAATGTAACTACAAAGTTCAATGAACAGAATGAATTTAGAATGGAAAAAAGCTGTTTTCTTTTGCTGTCCTAGTTTGCAATGTATTTCATAAAATCTCACCTCATTACTAAAACTCTGTTTACATCCAGTAAAGAAGGAAAGAAGGGGGGGGTGGGAAACTACAACCAAAAAAACCAAAACATTCAGGCATTATTAAGAGATGTATATGGAAAATAGTTTACAAAGTTGAAATTTTATTACTCTAGTAATGGGAAAATATTAATATATACAAAGTATTAATTTAGAGCAACATAGTAACTTAAGTGTAGAAGGACTGTCTGCTTCATCATGCTCTCCTATTTCAGTCCAAAATACCACTAGTAGCCTAATTCTTCATTTTGTTTTGGGGAAGAGGCTAAAGTAGATTTATGTATAAAAATTAAGAAGAAATGCCAAGGGAAGGACCTAGGTAAAAATCAGGTTTTTCTCCTGTCATGGACTCATCTCATTACTTTGAAATTTATTTTTTTTTATCTGAAACTTACTCATGTTCAAAGGATTTCTACAGTTTCGTATGTACTTCATTGGACAGAAACACTAATCTGAAGTGTAGTGTATTTGTAGTTCCTAAACTTTTTGCGGGAATGGAGGTGGAATAAAAATGGTCTCCAGATGAGGAAAAATTTGGAAACCATTATGTTATTTGTGACCCAGAAATTAGTTCCTAGATTTTCAAAGGTACTGTAATTGATTAATTTCAGTTTTGCTTTTGCATCAATAATAGTTTTGCTTCTTTGCTCTTCAAAACATTAGAAAGGTTAAAAAGACAAATATATAAAGTCCAAAAATTCTGGACTGTGAAATATTCGGGTTTTGTTTTCTTTTGTTTGTTGTAGCTAGTCAGTCTTTCCTTACGATTTATCAGAATTGTAGGAGGTTCAGAGGAGAGAGAACACCAATCCAAGAGTTACCAATGTAATTGCTGCTGCTGTTCTTGCAGCCCAGCAGTGGGCTTTGTTTTATCACTGCATTTCAATGCACAGAAAATATGTAGCCTTATTATAAACTGAGGAAAGGGCACCTACTTGTGCTGGATCTCACTTACTGCTCTTTGCATATATTGTATATATTGTTTCCTGTGAAAACTCACAAGCTTTCTTTCATCAACTATGCACTTAGAGCACCTCGTCCAAGCAAGTTTCTTTCATTGCTTTTTACCCTGTATTAAATTGATTCTTGCTTCAAAATTTTATTTTACTTGTCAGCCTCTATACTGTATACATTTTTCAGACAGGAATACTCTGATACGTGTTGCTGCTTTATTTATAGTTTGAGTTGCTTCGCCTATCATTACCCTGCCTTCTAGCCTTTACTAGTGTCACAGAGGAAGTGCCTGTGTTTAACAGTAAAGCAGTTTTTCCTGTAAGAATTAACGTTATAGCAGGTGGATGCATGCACACTTTAAATACACAGGGTAGTGTATATATAATACAGGGGATAAAAGGCAGGAGTACGATCATCAACTGAAGTGGATGCAGGCATTTCAGGTTGGATCACTGTTTCAAAAGATCTCAGCTGATTCTTCTAGGAAGCTGAAGGCCTGATATAAATCATCTGTGACAGTTGTCTTCTGCCTCTTCTCTGAGCAGTTACATTTTCACCATCTTCATTTTCATCCTCAGGTGAATCAAATCAGTCACAATGAAAGATGTAAAAATGAAGTGATTGTCAGGTATTAGTTAAAAGTAGCACTTCAGTGTCAATCCTGATAATTTTCTCCTTCCTTTCCATCCTGCATGCTTCATCCTTCATACTTTGCCTGCGTGTATTTAAATATGTGTATTTTGTAAGTCATTACATGCATCTGTTATTCTGGTGAGGAAAAATTGTTTTATCTGACAATTTGTTAACTGTCTCGCTTCTCAGGATTCTGCCCTTAATGTGCAGTGGGGTCTGCCTTTATTACTTTTAAAAATATTTGTACAAAAAGATGAAAATGCTAGCCAAAAAAAACATAATGAGTAATTTAACTTTTCATTCCTTTTATGATGGAATAAAATCTTTTAAACGTTTTTTGAAAGATACACCCATTCAGAAGGTCTATACCACAGTTTTTCAGTAATTATTTTCTCTATGCTTTCCATGCTGTCATTTATATTCATCCAGAAGGCATCTATGTCTCTTGCTGCTCCATACTTTTATGGTATTATACATGAGATGATTTTACTTCCATGTTATTCCATACTATGCTTTGACTATTCATTAACAGTACTGTGGTTCCAACACGTACTTTACAAGCCAAGCTTTTTAAAAAAGTTATTTCTAATTTTACCAATAATGAAATTGCCTTATAAAGAAAAAATCAAAATAATTGTTTTATTGACTCTTCAGTCATTCTAACCTGCTCCCCGTATCTTGTGGAGTGAAAGCCACAGCTACTACTTATCTAACTGTAAGATGTGGGATGTGTGATAAAACTGTAAGACACAATTTCCCTCCATATTTTGGTGAAAAGGACTAAGTGTAAACATTTAACATGTCGCTTTAATGTTTCAGACAGAATAGATCCAGGGTCCATTACCAAATAATTTGTACCTAAATAAGTGCTTCACTGAACCTGGGAACAGAGGAAAATAAACTTGTTACAAAAATAAATAACCCTAGCTATTGTAGTGGTTCTTGCAGAGTTTATTTTACATTATCAAAGCTTTTTTCGTTGTCTAAATAAAGATACATTAACTTCTCACTTACTTTTCCTTACTAAAAAACAATCTAAAGATGTTTATTTCCCTGCAGTTGGTATTTTTCCTGTCTGCTCTCTTCTAAGCATATTTGTATACTGACCTACTACTGTCTAAGCATGTTTGTATACTGACATACTCTTATCTAGGAAACTCTGACCCTTAGACGTCACTTAAACCACAATGATATTAAGCATACTTTAGCCATAATCTATTGTTTGGCAAATTGGTTTTGGTATGTTAATCTTAATATTACTTATGAATATTTTCCAGTTAAATAAATTGTTGGGTGGCATTTGAGATAGCATGAAGTGTTTTGTTAGAAGGCAATGGATTATTTGGGTGATTGTCCTTATGGCCTTTTTTGAGTGTGCATATATATAGCTACTCAGTTTTTGCTTTATACAGTCTAGAAAATGACAAAAAACTTCGAAATCAACTTGTGGGCTTTCAGATCAGTTATCTTTGACCTTGTGTTTATAAGAAATATAGTAGTAATAGTTATCTTTTGAAAGTTTGGAGAATACAACTGGGATTGGAGCAGCATAGATTTATAATGTAATCACCAAGTCTGAAGGCACTGCCCTGCACTGGGCACAGTCTGTTGTAAGCTGGTGAGTAGCATGATGCCTTAACTTGTGCAAAATAGTGGTAGCCTCTAGGGATTTGCAGAAATGCCTTCTGGCCTTAACAATTAGTAACTTTTAAGGGTAGTGGGCATCAAAAAAACATGTAGGAGATAATTTCTCTTTAATGTTTTATGCATATGTAACATGAAACAAAATTAAGATCCTTGGCATAGCACAGTGAAAATTTATCAAAATTTCTTCCACCTGTATAAACTTTAAAAAAAATTTTTAAAAATCATCCTGTTGAAGATATTTTATTTTCTTTTCAAGGAAAGTTATTTTACTGTTCTCTTGCATCTTCAGTTACTGTGAATATTCCTCACCCTTAAACTAGTACCTCAGCAGTTTTGTACGAGGTGTGTTACACTACAGCCTTTGTCAACAGCTGTCATCCTAATTCAGATAAGTACATGTAAGTAAGACTGACATTTTAAAGTCAAAATAAATTTTGTATCATGTTTTTGCTTTATTTTGTGCCTCAGACCTGCAGATAGAAGCCAAACTACTTTTATTGGTCCTATGTCTCTTGCTTTGCCTTGAAGACTGCCAGGCTGTCATGAGGCTTCCTCGCTACAGGCATGTCTTGGTGTTAAGGCCAGATTATCAGTGCTTTCTGTGTTGCTAAAATTATGCAGTAGTTGAAAACAAATCAGGTCAAATTTTGAAAGCAGGCTAATTTCCCCAACCTATAAACCTCTGTCTAACTCTGTTCCTTCCTTCTCATATTCTTGCAGTTAAAGGGATTCAGAGAGCAGGAGAAGGAAATTTATTGCCTTTTAAATAAATATTATGGGAAAATGAATCAAACTATTATTGTGTGAATAGTTCTGATTCTGCCACTTCTGACATATTGAATACTTTTTTTTGTAACTCTCTTGGAATATAGTTTTATTTTTTTTTAAGAGGAAAGTATTTTCATTTTTGTTATTGTTCTTGTTGATCAAAACTGATTACACAGACAGCAAGGTTATTCATTTAAAATATACTATTTTCTGTAGTGTTTACATAATACTAAAGTACTTCAAGGCCCACAAGAGATTTATACATATACTGAACTGCAAGGCTGTGCCTGTCAATGTGGGCCTGCCAGCCTTCACAGAAACAGACATTTCTAAAACTTCTAGGTTTCTTCAGGCCTCCAAATATCTCTTGCGTCTTTTCTGTCATGGATTTGATAAAAATGAATTGCATGTCCGATTAAAGAAAGGGATATCAGAAGCAAACAGTGTATCTGACCTTCATCTGCTTTCAACCTAAAGTACTTCTAAACATTTCTCCTTATCGCAGATTAGGAAGTGGGAAACCTAGAGTAGCATTCACCCATTTTTTTTTTTAAAAAACTGCCTTCTTCATAAACTTTTGTAGTTTCACGACTCTGAAAAATTCCAAGATGTTCAAATAAATCCAATTCAAAGCTTAACTTTGTTTGTTGTAGTGTCCTGCATCAATGAAATACATAGAGGCACGATGTGAAAGGTTTGATTTTTTTATTCATGCAGCTCAGTTTAAGAAAAGAAAAAAAAAGGGGGGGAGGGGGGAGAGCAAGGAGGAAAGTCCTGCTAAACCTGACTTGCTTTGTCAGTTAGAAAACGAGCAGCTAGCTGTCATATTTGTTCTCTGTTTGTTAGCCTGTGTAAGCTAAAATCACGTTGCTTTCAGAGTTGATCCCTAATGTTGCTCACACTTGATGTAAAAACTGTTTTAACTTTTCGCTAAGAAACCATCCTTCAAAGCTTTAGATTTGAGAAATCATATCACTTTCATTTGCCAAGTGCTGAACATGTTGAGCAGCTTAAAAATGTGAATGATTTCCAAGACCTCAATTAAGGAAAAAAAAACCACCAATAACTAAGCAGTGACTTTTCATCACCGTGTAAGCACATGGTGCTGGTTTTTGGGGTGTCAGTGCGCAGGTGCTGGCAGTGGGGGGCAGCAGGCCCAGGTGGAACTGCCGGCTCCAACGGACCCACCACTGGGCACAGCTGAGGCCCTCAGCCAGGCTGATGGCACCTCTGTAAAAGCACGTTGAAGAAAGGGAAAACCACTGTGCAGCGGTTGAGAGAGGAGTGAGGGGAAAAAAAGTGTGAAAAGCAGCCCTGCAGACACCAAGATCAGAAGAGGGGGGGAGGTGCTCCAGGCACAGGAGCAGAGGTTCCCCTGCAGCCTGTGGCAGAGGCCATGGTGGAGCCCATACCCACACTGCAGCCGTGGGAGGGCCCCACACCGCAGCAGGTGGATGGTGCCCCAAAGGAAAGCGTGGCCCATGGAGAGCCCATGCAGGAGCAGGCTCCTGGCAGGAACTGTGGCCCGTGCAGAGGAGCCCACGCAGGAGCAGGTTTATCCCAGCAGGAACTGCAGCCCATGGAAAGGACCCATGTTGGAGCAGTTTGCGAAGGACTGTCCTGTGGGAGGGATCCCACATTGGAGCGGGGGAAGAGTGCGAGGAAGGAACGGCAGAGATGAAAGATTATGAACTGATTGCAACCCCCGTCCCCCAGAAGGTAGAGGAGCAGGGAACAAAGCAGTGAAGTTGAGCCTGGGAAGAAGGGGAACTAGGAGGAAGGAGTTTTTAGGTTTCATCTTTGTTTCCTGATAGTTGCACTCTATTTTTAATTTACAATAAACCAAATTAATTTTTCCCCAGCTCAAGTCTGTTTTGACTGTGACAGTAATTGGTAAATGACCTCCCCAGTCTTTGTCTTGACCCATGAGCTTTTCCGTCTTACCTTCTCCCCCTCTCCAGTAGAGGAGGGGAAGTGAGAGAGTTGCTGGGTGGTGCATCTGGCAGCCACCAAGGTCAACCCACCACAGCTAGTTTTAGGTTTGGATTTTTTTTAAATAAAGTTACTGCTTTTATTGAAATTTTACTTTTTATATTTTAAATCTAAGAGAAATGTTTTGTTACCGTATTGCAAATTTTATTAGCTAGTTATTTTTCTTTTTAACTTTAGCTAGCTATTTATACAGGAAATAAGAGTAGTTTAGAACAAAAGGGCAATTCTTATTGAAGAGCATGAGTAATACAACAGTACTGATAGTGTTTTTGAAAACACCAGTGTTGCAAATGAAAAGAGAATTTGTGTAAGCTGCATTTGCATTGGCAAATACATTTGTCTGATTACTGAACAGAATGCTTTTCTTGAGGAGAGGAAATAGCCTGAAGAACTGAATGTATTTTGACATCTCTAAGATTAGCTGATGAATTGTACTTGTGATGGCAAGGCAGAAGTGAGAAGTGAAGCAGAGACCACAAAAGCATCAGAGCTGAATAGGGCAAGTAGTTCTGAGAACAGCAAATGGCATCAGGACCTTTGAGTAATATGGATGATCACTCTGATAGGTTCTGTCAGCTGATAGACTCTGATATTAAGTCATGAAGGCTTTATTCCCGATTGGAATCTGATACTAATAAAATGGAATAATGCTTTTTTCTTAAGTTCTTATCTGCAATAAAAAACTAATCAAGTCTGAAACTATTTGACGCAGAAGAGGGCTATAAACTTAAGGTGCCTTCTGTTTCATCTACAGCTTTCTTTTTCTGATACAATATTTCTCATTTCCTGGACTTTAATAAGGTATAGAGATGCTTCTAGGTAAAAGCAAATAGTGAACTTGATTCCTGCTACTTCTCTTTTCCTATGGAAATGGAAATACATAACTTTTGTTAATTTTTAGTGCATTATCTTCTATGATATTCTGCTATATGTGTGCTTCCCATTTCATGCATTTACAAAGCCCACTGTTAGAAGCTGAATATGCATATACAGTAATTTACCTTATGCATGTAGTAAGTACATGAGATAGTGATTCTTTACAGTAGTTACTAATTTATATGCTTCTTTTAAATAAACATTACCCACCCATTGTATGCACTTCTGTATTTATGTGTAAGCAGAAATTAGGACATCTTTGCATTAGGAAAAGGGGATAAAGGATGAGAGAGTATTTGAAATCAAAGGGGGGTTTTTTTGCACTCAGGAATTGGCAAAAAAATTAGTGATGACAGGATTATCACTAAATCATGTTACACATTAAGGGTTTCTTTTAGACTGCTGGACCTATTTAACTCTGAAGCCATGTAAATGGCTTGAACTGTGATAAATGTCATCAGTCTATGTAAGCAGCACTTTCAATGTCCTGTTCTTCCAATAAAAAGGATTTTTGTAGAAAGGAAAAATCTTGAAAAACAGGATTTGGTGGTGTGGTTTTATTTTTTGAACGCTATTTTTCTTGACATTCTCTGTCCATTTCATAGGTTTTGGTAGGAATTAATGAGTTCTATGCAGGTGGTCTTTCAGGGAGCAGTTCTAAAGAAACACTCTTAAGCATTACTATTCTGAAATTTTTTTAAATAGTATGCTAAAAAGACCTTCTAGCCTGGCTTGATACACATGAAGATACTGAAAACTGGCTATTGAATCTACACGTGCAAAAATGTAGTAAAACAAACATATGGCGAAGTATTTGAAAGAGGTACGTGATCAGCACAGGCAAGATAATTTACTCGTTCATGTTTCAGTTACCCCCAAACCAGAGAAGAATTGAAATGATTCCCTGATTTTGTGGGCTTTGCAGCATGCCCTTAATTGCAAGTGGGTTGGCCTGGTTACATGTATAATGCTAAAATGTATGAAATTACATTACATTGTGAAATTAAAACATGGAAAAGCGTTGCATTTCTTATTCCTCCCAAAGCCTTATTTTCCGCAGATATGTTTCTATTTCTAAAATGTGTTTATAAAGTAGCCTTCAGAATTTCTTGATTAGTAAGGTATTTATCAAACAGAATCTGTAGGAACTTTATTTCTTACTTTCCTTCATTGAATGCAAGGATGTCATCTTACCATGCACGTCACCATACTCATACAAAAATGTTTCAGTATGGTGACGAAGAATTATGAATTTTTTAAATTCAGAATAATAACAGCTCTTCTCCCTCAGTAACAATTCTCAGGCTATCATATTGTACTGCATTTTAACAGAAATCAAATGTAGAAGAACACTTTTTCAGATTGACGTTGTCAATTGTTATCCCGTTCATATTACCATAGCATTTTGTGAAAACTATATGAAGTGCTTATGTTGAAAAATTACATAAAATGTGCAATCTAAAGTGCCTTTGAAGCAAGATAATACTGTTTTATTTTCCAATCTATTGGTACTTCGTCACTGTCTAATCTTTCTCCTTCTCTGGTATATTTTGTCATTCCCTGTAAGTGCTTGCTCTGATGTTAGTCTTCTGTAAGTGGCCTTCATCTTCTGTTACATGCCGTTGGTTTTTTACTTGCAGTTGTTGAAAACACCTGTATTACTCCTGACTTTAGATGCCAACCTGTTTCCTTCCAGAACAGAGTGGTTCTCTGCTGTAGAAACTTTAGATGCATTAAATGCAATAAAATCTACAAATCTTTTTTTGGTATGACGAGATAAACTGTCATGAAGTGGCCATCAGAAGTGATCCAGAGATTATAAAGCCCACAGATACAGAAAAGCCCTCTTCTCTTCAAGTTGTTCATTTCAAAGGAAGAGTTGAGCCTGGTTTATATTCCCTCTTCTGGTATGCCTAGAATGAAAACTAGTGCTGAATTCTATGCACACCCGTGGCTTCAGGAGCAGAATATCCTCTCTTGATCTGCATTTGGACTGGGAGATGTAATTTATCAAGAGGACATCAAAATCTAATACAAAAAAAGAAAGAGGAAGGGATGTGCCTCTCTTTCTGAGAAAACTTCCAAAATATTTCTCCGTAGTACAATCTTGCTGAATGAGAGTTTCCTTTCTTCTGAATTTTCAAAGTTATGCACTATTTAAAATGAGAGTCTTTCTTCCTTTAAATGAGGTAAAAACCTGTCTTTCAAATGAGAGAAATATACTAAAATGTTTAGAACAGAAAAGCTTGCTAAAGTGTATGGCTGAGTCAAGAAAGATCAAAATCTTTTCATACAGTAGGATTCCTGTATCCCAAAGTCATCTCCATTTCACACTGTCATCTCCATATGGATTTCCTTTGTTTCGGAACTCTTCACAGTCTGAAAAATAAAATCTTCCTCCTTGCTTCATTGTCCATGCTATCTTCAGGGCAAATTGTGTTTAAAAAACCCCACTATTCAGGATCTCTTTGAGGCAGTGAGGCTTGATAGGACTCCACGGACTGTTACGTATCTCTTTCTGTCTTGCTTTTGAGACTTTTTTTCTGTAAATTTTAAGTGTATTTCTTGATTAGTGTTTAGTTCTGAAAGCAAGACAATTAAAATAATCAGAAGGGATGTGTCTTTTTACACATGCAAATACCTACTGTATTGTGTTTAAAGTTTTGAAATACTGTTTTATTTTAAGGTTCTGATCTTGTCAGTCTCTTCACCAGTAAGCAGTGTACACTCCCAGTTGATAGCAGTCTGGTGACCAGTAACACCCAGGTCCTCAGCTGGGCTGAATTCATTCTCCTCAGCTTTTGGAGGGAGAAAGTGGAATCCCAAAAGCGTTTTAATGGATGAGCAGAAGGAAAAAAAGCTAGGCATTTTTCAAAGAGTATCGTCTTCAGAGATCCAAAATAGGGAATAACAAAAGGGAAATGAAGACATCTGGATTAGGTGAACGTGCATTGACTAGAATCTGAAACTGGATAAAATACTTGGAGCTTTCACCCTTCCAGGTTGGGTGCCCTTCTGTAATGTCACTATGCCCATCCAGCTAACCTCAGGAACAAGTTTTCAATTTGTTAGCATTGTAGTGCGATTTCTTGACCCTTTAAAGACAAGGAAGGAGTTTTTCTATGGGTGCCATTTTTATGAAGTATACGGTTTTCTCACGGTTTTCTTCCTTCCTTACGCCAACTTGGGGAAATAGTAAAGCAGGTGAAAAAAAATCGATGTTAAACAGCAGAGAGGCAGTTTAGGGCCTGTAATGCTAATTCTTTGACTGAACTTTTTTAACCCTCAGAAATAAAGGCGGTAAGCTCTGTGACTTCAAGTGTAGGAATCCTGATTGTCTCTGATTATGTGAATGATTAAGAAATAAATCAAGGTTTGCTTGTATAAGAGATTTCTGGATAACTTTTCAGTGGGTTCAGTTAATAAGCTTGTTGCTTAGTTGAACTGTTGTCTGCATTCTTTCTGTTGTTTTTGTTGCTGAGATGACTGCATTGCTTTCTCAGGCTGATGTTATTGATCTTTGCCTTCAGCATTGTACTTCCTTTGTTTTGGTGTCTTCCAATACCCTAGTGGGATTGTTGGAAGCCCTTCTGATTTACTGCTCTCCATTAATATATGTGCCTATGACAGCTAAGATTATGCCGGGGGGGAAAAGTACTTATACATCATCAAACAGTAGCAGTATGAATAAAATATAGTAGTCCTTTATAAGGAACTGGAGGTGCTGCCTGTGACCTAAATTAATTTCTAGATTTATGACAGAATCCATCTTGATTTTACTAAAATCGGGCTTCCATGCTTCAGAAATTAGAATTGCTACTGTAACACGTTCATTTACATTTTATTTGAAATAATTTATTTTTCAAAAAGACATATAGTGGTTTATTATACTACAGGCCTACTTGCTTGCTGTTATTGCATAATCTGTAGAATTTTAGTACAGCCTTTGAGTAACCTACTTTGTGTTTAATAATCAAATGCCACATACTCTGATAAAATGTGTAATTGACTGGCATTCTTTGGTATGACTCACTTGGCTAAAATCTCTATTTAGATTGGGTTGGAAGGTGGGAGTTAATTTTTTATTTTAGCAGTAAATTCTAGTTGAAATGATGTCAGGTAAAATTACAGTAATTTTGAACAACAGGAAAAAATCTGTTCTGTGTGTTCTGTAGTTAAAGGATATAGGGAGTTTTTTTGTAATTGCATTCTTGGTTGTGTGTTACCGTTTATTGGAAGTAATTAAGTTCATGCCTGACTTAACTCTATTTCCTACAAGTTTTTCTAAACTGTTTTGAAACCAAAGTATTGAAGTGGTTTTTGTTTGGGTTTTTTTTCCTTTTCTTTTTTTTTAAATGAACTTTTATAACTCTCTGGTATTCTGCTCTAGCACTTATATGAAAATATACAAACATTCAATTTGGATGAAGAGCCCTTGCTATAAGTATATACTCTTCTTTATTTCCCCTCCAGTGTGCACTTTTTTTTCATTTATTTTAAGCTTTATCAGAATAAATTCAGTTTTAATGTATCTGTACTTGAAGCACACTTGCATTAATCACTGTCTCTGCAGAGATTTGATATTACATTGGAACTTTAAAAGTACTAGTGTACAAATATAAGAAAAATAATTGTGTTTTGGATACACCATTGATCCGCACTGCAACTGAGTATATTGAGAAGAATGCTGTTGCTCTTTGGTTGTGTAGCTAAGACCAACAGTGTCACCTGCAGGTGAATCAAGTAGATTTCTTAATTTTTCAAGTGGAAAATTCAGACAAGTTGCTTATTGCAAATGGGAAGATCTGGTTTAATAATTTTCCAATTAGTATCTTAAATCGATTTTTCGGCTTATTCTTGTTATGAAATAAACTGCAAATATTTCATTCAAAAAAAATTTTTAAGAAGTGCTTGCTAAAAAAATTTTGAAATCATTCTTTAATGTGTATAAAAGATGTTTATTGAGAAAATTCAGCCCATTTATTATTTAAAATTGAATTACACTGAAAATGCATGTGATTTACGACATTAAAATTTGTTTACTGTGTATGGTTTTATAGAGGTGAAAATTTATTGTTTATCGATGTTTCATGTCAATTCATTGCGGTAGTATATTGCAGAAGTGAATATGAAGTAAAATGTCAAAAGTATTGCATTTGGGTTAAAAAAAACCAAATTAATAAACACTTTTTCAATTTGTATATGTAAAAGATTGCTCTTAGATTATTGCGTGTTACTTCAGTACGACAGATATTAATGATGCCAAAGTTTTTCTGAAAGTAGAATAACATACAAATTTAATTTATGTTAAGAGAGAGGACTACTGTTAGTCATTTTTTGAGGCTTCAGCATTTTCCTTTCGCTGTTGCCAGGTTTGTAATTAATTAAAAAAAAAAAAAAAAGACACTTCTTCACTTGGGCATGACTGGGAATCAAATGCTATCTTGACCTTTACATGAAGGATTTTTAGTTGTATTATTACAATGATGTGATCATCTAGTGGCTACTGAACCACATGAGAGTTGCAAAGTACTTGCAATGTTTTAAGCTACATTGTGAATACTAGTGACATTGTCAGAGAGGCTTCTGGGTAATACTGGTGCATGACTGTGGGAAGAAGGAAGCCTGGTTGGAGCTGCTGAGTTGCTCTCCCACTTCTGCCACAGGGTGCTGAAGCTTCTATGGGGAAGCTGCCTTTGAGCTTTCTATTCCTTTTATGTCCCTCAGGTGGGATATATATACACACATATATATCAGTCTTGTGGATTCTGACCACAGAAAGATTTAAATAGCTTTGTGTAGACTATCACGTGTTGGCTAGTCAGCTGTACTATTTAGAGACCTCAGTGGTAAGTGGTTGCCTTATATAAGATTCAGTAGTAGATTAAGCCTATTTCTTGGTCTTCACAGACACCAGTTTTTGTTTGTGCTGGTTTTAGAGTGTTTTCGCCATTTAAGAAGATACTTCCGACAGTGACATCGAAAACCAAATGTTACTTCTTTGTGTCAAAGGCATAGTGCTAAGCATAAATTTCCTTGCTGCTCCTTCCACTTACTTGATCTTGCTTTACTGTGTTTCAGACAGTCCATCTTATTTGGCTTTATACGTGCCAAGTTGTATTCACTGCTACATCTCTCGAAACAGATAAAAGTTACATTGATATGGTAACCTTGCTATTGGGGCAGCAGGGGGGAGAGAGTTCCTCGTGTAGCAGACAGTTTCAAAGACACTTAATTCAGTTGTGTGCTATATGCAAATATTGTAGATCCAGTATTATAGCTGTAATAAGTTCAGTTAGCTTAATGCGTTTGTCATGCAGAATGATTCTTGAGTTTTAATCTTTTATGCAGAAGTTAGAGTCTTTACTTAATGTGCTTCAGAATTTGTGTAAGGGTATTATATGTAAGGTTATTAAACAGAATGGTCTGGTGTTGAAAACTGATCAAATAGCATGTTACTGCGATATTTTCCACAGTCCTTTGTAAATCACTTAATGAGGATATGATACTAATGAGTTCAATAAGCTAGTTCAGTATTTTTTAATCTAGGTGGAAAACTCAAAGGCTTTCAGACTTCAGGAGTCTCTAGCAATCCTATGAACTTGTTATTCCTAGCTGATGCCTCCAAGCTCAAGGGTGGTTCATCCTGATGAGCAGGAAGTCAAACAAGAGTGGCAGGAGGCCTGCAGAACAAAAAGCAAACATAAAATGGAAGCACACGAGAGGTGGGTGCAGGAACAGGTGACCTGGAAGGATTATATTTGCTGTTTAAGCATGAAGGGACAGGGTTAGGTAAGCCAAAGCCCAGGAGCGTATGTGAAGGGCAACTAGAAAAGCTTCTATGGGCGTATAGCAAAAGGAAGACTGGGGGAAAAACGCTGCTGAATGGGGCAGGGGACCTGATGACAAAGGACATGTAAAACGCTGAGGTATTTAATGCCTTCTTTGCTTCAGCTTTTATTGTTAGGACTGGCTTTCAGCAATCCCCGGCCCCTGAGACAAATGGGAAAGTCCAGAGAAGGAAAACTTAACACTTGGTGGAAGAAAGTCAGATTAAGGAACATGCAAACAAACTGGGCATAATATGAGTCAATGCAGTCTGATGAGATGCACCCATGAGTCCTGAGGGAGCTGGTCAGTCATCATGAGGTCATTCTCAATTACCTTTGAAAGGTCATGGTGATCCTTTGTCATGGGATGGAGTGCACCCTCAGTAGGTTTGCAGATGGTACAAAACTGGGAGGAGCGGTTGGCAGACCAGATGGTTGTACAGTCATTCAGAGGGACCTTGACAAGCTGGAGAAATGGGCCAACAGAGATCTCATAAAGTTCCAGAAGTTAAATGCCACGTCCTGCACCAGAGTGGGGTAATAATTCTGTGCACCAGTCCAGGCTGGGGGCCGATCAGCTGGAAAGCAGCTTCCCAGAAAAGATACAGATATTCTGGTGGACAACAAATGGAACATGAGCCAGCAAGGTCCCCTTCAGTCTGGGCTGCATTCAGGAGAGTGTTGCCAGCAGCTCGAAGGAGGTGATCCTTCCCCTCCGCTCAGCCCTAGTGAAACACATCCGGAGTGCTGGGTCCAGTTCTGGACTCCCGACTATGAGAGGAACAGGGACATACTAGAGCAAGTCTGGCAAAGAGCCATGAAGGTGATTAAGGGATAGGAACATCTGACACAGGAGGAGAGGCAAAGCAGGCTGGGGTCATTCAGCCTGGGTATGAGAAGGCTCAGAAAGATGTGATCAATGTCTATGCATACATTGTGTATTCAGGTGTAAAGAAGACTGGGCTGGACCTCAGCAGTGTCCAGTGAGAGAACAAGAGGCAATGGGCACAAACTGCAATACAGGAAATTCTCGGTAAACATAAGATTTTACTTTTTTTCCTGTGAGGGTGGTCAGACACTGGAAGTTTGTCTAGAGAAGTTGTGGAGTCTTCACCTTAGAGCTACTCAAAACCCGACGGGCCATGGTTTTGAGCAGACTCCTCTGGGTTGACCCTGTTTTGAGCAGTGGGTTGGACTGGAAGATCTCCAAAGGTGCCTTCCAACCTTATCCATTCTGTGATTCTTTGAAAATCAAGATTAGTCTATTTTGATGGAATTGCCTACGTGATACTTACTGCACGTATCGATAAAAGATGAGCAAGGAACAATTTTAGACACCATTTTGCCTGTTACAGTGTTCCTATGTAATGATTAAAGATGACATTTTGTCAAACTAATTTCAGATTTTCTTTTCTAGTGATGGAAGGCTAATAAGCAGTATGCTTTTCATATTATTCTAGGTAAAATTAAGACTAAAATTCCATAAGTACCATGAGAATGCTCAATTGAAGTTCTTAAATTAATAGCAAAGAATCTGAAATTGAAGTACTTCATGGTATGAACTAACTGTTGATCTGCATATGAATAATGAATTTATTAAAAACACCGAATAAAATATTATTATAGGGTTTTGTCTCTGAGGCTTTTTTTGGCACTGAGGATGTAATCTTCAGTAAAACTTGTAGGAATATAATTTTCAGAAGTGTCTATTATAAATATTTTGTCTATGAAGAACTTGGAAGAATGATTTACTTTTGTTGGTTTTAATGGTCTTTTATAGCTGAAAAGATTCTGTGCAAAAGGAATCCATGTGTCTATAAAATTACTAACTGTTTTCCGCTTCCAAATACTTTTTTAAGCACAGTAAATTTTACAGGCTAAAAAAGCAGTCTTTTATAGTTAATGCAAATGATGCATTAAGTTAGACCCTTCTCCCAGAGTACAATTTAAAGGTACTCAGAAGTCCAATTATCTTTGATTTAGATGTAAAAATTGCAGAATAACAGCTGTGCCTGCTGAGTGAATGTTCCTCTGCAAAAAGATAGCTTATTTGAGGAGAGTTGAGGACAGGTTGCTCAGGGAATGTTTGCCTTTTTTGGCTCTCTTTCAAATTTAACTGCTTCTGGTCAGTTGAAAATGCAAGTAAATTACAAAATAGCATCAGAGCAATTTAGAATTTATATCCTCTAAGTTGTCATTTTGCACGTTACAGAATATTTTAGGTTGTTTAGCATTTACTGTGACTATTTGTGGAGCAAAAAACCACATTATACTTCAAATTAATACCTACAAATATTGCAGATAATCTTGCTAAATTTGACCTCATTTAAAAGTACAGCTTTTTCTATACTACATTATGAAATTTTTTTAAAGAATCTTTGATACTAAAGAATCACTTTACATGCAATAACTATAATGAAATATACTATAATTTACAATAGAGTTAGAGTATATATAATACTGGTATGAAGTATTATTAGTATAATAGTAAAAGTATTTTATTAGCATAAGGTTTGTAATTGTATTAGCAGAGTATATATTAGTAGCCTATTAAATTGTTAATATAGAGTATAATTAGGATATATTACTTAGGATATGTTATATTTGATTAGAATTGAAATTTGAAAGATGTTTTTTAATTGAAGTTTTGAGGAAATTTACTTTGGTGTGAGTGCAACATTAAATGCAGTTACGTACACTAAGCTGATTGTAAAACTGTACAAAATAGTATGAGAAATAATCTAATTTGTCCTTCTGCAAAAACAGAAGTAATACATATATTCCACTATTGATAAATATTGGTCTAATTTGATCTCACAACACCCTGTTCATGGAGCTTTCCTAAACTTCCTGGTGAATCTGCTTCGGCGGTTATCTGTCTTTGCTCTTAGAAGATTTTTTTTTTTTCATTATTATTTTTAACAGAAATCTATTTTCAGTGTAAATCCTACTCAAATTTTATTACTGCTTTCTTTATCTGAATGTCTTTCTTCCCCAGCCACTGCTGTTTGCTTTTTGAAGACTCTTGTAGTCGTAGTTATCTCTATTTGGTCACATTTATTTAGCCTAAGCATCAATTCATTTAAACTTTTCTTAAAGGTCATGCTTCATTTATGTTTAGTCATTCTCATTTTTCACTTCTGGACTCTGTTAGTTTGCAGTTCTTGAATTAAGTTGCCCAAAACATAATGTGTTGCCCTAAGGTCATACTGCTGCTGAGCAGAGTGAAAGGTTTATTTAGCATGTCCAAATAACAGCATTTCTGTTCCAAGGTTTCATTTTTTGCAGCGACATAACATGTTTGGTTCATGTGCAGACTGATCTGCTCTTTCTCTTTTCGCTGTCCAACTACTGTCTTGCCAGTTGTTTTACATCCTATATTTGTTGAGAGAATTATTCCTAAAGGTCAGATTAATCTATTTTGGCTTTAGCCGTGTAAAAGTTAGGCAACTAGTCTAAATTGGTTGCACAGACTTGTAGGTAGGACACTATAGAGAAAAAGAATTCTAAGGCTGATTCATACTAAGACAGATGAAATGAACCAGCTAGAGGGAACCTAGACAACTAGTTTAGATGGTGAATTTCTAAATTAGCAGGTAAGATAGGCAAGATGAATCTCATCGTTGGTGCAGAATCTTGAAATTATATTACTGACCTTCATCCATTAATGCATCCGTTCTTTAACTTATTAAAGCATTTTTAAATTCTTACTCCATCCTACAATGCATTTACAGCTCCATGCAGCATAATATCAATTGAAAGTTTAGTGAATATTATCTTTAGTTTATCATTAGGATTACTCATGAAAACATGCAATAGTATTGAGGTGGATAGACTCCTATGGAACTCCATTTGATTTGATCCTTTCATTACAACGCCGAACTGTTGGTATTTCCTCTGAGTGCTTAAAGGATCCTGCTGAAATCCAGAGGGTGTGCTAGGTTTTAGTTAATGTAACTGGAGAATGTAAATCTGACAATCATACTGTAGGTTTGTTGCAATGACCTTCAACACTGGTTATCATTAATATTAGCATATATTATTTTCTCTGGAGTGTAGACTTGACAGCAAATTTCACGAAACCACATTTGCATGAAAGCAAATGAATTAATGTTTGGGTTGTTGTTTTGTGAACAGGTGTCACAAAATTGGCTTCTAATGCAATATCTGTTTAACATCAGCATCTCAGCTGAACCAAGAAACCTTTCGTCGTCTTACACTTAGTATGCCTCTGAGTCAGTGATTTGCATTGATTCTCAAAAAAACCTGGTTTGAGACCAAAAAACGATGACTTTCTTCCTCTCGCATAGAAGTCTGTGAAAGAAAATATAACTGTTGAGTAAAGGTGTGTTAAAAAGGATATTTGGAACAAAATGTCACTGTTGCAATCTGGTCTTTTTTGACGTAATATTGGGTTAATCCACATCCTGGGGTAGTGCTTTACAAGAGCAGAACAGAGGGGGAAAAAATGACCAAGAACAACTGCTTCTTGAAGAACAGTTCCTCACTTTTAAAAACAAAAATTATCTCTGTTTCAGAGAAAAGGTATTTATCACTGATTTTTTTTCAAGTACCAGGGAAAGGAACACAGACTCTCTGTCCTTCTACTCTGGCTAATCTTTAAATAAATAAATAAATAAATAAATTGTTATAATTATGCCAACAGAAGTTATTCTGAAGTTTTTGTATTTACGGTTAATGAGATATGCAGGACCATTGTGATGAGCCTTAAAAGTGTGTCAGTATAAATGCGTTGGAAAAACTGGTAGCTGAGGTAGTCTTTTACCTTTGTCTCCTGAAGTTGTGCAACCCAAGCCTAAAGATTCCCTGTGGAACAGAGGAAGGAATTTGAAACCCTATTCCTTGCAGCTTTCAGACAAAAAACAAAAATCAAAAAAAAAAAAAAAAAACAAACAAAAAAAAACACCAAAAAAACCCACCAACTAAGCAACAATATTGCATTTATCAGAAATGTCAATGTATTTCCAAAAAATGTTCTTGTACTTAGTTTTTCCTTGTAAATTCTTATCCAGTAAACAACCTATCAGCCCAAATATTGCTATAATGGCATTTAAAAACATACACAAATATACTCTATGCTTGTGTTTTGTTGTTATTCCACTGTATCTCTGTTCTATGTGAAAAAGGGGCTGGGGGAGAAGAAAATGCAAAATAACACTGGGAAGACTTGAAAACAAGCAGGCTGGATGCAGTGTCTCAAGAGAACAGGTACTTGCTGAAAGTTGTCAGATCTGATTAAGGGAGCTATTGGCATCAATCAGAACTGACAGCAGTATATCAGAGGTTAGTATAACTATAATTAGTGAACTGATTAACAGCAGAGAGGAAAAGAGGGTAATGTTGTGGATCAAACTCCTTTAAAACATTTAGATCATTATTTAAACTTGAAGGCTGAGTGGCTAATTACATATTTTACAATGTAAGAGCTAAATTTCACAAAGCATGCAAGCTGTTCTTTCTCACTCCAGTTGTTAAACTAAGGTTTGTACTGACTCTAAACAGACTGTTTTTTCCTAGAAAAAAAAAATACAGAGAGCAGGTGCTCTTATCATATTACTTCTCAGTACAGCTGTTGTGATCCTAATGTATATTGTTTTCCATAGTTTCTCCTCAGATTAATGTAACTACTCCACATGTAAAGCTTTATATTCTTTTGGTAAGAATATAAAAAACTTCAATGCTTTCACAGCAGCAACAAAGAGGAATACTTTTATCTGATTCATCAGCCTGACTGGTTGTACTGGGTTTGATTCCAGTTTATTTTGACTCTGTCAGAGTCCATTGTATTGAGGTTTAAAAGTAGTATTGGAACTTATAAATGAATTTTGTAATCGCTGGGACATCCAGGACTGTGCTGAAAGCATAAAATTTAAAATCTTAACATACCAACTTAAATCTGTTAATCATAACTGTGAAACTGAGTATACAACAATTAAACAATATACATAGAATCATAGAACCATAGAATGGCTTGGGCTGGAAGGGACCGTCAAAGGTCATCAAGTCCAACCCCCCTGCGGTGAGCAGGGACACCTTC
>JAVKLA010000014.1:17493713-17607650 GCA_034782735.1 Sagittarius serpentarius | reverse complement strand
GGAAGGAGGGTTGGAGGGAAGGAAGGAAGGAGGGAAGGAGGGAGATCCGCCTCCCGTCCGGAGCGCCCTTTAAAGGAGCAGAAACCCGCTTTCTCCACGGCCGCCCCTCCCGGCTCCCCGCAACGCCGAGACTCGCCGCCGCCCCCGCCGCTGGCCGCCCGCCCCGCCAGCCACCGGCGGCCGCAGGGCCCCCACGGGCGGGCTGGCGGGCGGAGAAGCAGAAGCAAGAAGCGCTCCCGCCGCTCCTCCCCCCGCCGTCCCCCGAGGGGCGCTCCCCCGAGCTCGCCGGGCGGCGAGTTTTCAGGGCGCTGGAAGTCCGAGCTCCTCACCGGGGTCCCCGAGCCCGTTTTGTAAACACGGAGGGGGTGGGGGGTGGGGTCGGACCCCGCCGCCTGCAACGCGGCGCTCGGCGACCCCTGCCCGTCCCCGGTTTGCTCCGCGGGTGCGGGGGTGAGCGGAGCGCCCCTACCCCAGCCTGCGGGGGTGCTAGAAAAAGCGCGGGTGCCTTCGGCTGCTTCTCGACTCCTTCCTCATGCTGAAGCCCGCCTGTCCCCGCTCCTTCCCTGGACTAGCGGGGACTGAGCTCGGGCACTTTTTCCCCACCCCATACGGGCTGGAAGGGGGTCCGAGGCGCGGGGGCGGGGAACAACCTTCTGCGAGGGCGAGCACGGAGGGCGACGCGGGGCGCGTCCGGCTCTGGCCCTCCTTCCCCGCCCGACTCGCCCCGGAGCGGCAACGCTGCGGGAGGGGAGCTCTGATAACAGGGCCAAGGCCCCCCCTTACGAGGTGGGGTGTGTTGTGCGGTCCCCTTGCGGGATTGCCAATGCTCTCCTCTCCCGCCCAGCAGCGCTCGCCCCCGCAGCGCCCCAGGCGTGCGTCTGTCTGTCTGTCTGCCTGCTTCTTCTCCCGGTGTTGTTCCGCGGCTCGGACGTGCCTTGAAAGCGCTGCAGGATTTCCCCTGCGCCTCCCCTCCACCCCGCAGCCTTCCCGAGGTCTGATCTCCGGGCAGACGCGCGGTGCGGTTTGACAGGAAAATCCCCGTCCCCTCGCCTTTCCCTCACGGGGAATTCCCGTTCCCGCACCCGCGGGGGAGCGCTGCCCGCACCCCACAAAGGGTGCTCAGGCGTTGCCCCGCTTCATCTGCCTAAGTGATCAGCTAAGGGGGCCCTGGTCATCGGAGGCGGGGGGGCTCGAAGAGCGTCGAAGAGATGGGCCTGCGGCGGGCGGGGGCTGGGGACTGAAAAGCTCCTGTAATTAAGTAAACAGCAGAGTTGTTGTGCGAAGTAAATAAATAGTCAATGATCCCATTGTAGAGCCGAGCGCAGGCGGCACAGACGGCGACGGGCTCGCCGCGACTGGGCTCTGCCCGCTGTGACTTGCAGCTTAATCGGCCCCACAGCACATCCCTTAATTACTTGCAGCGCACTTCCACGGCCGACCGAAAATTCATTAGCCCGTTCATTTGCCTGCAGCTGTAATGGAGATAACCCCTGTCAAAACCAAACGCGCTGCGAAAGCAAAGCGCTTCCTGCCGCCTTGGGAGGTAAAGGGAGCGGGGGAGGAGGCGAGGGGCCAGGAGCAAGCGGGCTGCTTGCGGGCCGGCTGAGCGGGACAAGGCGGCGGAAAGCGGAGCTCTCGCGGCGGGCTCCTGCGGGGAAAAGGGAAAGGAACGGCGGGGACGGCCGCGGGAGGGACCGGGGGTCTCCGCGCTCTCCGCGGGGGCGAGGCGGGTTACGGCTGCGGGCAGGCAAAGGGCGCGAAGCCTGTGAGGTCGGCGGAGCAAACGTCTGCGCAAGCGATGCCGTCCCTCGTCTCGTGTCACTGACTGCCTTTGCGTCCTTACCACCCAGAGCCTTCTGACCGGAGCACAAACAGCGAACGAGGCAAACAGACAAATAGGTGACTCAAGGGCGTCTTTCTAAGACGAGAGAAAGGAAGGCAGGGGAAGAAAAGGGATGTGGCATTTCAGTCCCCAGAATGGTTCTAATATTGCAGACAGGTTGCGTAATACCCTCATGCAATCGTTTCACCTCAACTACATTGATGCAGCGTCTTTTCCCTCGTTGCCTGGGTTACGTTTCTGTCCAGACGTGGAACCCTCAATGCTTTCCTCAGCCAACGACAGTTTCCGCAGAATCAGGTCGCCCCTCAGACAGGAAAGAGGTTCCCAGTGTCACCGGTCCTGTTACCAACACGTATCACTTGCAATATTTAGGGACTTGGCGTATGTCTCATTATTACTCAAGAGAAGACAGCTGGAGCAGGAAAGTTGGAACAACAAGACTAAGATCACCCTGCCAGTCAGTGACATAGTGGGAAGACACTCTGGGATTCTCTTTTCTCAGGCTCTGACTACTGCAAAACCCCATAATTTCAAGTTTCTTGTTATGTTTCTTCCCAGTTACACTGTGGGAACTTTGAACTTTATCAGTGTTGACCACCAGAAAGAAACATTTAGGCCCAGTTTGTCAATATTCAAAATAAGGTGTACCAGAGAATTTGTCACACAAGATCCTGGATTCTTGCAATAAAAAAAAACCCAAACTTTTTTTGCTTGCTTGCTTCTATTTTATTGTTGATTATTTTTATTGTCATTTAAAACTTTGCCAAATAAGAATATATGTGTCATCTTTTTACCAGCTATTCAAAACAAGATTTAGAAGAGCCACTAAGAATTTCACCCCATTAAAAAATAAACAAATTTGCAAAGATCTTTATGAGAATTATTGTTGGGTTTGTTTCTTTTTCCCAACAGTATTTCTAAACATACAGAATGAAATAATCTAGGTTATTCACATTCCCACCCCATTAGGTGCATTTACACCTCAAAGTTAGAAGTAATGTAAACTTGTAGCCTAATTCCTTTAAACCTTCCAACATAAAATTACCTACGGATGACAGATAAATTCTTTCCCCACAGAAATCTATCACTAGTACTCAGTACATCTGAATATTTAATACTTTTTTTTTTCTTTCCTGCTTCATCTTTCATTTTGGGTCAGCTATGATAATGTAAACACTGACAGAATTTAAGATCTTTTAGAAGAGTTTCCATGGCATTTTTTGAAAATGCCACATCTACGAAGACCCAAAAACTGACCAAAATAATCTCTTAGGCATTTTGGATGCTGAAGCTTAACAGCCCTAAACAAATTCTGCCCAAATTAATGACCCAAATCTGAGTACTTATTCAAGATGAGTGGTTCACAGCTTGCACCCTGCCACAGAAAAGAGTGAAGCACACTTTTGGGGCTTTAGACTGCAGACAAAGGAATATTTTGTTCTTCCTGCCAGCCATTGTTTATTTTTTTATCCTCTTACAGTTGTGAACAACACCAGGTGGTCTTTCAGGGAATCTGTGCCCTACTGCTATGGCGTAAGGACTTCTGGTACATCTCATGGGCAAAGAAAGAACTGTTGTTGTTAGTTTGGCCAAGGAAAATCCTCCCAAGTTTTGGCTCTTCATAGATGGTTGCAGCTTTTAATGATGACCTTGTATACTCGTATTCCTGGTCAAGCTGGCTGCATGTACCAAATCATGTCTCTTCAAACAGAAGAATGAGTCAAAGCAGGATGGCACAAAATCAAAAAATCTCTTTGCCTAGAAGAAATAAATCCCTGTTCTTGTATTATCCACTTGAGGGAGACAACGAGCCATAGGTTACAACTGTACGTTTGATGGATCATATACAAAATTCAACTTTTAATTGATGAGGGATTTGTACCCATTGTGTGTTATTGTTAATTTTACAAGTACTGGCCTGTGTAACACAGCAGGCATGACGTTTCTCATAGCAATTCATCGACCTGTACGTCTGACAGTTTTCTTCTCCCTCCTTACTGTCTGGCAAGGTGAGACCATCTAATGACTTTCACTGACAGGTCTTCGGCAGGAATGTCTAGGATCTTTCCAGATGATACCCCATAACTCTAGAATTAATATCTCACATTTGAACAGCCTGGCCTAGTTCAAGACTTACATGTTGACTCACTTTATTTTTTAAGAGATACACCAAAGCATGTTACAATTACTAAGAGGTGTAAAATATAACACTACTAAGAGCCATAAAAGAGTAAAAACTTCCCCTGAATCTGAATACCTTTGGATATAGAAGCATGGCTTGGAAATTTTATTTTATTTTATTTTATTTTATTTTATTTTATTTTATTTTATTTTATTTTATGCCAATCATGATACAGTGTACAATATTCTCCAATAGACTGCCATATTTTGCAGTCTTCCCATGAAGGCTTTCGTGGCTTAGCAATCCTTATTGTTATAAAAGATTCTGATGTTTGCCTTAAACAGCTTTATGGCAATTGTCACTCATCACTCTTCCTCTTAACCTGCAGAGAACACAGAGATAAGTTTACTCCTCTCTCTAAAACCATCTTCTGAACATCTGAAGAAATACTATGCAGGAAGCTAGATGTCACTCATATCATCAAGAAGAGCAAGAAGGAGGAGCCAGGGAGCTCCAGGCCAGTCAGCCTCACCTCAGTCCCTGGGAAGGTGATGGAGCACCTAATCCTGAAAACCATTTCCAGGCACATGAAGGACAAGAAAATCATTACGGGTAGTCAGCATGGATTCACCAAGGGGAAGCCATGTTTGACCAACTTGATAAACTTTTAAGATTGACTGGCTTGGTGGATGAGGGGAGAGCAGTGGATATTGCCTACCTCAACTTCAGTAAGGATTTTGACACTGTTTCCCATAAGAACCTCATAAAGAAGCTGTTGATGTATGGGCTGGCTGAGCAGACAGTGAGGTGGATTGAAAACTGGCTGAATGACTGGGCCCAGAGGGTGGTGATCACCAGCATGAAGTCTAGTTGGAGGCCAGGAACTAGTGGTGTACCCCAGGGGTCAATACTGCCTCCAGTCTGGTTCAACATTTGCATTAATGATCTGGATGATGGGGCAGAGTGTACTATCAACAAACTGTTGATGACACCAAACTGGGAGGAGTGGCTGATACACTGGAGGATTGTGCTGCCATCCAGAGGGACCTTGACAGGCTGGAGAAATGGCCTGACAGGAATCTCGGGAAGTTCAGTGAAGGCAAGTGCAAAGTCCTGCCCCTAGGGAGCAGAAATGTTGAGGCAGCAAATCAATTGCTTTCTAAAAGCTGTTAATATTATGCTGATGGTACTTGAGGTAATTGAATGTTCTGATGGGGAGAAATGCTCTTGCTCAAATTGGACTAGCGATTTTCATAAAGGTTTTAGAAGCCTCTGCTAGCTCTCTGTGTCTGCTTTTCTTAGCCAGGGACTTGAAGCATTAATAATTACCCAGTGTTTTTACCCTTTCCATTGTATAATTTCTGTGATAAGAAACTGGTTTTGGTACTACTGTTAGTGTGTACCATTTGTATACCTCACAGCACCACAGTCGGAGGCCGCCTAACCTGTCTTGATGTTTTCTTTTTGTGTCAGTCTGGGATCTAGTGGAGCAATCTTCATTTTTCTTATTTATACATTGTGTTCTCACAGATAATAAGATTTTGTTTGAGAAGGAAATGTCATGAATCACATATTCTGTTGGGTTTATGTTATCTGGTCAAATCTGAGATTGGATAATGGTAGTATTTGGTCAACTCTTAATTTATGGGGTTTTTTTAGTATTCTACGATTGATGCTTAGAATGTAGCAAATGCTGACTAGATGAAAACAATTGTGTGTGTAAGCTTTTGTAGGGACTTACTAGTATTATATTTGCTAAAGAAACATTATCATCTATAAGGTTGAACTGTGTCATCTTAGTGTTTTATTTCCGAACATCTAAAGTTAAGAGAAAGCCCAATCATAAAACATGTTTATTATGAAAGAACTGATAGGGGTCAGGTGCATGTTTTCGTGTCTGATTGTAGACTCAATTCTTATTTGTGATGTGAAGCATAGATTCCTCAAATACTAAATGTTAGAATTTATTTATTACTGTTTGTTCTTTTTTTCCTTTAAGTAGAATTACAGAAAAGTATATATTGAGAGGAAAAATATGGCTGTAATACTGCTTTAAGAGTCAAAGGCCTTGATACTAAAATTTGTATTAAAATAACCTGGGAATCAAAATCTGTCAGAAGAAACTAATCCACATGTTTGGGGGGAAAAAGTTGGCAATCTAGTTAAAAATACTTTGTCAAATAAAGTTATACTGGTAGAAGTAGGAAGTTCTTGCAATTTAGAATTCCTGTTTTAACAGCTCTATCATAAACCTAGTTTGGTCATCTGTCTCACATTTGTTACATCTATCCTCTTATAGGATAAGGTAATTCAAGATTGTTGACTGGAATTTGGTCAATGTCAGTAGAATTTTAGAAAACAAGTGTCCTATTCTCTAGATCCTGTCACAAGTTGATAAGCTTATTTAGAAACATGAACCACTTACAGATTCATGATCACTGGACTGTGTTTTCTTTTATTATGATGTCTATTTATCAAAGCGGTTAGAAGTTTCCCCATTTTGCCAATTCTTGATATCTTTCAGTGATTGGTAGTTGAATTTGAAAAAAGTTTCAGTCAAGATAATCAAACAATCCCTGTCTGCTTTTACTCATTAAAGCATTCATTTTGCTCTAGGTATCACCTGAACAAGATTTACCCGATTTCTAAACTTTTATATTGGGGCCTATGAAACAACAGAATCTGAATTTTCCTTTTTATTTTCTGAGTGATTTTCAACTGCAAAGTTACAGAGTAACCTTTATTTTAATAGTTCTAAGGGGTTTTTTTGTGAAATAAGCGAGACTGTAAGGTAAGCTTTGTGCCTGTCCCAGAAACCTCAAGCTTTGATAGATAGTGATTCATTAGATTTGTTATTAATAGTATCCTGGTTTCAACTGGGATAGGGTTAATGGCCTTCCTAGTAGCTGGTACAGCGCTGTGTTTTGGGTTTAGTATGAGAAGAATGTTGGTAACACCCTGATGGTTTCAGTTGTTGCTCAGTCGTGTTTAGACTCAGTCAAGGACTCTTCAGCTTCTCCTGCCCAGCCAGCAAGAAGGCTGGAGGGGCACAGGAAAGGTGGAAGGGGAGACAGCCGGGACAGCTGACCCAAACTGGCCAACGGGGTATTCCATACTGCCCAGTGTAGAAACTGGGGGGAGTTGGCTGGGGGAGGAGCGATTCGTCGGCAAGTGGTGAGCCATTGCACTGTGCATAACTTGTTTTGTGTATTCCAATCCTTTTGTTATTATTGTCACTTTCTTGTTATTAGTGTCATTGTTAGTTTCTTCCTTTCTGTTCTGTTAAACTGTTCTTATCACAACCCATGAGTTTTACCTTTTTCCGATTCTCTTCCCCATCCCACTGGGTGGGAGGGACGTGAGTGAGCGACTGCGTGGTGCTGAGTCGCTGGCTGGGGTTAAACCACGACAATAGGCAATAAATAATTGCCCTTAAATCATAGCCATAGCTTGCAGGCAAGTTACTACTGAATTTCAGTGGATGAGATTCTGTTCTATGGGGGTTTTATACATAGCAGTTGGCACTTAAATAGGAAATTATTTTTGTTGAATAGTATATGAGAAATCTGAGTTTCTATTTCTATTTGAAACAGCTGCTGAGAATTTTGCGGGGGGGAGGAGTGAGATGCTTTCTTTAGAGTGACCGCTTTATGTCTGATTTTAAATGCTACTTTCTTGAATTCTTGTGTTAAGGTCACATGAAGTGACTACTAAGTATGTTGTCATTGTGGGGAATGGAGGGTACTGCAATTGTTTGGCAATTGGAGGTTGAATGTACCTCAGTTTTGTCTGTTTGATAGTCTGTTACTTAAGGGGTTATGCAAAAAAAGAAGCCATTGCAAGAGCATGCAAGAAATGGCTCCATAACAGAAACTTACCACAGACCTATCTACGTGAAACAATAAAGTTTGGAAGTTACCTTTTCCAGGACCGGTGGATATTGTTTAATCTGTTTTGCCAGTGCAAGGATCGAGGTATCAAAATGTACAACTTGAAAGTATGCCTTAGGGAGAAAGCATTTCACAGGGAACTGGTAACTGTCAGCTCAAGCTTAGGCATGGGGCAGGGCGGGGCTTAGGTGTTTACGATGCTGTGGTGAAGGTTAGAAATATTATATCACAGATAATTTTTTGTGGGACACGTACATTAAACGACTGTCACAGTTATATATAAGGAGTTGATTTTGGATAGCTGCTTAATTGTTTTATTGTGGAAAATGTATACAAATGATGCACAGTAGCTTGAAGTTATTAGATGATATTTCCATATGATTTTCCATACTGAACCCTACTAATAGATGTCCAACACATGTAGATGCAGCAAACTGTGTCTGCCTCATCTATAAAGTAGGTAAAACTTTAGATAGCTTTGTTAAGTTCTACATTGCATTTACTCTGCTGTGTATTAAAATACTGGTTTTTTATAAATTTGAAACTGAATTTTTCTTTGTAAATGCTTAATATTTCTTTTTTCTGCTCTACTAGATGCTTGTGACTACTCCAGAGAAATGGGATGTAGTGACAAGAAAAAGTGTTGGTGATGTAGCCCTCTCTCAGCTGGTAAAACTCTTGATTCTCGATGAAGTTCATCTGTTGCATGAAGACAGAGGACCAGTACTTGAAAGTATAGTAGCACGTACTTTACGTCAGGTAAGAGCAAAAATATCTTCAAAATAATTTTATTTTGGTCAAAAATAGATAGATTTCAGTGTAAAAGGAGAAATGCTTAGACAATGAAATCAAAATGCTTAGGCAGCTTACAATTTATTTTGTAGCTATTCTGTACTAGGAATGAAGAAAAATTTTTGTCTTCTACCTTCTCTTCTGTATTATATCAACTATCAGATTCCTAGATGCGTAATTTATTACAGAGCTGTTTCTTTACTTATGATCTATGTATTTAATATTAATTTACCTACTGTACAAGTAACAGCAAAATTAAACATTTTTAAACAAATAATAATCAGGTTAATGTTTTAACATAACCAAAATTGAAAGTATTTTCTTACCAGGAATGCTGGTTTTTGATTAGCAATTTTCCTAGGATTAAAATTTTTTATAAATTAAGAGCAATGCCTTAAATCTAGGTAAAACTTTCAGCACTGCTAGAAAAATATGTCATTTTCACATTTGTTTACTTTGTCCTTACCCCCCCCCCCCCCATGCTTTAGTGGTACTTTCAAAATACCAAAATTTGAAATGGCAAAAGGAGAAGAGGATGAATATGTGGGGTTTTTTTTTTAAATCTTGTATAAAAGAAGGATTCGGAGTTAGGCAATAAGTAAGATCGGTCTCAATGGTAAGATGTATATTTACAAGAGAAATAAAATGTGGAATTTAGGGATGAATAAAAAGGATGGAATTCGGATAAATAAATAATGATAAGGAGAGTATGGAGTGCCATTCTTAAATTTTTTGTCATGCAGAGCAAAAGTATGTCAATACAAATAATCTGTAACAAATTAAAAATAAACACAGTCGGTATTGTTACGGCTCTATTTGTAGCATGTTAAATGTTTAAAGCCTTTTAGCTTTCAAGATGCTTTTTTCTTGGTAAGGCTATACTAACCATGTTAAGACTCTCTGAATCATCTGATTCCAGCTCCTCTAAGGACAGAATAAAGCGGATGTCTGCTGTAATCCAGTACAGAAAGTGTAAAGTTCCTGTATAAAGAACAACATAAGTAATAATTCCTTAGAAGCTAAACTTGGAAAATTTTTTTTTTATAGAGAGTAGGGCTTTCTAAAGTTTAGACTACCTCAAGGGCACTAAAGCTTAACCTGTTTGATATTATATTTTCTTTAAGTGGACTTGATAACCTTGTTTTCTTCAGGTGTGTTTAAAGTAAAACATCCCAGCTTTTAGCAGTGACCTTGATGGTCATTGTCTTCATGTCAGATTGCAAGACTCATTAATTTTTAGCACAAAGTTTTGTGAGACTTGTAAGGCAGACTTCAGCTGTCTGAAACAGATGTGTAGAGCCATTTTATCTGCCCTACATTATTCAGCTTGGCATCCTGTTTCTGCTTCATTTGGACAGAAATCTCCCATTAGATCCTTTCCTTTTGTGTCTGTCAAGCCTGTGCAGGTAAATTTAAGGAATATAAAATCTGAGGCAATTATGTCTTGGGTACTGAATCCTACCCTTAGTGCATTTATTGTAATGTAGCAGTATCTTGCTTCAACACTCATTTAAAAAATAGCTCTCTAGGGTGCTTTAATCTTCTAGGATTTCAAGGTTTGTTTTACTTACCAAGTCGGAGTTTAATTCATCTGGAATTGAAGCTCCTCATTTGTAACCCTTCCTTAAGTGAAACAGTTGGGAAGAAAAACAAAACATAGATCTTGAAATAACTCTCTCACCACCTTTCTGAAGACCTTATTTATTCTAAGTTGATAAGAAAAGCAGTAATAGAGACCATTATGAATCTTTACAAGAATGTAGTTGAAGAGAGGGAAAATTTACAGTATAAAAGTACACTAAAAAAAATGCCACGGTTAAAGAGAAAACAAAACGACTTGTAGAAATATTTGGAATTATGCAGTAGAAAACAGTTCCAGACAAAAATATTTTGAATTGCAAGCCTTCCAGAGAGCTTGGAGACAAAGAAACAGGAGACATTTTGTACAACTGTTTTACCTTTTTAATATGGAAACAAATAATAAGAGGGTTAGTTTTTAAAATTACACTGAAATGTTATACTCCAGCATCTGAGCCTGCAAGCATAGATCTGTGAAGTTTGCAGTATACATCCATAACTAATTACGAAATTACTGGAACTTTTATTTGGTGGCTAAAAAAGAACATACCTTTTCTGATTTCAGAAGTATTTCACTGGAGTTTAGTGAAAATACTATTACAGATGTTTTAAGCTTAAAAATATCGCATCTAATAATGGTAATATATTTTGCAAGGAAAAAATATTTGGTTACATTTCTTTGCTCTGTTTTATGCATTTTGATACAAATTCATAAATCGTCCTGGAGCAGGAACTAAACCCAGGATGTTCAGTCCACCCCTGGAGAATGTCCTTCAGACTTCGATGATTCTATATGAAACATTAAGCTCCTCTCCAGCCCTTCTGAAAGTAGTTCTAGAATGTATTTTTCATTGATACCTATAGAAACATCATACTCATTCAATTTTCATGCACACAGGAGGTAAGAATAATTGTTCAGTTCTTAAAAACTAAAATGAACAATAAACAAAACAAAAAAAACATTGACAACATCAATCTAAAATACCCTTATGTCAATTACACCACTGAAGTAATTGCTGAAATCAATTACCTGATTTTTATACTGGTTTAAGACATCAGAAATATTGACTAGTTTTGTGGAGGGATTCAGAAAGTGATTAGACAAGTAATTCAAAGGAAAATCCATTGCAGATTAATAGTCACCAGATCAGACTAGGGGCGGTAGTAACTGGGGGCTATGCTGGCAAGTATCATTGATGTTTTCCCAGTTTCTGTGCTGTCCCTTTTGGCCACTGTGGGAGACAATGTGTTGAGGTAGTTGGATTTTTGGTCTGACCGGGAACAGTCATTTCTTGTATCACTTCTAGGACAGAACTGTGATAAATTCCTTTGAATACTACTTCAGCCTTTTCAATAAATCACTAATAACCAGTCTAATAATGGTGTGTACCTATAGTTTCATCTGGATCATACTTCCCTAGCTTGTATGTGAGACTTATCTTAAGAGACGACGTCATGATTACTGTGCAGGTCAGGCGGTGTAACATAGTACCTTTTACATTTTGCAGGGCTTGTTATCCTGTCTTACAGAAAAAGCATCTCTCTTGTTTTGTTGGAGTGGGTGAGGGTTGTTTTGCTTAGACTGGGGATGACAGAAGAACAGACAATGGAGATTTTTTTTTTTTTTTTGTCTTTGTAAGAATTAATGTTCAACAGGCTACTTGGGCCTTCAGCTGTGTCAGAAAAGAATGTTTTGAGATCTGTATTCATGTGCTGTACAAATACAGCTATACAAATACATTCTCAAAACAGAAATATCCAAATGCATTAGCAGGTTTGTCCTAATTTGTACCTCAAAATACTTGAATTATTGTTGTCCTTTCCCCCAGATGAACACTGAGTCACACCACTTACTGTAAGACTTTAATATGTTCATTTTAACTTACAGCATTTTTTAGAACCAGTTTTTTTTTAAAACCTGGAAGGAGTGTATATATTGGAATTGCTGACAGTTTTACTCAGAGCAGAATGAACAGCATATTCGTGCATGTTTGCACTTTTCAAATTTTAGAGAATGTTTTTGCAAGTGATTTAAATTGACTTTGCTAAACATTTTGGTGGGAAAATTGCTTTGAGCTCTGTTATATACTGTAGGTATAACATCAAACAACTTCTTTGAATCCAATTTATAGCTTTGATGTTTAAAGTTTTAGTCTAGAGCATAATGCAGATGTAAAACTGAAATGTTTAAACTTTTTAATCAAACTTTCCACACTTCTATAATATCTACTGAGCTTATTAGCTTGAAAGAAAAAAAATTGACTGCTTTTAAAGGAGAGTGAATTATTTTTTCATAATTATTCATAGATTTTGATGAGTACTTTGCTGCTTACAGGTATTTTTTCACAAAAAGCATACTGAGTATCATACCTGAGTGATACGTGAGTTTTGATACTTTCTCTCAACTATGTGAATGATAAATTAAACAAAAGAACATCCATAGTAAAAGATTTCTCAGATTTTAGGGAACCAAAGCTCTGATCTTAGACATACAAATACTGTTTTCATCACAGTCTCATTCTTCAAATTTAAGTTTCAATTGCTTTATGTTTTTGTATTAGACCAACAAAGTTGCTACATAAATAATGGGTGGGACAACACAGCAGGACAAGCAATCCAGGAGATTCCTGGAGTGGATTGATGAGAACTTCCTTCTCCAGGTGATAGAGGAGCCAATGAGGAGAGGTGCTTTCCTGTACCTCATGCTTGCCAGCATGGGGATGTGAAGATCAAAGGCAGCCTTGGCTGCAGTGACCATGAGATGGTGGAAATCTTTTCCTTCCTCTGGAAATTCTCATGTTTCCTTTCTGAGCTTTCTTTCCTCATGACTCCTTATTTAAGAAGCTTTCCCTCTTGGCCATCATGTAGTTTTCCTTGCTCTGGATGCATTTTCAATATCTCCTCGACCTCTTTTTTTTCTGTCTCTTTGGTTCCCTCTTTTACCTCCTTACTAGAAATCAGAAACAAACAAGTTCAGAGTTTTCTCACCCAAAGCCACATGCCTTATTGCTATCAAATTAAGAATTTTTATCTGCTTGGAATCCCATTCTTGATTAAGAAAATTTGAGCATAGCTAATGACCTAAAAACAGCTGATTAGATTTATGCATCTTGTGTCTAATGATAGTGCACTGTAGTTCCTACATGTGTCTTTTGGGACTTGAATGGCATTGGCATTTCATTTGGTTCTTTATTTCTCATCTTGAGTGACTGCTGTTAGTCTTTTGATGTTCCTTATATAGGTTAATCAGGTTTCTTAGCATCTTGCCTTCTACAATAATTTTTTTGGTTTTCAACTATAGTGTTGTGGGGCTTTTTTTGCTGAACTTTCTTGTATTTGTGATTATATTTTTAAAACATGTCAACAAAACTGAGTACAGAACTTCTGTGTTAGTTTTGGTTGTGGCATATACAGAGGTAGAGCGTTTTCTTCTTATTACTCAGTTCTATCCATTTTATACCTCTAAGAATTGCATGTACTTAATTTGCTAACACATCATCTTCAGAGCTTGCATTCAGATGCTTGTTCATTAAGTCCTCAGGCAAACCTCTTTATAGTTGCTGCAGGATTCACTTGTTGCTGTAAGATTGTTCCCTGAGAATAGTCTCTCGTTTTGCAGCTGTGGCCTGTTTTAGAATGAGCTAAACTAGAAGAAACTTAGTTTGAATGTGACCATCAACCTAGATTTATCTGTATGGCTGATGCACACATCAGTTATATTAATTCTGCCAATCAGCTGCTCTTCTTGTCACCAGTTATTTTTTTAGTTACTCATATCATGGATAAAATTGTTGAATAGAGTCAGGCTTAGAAAGCAATTAGAGGCATCCCTTTTTAATTGCTGTTTTTCAATTATACATTCTCTTTAAAATCTGTCAGTTCATCAGCTTGTGATAAATTTAATACATTTTCTTGCTATTCTGTGATGTTATTTTTAAACAGCATGTTGTGTACCGGTATGCCTAATGCCTTACATGAGTCTAGAGCTATCTTGTTATCTTTTCTGGCAACCTTGTAGCTGTGTAAAAATGACTTTTTTAAAACAAAATACTTTTTTAAAAGAAAACTTAATCTCCATTTGTTTGGAAAATATTATGTATCATATTTGGAAAATCTTCAGCAGCTTTTCTATTACTTTGCATGGAAGTGATGTCAGGAAGTCATTCTGCATATCATTTTTTATTATTGTGATTGTCATATGTTTTATGTTCTTTCATAATATGGTAAAGCAGTTAAACTGATTTGTAGAAGGGTTCATATTTCTTTTTGTTTCTTAGTTTGGGAAAAAAACAGTAAGCATAGCATGAAAAGGCATTCTGTCATTCAAGAAAAACTGACATGGCACTGTGGAGGGCATAGAAATCCCTTAATAGGTATATTCAAAATGTCATTTCTTAAGGCAAAGTATTGCATACTTAATACTTAGCTGAGGGGGAAATAATATGGCTTCTAATAGTGCTTTCTGCATGGTTACATTTTTTCAGTACCTCTAGATTTTTAAATATGTTCTAAATGGAGGACTGAGATCACAGTATTTTCAGGGTTCATTGGAAGCAGAGTAAAACTCATTTATAAAATTACTTAACTAGATGGTTGCCTAGTAACAAATGCATTCTGTGCAGTGTTTAAGTTGTAGATAACGTCCTGTGTAGAATCTTCAAAACAGTATTAGTAATTGCATTTTTACTATGTGCTTTTGATTTTGCAGTTTTACTGGTTTTTCCATTTTTGTTCCTAAAACTAGGAAATTACCACCTATGTGGACTGATTGATAACTTCTTAATTCTTTCAGTAGACAGTAAACAAGGTATTAATAAACAAGGAAACATTGGTGGAACAGTCTAACAAACTTCCTTCTTAGTCATTTTTAAATACCTTTAATTATTTTTTTAAAATGTTCTAAGAATTCCTCCTTTTTTTCCTTTCTTTTTCTCCTTTTTTTTTTGGATAATTGGAAAAACATACATCTTGTGAGAGGCTGAAACTTAGAGCTGTTCTGTGGGTAGGGTGGTATCTAACTAATAACTAATGTGAATCCCCGTATGCAGTACTTCCCTGCTCAGCAGTGGTAGGAATGAACTCAAGAACCTAAGAACTCATCTTCTTGCACATCTAGACTAAAAACTAAGAAACGGTTGTGTCTAATTTTCTGTGTATGTTGTCTTTAGTGTACGTCTGAAGGGAATACAGACTGACTGTAGAGGGTGTGTTGAAGTGATCCTGGGTCATCTGAATACCAGATTAATTTCTAACCAATGGACAATTCTTCAAAGATTAGAATATGTAAACTTGTCTGCTTCCCTTAATGTTGTGCTAGAGTTGAACAATCAGGGATATGCTTTCCAGCTTGATTGTAATTCATTCTGTGAATGTGATATTTTAATACATGAAAATGGGAAGACTGCCAAGATCAGGAAGTTCAGGAAGAACTTTAGAAGTCAGATAAAAGAGTATCTCTGTGCATACTCTGTATGCTCTCAAGTGGCGGCTGTAATGTAATGAGATGATATGCAAATCTTAAAACCTATTAGGAAGAAAATGATCCTGCTGTGATCAATTTACAATCCAGAGAGGCACTTCCCATACCTGATCCTTTGTCATTTACAGTGTAAACGCAGATGATGCTTGAGTGTGGAAATCAGTACTGGATAGCTATCTTCTGTTTATTTTTTCTGTATACATGGAATTTCACGGTGTGATAATTGTGTTCTGCAAATGTGTGTGGTGAACATGTTGTCAATTCTCCACATGCCGTCGTGAATGCTTCTGAATTAGATATACCAATTAAGATATGTCAATTAAATATAGTTATGGCAATTTTATTTCTTACTTCCAGTGTAATGTCAAATCAAAATATAGTAAAGCTTTCAAAGAACATGATGTGCAAATACTGTTCAGTTTTCCAAAGAAAGCCTTTTAAGTTTCAAATGATGCTTATATTTTCACTGACATAATTAAACACATATGAAGATTAAAATGTTTGAGACTGTGTGCCAGCAGTGAAGAAAACGCACTTAGCTGCATACCACCAGCCAGTGATAGGGAATGTAAACAGAAAACTCTGTCATCCAAAATGTCTTTTCAGTAATTTTTACTGCAATTTCAGGAAAAGTCTATGTGTTCATAGTGTCTTGTATATGAAGGCATAATCTCTAAGTGAGACTTCTAGGACCAAATAATAAGTGATCCAGCACATGAGAAATATTAATGTTTGAATGGACTGTATTTACAAAGGGCATCTGCACACTTTCAAGACTTAGTTTTCTTTAGAAGCATCTGAGAGCAAAACATATTAATGCTTGCTCTTCAAGGGACAGTCAGAAAAGTAGTTGAAAAATGTACGCTGAGAACTCTGTTCTAAAGATATGTTAGAATTCTAAAAGCCATTATGAAAAATAAAGTCTCTATAGTGCTTGGCTAGATGAATAATTTAAACTTAATTATAATCACAGAGAAAATGCAAAAATAAATGATGTGTTATGGTTGCAAATTCAGGTGATTTTGTTTTTCTGACTTTGAAGTTTAGCACTGTTTTAGTCACTGCTGTTTGTATACTGCCATGTATAATTAAAAGAATAAACAAAATTCATTCTGTATATGTATGTGGTGATGTGCAGACACATAGGGTTTTAATTTACCATTTGAATTTGATGTGAGCATAAAATAATTGGGAGAATTGTTATACATTTTGTCTTTTAGGGTAAACGTACCCCTTTTTGCTTCTTGATTATTTTGTTTATATATTAATTATTGATATTTTGTATTGCTAAGTGGATATAAAAGTAGATGGTAAAAAATAAAGATTTTTTGTTTGGATGGCCTTGAAAGAAGTTAAAGAAATTGATGGAATGATTTAGAGTCTTAATAGTCTTTATTTAATTATGAAGACTAAGAAAATGTTACTGTAGAGCAAAAGACATTATTACCTGATTTCTTATAGCACTCTGACTTGATTTTTGTGGCTTGATTTTTGTGTCTTGATATAAATAGAAAACTACTTGTGCAAATAATTTGTAAATTTTAGATTTATAAATTGAAAAAATAATGTAGACACTATATATATGCACAAATCTATGTAAAGTATACTACAAAATATGCAAAAATGTATTTTGTTTAAAAATGTGGTATGCATATTAGTAAATTTAATTAGTTGCTTGTGTTAACTCACTGCTGTGGTTTTCACGTGGAGTTGTAATTCAGGATTTTCAATCAGCTCCTTAACTCCAGGGCCAACTGCCAGATCAGCGAAGTTAAATGATTCCTTTTACAGAGGTTTTGAAAGTGACAAGTCTTAGTAAACTGTAAATGTTCCCTAGGCATTGTTTATATTTTGAAAGAAAACTCTGAACAAACAGCTTACAGTTCATTGCTGTAAAAAACCATACTTCCATGGTTATTAAGCAGAGTTCTTGTTAATTGTTTAAATACTTGAAATGCTTTCCTACCTTCAGATGGAACTGAGCACATTTTCAAACTAGTGCTTCCAGGCTCTTAGGAGATTTGAAAATAAATTGTTAGTGAATTTAGCAAAATCAAATCATGTTTTCCAGATTGGAGCTCAGTTACACTTTCAGATTGTTGTACTTTTTATCAGGTGATTGTGAACAAAGTACAGGATAAATATATCAGCAAGTGGTTACTGTTCTCACTGGTAAAAGTTTTTTCAAAAAAAAAGTGTATAAATATTAAGTAAATAAAACTTTTTTAGCGGGTGCAGGTGCCCAGGCACTGGCAGGGCTGCAGGGCGGCCTCTGTGAGGAGCGGCCGGGGCTGCCCCGTGCCGGACACAGCCAGTTCCAGCCGGCTCCAACCCACCCACCGCCCGGCACGGCTGAGGCCCTCAGCCAAGATGGTGGCACCTCGGGGAAAGCGTATTTAAGAGTAAAAACAGCGTGCAGCAGTTGAGAGAGAGGAGTGAGGAAAAAAGTGTGAGAAATACCCCTTCAGACACCAAGGTCAGTGCGGGAGGAGGTGGTGCTCCAGGGGACCGAGCCAAAACCACACCAAACCAATACCAAAAAAACAAACAAACAAAAAAGAAAACCACACACTCCCCACCCCCTGCCCCCCCAACCCCTCCCCCCAAAAAAAACAAAAAAAAAACCCCCAAAACTCAAAACACCTCCAGACTGTGTGTTGAGGTTGACTGTAGCCCTGAGGTCATCACGTAATCTAGCTATAAAAAGAAGTGTAAGAAATGATAATGCTTCTTTGTACTCTTAAAGATGAATGCTGCTTTTGCTCCCTGCAGATGGAAGACTTTTGAAAACGAAATCTCTCATTTGTCCCAGTCATCTCAAAATTTGCGTTTACATATAAGTTTTTGTTGTACATGGGCTTTCCTTTGCAAAGATGCTCTTTGTATACGTGCAAAATGGTCAATCAGCAGGTTTTCTGTGTCATTTAGTTGGTTGCGTCCACAGCTTGTGTCCAAATTTTGGACATGGGACGTGTCCATTACCAGGCAACATAGTGGTTTACTTTGCTTGATGTCTGTAGTGTTGGGGGGGTGGTTTCTTTTGGGATTTGGTTTATTATTTTGGTGCACTTGTTATTCACCGGGTCTGTGTAATGGTATGGTGTATTTTATCTTCCTTGAGAATGTTCTCCATATACTTTTTAATCATCTTTTTTGAAAACTTTTAATTCATCTGTTTTAATAACATGGCACTTCCTTTCACTTTAAGTCAAACACCGGAATGATTTAAAATCTGTATTCTAAGTAAAACCTCGTATTGTTTTGCATAGGACTTAGCCAGGTAGACGTTACCAGCCTTCCTCATCATAAGACATTTGCACATTTGAAACAAGTTGAGAACCTTGTATATGACTTAAGTTAGTGTCTAAAAAGCCTTTTGATGAAAATTACTGTGAACTTTGCTTCTAAATAATTATGCAAGTAAGAAAGTTGTGGGCCAGCCTACACGGCTCTTAATATTCCAGAAGGAAAAGGGAAAATTCTTGTGTACTTTCCTCGTTCAAGCTTTTTGGCTGGTTTCATTCTTTTTGAAAATTACCTGGAAATACATATAATATGCAAGCTTTTATATGGAACAGAGTATTTCATTGTAAAGCATCATTTTTGTCCCTTATTGAATGGGAAGGCATGTAATGCAAACATGCGGGGAATTTTTTTTTTTTTTTAAAAGGTAGAAAAAAATGTCTGTTACCGAGAACTAGAGTAGATTGTCTAAGAGAGTTGTGGAAAGGTCTAAGGAAAAGCCAAGACTGAGGAATGACATGAATTACATTACTTTTTCAGAATAGTGATGTGATTTGGACTAAGGAAGAAATTATACCAAATTATCTGTCCTACTTTTGCCTATAAGTTGGACTATCCCTTCTTAACAAAGCCAGTTTTACTGCTGTTGTTCCTGTGTGTCAGTTAATGACTGCTAACCTTTTGGAGGGCAAAAGTACAATAAAATAGAAAGATGACTAAGCATGATTTGATGGAATTGCAGAGTGCTTCAATTTCTTCAATTGAAGATAATCACTAACTCACATCTATTGTTCACCTTTTGTAGAAAGTATTAACTGCTTCTTTCTCATTACTTGTCTTATAAGGGATGTTTTAAAACACTCTGCTTGATTTCTTGGCTTATAACACTTGGATCATTTACAGGTTTTCTGTTTTTTAATAGGTTGAATCTACGCAAAGTATGATTAGGATTTTGGGCCTTTCAGCTACGTTACCCAATTATCTTGATGTTGCTACATTTTTACATGTCAACCCCTGCATTGGGCTATTCTACTTTGATGGCCGTTTCCGACCTGTACCACTGGGGCAAACCTTTATAGGAATTAAGACAACCAACAAGGTAAAGAATCATGAATGCCAAAGGAAGGGTTACTGTTCGTTTTGATCATGCTTCGCATATGTATGTGTAGGGGGTACTGGTTTATTATGCTACAGGTGTTTCATGAAGCGTATTTTCTTCCGTTTAAAGATACACATAATTGAAAGGTGCTTTAAGAATCATTTTTCCTCAGTTTACAATACTTGTAAACAGGCCTTGTTGCAATTGGATACAACGGTATCTAGCTTTGCATTGCTTCTGCTTCGCTACTAAGTTTTGCTTGATGAAAGAGAAATCATGACCCTCAACTGCAGAGTCACTGTAGCAGCTGATTATTCTGCCTTTCTTATTTTGGTTTTCCATTTTGCTAGAAACAGTGGTGGTGCTTGTTTGGCTGTAAGGATGCATGAGGAATGTTATGAGAAAAATATTCATTTATGAAATCTGGCTACACATATATATATATTAACATGACATGCATTAATACTAGTGGGATATAAGTTCTTGATGAAAACCTTAGCGTGCTAAGCCATTAACTATCATGTGCATATTTGGTAGAAAAAGACATTAAAGTAGTCCCTAAATAAGCTTCTTTACTCCTTGTGCTCCTGCTCATTTTGGAAAGTATTCAGGCCATGCTCAGGTATATTATTTTTATTAAAAATCATAAGTGCAGTGCCACTTGACATCTAAATTGTAATTTTTCTTTAAATGCAGGAATTAAAACAAACACTTTTCCGTAAGATTTCCCATGCATCTCACTAGCTGATAATTAAAGTTTGTATAGCTTAACTTTTACAAAATCTTATTCTGCTATGATTTAATTTAATAGAAATTAAAACATCTTCAATCAAAAGTTCATAGCTTAATTGATTATAGCATTTTTTTTTCTTTTTTGTAAAAATGGACATTGCCTTTCTTAGTAGGTTAAGTAGTTCATTCCGTCTGCAGTGCAGGAAAGAAACTTATTTTACAACTGTAGGGAGCCATTTCAAGTCTATACACATAAGAATAGTTTACCATATGGTACTTACTGTGATTTGCATATTTTAACCTTCATTAATTGTTTCAAGTACCTTCACTGTTATTTGCTGTTGCTTTTCTTTAAACTTTTCCTGATACTTGATTTGAATATTTAGTTTATTTCCACTGTATGGTAAGAAAAAATGAAAGACTCCATTTCTTCATACTCGCTTTAGAATGCATTTGTCATTTAAAAATCAAAGAAATATACAAATAATCCTATAAAGTTTGAAATTATTAAAAAAACAGTAAGTTTTCTAAAAAAACATGAGGAGATGAAAAAATATTAAGAGTTAGTAGTTATTCTGAAATGTGAGTACCTGGCAGACTTTTGGTAATACCACAGCCAATTTTTCTTTCTGCTTTTCAGAAGCACGTCATTACAGATTTCATAGAGCAAAATACATTTTGCAATCAAGATAATACACTTTATAGCAAATGAAAAGTAAAAGTGTGAAGCCTCGTTGGAAAAGGATTCTATTCAGGATAATACTAATACTAAAACTGCCAAATTATTGCCAATATCAACATCCTTCCGGTCTATATGAGAGGAGGAAAGCAATTTAAGAACCCAAAGAATCCAAAGCAGTTCTTGCAGAACATCAGCAAGTGCAATCAATGCTATGTCTATATCCACAGTGATGATGTGCAAGGAGATAGAAGGCTGTTAGTTACTTTAAGTAGATGCCACAGCTTTCTGACATCCTTCATCCAAAAAACCTCCCCAAAAAAGTGGAGCTGATTAGTGATTTGTGGAATCGTGTAAACTGTAGGCAAGCTTTCAAAGACAAGGACAGCATGGTGTTTTTACTATGCATAGAAGTTAGCCAGGAGAGCTCTTAAAACTCTGTATGTTGAAACTATTAGAGCATATGGGACCAAGACTAAAGTTTGGCTGCTTTAGTCAGAGGTCTGTTAATGTCAGTTATTTTTGTTTATGCATGTTTATGTTTTTCTCTTTAGGTATAAATGCAAAGAATACATAAAGTTATGTTTGCATAGATGTTTGTGTACATATATATATTTATTTATATATATGTCCACATGTGTATTTATGCACTGCCCATGTACGTTTCTCCTTAATGATTTTCACTTATTATTTGAAAAATATAATTAAAATGCTAACCTCTCATTTTCAGAATAATTAGACTGGCTACTTGTCTATTGCACACATGTAGATATTGTCTCATCTTTTTATTACTACACCTGTACAATTCCAAACATGAATGTTCTCTTCTTCCCTCTAAAGCTGTTTTAAAGCTGTGATTTTAAACTTACAGCTGTTCTGGATAACTCCAAGTACTAAATTTCCATTTTTTAATTTTTACGTGCTTTGCTTTTGTAAAACATTTCTTTGTGTCATAAAAATTTGGTTATAAAATATGAATGCACAAATCAAGAATGGAGTGATTTCTCTGATTTTGCACTTCATTTATTTATTTTGATTTGTCACAACCTTAATACTGAGGTGTACTTAACTAGATGCATGCTATTTATATTGTGATGCATTAAAGAAAGAGAAAAAGAAATCTTTAGAGTAGCTTGAAGGATACTTTTTATTTCAACTAAACTTTTTATTTCTGAACCTTCCTGAAACATTTTGTTTATCCATAACTGGAAACTCTGTACACAGTACTTCCACTGTTCCCCCTGCATGACTCAACTATGAAGAAATTTCAGTTCTCTGTGGCAAAAAAGCTGACAATCAATAATGTCCTGTATATGTGATATGTATATCTGCAATGTAAAAACTTATTTTTATATTACCAAATGAAAGGACTTAATGTTAGGTAAGATGATGTATTAAATGGATATTTCATCAATATCCTGTAGAAGTAAGGTTCCTTAATATGAAAGAGATAAAGAATAGAACTGGGTTACTTCTCCTTGGTCATTAGAAAAACCAACAAAGTCATGTAATAAATTTCCAATCCACTGCCCTTACTCATATTTTGTCTACTGATTTTCATGTTCTATTTGTGAATTTAAGAATACCAAAATGATATTGTTAGGAATGGGAATCAGTATATTGTAAATTTAATTGCATAATCACATTTTGCTTTCATGGATCATTGTAAATTGCTTGCTACGTAGTAGAAAATGCATAAAGATGCTTTTGATATGAAGTATGATGTTTGTTTTTCAGGTGCAGCAGCTGAATCATATGGATGAAGTATGTTACGAAAATGTGCTGAAACAAATAATGGCTGGACACCAGGTATTTATTTTTTGCTTTGGTTTGCATTCAGAACACATATGAAGAAATTAGTTTTGATTGTCATAACTATGTATTAAGAATTTTTTGGGTTGGCTTTTTATTTATTATTTTCAGATATGTCATTTCAGAGGTCATCTCTAATCTTGAAAACACTTTATAGAAACAGCATGCAAGAAAATCTAAATAGGCTAAATAACGTTAGCTTCTAGCTAAGATGAAAATTCCTGGTACTTTATATATCCCTTAAAGTAATTATATGTATATTTATGTCAGTTTTATAATGAGAAGGCAAAGTAGGTCAGTGGTTTAGAAACCTTACGCTTAGGTACATTTAATAATTAAAAAAAGAAAAATTACAACACTTAGTTATTATTCTTAGCCTTTCCCATATCTTTCAAATTCTAGTGTCTCCTGTTAGAGATGAGAGATGAGAATTATGCAGAGTGTTCAAGACACGGTGCACAAGGGCGCAGCATCTGTCATTTGAAACATCCTGGGTTTTGTGTTTTGTTTTCTTTTTAAAGGAAGTAATCCTTCATTTTGCTTTACAGTAGAGGTTTCTGCAGTGAATTTTCAAGTCTGATATTCCCCTCTGCTAAGATCGTGGGCTTAACTCATTTGCCTGAATAGTTTATCATTCTGTTATTATTGTGCTCCTGAATCACCCCCCCCACAACGTCTGATTTTTCTTAGAACTTTGCGCATATAGCAATGAGCAGCAGCCGTTGTAGCAGGTATGGCACCTGTTTGGAGCAGGAACACATGCTAGTGCACTATGATCCTCGAAGAGGCTTTTCACTAAACAACCTATATATAAAAAAGGGAAACTTTTTCCCACACAGTCACACTAAGAATGGCACGTTTTCCCCTTTTCACAAAACTCAGATTGTGATTTTTTTTGAAAGATGAACAGTTGGTTTATGACCTGGGGGTGGGGAAATACCACAGCAACAGCTTCTTAGTCCTCCTGCTCCCCCTGCTTTAACACCATTCTTCCACTTATCTTCTCTTGTTGATATCAATTAGTGTTACCTTCAGAAAACTTTAATGAAAATACATATGGAAATGCCGATACATTCTTGAGTGGAGACTGTTAACAAAATTTGTTGGCAGTACCAAGGGAACTTTAGTTTATTTTCTCCTCATTGTCAATTATGCACATACCTTACCAAATTCCTAACACTGAGATATGTTTAGTTTCTTATCTTTCATTTCTTGTTGTGATTTTGTGTATTTTCACTTCCTGTAGATACACCTACAAGTAGCAGATTCTTTAAATCAGTATGTCTAAATAAGTAACATATCTTGGATTCCCAGCAGGAAGTTGCATGCTGTTTCAGCATATTTATTGCACCTTTCTTCCCCTCTCTTTTCTTCACACTGAGGAAAAAACTGTCTACAAACATATATAATATTATTTGAAAAAATTCAGGTACAATAAGTTCTTTAATTCTAGCAGGAGATGGTTTTGTAGCTTTCCTTGAGAATAGTTTTAGTTCCTGCACTAGCAGCTGGAATGCATGAGTGGTTTGTTTTAGGGCATGAGCTACAGCTGAAAGAGGTCGAGTGAAGACCTGTAGTCTACTTAATGTTACAGTTTCAGCAGCAAACTCTATTGCTGATCTCAATTTCTGAAAATTGTATTTCAAACCAAATAAGGAGTGTATTTTCAGACAAAGCAGAAATGTGGTTTCCCTCGCTATATAAATGTTGATTTGATTTCTGAACGCTTTGGTTAATTTGATTCAATTGATTGTAAATGTTAAGCATTTTCTTCAATTGAAAATGTTTGTTCTGCTGTGTTGCAGAACTCTCTTTTAAATACATGTCTAAAAGTTAAATTGGATTTTTCTTCAGAGTATTTAAGACATATTGGTCTTGATACTTATAAAACAAAAATGAATGATATACAAACACTGGTATGCAGTCTTTGACAATGCAGAATCAAGCTTATCAGCTCATTGTATAATAGTTAATTATAGTATGTAGTATTGTACTACATATTAAAAATTAGGGATTTTTCCTTTCAATGAGTATGCTATGACAAATGATCTGTCTAATCATTAAACCAACTGCAGATGTTAAAAATGTGCAAAAAAAAAAAAAAGTCACGTAGATATATCTACATTGAAATGCCTGCCCAATAGTGGAAGATGAATATTATGAGCGAATATGATTAATATTACGCTAGGAAGGTTTTCTTTAGTATCTTTTCACAATTTTGAGAATAGCCTTTGATCTTTTAAAGCTATCACCTTCTTCTGATTTTCTTAGTTTTTAGAAATCCATTACCTTGTGTCCACATTCACCACAGTCTGTTACTGTCATGCTCTGTTACCTTTCTTTACCTTGTGTTACCCTTGAAACTTGTGTTGCATTCTATGTGTGCAAAGTTTGCTTTTTAACAAAGCTGTGGTTATTTCTAAATATACTTCTTAGAAAGATGTATTCACACCTTCCCCCCAATACTTTAGAAAAAATTTCCACAGCAGTTGCATATCTGCATGGAATTCAGGACATGGTTGGAGTTTTATAACTATTCAGGCAGTAATGTGTGACAGACACAGATCTCATTAGCAGTGCTCCGGAGAGCCAAAAACCTACCTGCTCTGTTTTATACTGAAGCACAAGAAAGAAATACCAAAATCAGAGAAAAATACTTTCCCTTTTCTAAAATTCCATGAGTTAATGTACACCTTCCTGTGGCCATCAGACTTTCATGGTATTGTCTCTTTTAAGATTCTTTACCAGAGTTTTTGGAATGTCTTAATAAATTAAATTCAACATTGTTTGTTTATCTACTGTTCTGTTAACTGATTTTCAAAGAATTCTACCATGCCAAAACCGAATAATTTACTCTTACGGAAGTCATGCTGATGTGTCCCTGTCATATTATAGATTACAGTGTGATGCTTGGCTGAAGTTATATGTTTATGTGTTTTAATAGATGTATGTGTGTTTTCATTTTTTAAGACTAAGGCTGGTAGGAGGTAGTTGCATTCTACAGGCATGTGTTTTAACAGATGGAGAGAAGCTTTTTATGTTGATTTTTCAACAGTCATCCTCTGCAAGACTTCCAGCTCTTCCTGGCTACTGGGAAATTAAGAGTTGGTGATTCAGCCTTTAATTTTGATCCATCTGCTCAAACTAATGAGATATCTCATTTGTAGGCTTCACTTTGAATTACCAAATGCAACTGAAACTATAACATTTGTCTTATAGCACAAGTCTCCTCTTGTTTAACTTGAGGGAAGACATAATGATAGATGGCTTGCCCTACTGAGTTTTCCACGGTTTTTGTTATAGGAACTTTTTATCATGACTGAAGAAGTAAGATCAGAAAATGTCCCAAAGGTTTCCAGGTGCTTTTTTAAGTCAGTGTGCTCTTTTTGTAGGATTACTAACAATGTAGATATTGATTAGGAGGTTTCTCCTACCCCTTAAGACTGCTTTAAGTGAGAACCTCTAGTGCTGTTGAGTCTGCTTTCCTGGGACTGTCCTTCTGTGCTCAATATTAGCAGTGAATATTTGTTTTCATGTCATACTTTGAATTTACTATGTTCTGATATTATCTGAAATGATGTTAGGTCCTCTTGGACTGATTTGCACTTTTGGAGTTTTATTTCTACCTCTTAATAAACAAAGGATTCTTTAAACAAAGAAAAAAAACCAACTTGAAATTACACATTGTTCATCAGAGAATACGACTCCATGTTCAGTTGCAGGTAGAGTATTTTTGCCAGCATTTCTCTTCTGGGATACTGTTCCCTTGAAGATTGAGTGAAGGGTCAGTCACTGAAAACTATTATTCCATCAAAGTGATTACAGCTGTCTCTTGTCAGACAGTCATCAGTAGTGGGCCATGTGCATTAACACCATTAATTCAGCTACAGAGCTGAAAAAGGGTTTTCACATGTTACAGCCCTGTGAGAAGGGCATCTAATGGCGATGAGTTCTGGGGAGCAGGTAGCACCTTTCTGAGGCAGCCTGTAGAGAACCTCACGAGATCAGCAAAGACAGTGACTGAAGACCATATGTATCAACATCATTTTTATAATAAATTGAAATATTGCATTACTAGCCAGTTTAGGACAATGCATATCTTTATCTACATATCTTTATCTTCACAATGTATGAGGGGGAAAACACTCATGTTATGCTTTGAGAAATAACTTAGTATTTTTAGGAGTTTTGAGAAATAACAGACTTTTTAAGGGGATTTTCTTTTCCTCTGAAACATATCATACGTAAATTTTAACTTTATGTTAAATTCCTTTACCTAAAAAATATGGAGCTGTTGGTCGCTGCCAAGGTTCAGTTGCTTAAGTTATTATCCTAGGGAATTAACTCTTTTTGACTCTGACCATCGCTGCTGTTGTGGAGGTTCACATCCATTATATCTCCCGCTGTTGCTGACCTTTTGCTGTTTTATCCCATTACCTTGGTTGCCGAGAGATGATCATATGTTTCTCTTATTGTCCCCATCACCTCTTAAATACTTTTGCTGTTACGAATTTGTCAGAACCTTACTGTTTGCTATCTTTTCTTTTTCTTTTTTTTTTTCCCTTTTTTTTGATCATCTGAACATTCTCTCTTGATCAAAAAAAAAAAGTAAAAACCTGAAATCGCATAAGATATCTTGGGATCTTGTTATTAATTTCTTGCATTATGAATTAGAAGAGGAGTTGCCGAAGTTCTTTGAAAGCTTTCAGAGGAATTACTTCCTCAAACTGCACACATAAAACTGTCTTGGTTTTGCCACATTCCCCAGACTACTCATCTCTTCTCTTTCTGCAACCTTTTATTTTTTTTTTCTCATAGCTGATTCTTTTTGATATTACTTAAACCTTCAAAAGAAGTCCTGTGTTCTCTTTGCCCTTGGTGTTGTTTCAGCAGGTCTCCTGTACTTACTCTCTGCACCTTACTTTCCTCTATGTTTTTTTAATGACCTGCAATACTCGGTTACTCTACTTGTCTTCAGCCACAGATATCTAAGTTTCAGTCCTGGTTCCTTACCCAATGCACTTTGCTCATTTGCCATTTTGGCTGTTTATTACAGTTTTCAACTTGAAGTGCCTTTGGCATTCTCCTGTTTTCTGAAACCTCATTTCCTTTTTAAGACAATTAATGTCTCTGTTTCCCACTGCTTTTGAGAGTTTTCTGTGTAACTCTGAGATGACATATTGTCTGTTTTAACTTTTCTTCCACTAGCTCTGGTACTCAGTGAAACTCCTTGAAAGTTCATTTTCTCACTGAGCTTGGTATTTTTCCTTCATAGCAAAAACTGTTCAGTGGAAGTTCTGACATCTTTCTGTGGTTCTCATTGCCCTTGCAGTCTGTTGAGGCATTGAGGCTCAAGGTGTCAGTACATAAATACTAAGGAGATATCATGGTTTTACAGGAAGTGGTTTCAGTATGCAAGGAAGAGCTTTTCTGGTGGCCAAAGATGGCAGGTTGTCTGTTGCAAAAAAACTGGATTTTTGAAATGGTCAACCACAGCCCACCACAAGATCCAAAAGTGAATGCAGTAGTATTCCTACATATTTAGCAACAACTCTGGTTAACTTGAGTGGAGCAGGCTTTAGGAACTGTAAACCAGTGGAGATATGGCAACCTTATTAGAATTAACGTCCTGGTAATCTTACTACTGGGCCTAAAAATATAGAGGAAGACTACTTAAAACAATGAACAGCCTTACACAAGCCATCCGTTCTTGATGATGCACTATGAGTGGTGCTTTCAGACTGCCCATTTTGTGCTTAGTTCAGTTTTCTTAACCTTTTGAAGAAAAGTGCTTTTTCAAGTACCTTGTTAGTTTCTGAGCTTTTGCTTTTCTGATTTGAATTAGTTTCTTAGGTTTGGCTGGCTTCTGTCTCACCATTTTGCTTTTTTCAGTATTGTCTCAGCTGCATCTGATATACCGATGACAAGCTTTACCTTTTATCTTTTAAAATGAAATTTGGATTTTTTTTAATGTGCAGAATACAGCCATGTATACTTGTTAAATTTTTAATTAGCGTATGCATTGGGTGGTTAGTATGCAGTTTTCTGGAGATCAAGCTTGCTTTATTAATTAGAATTTATGTACTTAATTAAAATGTTGTTCTGTACCACTGTTCTGCATTTACTTCATCAGAAGTAATATTGAGATGCTATATATTTTTTTTAAATCTTGGAATAATTTCCATCACCTTGCACAGATTTTTAATACTTTACTCTTTCAAATCAGGATTTTTGATGTCACAGATCAGAAACAGATTACCCTCGAATTTATGTAGTCAAAACTGCTTCTGTGCTATATATTGCACATAAAGTATTCACTTTGTCTGTAATTGTTCTCTGTTTACAGTAATTGACTTGAACTTTGCAGTACTAAGAAGCGTCATCTTGTTTTTCTTACAATACTATCTTAAACCAAAAAAGCAACACTGAGTAGTTATTTTAAATCTATTACATTAAATTGTCAGAAGTGAATTTGACAGGTATTAATTTCATCTGTAAAAATGATGGATTAAATTTCTTTATTATTAGTTTTCCAGCTGTTATTTGGTTGCAGAAGCCATGTGAAGATAAAAGTTTAATAAGCTTAGTTACTGCAACTGTTGGCAATGGTTTTATAGCTGTGTCATAAGATAAGATTTAATAAAACAGTATTTTCTTCAGAGGTCTCTCTGGAACTTAGTACCTTGAGAATTAAGCTTGTCCTAGTATTCTTCCTGGGTGAAATACTGTTTATAGCACACTTCGGATAAATAACTCTGAAAAGTTACTGGATTTGTTGACATGTATTCTTTGTCTAGATTGGTGTTTATCTAGACTTCCATCTTATAGCCTAAGGAGTTTATTTTAGTCTGAGTTTTTGTAACTCTGTATCTATACAGATTGTTTCTACTTCATCACCTGGTGTAGCTTATTTGCATACATATGTGTATAGATTGCTTCTATATTTAAATATGCATGTATGTTTTTAAGTACATAAAAATACAGAAGGTAAAGTGGTCTGGCAGAATAGCTGAATTATGGCTGATCATTTTAGATGATATTTTTGTGTCAGCTGATGAACCGAAGACTTGAATTCTTTGGATAGTTTTCTGCAGAATTTCTTTTGCAGTTTCTGCACAATTAGGGTTCATTTGTATGTATGATTTCTTTAACAAAATCGTAGCCAAACAAATTCAGTGATGGTGCACTATTTTTATGTTCTGCATCTTCATCATTTATTTATGCACTTCATTTCCATAATAACTGCCTTTTGCAATTTTAAAGATATAATAGTTAATATAATCTTATGCCTGAATAAATGAAACTTTGTATCTTTAGTTAAAAATACTATATTGATGTGCTGTGTAGAAGATACGCTTAAAAAAATGTTATATACCAGATGTTTCATGTTATAGTCAAATGATACGTATGTACTATTTTCCTCTGTATTTTGTGGTCAAATCTGTTTGGCTTTAAATGTTTAATACGTCGTCAGCTGCATATATGAACAGCTGAGGAAATTGTGGAAATGGATGCCATCACAAGTGATAATATAATAACAACCCATTATTCTTCAAGTAGGTATCCTTCTAAATGTTCATGTGCTATATTTCTGTGCCTTATTCTCATTTTTGCATATATGTTTGTACTTACATAGTAGCTTGTCTGTATATGTGTATTCAGGCGTTCACGATGAATTGATGTAGACGAGAAACACCAATTTAATATCTTTCCATTAATTATGAGTTCACGAGGTGTTCAGTTTATGCCTGTAGTCTTGCACAGTTGCACAATAATGTCGGTATTGGTAATACGACTGTTTAAGGTAGCAAGTGCTGCTATTTAGAATTACTCTTCTTCTGACAGTATGAATGTACGTTGAATCATTAAAACAAAAAATCAAATTTAATTCCAAACGAGTAACCTCTCGTAGCCTAAAATTATATTTAAATGAAATAATAAATAGTTACATCTTAAGCCAGTTGGCCTTTTGTGGATGACCTAAGTGTTAGGTTGCAGACGTACAGCTTAGAAGTGTGGTAAAGGCAGCTTGACCAGTCTTGCAGCCTAATGCAATGAGTTGGTCTAGAAGATTGTGGGAAGTTAAGTCTGTGGATCCCTGTCAGCTTCATATTGTTCTCCAGTAAGAATTTAATGGCAAGGATAAATGATACTCCAGAAGACATGTTGAGGATTCAGTGGTCCCAAGCTTTTAAAAATTCTTGCTCTGAAAGAAATGAATCTCTGTTCTTAGTTTACCATACTAGATAGTATCAATTAATAAACTTCCTAATTACTGTCAAAACTTCTGAATTTTTTCAAAATGTAACAAGATAACTACTGTCCACCAAGACCGTATGCCTATCACAGACTTTTTAGCAGATGTTACCAGAGAATCCAGTAGTAATGTCATTAGTGGCTTTTAATTTGAAATATACAGTAATATAGGATGCTATAGAAAATAAGTTATTTTGAGGAATCCATGCGGATGGGAAATAAATATTCTTTATTAAGACACTAAGATGCATGAGGAAATTCCTTCTGACTTCATACTTCTATTCACTTTCCAGAGCATGAGATTTCTCACATATGTGGTGCTGTGGTGTTGATAGTTTTCTTTGTGGTTACTGAAGAGATGACTCCAGAATATGTTACATTTATATACTCTCATGTATTTTATTGTGAGTTATTTATAATATTCGTATTGAGGAGAGGGTATCTTGAGAAGGGCTAGGTAAATAAGGTGTGGGTTTACAAGGGACGTTCTAATTGTTCTAGCACAGTTTACTATTGTTTGCAAACTACTGCATCATTTAAATTGTTCATAACTTTATTAAGTTTCATATTAAAAACATTTCTTATACTTGAGGCAGTTCTTCACTTTGATGATGTAGAAAACCTGTTGATTAGGAGAGGAAAAAAAAGCTTCTGGATAAAGGTCTGTGTTTTTAAATCAGTACTGATAAAAAATAAGCTAGAAAACCTGGCTGTTGTGTTCTTTAATTGTTTAATAGGTTTATTTATGTTACTGGATCTTACAAAACCAGAAGATACGGAGGTTGACAAGGCAATTTCCTTAATGTTTTTAATGAAGTAAAAGGAATGGGAATAAATATGAAGATTTCTCCAGTGTCCTATATGTTCCTTTACTTCAGTAAAGCTGAATATGATCTGCTTATCACTACTGGCTCCTGGGTTATTTTTTCATATTATGGGTGGTGTCCATGTAAGTATAAATAGTTTTGGAAACATAAGAAGAGATATGCTAGACATGACAACTCTTATTCTGGAGTGAAATTTGTCAAAAATATAACTTAGGATAATATAGAAATATTTTATTGTACAATTTCAAAATAGCGTCTGAACAGGACAAAGGGAAATGCTTGAAACAAATTATTGCATGATCTTCTTTTTCTAAAAAAAGATGCAGTGAAAAGCTGCTTATAATTTTGAACAATAATTGTCGTTCAAGTCCACTGGCATCTGTAAAAATGCAGTTGTTAACTGCCTAATGACATATATTTGCATAGTAATAGACAGCTATTCTTGCTTAATTTTCTATACAAGAATAGATATTTCTATTTCTATCCTGTCAATTAAAATTCAGAATAATTTCTATACCTGTAGGAGTCAGTAAAGTATTGTTTGTTTGTCCTATTGAATAATTTACCCTCTACTTTAATTTTCACTCTATTCATTTTTCCTCTGCACTTTGTCATATATTTGGCTAATGCTACAAATTGAAGATAGCATAGATCCCATTATACTGTTCTGAAACACGTTTCCTTTAGTGTCCAGAATCCATATTTAAGCATTGATTCCATAACTGAGCATTTATTTTATAGGCCATCTAATATAGTTAAAAATATAATAAAACAAGATCATAAACACAAATGCTTGCCATTTTTAATGTAATTAATAATTTAGAACTTGCTAATGTAAATTAAACCAATCAGCATACGTGAGTGGAAAATGTGTGTAGCTGTTGTATAAGTATAAAGGAAGAGTCATGAAGTTTCATATGGGCAAGTACTTTTTACTCAGAAGCATCCTTCCATTAGTGCTGCTGCATACACACAGACGGTTCTTCAGTGTAAAGGTTTGATACCGTCAGTCTTCTATTTTAATGTTAGAAACTTATGGCTCCAGAACTGTTTTCTCCATAGCTTTGAACGGAAATGACACCAAACCCCTATATCTTTCATTTTTACATAGTGGCAGAAGACACAGTGTCATGTTTTACACGAGCGTAACTGAGTGCCTCTCTGAAATGCCTGTGCACTGCTACATGCAGCATATGGAACAAAAAGGAGGAATTAGGGGTCTGTGTCCAATTGCTGAGCTAAAATTGATTGAGATCAGAGATGTGATGTGATGGCTCACATGACTGAGTGCTGCAATGAGTGGGAACAGGCTCTTGAGCAAGGTCAGGCCAGGGCAGCAAGAAACTTGCTTGTACGTGAGAGCACAGCAGGGATACCTGCAACTCTGCCTAGGGATGGGTGATGAGCCAGCTGATAGCTTAGAAGGAGGGTTAGCCAGCAGACAGACGAGCAACATTGTTGTGGGAGTTTGCTGCAGGCATGAAGTAGATGAGGCCTTCTTCAGACAACTAGAAGAAGCCTCATGTTTGCTGTCCATGGCCTTCCTGGGGGACTTTACCACCCCAGTATCAGCTGGAGGGACAATACAGCAGGGCAAAAGCAATCCAGGAAGTTTCTGGAGTGCATTGATGAAAACTTCCTAACACAGATGATTGAGGAGCTGATGAGGGTTGATGCTGTGCTGGACCTTGAACTTAAAAAAAAAGGGAAGCACAGGTTGGGGATGTGAATGCTGGGAGAAGCCTTGGCTGCAGTGACCATGAGATGGTGGAGTTCAGGATTCTGATGGAGGGAACATGGCAAAGAGGTAGACCACAACCCTAGGCTTCAGGATCGCACTTTGGCCTCCTCAGGGATCTGCTTGGAAGAATCCTGTGGCAGGTGGTCCAGGAGAGCTGGTTGATTTTCAGGAATCACATCTGCCAAGCTCAAGAACGGTCTGTCCTGATGTGCAGGAAATCAAGCAAAGGTGGCCTGAGGCCAGCATGGAAGAGAAAGAAACTTCTGACAAAACTCAAACATGAAAAGGAAGCATACAGGAGGGCAAAGCGGGGACAGGAGACCCAGGAGGAATACAAAGGCACTGTCCAAGAATGCAGAAGTAGGATTAGGAAAGCCAAACCCCATCTGGAGGTGAATCTGGCAAGGAGTGTAAAGGGCAATAAGAAGGGCTTCCACAAGTACAGCAGCAGCAGGAAGACGAGTAGGGAAAATTATAGCTTTTTGCTGAATGGGGCAGGAAACCTGGTGACAAATGACGTGCAGAAGATTGAGCTACTCAATCTTCCTTTTCACCTCAGTCTTTGCTGGTAAGATTTGCCTACAGGAATCCTAAGGTTGCGAGACAAATGGGAAAGATCAGAGCAAAGATTTATCCTTACGCTTACCCTTGCATCTCTGCAACCTGATTGGAGACAGCCACATATGCTGAAGGAGCTGGCCGATGTCATTGCAGAGCCACTTATGATACTCCTTGAAAGATCATGGTGATCAGGGGAGGTTCCTGAGAACTGAAAACAGCCCATGTCGTCCCTGTCTTCAAAAAGGACAAGAAAATCGTGTATGTAACTTGACTAGCAAGAGCTCAGTTGAGGTTATAATGTTAAAATGAAAGGGAAAAAAGTCAGATGAGGAAGAAAATTTATCAACTGCTAGTTACAGAAAAATTCTTGGTCACCCCAGGCTAAAATGTGTTATTAGATATAATTCTAAAAAGTCAGTTTAGTAACTAACAGCAGTAAGGCCATTTTTGGTGGTGGAATCTACATTTCATGGGGGATTCTGCGCACCATATACATCATCTCCTGCCACTTGGAAATCAATAAGACTGTAAGTTTTGAGAATGCCTATAAATTACATAGAAACAAGAAAAAGATATGTTAAAATATATATGTATTGTTGGAACTATTTGGGACTATTCCAAATGTATTTCTTTTCCACCAAAGACGAAGATGTTACATACTTACGACACCTACAGAAAAGTATTCTAAATGGTAGTAGTTCCACAAGTTCTGTGTTTAAAAGTGTGTGGTTAAGTGGGAAGATCTTTTGCTAGAGATGATAGAACGAAGACAGAGGAAAGACAAGGAAAAAGGAAAATAAAACCAGGAACAACTAAGTTTATACTGAGAATTAGAATAGAGTTATAACAATAAAGATCGCAGTAAGTCAGAGAAGACAGAGCAGGAGGTGCATCAAGAAGGAAATGAAGAGAAATGAAAGTGAAGGATAAGGAAGATGGTAATATTTCAGAATTCATATGATAGTAGAGCCTTTTTTATGGATAGATTTAGAACACAAAACGCTAAATGAAGGAGGGGCAGATAGGATACAAACTAGGAAAGTAGTTCCAATATAATGTCCTTACCATAGCTTTTTACATAGAATTTAATGAGTAATTATAAAAACAAGATGGGACTGTAAGATACAATATTCATTAGGGTGGGCACATCTTAAGGAAAAAAATAGATTTCCAGATTAAAAGCAATAGAAAAATTGAAATTATAGGGCAGATGTCTTTAAAAACTAGTATTATTACAGATAAATAAATGAGCAAGTGCACATTACGATAGTAAAAATATCTGTAAACTAAATAGGATTTATTAAAAGCTGGTATATCTAAATAGATATATAAATAGCTATGTTAAATAGCTTTAATTTCTATAGAGGTTTTTTCAAAAATCCTAGTTTTTATTTAAACAGGGATGATCAGAAGTAATTTATTTGAGTAAATAATTAAATCAAAACTTAGCAGAGAGCAATTAATGGTAATCTTTCAAGAGTTCAAAATATATCATGTTACAGTACTGATTAGCTGATGCAGCATTATAGATTCCTTTGTTTTTATTAGTTAATATCTTCTGTTAAAATACTGTATGGTATTGTGTAGCTTTGTTCTTCAGCAGTGTTAGCTGAATGTTTCTCTTGAACATACAGATGTTTTAATGGTGACTCTTGTTGAATTTTTTTGGCATTTTTGACCCCTCAAGCTTCAATGAAAATTCCTGTATTCTAATGCACATTATTTAATTTCATGTGATTAGTAAATTCAGTCTGCTTTTAACTTGTGAAGAATTTTCTATACAGAAGGAAGGATATATAAAATGTCTCACTAGAACTAGTTTATAGGTGGCATAGGAATCCTTCAGTTTTCTGTAGCGCAAAAGAAGATCTTAATGCACATACAATATTTCTTTTAAATACAAGATGTACTAAAATGAATTAAAATAATTAGAAAATAAATTCAAATTCTCTTGTTGCCTTGGTAAGGGACAGAGCCTCTTCAGCTTTTTCTGTTCCTATGGTGGTGTTTAATATGTGAAAAGACTAATATGCAAAATACAAAAATCTGCTAAAATAAAAGCAAGAGTTCTACATTAAACTTTTTAAGCTTTGGTATAGATCACCTTTATAAAAATTCTTATTTTGTATACTTTATTGCTCTTCTTTTAGTTACTAGTTCTGGATAGTGATCTTCATAGGTTATTGTGATATTAGTGAGAGGAAGGGGAAGTCACATTTATACACTGTCATGCTATCGTTTAGGTCTGGTAATCAAGATATGATTTTGCAGTGAGTATTTTTGATGAAGAGCTATTAGTGATCCGTATGTGTTGGTTTTGTTTATATTTTGCATGGAATATACTTTTCATTCTGTAAATGTTACACACTGGAATTTTGAGCTGTATCGTGGCGGTTGGGGAGAAATCACAACACACGAGAGAAACAATTTTATTATTTCGTAGAATGAGGCTACATATTAGTGAGTTGTACTTAGTCTAGGAGAAGGTTCTTTTTAATGAGGTGCAAAGGATGATGGTTTTGACATAAATAGGTGCAGTCACCACTCCTTGGGGAGAGGTGTTGAAACCTCATTAGGAATTGAGTGTTGTAAAATATTTGGAGGAGGTTTCATGCTGACCTTAAGGGTGAAAATAGCTGGATAGATTGATCTGTGGAGCCATATCACTAACTGTTCATTTTCAGTAGAAGTAATATGCAGGTCAAGAACTGGATACCACATAAGAGAACGTTATAAGGATTTAGCTGGGTGAAGCGAAACAATGTCTTGAAGCTAAAATAAAGTGTATGTACTTGTCTCTTAATGACATTATATTGACATTGCATTAAATAAATTCATTCTTTCATCTTCATTTCTTTGAAAGATGTGATGCAAAGTGGGTGGCAAAACCTAGGCTTTCTGTCCTCAAGGACAGGCATTAAGTAAAACAAAGATGGTGAACTCAAGCATTTGAGTGACCAGCACTCTAATAACAAGATGGAAAAGTACCTGGAAGAGTCAGTGTGTTTCCCCAAAAAGATGAATGTGCCATTTTGGAGTTACCATAGAGAATGTTAGTTTGAAAAACACATTTTCCAGTAGCAAAAGCTGGCGCAAGCATCTTTACTGTCCGAGGCAGAAGAAAGGATTTTCAAGGGATTTCAAGTACCCAAATGTAAATTTTTATGAATTATTTTAGACACTTTTGTTATGTGTATATGTGGTGTGTCTTTTCTTTCTCCTCTAAGTGAAAATAAAAGTCCTACTTGTGTCTAGTTACATGTCTCTGATAACAGAAAAGTACTAGTTCTTGTAGGTATTTTGAATAATAGCAGGCTTTTCAGGGCTTTGGCAATGCGCTAACATGTTTCAGAAAGATTACAACCTGGAATATGCAACACTTGGGGAATGCAAGCACTTTCTGTTGTGAAGTTTAAACAAAGTCTTTGGTGAAAACATTTGATTTGTTTCATACTTTAAGAAAATTCTGGGGAGGTAACCTAGCTAGAGACATTTGCTTTCTTCTTTCTTGTATATTTTTTATTATTTAAAAGCTTTGGTTTCAGGAGAGCAGCAGCCGACGCTTTCAGTGCTAAGGCTATATACACCAGAGCTAGCTTTGAACTGCAGAGTACAGATCTAATTACACAGCTTGTAGCTGTGGAACCGCTTCTCTCTATTCTAAATTACTTTTCCTAACTTATTTGCATAATGTAATGCACAGAGATTTTGCCACTGAAATATAATATTCTCTGACACAGTTAGGACAGGCTAAATTAACCCTCTTAAGGCTATATTGCTGTCTCCCAATGTATGTGGTAAATGCTTACCATCTTCACTGGGGGGAAAAACATTCAACAAGGTGTTACATGTCAATTTTTAGCTAGGGCTGGTTCTTTACTAACATATTTGGTGATGTACAGAGATTACAAGTAAACATTAGCCTTAAGATTGGGCACCTCAAGTCAGCTAATAAAGCAGTATATTTTTTTTTAATCAGTCTTGGTGTCTGTGTACCTCTCACTGAGAAGTTTTTTATTGTCAGCAATTTGTGCAGTCATTTTAAATTAAAAAATTTGGTCAGGTGTTGATATGTGATTATGAAATACGTTAAAGTCAATGAATTCAAGTGTACATTATTAGTTTAAAATCAGTGGGAGGTAAATTTCATAAAGAAAATATGCTACACATCTGAAAATTAGGTATCTTTTCTATAAGAACTGTAGAAAGGCTTCTGGGTAGAGCACAGTTACAGAATGCTTGTTTCTTAGTTATTTTTTTGCATAATAAGGTCTTGTGAATAAATGATTGCTATGCTGTCTGACATTGTCATACATATGATTCTGTAAGAAGAAGAAGAAGCAGCAGCCACATAAAAAGTGTTAAGAGAATATCAGATGTGTTCTTTGACCAGTGAATATTCTGAGGGGTTTTATGCATTAGACTTTTATTTCTTTTAGTTCATTTAGTGCAAGAAATTTAATATGTTAAAGAAGCAGTTCTGTGTCAGGACACATCTTCATTCCAAAAGATTAAAATTATGTGATGGATACAATACAGAATAATAGAAAAAGAAGAGATGGTCTGTTATGTAGGACAAAGAAACACTTCACTGAAAAGGTAGATTTTGTCCCTGCCTCTGACAGTTTCTGTCTGATGTTACAGAAGCTGAAACTGCTGAAATAAAAATCTTCAGAAGTACATACTAATCAGAGCTTCTAAATTTCAAGAATTATGACATAGGAAGCATTGATCTGATGATTAAGAGTATTGGGTGCTCATGGCTTCAATGGAGTGAACAGGAGCTCTGCTTTGAGTTTGTCAAGTCATATATAGTAAGCAGTATGATCTCACAGTGAGTTTCACACTCACACTTAGTTTCGCTTGCAAAACGGCAATATGAATAAACAATTTTATATATATTTTCTCTTGGTATTATGTAATCCCGACTTCTTGTAATGATCAACCTCGCAGCAAATCCCATTACGGAATTGTTAATTCTTGAGAGCAGGGTTTGATGAGATATGCTAGATAAAACAAGGTAAAAACTAGATCTTGATTCATTAATTGAGTGTTGTCTGTTTCACATACAAAATGTGGCAGGTAATGTTTCGATGTAAGAAAGATTAAATATAGACTGTGTTTGTTAGAGACTGGCTTCCCAATTTAGCACCATCCTATTTTCTACGTATTTCGCATGGTAGCCCACCAACCTCCTTCAGGTCAGGGTTGGCAATGCCAGGGTTTTTTATTTTTATTTCTCCTGCCTAGCTACTGTTCCTAATGATGCATGTGAAATGTCTTCCAGTCCCCTGACAGAGAAACAGGCTGCTTGTGTTTCAGTTCTTGTGGAAAACCCAGCATGGAATTGCACTTGTCCTGTTTAGTTTCAGCTGTGTGTAGGCAACAGATTTTAGAAATCGTAACTGAAGTTTTATCAAGTCTGTACCAAGCCTCTGCTAAATGAAAGCAAAACCATATGCTCTTTAAATATTAACCCCTCAGTTCACTGGGTAAATGGAGTAAAAAAGAATGTTGGTGCTCTTTATGGCTACAGTTTATTTTTATATATAGTATTGGATATCAGAAAGAAGTTTTCAATATTATTAATTTATTGACATTTATTTAGTATAATGGTTAAAATAAAAGGTAAAGGGACCTTGGAGCATAAAATGCAATGTAGTCCCAATCCATCTGTTTTCCAGTTCTTAAAGCATCTATACTGAGTGCCTCCTAGTTTCAAAGTTCCTAAAGCTCCCAGGATTGTTTAACACATACTGTGGCAGGCAGTGATGAGGATAGAATGTTTTAGTTATTTTTAGGTAAAAGGCTCCAACTCTTTTTCCAGCACTGTTGACATTCTCAGCAGCATGAAAAAATGTGAATGTTTCTCATAAACATTTTGATTAGTGTTTTCATGGCTTTTGAATATTGTATCCTGCTGTTACAGTGGTAATATTCTTGTGGGCTTTTAACTGTGAGCATTGCACAGTAGTTCTTTTTTTCTTCTCTTCTTCAATTCCCTGCCCAGTACCCTGGGCTGTATAATTTTATTTCTGCCAAGAATTCCATTTTTCTAGGAAATTTAAATTTAATTTATTTTATGGTCTTACTTCTTAAGGCATTTTGGTCTTTTCTAGTACCCCTCATAGCTGTGCTTTTAATATCTGCGTTTCTTGAGCTCATAGGTATCTTATCTAGCATCTCAAGTAGGTGACTGCAGGCGTGCCTAATTCTGTGCAACTATTACATTGGTAAATCTTCCATAGTGCTACATAATACTTTTTTGTCATTTTTTTAGATTAATCCTCAAGGCTGTCCTCATTTCAAATAAAATGAAGGCACCAGACTTTGAAAAAGGGTTCAGATTCTTTTCTAATGATACAAACTGATTATTGAGTGATGTGTTTTAGAGTATGTTAATTGAAAGGAAAGTATTGCAAAAGTAATGCTGCATAGTCATTTTAGAAATGTTCAGCGGCCAAAATTCAGTTACACAATATACTTACATATACTTACATGCTTGTATAATATTCTATAGCAAAGTGTCAGCTATTAGGTTTTATTTTCCTACAGAAGCTCATATTAAGTTGAGTTTCTAGTATTTCTGTATGACTAGTAAAAGTTAGATGTAAATGTTACTGTTTCATCCACCAGTGTACTACTTTTAGCACAGTTTCATCCCAGGAAAGAGATTGGATCCCATCTGCTTTCAAGGTGAGATAGAATTAAGGCCAGGGAAGAAACCTGAAAAATAACAGATTTTCTTCTAAGTCTTCAAAATAATATTTCCTTATCTTTTTAGTGTTCCTTATAATTGTATTTGCAGGACCAGGAGGACATCATAGTGACAGTTGACTTCATAGTGTCAGTTCCTAAAGGCTCTGCCTAATTATGACTGGAATTGAGCGCGATTTTCCTCACACTTAGAGTTGCAAGAATGAGCTCTATACAAGCGTTGCTTTTGCTGTTCATTTGTATAATAATTGAAAGGAAGATTCTTCAGTTAAGGACCTATTTTGTACTATCGTCATTCCTGTGACGTAGTCTGTGCTCTACTTTGTGTAACTGTAGTGACTTATGGTTTTACCAGTTCTCATTTCATAGTACAGCTTCTTTTACCCCTTTTTTTTAAATAGGTGTAGGCCACGGAAGTGTTACACCTGCTTTTGGGTTGTTTTTTTTTTACTGTAGCTTGTTTAGTTTGAAGTTACCTCCTAATGTGACTCTGTATCTGATTTAAACAAGCCATAAAGAATTATAATTAAGAGGTTTCTTGGCTATAGATACACACTTCTGTGCTGATTTGCTTGCTATTTTATTTGACTGTTTTCATTAGTTCCTTTCAAACTTTAAAAGCATTCCTGCTTGCAGCTGCTCTTTGAGCTTTGTCCTTCTAGCCATATAACTCCCACCCACTCCAAAACATTCAGTCAGACCATACTTCATTTGGTCTTTGATTAGGAGTTTTAAAAAGATCAGGAGAACCAGTAAGATATTTATCGGTATTATGTCAAAGCATGCAGAAATATATTAGTCTAATATGTCTGAACTTAATATTAATGCTGTGTAAACACCATTCTCAAAAGCTGCCATTTTAGATTTAAGATATAGGTAGTGATTTCAAAATTAATGCAAGACTGAAATAAAAATAGGATCTAAAAGATTAAAATACAATGTAAAACCAATCAACAAACCTATTTTGCAGTTAAATCATAAAACCCCTTTGTGCATATTTGTCTCTTTTTTCTTTTTTTTTTTTAAGGAATCAACACATCAAATGTTTTTACACTTCCTAATTCAGGAGTTTCAAAACTACCTGGATAAAAAAGACCATTTCTATTTCACCTTAATGCTCAATACTGTATTTCTTCAGTTTCTCAGTTTTCAGAATTTAGCTATTTTCACAAGATTAATTTTTAATCCATTTGGCAAAGAAACAAATGTTAATACGACTCCATTTAAAAAGGAAACAAATTAGTAAACTATAAAATCAAGTTGATTGTAAAAGTGAAGAATTTTTCTGTGAAGCCTTTTGACACAGTTTATAATAATTCACTGAAGAAGACATAGTGGATCTGTTAATAAAAGGAAATTGCTGTTTTGAGTAGTTATGCATTTTTATTCAGGCTTTCTATAGAAAATATTACAAAAAGGTAAACAGACAAGTATTCCTTAAACAATTAATGAAGACAGAGGGGACATACAGACCTGTCAAAAGGCAAAAATTACACCAGCGATTCTCTGGAATTTGACATACCAATCTTAAAATTCAACTGAAACTACCTTAAAACAGCACTGTGACTCCATAGTTATATTTTTAATTAAAATTAGATGGACTTGCAAAACAGTGTTTGCCATTTACTCAAGAGCCAGGCACTCAAACTTTTCCATATGTGAGTTTTAAGAACACAGAAACTATCATACTTGATCAATCTGAAGAGTTGTCTGACCAAGTATGTGGAGTCAGTTTAAGCAAACCCTGGGCAATACAAAGTGCTTAGCGGGACAATGTAGAGTGTTCTCCATAGTGTACCTTTCCCAGCAATATGTGGTTAACAGACATTCAGAACTGTTACTGCACTGGAATTAAGTGATATTTCTACACCTATCGGGGGGCCTACTGCCATGATTCATCTTAAATGGGCATTGCAGTGAATATTAATTTAATATTAGTTTAAATAGCTTCATATACATATCTAAAGGAATAAGTATTAACATCTCATTGCTGTCTCTTGGTTCAGATAGCATATGTGATGGTAATAAGCATAATCAAGTGACAGTGGGGCTAGTTGGATGATACCCAACTGTATTTCCAAAGCCTACTGCAGACATGGGTACAAATAATTTTTGATTACCACTCAGCTCTTGGTTGATATTTTCAGGGAAATGTCGACAGTGTTTCTAAGGTATCTTACTGAGTGATAGTGTGTGGTTTAAAACCCATGATCATATCTGTTAGTTTAAAATTTGTATCCCCATATGTGTTTTGCATTTGTTGGTGCTTAATTTCATTCTTCTCTTTGATTGTCCAGTGGTTTGGGACTGCAATATCCTCCTGAGTTCTTTATAGTCAGTTTTTGTTTCAGCTGTCTCACATAGTCAAGTCATACCATCAGGAAACATATCATCTCTCTATTTGCTTTCCAGATCATTTAGGATGTGTCAAATGACACAACTCTTTACATCAATGGTAATCTCCCTACTTTGTGAAAATGAACTATTTATTGTCAAAAATTGTTCCCTATGTTTTAAAGACTAAAGAATTAAAAAAGAGAACCTTCTCAAAAGCTGTTTGAAAATATTAAATGCAAGATAGGCAGGAGCACCCTTTAATTTCACTAAAGCAACGTTAGTTTTCATCAGTATATCATGTATTAACTATTTTTTTTTTACTCCTATAGGGAATATTTTGTAACTAAGGTGTTTTCATTATTTGATTAAGACTTGTTATTTATCATCAGCCCTGTTTCTTTCTGTCTTAAGGTGATGGTGTTTGTTCATGCTAGAAATGCCACAGTACGAACTGCTATGGGTCTTCGAGAAAAAGCAAAAAACAATGGTCATATTTGTCACTTTTTGTCACCCCAAGGATCAGATTATGGACAAGCTGAAAAACAGGTAAGTGAATAATTTATGCTGGTAGTCTTTACTATCCTAGAATTGATGTTTATATGAGACCGTTCAAGGTGGGAATAGATGAAACATTTTTGGGCTTCTGGGAAGATACATTTTGCTCTGAAGGGATGTGTGGAATTACTGAATTGAATAGAGGAGAGGAAAGAGTATTGGTGAAGGAAAAGTGCTGTTACTTTTAGTTTTTTAAACAAAAGCTGATAATAGGTTGTGTTTTATGCAGCTTGTACTGCTTGAGAGTAGTCTTCACGTAATCTGCAGCTCAGGAGGTCCCTAAACCACCAATTGCCACACTTTGGGAGGGTACATATCTCCTGCTTTTTGTACTCTTTCCCTAAGCATCTGCTACTGTCCAATTTGACCTAGCCTTGTAAATTTACCACCTTTCCTCATGAATCAACTAATGGTGGCCAATCAAAAAGTAATCTATTTGAGAGTCAAAAGTGGGAAAGCCATTTGAATCTCACAAGGGTTTAGCCCCCTTAATCTGATCTTGTTTAAAAATATGTATATGGATCCGAAATTACTAGTATTTTGAGCAGTGGCCAAGTACTTGTCAGCTGAAACTGTGTATATATTTATGCATTCTGATAGTTCTGTCTTTGCATGAGTTGTGTTAGTTGACCTTACAAATTTTTTTCTAATATATAACATATAGAAGTAACTTGGTTGCAACAACTTTTCATCTATTCAAAACATATGCCAGTATTTCTGCTGAGAGAGTATTTCCAAAACAATTCTTAATTCAGTGTTATATGTGACATTTATATTTGGTGATATTAATTGAGGTCTAAAGATTAGAGTTAACAGAGTCTTGTTAATGTTCCTTGAAAAATAATGTTCTTTCTCTCTCCCCAACTAAATAGCAGACCATAGAGGAGATACTTATTCGTTGTAGAAAGTTTAGTGTATGTATAAGATACCTTTTCTCACTGGCAAATGTATTGATAAACTCTTAAATATTTTGGACCTGTGTGAATTAGGAATTTTGTGAGGGCTTTAGATTCGGTGTCTGTATTTAATGTAGTAAATACATTACCTTATTTTATATCTCTGAAGAGAATGTGAAAGGATTCATTCAGACTTACTCATTAGGAATGGACATAGATGTTACAGCTGGTAAATTGAAATTTCTGAAATGGAGAGAAAATTCTATTTTAGCAGAGATTTTTTGAAACCAGGATCAAGTATGTTCTTTCTGTCAAGTTGCTTCTGAGGGCTATAATAACTATTTTTAAAACTATGCTAAGTTATAAATTGATGTCCTTATATTTCATAAAATAGCATATTAAAAAGCCTCTTTTTTTCTAGTTAGTATCTGCTGCATTATAAAAATAACTTCAAACCTGAACCTAGAGATCCCATATTTCTACTGTAACACTGATAATTAATGCTGACCTTCTTCTCGTTAGATTTCTTAGAACAAAATCTGAAACTCTTAGTTTATTAAAATTATTAGTTTTTTAATGCTAATACAGAAAAAATATTTTAAGCTATAGAAAGTCCTACTGCTTATTTAGACACTCAAAATTATTGCTAAAGAAGTTAGGAAAAATGATATGCTTATTTCAGCAGTGCATATTATTTGAGGTATCTGTCAAAGAAGTATTTGTTCAACTATTTTGGTGAAAAGTACTGCTGTATGTTTAGTTCTTCTCTTCATTCTGGAATTAGGTGAATTAGAAAGCATATTCTTATGTTGATGTTCTAAACCTATTTGGAATACAGGTCGTTGCTACCTGTGCTTGGATAGTGATTTAAGGTAGCATTTATAGTGCAAATTAAGAAATTGGTTGATAAGATGGCCTATAGGTTGGTTGACTGCATATCTGAAATAACTTCTTTTTCTAAGGGTATTTATGCATCACACTGAAATCTAGGGGATACTGAGTAAAATAGCAAATTTCCTTGCTCTTTCTTCTGTCCCCTGCATCCCCACCCCAGCACACATACATTTGTTATGAATCCCAGCATCTGTTCTAAATCAAATTTTGAATTGTTTGAGGATTGTAGTTCCAAATGTTGATCTGTGCGAAAGATTGTAGAAAAGCTGACTTTGCTTTAGAAGATACTTACAGAAGTTTTCTAACTTTTGTAATAAAGCAAACTGGTCTTCATTGTAATTAAAAGCATATGAATTCTTCTCTTATATTTCATGGGAATCTTTTGATCCTTTTGACTACTTTCTGCATTATTACAATAGCAAAAAATGCTTCTTTTGCCCAGAAGTTTTAGGGACTTGCATGTTATAAAATGTAATTGAAGAAGCATGAGTGGTATTGTGAAGAACCATTTTACATACTGTAATACAGCCGGAGACTATATTCTGTCAGATTTATGAGTACACCAGAGATTTCAGTGATTAGATCATGTGGGGGTTTGTTATTAAAACTATTACTGTTCAGTCTAAATTTTCTTTTTCTTTCTTAGCAGTAAATATTTCTAACAGGAGTGACTATAGTAACAGCGGTAATGTATGTGCATCTTACCAAAGGGTTTTATAATCACATGTTTTGTCTTAGGAACTTTCTGCACTAGAATTTCTAAAGATTTCAAAGTGTAATAGGTAAAGACACAAGACACAGTGAAGTCAAGCTGAATATAAAGAGATGATTTTTTTTTTCCCTTAACTTTCTGCTCCGCTTCCAATAAACCTATCCTGTAATTAGACACCTAAGGCTGGAGTAGCACTATCTGAAGCATGTGCAATACACACTTATGTTCAGGTAACCTGAAAGTGTAGAAATTGTCTCCACCACTGGTAATTCTAATACTGGAGAGATTTACTGGCTAAGGTAATAACTTCAGTACCACACAGGTGTACCAACAGAGGCTACATATATAGGTGTAGTGACTGTCACCAGGAATTATAACTGTTCAGTTTTCTACTGTTAAAACTGTCAGAAAAAAAACATTGTTACTGCAGCCAGGTGTGGTTCTGAACAGAACAAGTCAGAGTTGTAGAAACGTTGCAGAGACACACTAATGGTTTCATAGTTTTTGTGGACAAGAAGGACCAGCTATTGTGAAATGTTTATAATGTGTTGTAGAGAATTGAGCAAGGCATGAATTTCTGTCTGAGCTCCAGCAATGATTTCTAACATACATATAGCCTTCACGTGTGTCATTCTTCATGTCTGAATTGGCCTGCCTACTGCTCTAGACCTAGGATCTCATGCTGGTTCTCTTCACTAATTTAATTTTTTCACTGTGAAAGTTCTTATTCATTTAAATAATAGCAAATTGTTATTAGGGGTAGATCAAGCTACTCAGTAAGTCTCTTAATGGCACATTGCTGGTGGCCAGGAGAATATACTGGGAAGAGCATTGATACCTACTCTTCCTTAGGCATTTGCTGTTCAGAGAGATTACTGCTCTAGACCGACTTTCAGTCTGACCTGGCACAGCAGTTCTTATGCCTTATACTATAAATCAGATACATCTTATGTAATAAATTGAGTATTAACATGATAAAACATGTGACTTGTAAGAGCTTTTCAGGGTTCTTTTTAAAATCCATTCTCAAAACACGACCTAGGTTCTTTGTTCCCAAATATCTCAAAGCTCAACATGTAGGTAAGCCAAATGGCACTGTGGAACTGATCTGTCCTTGCAAGCATTTACCACTCCTTCAGAGTGCTTCTGATTTCCAAACTGTACCTTTAATCAGCATGATCACATTTTAAATTTTTGATCACCTGTACAAATATGAAATATCCGTGGGCCAAATTGGATGTCTGAAGAACCTCATTAGACATTCTGTCAGTCAAAGTTTCTATGTACAATTAATTTCTTTGATCATCACTGCCTAATTTTAATCTCCTTAATAAGTGAAATTCATTTTATATAGTACTAAATTCCCAGTGCCATACCATATAAATGACATTTCTGACAGAAGTCTAACTGTATTATAGCAGTGCTGTATAGTGCAGAGTGATTAATTTAAGCTTCATAATGATAATGTCATGTTTGTCTGACAAGAGATATCTTGTATAAAGGGGTGTTTATTGGCACAGTTCCCAAAATTATCAGACTACAGACCGTTCAGTCTTGCCATTTCATTTGACATGAAATTTAGCAATACCTGGCAGAGAATAATCTTGATAATGTAATACAATCCTTATTTTGTATTCTGTATACAGTGTTCACTGTAATGGATGAAGAAGATGTTTAGAAACATCTGAAATCCAGTGTACGGCTTACAAGAATAAGTAATGCCCAAATCATGCATGTTCTACTCTAGACACAGCCAAGTATAAGTGAAAGCTACTTGAACACACAGGAGGATCTGAAAAATAGAACAGTTAAAAGCATTGAATTCTTTGCTGGCCTTAGAAATTTGAAAGCGATTTTACTAATCCTCTTAATTATCTGTCAAATGTTTTTAAATGATTAGAAATTAATTTTTAGAGAATGTTCATCAAATATTTGATGTGTAATCATTTGTTTGATGTTTAATTATTTCAGAGCAAATCCTCATTTTATTTTAGTTTTACTAATAACATCTAATATTTGATATGCCATTAAAACACTATAAAAATAAAATGAGGATATGTATTCAAATACATTAGGCTATATTAAATGTCAAACATACATTGAAGTTCCCTATTTGTTTTATAATTACTATATTTTTTTTACTTTTGAAAAATATTTGCTAATTTTCTCTCAGAGAATGGAATGAAGCTCTTTATATTTCTCTCATGGGATATTTTATTCAGTAGTCCTCCTTAAAGGTCAGAGACAAAATTCATGAGAAGATGTGGTCCTAACAATTAATGGGTTAAAGAAAAATGTGTTCTGTATAGAGTGATTCTACTGTTTTAATGAATCCTGAGCTGTGGAATTTAGTATTAAGAGTTATTTAAATGGACATTTAGGTTTTGGAGAGACATTTAGGTTTTGGAGAGGCCTATTTACAGAGAAATACATTGTGACCAATAGAAAAATGTTGCCTTCAGGTTTTTTAGCAGTATTCCTATATGTTAGAGTTAACTTAAGTATTAACTATTGTAAACTGAAATAAAAAGTTGACAGAAACAGTAAACAATTTCTTTTTGCTTTTGCTTTTCCTGACCTTTAAAAGGAAAAACATTTGAAGTTTGATGTATATTTCTGTTATTGTGATAGTTACTTTTTTAAGTGTCACTGTAGAAATTATATTTGGATAGCTTTAGATTTATAGTTCTATTTTCTATCTGTAGTTCTATGTACTCATGTACATTGTATACAGTCTATGAAATTTTCTAGTGTTTTTATTATGAATCAAAGTATAAAATACATGGTATAGATTGAATTCTGTTATCAACTGTATTTCTGAAAATCAGTCTCTGATCCAAGGTTTGCAGATTTGTTGGCTTGTCTCTTGAGCTCTAATAGTTTCAGCACTGAGGTAACAAGTAACAGTCTTCTGCTGTCCTGTGAAAAATAAAATAGACTTTTTTTTCCCTGATCTATGGGCTTGATCATATATTCTGTTTTATCTATCATGAGCATCAACTTGATATGCAACAATGCTTAGTTTTACCCTGTTTATCACTGGAAAGCTGCCTCATGAATATTTGTTCTACTTCCAGAAGCTGTGCTCTGTTAGTAATGGGACTCCTAGAAGCAAAATGGGTTAGCAAACCTTTTCTAGAATGATCTCTGAGGTTGCAAATACAGCTGAGAGGAGTGCTGATTTTTTTGTTCAAGGAACTACAAGAAGGTGTTTTATGCATTTGTGCACAACTTTTCAGCAATTTCAGGGTTATTCAGGTTAAAATCAGTTATGGATTTCATCACTGTAAATGTAAGATTTAATGCCTTTCCTTACTAATCCTTCATGGAAATGCTCTGATAAACTGTAGGATAATGTGTTGCCTATAGCATCCCCTTTCATTGTTGACAAAATTTCCTGTTAAATATTAAATGCATTTAATAAGATCGTTTGAAACTGTTGTCATATTTATAATATGATTAAGCTTCTTTCCTTAAATGAAGTCAATCACAGCCACCTGCAAGGTAGTGCAGTATTTGCATTCAGTCAATTCAGATCTTAAGGCAAATACATTTTTTAAAACGTCGTCTTTATTTGTGCTTGTAAATATAGAAACTGAAACTCAAACTTGTATTGTTTAAAAGAATGGTTTTAATTCTTAATTTGATTTAAATCTAATTATTTTTATGCCTTTGTTTGAAATACACTGAAACGTCTTTCTCTCTGGGATATGGGAACAGTATTAGGCCAATAGAGGTTCCTTGATGTCAGGCTATGACATTGCTTACTGTAATGAGTAACTCTAACCAAGTTATTTGGTTGATTCTGCAGTCAGAGAAGTTTGCACAGTCAGCATATGTGTATTTTTTTTCCTTTAAAATTGGCATAAATGTTGATATTACTGTAAAACTAACTTATTTCAATATAAATAAGCGAATGTGTTAAAAATATAATATATTTAACCATTTTCCTATGCATTCTTAGCTATTTCTTATGTGAGAATCTGTCATCTCCTTGTCTTTCCTGAAGTTTTAACCTCATTTTGGGGCACTGCTTAGAGGGAAAAGCCACGCAATGTTCTTTTCTCCTTTGACTGTGAAAATATCCTTCAGTTAGCTGCAGAATGTTTTAACATATAATCCAGGTCAAAAAGGAAAAGTTTGCTGTGTCTTTTCACAGTTATTTATTGATAGCTTCCCTGGGTAAGGTGATTTCAACTTGAAATATTGTTACGTAAATTATATATGGATAGCGAATCACTATGCTAGTCGTAAAGAAACACATTTCAAAAGCAAACTTCAAAGCCGTTTGGGAGGGAAAAAACAACACCAAAAAACCTCAGTATGATTGTTTTCATATTCACAAATTTGGGAAACAGGACTACACTTTCCACTTGAGCAACACAGCCTGCTACCCACTTTTGATTTTTGCCAGTGCTTGCTTTCACCATGTGTAATGAAATTCAGGTGTATATTAAAAATACGTTAGATTTCTTGAGAGGATAAAGCTCCCTTTTCTTCGTGTTTTCTTCTGTCATTTAACAGGTTCAAAGGCTGGCAATATCTGGCCACATGTGAACACTCCAGCAAGAAGAAATTATAAGATAATATTAAAGTCAGCATAGGTGCTCTCTGCCCTAGCCCCACTTCAGCCCTCCCTCAAAGAGCTTGGTTGGCTCAGCTGTTTTCAGCTACTTTCAATCCCCAGGGATTGCTTCAGGCAAGAAATTAAAAAGGAGATGCTTAATTTACTAATGACCCCTAGGTCTTGCATTCCTTTTCCAAGATGTGCCAGTTCTTGGCTGCACTGTGTAATCTTGTGCAATATGTTCACAGTCAGCCTGTAGACAATAATCATATTTTTCAAGCATCTTTTCTTCATAGGATGCACCAAACCATACTGGCAAATGGTTCTGGTCACATGCAATTTAAGTAGCTTTGTATGGAAACCATATGTTGACTAGAAAATAGTATTTAAAGAGATCCTGTCTACTTAGGAGTTCATTTGTCAGGAAATAGTGTAGCTACAGTAGTTATTAGTAATGAGGAGTAATGATTGAAAAGTTAATGAGAATTTGTGGGTTTTCTGCATTGCCCACTGACAGTGAATGCTGCTTGTTGATCAGTCGTACTTTGTATTTCATGGTAATTACATTATTCTGAAACAGACTTGATACTGTTCAGTGATTGACATTCTGTGGGAAACTGTATTTGTTTTCTTTTACAGGAACTAAATAGTAAATTTTCTGTGGTGCAGTGAATTGTACTCGATTTTTGTTTTTTCTCTGGCATCACAGGTGACAATAAAGGATCACTGCAAAAGTCTCAGAGTACTGTTCTTTGGGGTTGTAAATGAAGGAGATAATGTTGGGGGGGTTTTAAGTCATTGGTCATTGCATTAAGGATGCAGGCCATCACGGAACACCCTTTGTAGTTGCCTTTTCTGAAATAAAATTCAGAACAAAACCTGTAGTTCAGTTATTCTGTAGAATAAATTTATATGCTTTCTTACAGGTTTGCTTGATGTTTTTCCTTCAGAACATCACTATTAACTGACTATGTTTGTTTTGCTCCCTGAGGATTCATGTGAATTTATGTATTTGTATTGTAAAACAATACACATATAGAATATCTTTAGACTGTGATTTTTTTTAAATGGAAGTTTTTGACCTGTCATAATTGAAAAATACATGTTCATAAACACCTAACTGGATAGAAAAAATCACTGCAATATGGGAAACTATCTCACACTGTCTCTTTAAAAACATGATTAGAATCAGTGCAATTAAATAATTTCACCTGTTGCATGAAATATTCTGCTCACTTACCTATCAATAGATTCCTCCTTTTGAACCCAGACTGTGGCAAACATTAGATTTCTTTTTTTCCCAAGGTACATTTAGATGCTTGATTCAGTTTTTCATTTAGAAAGCATGATTTTCGTAACAGATGGAGGAAAATATTAAATTTCACTTCAGTTCATATTCTTAATTTCATTTATTTGCAAAGTAAGAAACCATTCCAAATATGGTTTAGTTTGATTATGATTTGATGGAATTGTTTAGCTATGTATGCTCACTGTTTCAGTTGTCAGCCACTTTTTGCTTCCAGCTCCCCCAAATACCATAATTTAGGCAAATTTGGTTGGGCTTTTTAATTATTCCTTTAGTTTATTTGCACAATACTTAGAGTAGATCAGAAGTGGACAGAAGCATTTTTGTGTTTAAGATTGCAATGACATCTAGTTAAAATGAATTGTGAAATAATGAGTAAAATAAGTACACACTTTTAAGAATTTTAAATAAAAGAGCAATTAGAAGCAACCATTAAGAGTGAGTGAATTGAATTTGATCCACAGTCTGTTAATACCACATACTGAGAGCCGGAGATGCTTTGGAGAAAACAAAATAGGTTAAAAAGTAACTAAGGATACTTTCAGAAAGTCGTGCAGATACTTCTCCGGAGAACTGCCAAATATTTATTACCATGTATTTATTTTTCTGGTTTAAGTGGTATTATCTGTATAGTCAGTCTCTCTGGTTTTTTAGCGTATCCTCTATATATTTAATATTACCATCATTTCTCCATAGTAGGCCAGAATATGTGGAAGCTTTGATATCTACGATATTTAGTTTTGTCTTCTGGTCGTTTTGAATTCATCTTAAGCAGCTTTGAACAGGAATTTCAAAAGTCCACCAAGATTCAGAAGAATCCTTGTTTATTTGAAGTCATTGTCCTGGAGAAAAGCATTCTATTGTTAAAACCACAAACAGTTGTGCCTTAGGATGTACAGATACCATTGCATATCACCTTTATCAAAGTAAAATTTTAATTTTGCCTACATTTGCCAAATCTCTTTTGAACAACTTAATTATTTCAGAAACCTTTTTGTTGCTAGCAGATTGTTACATCAAAAACACCAGAGACTGATTACAGAAGATTTCAAAAATACATAAAAAGCTAAAAACCAGTATTCTTTTCATCCCACTACTGAGACTTTGAATGAGCATCATATAAATGTGTATTTGGATACATCTTTGTACATGAACGATGTTAGTAATTTTTGGCTCATTTGACCAAAAGACAGAACTAGAACTAGAAGTTATGTATTATGCTAGTGGGAACTAGACTAACGACATCATGGTTTGACAAGGCTAGAGTATACACATGTGCATGAACTATAATGAAAACTGGTAGGTAACAGAAGTGGAGCTTACTCTGTAACTGCTAAAAAACAGGAGTCAGATTTGGAAGTATATGGCTTGTGAGAAACTGCTGGAAGGGTGCAGATAGGAAGACAGCAATATTAGGAGACTTGTGAATTTCAATGCTCAAGTATGAATTCTTAGAAAAACTAAGTGTTTACCATACCCCTCCCACCAAACAGACTTTCATCTTTGGACAATATCAGTACAAGTAGATAAAGAGTTAATTTTAGTCAATAAAGCTAAAAGATGGAAAACGTGTAAACTTCTAGAACTTAATTTTATTTACATGAAACTACAAGAAAATTGTTAAGCTTTTGGTAGAACAAGGACTTAAACTAACTCATTTTTAGTACTCAGGTAAGTCATACTGAAAAACACTGACACTGGAGTAAGTTTTTTCCTAGGATATTTCCTTCCTATTAAATACTAACTTTACTTATTAGGTCAACCAACTTGACTAAGAAGCAAGATTTGGGTTGTGATCTCCTGTATGGCTATTATGTTGTCAGCTGCTGTGAAACCAGCAGAATCTGTTTCTTCTCCAAGCAACAGTCATGTATAATATATGCACTATATATTTTAAGAAAGTCTAAAAACCCAGAAGTGCCATGTCCTAGTATTTACCATATTCCAAATGGAAAAGCCATTTGAGATGAATACTGTCAACACTTCTAATGCATTCTCTAGAATGGGATATTAAGAAAATAATAAGAACTAGCATGATATTTCTAGAACATTTGGGCACCAAATGTGTGGGATGAATTGGAATTATTTCAGGCAGTGGTTTTATTCAGCTTCAGAGTTTTGTTGGGTAAAATCATTCCTAACCTGTAAGGAAAATTAGAAAAACAACAATAGAGAAGCAGGACAGATCCTGTTTTGACATATTTGCAGATGATAGGCATATGGCCTGAAAACTTTTCCAAAAAATTTACACAAGACTTTCAGATTTGAAAGTTTTTTTGGCTTAGATTTTATATTTATTGGAATAGTTCACATTTAAAGCAGTTCTAATTAGACAAGTAAAACTTTTCAGAATCATCCTGTCTTTGCGGAAGAACGTTTTGTTCTTTTGATAATCAGTAGTAGTTAGGAGATCTTAGCAAAGATTTTGACTATTTAATTTTCTTAAGCCAAAAGTAGTGGAACTTAAACTGTGATTAGTTTTGTATATTATAGCTATAATGTATATTATATATTAAAAGCAGTACATGATTATAAGCATTATGGTATCTTGCTTTATCTATGTTGATATCAACAATTAGTTAATCAGCCATTGGTCCATTTTAATTCTAATAAAATATATAGTTCTTTGTTACCTGTTTAATAAAGAATGGTGTCAGCATATAGTGCAGTTGTCATGTTTCTGACAGTGCTTGTGCAGCCAGGGTGTACCCCTGGGTACCTCTACACTGCCCAGTACCTCAGAGTAAGTATCTCACATTTATGTTTTATGCCCCTTGCAATAGAAATCAAAATGCTAATACATCTGAAGGTGTATCCCACCTTCAGATGTCTGATTTGCTGAGCCATTTAAAAATGTCTAATGAAACATATTTGAAACTTTACTGAAAATATTTATTTGTACATAAGTTTTGCTATATTGTGATGCTTTATCACCTTTGTAAGAAAACCACATATGTGATTCCAAAAGTCTATGCACAACTTCTCTGGTGAATCTTTTCATTGACAGAAGGCAGAAATTGCAAAAATGTGAATTGCTTAGACAGTTGTGAACATAGGCCAGCAACTTCCCTAAACACTGGAAGATTTTGATGAAGCTTAGCAAAGGTTCTAAAAAAAATCAGCCAGTTGTCTATGTTTCCCTATAGATACAAGAGGACTTAGACCAAAATGAAGTTTGTGTAGGTAAAGATAAGTAAAACATTTATATTAAGTTACTTTTTCCTAACAGTCAAAAAATATCTTCAGGTAAGAAAAATAAATAGGGTGTTCTAGATCTGTGTAACGTAATAGTTGTTACCTGGCAAATAATGTTATGTGTACATCTGCTGATTGTCTGAACTCAGCAGGTCTACCCTGCACATCAACAAAGTACTTGTGACCAAAAGTTTGCAGCATCTTGGTTCTTCGAGAAGCAATATTTACCGGCTGCTGCTCAATTTTCACTGGTAAATTCAACCTCCCCTTCGGAAATCTCATGCATCAACCTTGAAAGTGTCAAGGTTTCTGATATGTTTTTCTTTTGAATTAAAGTTTTTTTTCCAAATAAGGACTTGTAAAAGCTTCTCTAAAAATATATTATCTATTTGAATAATAACCTTGAGTGGTATTTTTGAAGAAACCATGTTGTTCTACTGCTATGAGAATCTTTCATTTTCTATAGATGACGCTGTGTGATTCGTTTTGTTTATGAGTGTTAACACTGAGATGAAATTTGAATTTGCCATGTGCAAAATTGTCATTATTTCTTTCTTTAAGGTTATGTCCTCTAGTTTAGTAATTGGTGTGCCAGGGTTTCTTCTGTCTTTTTTTTTTTTTAAGATAAAAACTGTAAGAAGTTAGGTTGATATTGGCTTATAAATTTGGAAGCTCTAAAATATTGAAAACTGTTGACAAAATGCTAAAAACCTAGCAGTGGATGGCAAATGCTTAGGTTCTAGAATTTAGAGTATCAAAAGCTTTGCAAAAGCCTTTCTAGACTCTTTGTAATAGTAATAAAAGCAGTTAGCTCAGAAATCAAAGGCTGTTGCATCAAGAATGAAAAATACTGCACATTTTCTGTCTATGAGGGTACCTCTGGCTTTGATACACATGAATTTTGTCATCAAATATAGAATTCCAGTGCGAAGTCTTTGATCCTAGAGATCACTTTTTCCAGGTATTGTGCTACTTGTGTTTATCAAGGACAACAATCAGAAATCTGAAAAGAGTATGAAACCTTTAGCATCGTATTGCTGTGGTTTTATTTAAAGTGTAGTATTGCTGAATAATTGAACAGAGTCCTAGTTGGTTTGCAGTTGAAGGATCTCACTGAAAAACATATTGAAGCTAATGGGAAAGATACTGTTGGCTTTGGAGTAAGCCCTAAGGACACAACTTAATATAGCACAAAATAGTGTTTCATAGAGAAAACACCGCACAGTGTTTAACTTTTTGCAGATGTGGATTTTCTGCAAGCTTCTGGAACTGAAAGGATAAGAAAATGTGAATTTGTCCCAGTGATTCGTGGGTTAAAAACACTCATATAGGTTTACCAGTATGACTTACAATTCTTTTAATGATGCCTTAACAAATTATTTTCTGGGCTCTTGATTCAATAGTTAAATAGTAAAAATAGTAAAAAAAGTGTTTGTACTGCAGCTTAACATTGAAAACGTATCTGGTTTCTTGCTCCATGGGCCTGTAATTTCAAAACAGCTGTAATAGTTATTTTCAGGTATTCTTTTAGATTTTGTTCCTGTGAGGGAGCATATTGCTCGAAGTAACGACCAAGATCCCTTGTCTGAGGAATATATCCAACATGATGGTTCTAAGAGACTTTTACCCTTTCAGAGTACTGTGGGTCTACAATCCATTGGTTCAGAATCAAGTAATAATTCTTTACTGGTTTGACAATCATAGCCCTATTTATTTTTTTTCCTACATCATCCAGTTTCTTTAAATTTCAGATTTCGACACTTGTGGGACAAATGAACATGAATGAAAAGAGGTATTTTTGAAACTAAAATGACTACAAAAATGGGTGGAAGGTTGCCAACAAGACCCACAACTATTAATAAACCTGTAAAAGGAAAAATAAAATGGTAATTAAGAATATAAAGAATATAGCTAGAGCATATTGGAAGAAAGCAAGGTGTGTAAGATGCTTTCCACATCCAAATTCATGTTCTATGTAGAAGTTTCATGCAGTTTTCATCATGAAACAGAACTGGTAAATAGTTGAAAACTAACAATCAAAAAACAGTAAATAAATTGTTTCAGTTATATATATATGAATTCCAACTATCAAAATGGCTCAGTTTTTTTGAGAAATACGCGACTACAAGAAAATAATGTAGTTACAGATTGAGTCTGGAAATCTCTCATTGGAATTCTTTATGTAAGTGTTCATGATGTTGAGGAACAAAGAAAATTTAAAATATCTTCAAAGTATTTGTCTAGTATGGAAATAAATGTTTCTAAGAATAAGGGAGGTGAAACATCACTTAAAATTTTAAGAAAACAAAGCTAATCGAGATGCTTTTTTATTTATTTTCAATTATAGTTTTCAATGCTGAGTATTGAGAGCCACCTTGTGGCCATACTTTTTAATGCACATTTTATGGTAGGTGAAAAGCCCTTGTTCATTGTTTCACTTCAGAGCATTTTGAAGATTGAGAATTAAAAATAAATACATAAATATGTTCTACTTCCAGGCATCTGGCCTGAAGTGCAGCTGTCTGCTTGACCTGAAAGATGGGTTCTTTACGTTCATATGAAATTTCTGAGATAATTTTTTCTTATTCCCTCATTTCTTCCTTCCTTTTCTCTTCTTGCATACATTAATGGTTAATAGTATAAAATGCAAGACAGATAAGTTACATGTGTAATAAGTATAATGTGTAATATACTTGTATAATATATATATGTAGAAAGTACGTCTATAGTAATAGAGACTGTTCACTGTTGCTAAAAAAATAATTCTTGAACAGTGCATGTGTTAGGAAGTTAAAAAAAATTGACAGTTTTAAGCATTTATTTTTCTATGTCTGTTGGTAATTGTTTTGATCACTGGAATAACAGTTAATAGTAAATAGAAAAATTCAATATTTATATCTTTCAAGTTTGTATTTACTCTTATGAAATATATGTATGAAATTAGTTTCAGGCATCAGAACTGGGATTAGTTGGAGAAAACACATGATTATAAATTGATTACTCTTGAACACAGTTTTGCAAAGCAGCTTTATGAATTTCTGTCTTTTTCTGGAGGAGAGACATCAAAATTTAATGTGACTATAAAGGGGCTGATATAAATACAGGAAGTCATCAGTTAAAGTAGCAATCTGGATTTTCATTAATTCAGTTTTCTGTTCTGTAATATAAAATAGATGCTGTGCATAAAGGTGGAGGTTGAAGCAGTACCAGTACTCTACTGAGCATTTTCTTATGGGATTTTGAGGGGCTAGGGGTAGAATTCCCCATAAAGTTTATACTGACTTCTGATATTAGTGGAAACCTTTTTTCCTCTGTGGCGGAGTTTGTACTGAGGACTGTCAGACAACTTTGGAGTTTTACAGGAACTCATTCCATCAAACAGAAAATTCTTGAATTTTACTCTCAAACTGAAAATTAAATCAATACCTGTAGAAATTTGCACAGATAAGAAAAAAAAAAATCACTTCATGTCTGCTATCCTTTTTTTTGTTAGGGGAAAACTGAGATTAATTACGCATTTAATCCCATTCTTTGTCTGAGAACAGTTTGGGAACATTTCAGTTATAGTATGTTCTCATCAACTTTGTCACATTGGAGAAAGCTGTTTCTTGTCATACTTTTAAGTAGCACTATGACCTGTACTGAGTGTGGTGATGACAGATTCTGTGAACGTATTGCATACTTTTCTCTGTGGCAAAGAAAGGGCTATGGGAATGTAATATTTTATGGGAAGGTGCATAATTATATTTGGAGTTTCTAAAAAGTACAAAAGAAATTTATGATAAATAATGCCCCCTGATTAAGTTGCCATTGTTGCCAATAGAAAGGATGAAAAGTCTCCATTCCTTTTTTTACTGTGATGTTCTTTAACTCCATTATGTTCAGGCATTTAAAACCATAGGATGATCTGATCAATTTTCATGTATAGGGCCATTAACTTTTCAATTGCTTCTTCAGTTTCTCTGTGATAGGAGGTATTCAGTATCAGGATAAACAGGGATTAGTGTGAAGACAGATAATGCAAATTCCAATTCACTTGGAATAGTGAGTGGTAATTAAGAGCTATTATTGATATGTGTCCTCTGGGAATGTTAAGACAATGCCACCTGAGTCAGTTTCAATAGAAATTTGCGACAGAAAGTTATTTGAGGGTCTATTTTGTCTTTAACTCTTTCCAGGATAATTCTTGTTCATTAGTCCGAATCTGAAACATGCCAGTGGAGTGCTTTTCAGGCTAAGATTATAGCACACAGATTTTAGAAGACTGCACATGGTAACTACAAATGCGTGATATGCCTGAGCTCTTCTTGTAGTTGGTGGAGTTCAGTGCATTTCAGGTAGTGAGCCAAGAGGATGCCCGAGCTCAGCCAAGAGCAGACACGGGGCGGTCAGGGAGCAGAAATGCTGTACAAGCCCTGCTGCCTGATGCCCATTGACTGTGAAGGGTGCTCAGACTCCTCCTGCAGCTTTCCAGATCTGTGTGCAGACCTCTACGGTGTTTTAATCTTTAACTGAACCCTGCCATACCAAGCTGCTAGCAAAGTGGCCTGTCTCAAATGGTCAGGCAGTTACTTTACTTTCTAGAGATATTTCTCTGCATCAGACAGCATTAGATGGCCCTCTTATCTTCAGTTCTAGCAGCGTGCAGATTAAACAAGTATGATGGAACTATTTAGTCATCTCAAGTGATGCCTTCTCAAAAAGGAAATAGAATAGGAAATGTTTTCTAGGTTGATCTCCAGATTGAAAAGGCTATGCCAGGAATTATAAGTCATCAGTCTGTTTCTATAAATCTGGTCAGAAAGGCTGTCTGATATTATCACAGAAAACGGGCTCGGTAGGTTTTCCTCTAGTGAGTGGTCACTGAGTATAGCAGAGATAACACCAGTGTTATAGGTAAGCGTAGCTTCTGTGTTTCCGTTCTGACTATTAATTGTACAGAAGAAAGACTTAAAATAATTAAAAGATTAAAGAAAATGAAGCTCACAGTATGGCATCTAACACTTTTGAACAGTCATTAGCACTAATGTATGCATGATAAGTAAACAGAGTATGAAAAATGGAAACTAATGAGAGTTGGAGAGGGCCTGTGGAAGCAGCACAGTAGCTCTCCTCTCACCTCTTCTGTGCTGCTATGCACTGCATTGAGAAAGTAACAATCTCCTTACTTCTTCCCATACCAGGTAATTTAGTCTCCATGGTATGTTTGATATGTGAGATTATTTTCTTGAATTTCCTCCGAGACCTATCTGCTATGTGGGCAAGATAAATGTCTTACTGAAAAAACTGTTCAGCCTGCTTTAAAATAATGGTATATGAATTGCAATATCTTAACAATAGCGAGCTCCTCAGTTTTGACACAGGATTTCTTATCTAGTTTACAAACCCTAGACAAAGCAGATTGATGAATTAACATCAATGCAATATTTTTTTTCTCAGATCTCTGTAAATATATTTTAAATATTAATTGCACAAGAAAGTAAGTCATCCTTTGCTCAAAATATCAGCCTTGGAGAGGAGGTATATGTGCTAGGAACATGCTTAAAAAACTGTAGATGTATAAAACTCTTTCAAAGCCAAATTTAATTATACATAATTGTCTTCATCTCTGTGATTTTTAAACTTTATAAAGCAATTATCTTGCAGGCTTCATGAAGTACAAAACATAATGTTAGTAAGTGACATAAAATACTGCGACTATAAAGGCTGGATTTGGGGGGATTTTTTTTTAGAGAGGGTAATAAAACTGGTTTTTTTTAGTAGATAGAGTTTACAACTACAAGGAATCTCATAATTTAGCAGAGGTCTGTGGGAAAATACCCTACATTTGAACAGGACCTGGCTGTAAAATCAAGCTCTGTGGAGGTGACTGCACAGTGCTCCTTTCTTGCATCAGCTGGTTTTCTCTGGCAGCAAGCCTAATAGTTGCTTCAGTTTAACTGACAGTCTGTTTCTAAATTCCCAGGTCTGCTGGCCAAAAGAACATAGTAATATAAACCTTCCTGTTTCATCACTTAGTAGGTGTTACTTTTGTGTCCTTTTAGGTGTGTAAAGGGATCATGTTACCTTTGAAACTGACTTTGAGCAATGTTGAATAGTCCAGAGGCTTCACAGTTCTGCACTGAGGCTGCAGAGCTTCAGAGAGCAGCCTGTTAGTAATCTGGAATAAAACTAACAGAAAAAGACATCACAGTTTTCAAAGGTGTTAGTAATAATCAGATGGGGGTGTTGATAATCAGTGTAAGTCTTACAGATGTCATTTCTAAGATGTATTTTTTGGTCCTGCGGGTACAGTGGAAAAATTTATGAAACAGTAAGGCAAGGAGATAATTCTGGGAGAGGTGAGGTTATAGAAATCTGGTGGGCATGCATTTGAGTTGGGACAGGGGCACAAGGAATATAAAATTCATAAGAAACCAGGTTTTACTGATACCACTGATCCCGCCACTTAAAGGTCTGTTGGTTTCTTAAGAGATTTTTGGTGTTAGCACTTTACCAGATAAAGTAAATAATTATCACTTACTATAATTAATCAGATGATACTATGTGAACATTGCAATATTAAAATACATAAACATCTAGAATTTTTTATATCCTTTGAAGATTTCTCGAAAGTGCTTGTCTTGTAAGATTTAACATTTAGTGACACTGAACTACAAAGTGTTACTAAGGAATCCTTGAAATTCTCTTAAAATAGCAAAGACACAGGAGGAATAAAATGTCTTTAGTTCTGAGACTTGTTTAATATTATTAGCACACAAATAAGAAAAGACTTTGTGACACTAATTACATCATGAATTTTCTTATGGGTCTTCACATTACAGAGGTATCAGTGAAAAAAACCTTATTTTTATGCTGCTGTTGGTGGTCTGATGTTCTACTTTGGTTATCTTTTTTTCTTGTTAAAGTTCAGGTTACATAGTTCAAGTTGCTTAAGGAGTGGTGAGTATAACTTTGACCTTTTTTAGTTTGGAATTTCTACCGCCTTTGGTAACTTGCATTTTTATTATTATGTCTGCTTAGTATTGTTATGTTTATTTTTTCCATGCTGTAGGGCAGAAGCTAGAAAAGTGAAGAAACCAAGCCACAATACTAAATCAAAAGACATTTAATACTTAGGGTTCACCTCTTCAAAAATTGTTTTCCTGTTTTAAGATAAATTTCAGCTTTTCATGGTCCTACATCCTGATGCCAGTCTAAAACTGTTTGAAAACCCTATAGACTATTAATTCATACTGCACATTTCCAATTACCTCTAAAACTTGTAAGAGAAATTCCATTCTTCTGAAGAATCTTCAGTCTGTCACCTTGCATAGCTGTGAAGTTGTAGTGGACTGTTATGGTTTAATTATGAAATGAGAAATATGCTTAATATTCACAAGTGGATTTTTTTTCTTGCAGGGTTAATGATGTCTTAGGAGGGGTTGCACTAAAAATCATTATGATATGTAATAAGTAAGCTGTAGCTGTATTGGGAAGATCTTGAAAACACTTTCTGCTTTCACTGTCTCAGAGCAAAAATGCATCCAGTATAGTCATGGCTCAGCAGAGTGGCAGTTTTGAGTATTACAAAGCAAAGGAGGTGTTTTCAAATATAACAGATATTTTTATAGAAACCATGCAGTATCCGTTTCCTGTTGAAGCAGAAATATTGAAATCTTTGCACAGTTAAGCACAGCAACAACAGGTTTAACTAGCTCTCCGGAGGATGTCAGTGTTCAAACTGAAACCGGTACAAATTCATCCTTGCTGTTGCAACGCTACCCTTGCATGTCATCAGACTCTCTCTCTCTCTATCAATTTCATGCTGCGTATCTTCCCTACTGGCTAGTTTTCTAACAGCAGACTGAAGACTTCTGCTGTCAGCAAAACAGACCAAGATTGATGACTTTTTCATTAGTGTACTCCAAGTTAACAAATATGAGGACAGGACTTCCTGTCTCAAGGGCTGGAGAAGAAGAGATACCTTGCTGTATTTTACATGTTTCGTATGTCTGTTCCCAAAGAGAGAACAGTTTAATGCTAAATTGATGAGAAAGAAAACCAGAGCATTGCATGATTTTGCATGCATTTTAAAATTGTGATGTTATACAATTAATTCAATCTTAATTGATGTGCATTTTCGTGTTATTGCTAAACTGAAATGTTTTGACACTTCTTTTAATAAGATTTGAGATTATTTAGGCACAGATTTCTGTTTATGGTGAAGTCCAGATTTTCATCATACTGAAGTAGTACAAAAAGGTCTCTGTATAATTTTTATTGCACTTGCTATAAACAATAGAAAGATGCTTATCATTGTACAATATATGAAAATTATTGTTATTTTTACTGTGTTTTCACTCAGCGGTGGAGCTTAACTGAGTCATTATAATGAACGTTTCCTTTCTATCCAAACCTAATGCTGTTTTCCATGTGTGTTTTCACAGAATTGTTTTTCATTGTAAGTTCTTACACCCTTTTATCTGAGAATCAGTAATTCATTCACAGTTGTAAGACAGGCACCGCAGTATGGCTTGAAGTGAACTGTTAGGCTACTTTGGTCCATGTTATAAAATTCTGGCTCAAGTTGAGGTAGTGTATTGTCTATGTAAATAGTTCCTTTTTTTTGTTTTATAACAGCTAGGCGTTAAGTGAGGTAATTTGAAACTATATCTACATCCTCAGTGATTTGTTGCAAATCCATCATTTGTGCATGGCCAAACTTACATTCTTGATTCTTTCATTCTTGGCATGGCTGGCTGGCTCAAAAATGTAACATTTTAGCAATACTAACTTTTCTTACCTTCTATCCTCAGTGAGGTCTGTAAACACTTTTATCTTCTGCATTATAGATTATAGAACTGAGGAATCAAGATTAAATTAAATGTTTACCTCATGTTCAGGGTTTTTAATCTGATTGTTATTCTTCCTCCTCCCACAGAATCTTATTTCATCCTCTGAGCACCATGTAACTTTTCCAATGGAAAAAAGATGAGGCTGCTATGATGTAACTTACTGTACTGTAAAAACACTGAATAAGGCAAGACATTTCTGGACACCATACCAAATCCATTCTTTAACTGGTAGTCATGACTCCCTAATGTGCCAACTGGATGAAAAAACAACCTTGTGCAATAAATAGGTTATGATCTGTGATAAGGCCAGGGCAATACAAAAATGTGCCAGAAATTCTGCCTTACACCTCCTTTCCTTCTGAATCAAAAAGAGAAGAAAAGGATAATTCACAGGGGTTTTTTTCAAACTATTCTCTGACTGGAGCACAAAGACATAAGGAATAATGTTCCTATTTGTACAACTGCAAAGTACGTTTTAAACTTGCATTATTTTGAAAAATCACAGTAATATCTATCATATGCAGAGTACATCAGGGCATCATTGAATTGCCAGATTTCGAATTCCCAACAGTTACCACTACTGTGTAAGTAGTGTTCCAGCAATAATTCATATTTTCTTTATTAGCAGAAAAATTTCAGTTTTCACTCTTTACTTTTGAAAGCACACAAGTCTTTTTGGTTCATATTTACAGGATTTATTTTCCTTTAAAGGGAACAACAGCTTCCCAATTTTTTCATCAAAGAACATCTACGAACACCGACTCTGTAAAAAGTAGAAGAGTTAGCAACCTGAGCTGAAAAGTAAATAACTAAGTCTAGTGAAGATAAGCAAAAGACTGTACTAAAATATAAGTATCATCTAACCATATCTCAAGACTGGTAGTCATACATAATGAAAATTGTATGACTTTGAAGATGAGAGGCCATTATTTCACTTGAATAAAAAAATACAACTATGTTTGAATAAGACAGTCATAACTTTGATAGGCTGCTTGGCAATTGTTCCTAATTGTCTAAACGTCTCCTCCCTTCTCTTTTTCATACAGTTTTTCTAGTTGTCGTTTGAAGATATTAAAACTGAATTCTTTGCTACTTCATTCTCCAGTGACTGTGTGTTTTACAAACTACAGAAACCCCGTATGTTATATAGACCTGAAATATTTTTAGAACTCTCACTGAAGGTAGCTCTGCCCTACACAAAATTGTGTGTGTATAGAGAGAATTGCTTTCAGTGCAACAACTGAAAAAATAGCCTGTGGCCTACTGAGGACTAAGGACAGATAGATTCCTATTCTAAACAAGTATTTCTAAATTACAAATCAGCAGGAAACAACCCTAAATCAATAGAAACCTGCATACACACAAAGAGGAGAAGGTTCAGAAAAAAACAGTTTAATATTATAATACAGAAAATTAGTCCTGAATTATGTGCTCCTGATGGTTGCACTCAAAGAATTATCATCTTTACACTGACAAGGAAGATGTTTAAGCAAAACAGTCACACTACTCTCCTTTCTTTCTCCTTCAGAGGTATTTTTAGAGCACTTTACAGAACTTACTGAGGTGATTTCAGTAAATTGATCAGATCAGTAACTCATTGGTTTAAACAATTCTAACTTTAATACAGTGAACTTAAATCTCCAGAGGGAGACAATTAGATTATTGACTCTTCCAGGAGAAATTCAAACTGATTCACATTTGTTTGCTAGAATTACCTTCTTCAAATACTATCTTGCCAGGTACCCACTAATTATAACCCAGTAAAAGAATAAGTGTTGGACAGAGATATTACTTCAGGATAACTATACAAAGTTAATAGCTAGATGCATTAAAAAAGTGAAGATGTAGAGAGTGAGCATGCATACTCATTAAGTAGAATAGCATATTGGCCAGCCTGCTCCATCCAGAAGTGATCTGCTATGTCATGGAGGTCATCTTGGTTGAGAAGAGCTCTCAGTAGTCTTTGGGTTCTTCACAGAAACCAGCTGCAGGGTGAACTGTCAGTGAAGCTAATGCTGTTGATACTGGGAAAGAATGAGGGGAGTAATGTGAGGACATAACGACACAGAAGCGCTACCTGAATCCAATGTTTTGAACCGTTGGGTACCTTTTAAAAAGTGACTGATTTATAACTTTACAGAAGAGCTTCATGACAAGTTTTTTATATATGATTTAGTGTATTGCTACGTGTTTAGTAAATACTAATAATTTTCTATTTCATGCTGTTTCTCAGGCAGTACGAAAGGTAATAGAGGATAAGGACCAATTGTTTAATATATATTCACCATAGAAATGTAGTCAACTTTTAAATCCTTCAGGAAAAAATTCTTTCAAAGGTAATTCTTTGCTTCTGTAATAAAATAATAATTTAATCTTACTGTTACCACATAACATGCCACTTCATCCTTGTCATAGAAACAGCTGCTGATAGTTTAGCTACAATGCAGACAGTACAAGCTGAATAATACAAATAAAAGTTCTAATTCATAAAAGGAGAGTCCTCAGGTAAAATCGTTGTACCTCAAATGCTTTCCTTTTTCCTCCCTTTAGACTCCAATCTGTATTTCTTCATGTTCAGTTTCTTTCATAAACTGTTGGATAGTGTTACTGCTCATCTTCATGGTTTAGTATTTTCTCTAGGTTTCATGTATTTGCTCTAACTGTGCATATTAAGAGGTCTCTTTTTTTTTCTGTAACAAGAAATTATTATATTTTTACTTCATATTTAAAAACCCCTTCTCGTGGTTTTATTGGCACTATCTAAGTTTTGATCTCTCCCCTTTGAAACAGCAGTTGTGAATAAAAGAATGAAACATGTTAAGGATTTAACTTGTATAGATTAATTAATATGCAGTATGTATGTAGTAAATTCTGAAGAGCAAAAATGTTGAATGATCATGCAATCCTTTGATCATTTCTTTCTGTTTCTCTTGGTCCTCATACATACTGAAGTCCTCTTAGTTTTTTGTGTTTAAGGAACAGGAATAAGCCCATTGACAGACTCTTCAACTTCTCTTTTTTCATTCTGCTTTTCTCAGCTGCCCTTTTCTTCCTGAATATATGGTGACTTCTCCCATCTTACCTTGATCCCATAAATGCTGAAAGACAATCAGTATTCTTTAAATGAGCCAGCGGAGCAGATTCAGCAGTATGATTAATATGAATGAGGCAGAGGAGGCTTTTGTGTTATTGGAACTTAAAACAATTTAGAAGGTCAGCCTAAGAATTACGCTTTTGGGTGTCTTCAGGAAAGTTACAAAGTAGTTATTTTGGAAATAATTGAATTGTATTCATCACACAGTAGTAGTACTAATTAAAACGGCCCTTCATTGAAGGCTGCAGCAAAAGATACCTTACTTTGTTTGGTTTAGGTGTCTGTGATATGTATGCTATCTGCGCACCGACACTCATCAAATGAAGCTAATGAGGCCTCAAAATTAAGAGCTAGTACTATGCAGGGTGTCAGGACAGTGCAGAGAATGAAGGATGGAAATAAATTGCTCAGAATTGCTCAAACCAGTGAACAAATATGATGGTGCATTCTGAACAAACTGCAAGTGCTGCCCTATTGTGAACTCCACAGAAAGGAAATTATAATGATTGAGTCCTATAGTCACAAGCATGAAGTTTTGCTATAGTAAGGTGATCGTGAGAAGAATGCTAGAATAGCCTGGGCCATTTCTGTTATTGGAAGAAAATACATGATAGTCAAAAACTGTGTTACTAGTGGGGAAAAAACACCAAAATTCAAAGTTGCAAACGGTATCTTCAAAATGAGGAAGCAGAAAGGAAAAATAAGTAATTTACAGAAAGAAAAAAAATTCTGATCTTCCCAAATAGTGGTGATCTACTTAGTGTGTCCTAGATGAGTGTAGCAATTGGAGATTAAAGAAAAGATTTAAATCGATGTTTCACTTATCAAGAAGTAATTTATTGGCAGCTGCTTCTCGTAATCAAGCTTTATTACTCTTTTTTACTTGTTTTTTAGATAAAACAAGGGAAAAATAGCTATAAGCCTATTGAAAATTTTGTTCTTTGATTCTCATAATATTGGTAGTCCAGACAAAAAGCATGCAGCTTATAGTCTTTATGAATGATGATACCTTTGTGATACCAGATGCAAGAAAAAGGTAAGGAAGGGTGTTATTTTTTGTAAGTCTTTAGCTGAAATACCCTAAAGCTTGGTTAAATCTTTTTTTCTGCTATGTATGCCTCACTTCTCATTAAAATTAAGCAGGACATTTTTCTGTGTCTAATTGTGACATTTTTAATGTGTCTTAATCAAGAACTGCATGAAATTGAAGAATTTAAAGGAGAAATATAGGTGGCAGCAAGCTAAACTAGGAATTTATTTAATACGTACTATTTTAGATGCACACACACATGTAAGCAAAGGTCATAAATCTACAGCCCTCTTGAGCAATAAGGGAGGGGAAAGAAAATCAATTCTAATCAGGAGACCAGTGCCAGACCTCATAATAACAACTTCTGCATACACCTGAGGCACTTAGTAACATTTCATATAAATTTTAAGCAAAACCTTTTAGTCTGTAATAGAACAAGATGGGAGTAGTATAACTTTTTCTAGTTTCACTTCCCTTATTTAGTAGTTGTTGGTTTTGTTGTCTCTGCAACTATTAAAATCCAGATTTAATAGAATAACCATGCAATACATAGGCACAAGAGCTTAGAAGGACTTTTGTTTGCAAATACGTTGCCATTACAGGATATGCTGTGTGAGCAGTCTTCCAAGCCATTACTGAGATATGTGATTTATTTTTTTATTTCATGTTCTCAAGTGTAACTTTATAAAATTGGGTTACTTCATTGTTCTTGAACTAACTTGCCTTGTATCTTTGTAATTTAAAATGCCCACAAATTTATGGAAAGAAAAGTAATTGAATTTCTGTGCAGTTAATGGAATCATCCAGGATAGTGAGTGATTTGATTTGCTTGGCATTTGGTTTCTCTATGTTAAAAGTGAGCTGTGAGCTTTTCATTTTAAAAAGTTCGTCATCTTCTGTGTTGGAAAAAAATTATTAAATATGTCTCTAAACTGGTTACTGTGTAACCTGGAAGTCTAGCACTTAATAGATTCAATAAATGAACAGACAAAACCTGTGAATATTAAATATTTCAAATATGTTGGTTTAGAATGTGTGGTAGATTTTAGAAGCATGTGGATATTCTTTCTAAGCACAACTATATGGATATGTTTAGGTGTACCTTCTTATTTTTAAATGGTTGAGTAATCTCCAAGCTTCTAAGTACTTGAATTATAATCAGACTAGCATTGCCATATCTTAATGTCTTTTCTGTCACAAACTTTTCCCCTTCCTCCTACTTTTTCCTATATTCACATATTCTTTTCTCTAAATTGGTGAAATTGTGGTTCCTAAAACTGCCAACAAATACAATTTCCTTCCATATATAGCACAAGATTTTACTCTTCTTATTTTCCCATTAGTAAATTGCCTGGTCTTTCAATCATGTTAGACAACATAAGCAATCAGATTATAAACAAAGGTATGTCATTTTTAAATTGTGGAGATTTGGGAACAAGATTTGGATTTTTCAGCTAGAGATTATAATATTTAAAGTGTAATTTTTTATTGTGCTTTTTGGAAAGTAGTTATTTTAATACCTGTAAAATAGTCATGTGACACCAATACAACTAGCTCTACTAAAAAAGTGACATTTCTGATAGTTGTCTTACCACATAGGAAGGTTTGCTTTATTTAAGATGAAAGCTAATTACATTGTTAATTGCTTACACCTTGTTCTGAATGTAATCAATATCAATCCAAATTTCTGTGTCACAGTTATTCTCAGATTTGCAGTGGAAGTGAATTTTCTACATGACTGTCTTCTGTGAGATTAGTTGTTGATAAACTATAAATGTAAACCTTGGTGCATTTGTGTCCATTGTGAAATATTTGTTTTGATTCACTAGCTCATAAAGAACAAGCTTCACGAACTGCACTGCCACTTTCTCAATTTCTTATTTATTCATTTTTAAGCACTACAGCAGTTAATTAAATTTGCAAAAAAAATCGTGTAGTTAAAAGCTGAGTTTGATTTCCTTTAAATGAATAGTAAATAATTACTGCTAAAACAGGACAGATCAGATATTGAGAAGCTGGATAATTGTGAAGCTGAGAAATGTGTTTTTCCTACAATATTTTTCTTTTCATGTCCTCCTTTGTAATTGCATTCCCATCTCCCTATTTATTTCTATGTTTGCAGAGATTTATTGTTCATGTTTGGCACTATGCCAGCACTGTGAACCATATTGTGCTTTGCTTTACCCACTCTGTATCCCTTAAGTCAACTTTCAGTGGCTGTGTCAGGTACTAGTAAATTTGAAGATTTAAAATAATAATAATAATTTGATCTAGAATTAATTCACTATAATATACAAGGCTGAAAATACAGTGATGGTCAAAAAAATACTTAACACTCTTGTGGTCTATGAAAAAGCAGAGATTCTCTGCTGACAAAGATAATAAAGAAATCTGTTTTAGGGAAAGATTAGAGTCATCATTACCAGAACCCTCCTGGTGTCATATTCAGCAGAGATTGATTTTGGAAGGCAGTGAATGTGGCAGTTAGGAATGTGGAAGAGATGGGAGGAAAATCAGAGACGTTTGTGGCAAGTCAGGGACACTGAAACGCGAAGATCTGAGAAACCGGTAGGCAGGGGTGAGGGTGAAGAGACAGTATACAGCATGTTTTCTGACCGTATATGTAAGCTCATATAAACTTGGCTGAAGGTCCTTTATTCCAGTTTGCAACAAGGTTACTGTGCCTTTCCTCCTGTCATCTTAACTGTAATAAAAGAGCTGTGCCTTTTGTGATACTTGAGCTTTAGCCCAAAGCCTTGTTTCTGAAGAGAAAGACAACTGTTCCCGTTGGGCTAAAATGGCATGAACCCTTGTGGTTTGGGTTTCCTCTTTAAGAGGCTGGGTTTCTTTTTTCCTTCCCTGTTGCTTCTGGAAGACAAAGCAATTGGAGTTTCAGTTTAGTGTTTGGAAGGGAGGTATATTAGTTTTTCTTAACTTTGAGTCAATATTCAGTTTAGATGAAGCATAGTCTGTCTTTTCTCCCAAGTAACAAGCGATAGGACAAGAGGAAACGGCCTCAAGTTGCTCCAGGGGAGGTTTAGATTGGATATTAGGAAGAATTTCTTTACTGAAAGGGTCATTAGGCATTGGAACGGGTTGCCCAGGGCTGTGGTGGAGGCCCCATCCCTGGGTGTTTTTAAAGGTCGTGTAGATGTAGCACTTAGGGACGTGGTTTAGTGGGGGACTTGTCAGTGTTAGGTTAATGATTGGACTAGATGGTCTTACAGGTCGTTTCCAATCTAGGCAATTCTATGATTCTGTGATAAAGCTAGCACCCAGAAATAAGAGTGACGTGCTTACGGACCTCATACACAGTGGGAGGCTGGAGGACCTGAGGTTTTGCAGACTGAGATGCCAGCCTCCTACACATGAGGAAGGTCAAAATGAGGGGTAGACGAACAGTTTGATTCTGTACTATAAATTCGTTAATCTACGCTGTGCCAAGCTGATGCAATGGCTGGTGGTGGAAAAGGGTATCCCCTCCTTAATGTTAAGTATAGTGTGTGACCTGCTGCCTTAAGCCTGTCCTAGCTGCCTGCATAGTCTGAAAGAGTTGCTTTTAAGGCAAAGCAATATGTGAGTTCTCAGTTTCGGTGTTCATACTGATTATCAGTGAATTTGGATGTCTGTTTAAGTGAAGCTATATTTTTATAAAAGTATTCTTTTAAACAATTAAGTGTATTCTTTGGAAAGTAAGAATAGAAGTCAAATTCCTTTATAGAAAATGATGACATATTGGCATTGATGAAAAGTTTGACTTTAATAGAAATAGTTTCTTTCATCTGACTCATAATAATATTCAATGGGTTTTTTCCTGTAATTTTTTTAATACAATGCTTCTTGTACTGTTAATTAGAAGTGAATTTAATTTTTATGCTTCTCCATTCTAGGTACAGAGATCCAGAAATAAGCAGTTGCGTGAGCTATTTCCAGATGGATTTAGTATTCATCATGCAGGAATGCTGCGGCAAGATAGAAGTTTGGTTGAGAACTTGTTTTCTAATGGACATATCAAAGTCCTAGTTTGTACAGCTACGCTCGCCTGGGGTGTCAATCTTCCTGCTCATGCTGTTGTTATTAAGGTAAGACGTTCCATTACTCTGTATCTGTCTTAAAAGAAACCTATAAAGAAGCATAGATAGAAAGATCTTTATCGTGGATTTTGGGCCTGGAGGGGAAATGTCTGATTGACTTGAAATGTTATTTATATCTCATTAAACTGATTCTCTCCAGTGGGAGTCTAGTTTGTATAGTAAAGATTTAAATATATCAAAGATTATGAAAGGATTAGTTAAAGTACACTTCTGAAATCATGCTATATTTGCCTAATTTCAGTATTCAGCTCATCAGGATTATATTAATGTGTATTTATGTTAATTTTTATTAACTTTTCCTCAACCAGGGAACACAAATATATGCTGCAAAAAGAGGCTCCTTTGTTGACCTTGGAATTTTAGATGTCATGCAGATATTTGGTCGAGCCGGACGGCCTCAGTTTGACAAATTCGGAGAAGGCATCATTATTACAACTCATGATAAACTCAGTCATTACCTGACTCTTCTTACTCAGCAGAATCCAATTGAAAGCCAGTTTCTTGAAAGCCTTGCAGACAACCTAAATGCAGAGGTAACCTTTGGTTCATTTAGAGAAACTAGCAAACTTTAAAGGATTAATATTATTTGAAACAAAAACGCAATATTGCCACACTTAAAATAGCTAGAATGGAAATTTTGTTATTACTGGTAGTCTAGGTATTAGAAGTAGTACGGTCAAAATACCATTAAAATAAAACTGTAGAAACACAGCATTTACCTTTTAATCAGAAGTGCTTTGTTAGAATTTAGTGTTATGCGTAACTGCAAATTAAAATCCACAAAAAGTTAAAGCATGTCTGTCTATATATAAACAAACTTACTTCACATGGTTGAATGCAATATAGGAAGAATAACGTACTTGGCTTGAACTCTTCCCTTTGTTCTCTTTTACAGTGGTAATCAGAACTGGTTTATAACAAACAGCAACTTCCCAGTTTGCTTCAGTTTAAATCTTAAAATGCATTTTCTTTGAAAATGCTGTGGTTATATTGAAAGTACTGACCTCTGTCACATTAAAATATAATGATTCAAAAGCTGTCTATTGTAATAATCAGTTAAAAATATGTATGTACACACACAGATGCTTTTTACAAGGAGACCTCAGAAATTTAAACATGCTTAAATGAAGAATACTGTTTTTCAAAGGCACCGGACATTTTTTTCAATAAAAGTAAGGGAGTTCAGCTAAATTCAAATGTCCAGTGACATCTTAAAACTGATTATCCCTTTGAAAGACATGAAGTTTGTTTGGTCTATTAGGAATAGTCTTTTTTTTTTTAAATGATTGTTCTGTTTTATCTATATAATTCTTACATATTTCTGTTTATTTTTTTACCTTTTCATCACTTTAAAGTCTTTGCGTTATTCAATCATAAATGATAATTTTAAAAGGAAATTCTGGAAAGGAGCAAAAATTGATACAGTGACATTTTAAAATGTTAAGAGTCATTCCTTGATTCTGTACAAATTACCAAGTTTGTTCATTGATGATTTTGGTTGGTTGGTGTTTGTCTTTTAGTGGGGTCTCATAAGTTATCTCTTCAGTTCCTGTTAACAGGAAAAATCTCTGCCCAAGTACAGTCACACATCAGAAGCATAATACGGTTTAACTCTATTCCAAATATTGCCACACACAAATGTGGGGGAATGAAAATATTGACACCTGTTTGTGCTCACAGCTACTCCTGTCTACCTCAAGGCTCTGGAGTGGTCTAAGTACAAGGAGGGAGAGAGAAATTGAACTCCCCCAGAACACGAGACACAAACATGATGAAAAGGAGCCATTTGCAATTTTCCCATCCCTCTTTCTACCACAAAGGAGAGAGGAAATATAAACAGAAGGCATGCTGGCAGTGGGCAGGTATAGAGCTCTCAACAGTTTCCTTTTGACAACACTTCTATATTCCTGGAGATAGACACCTGTAAATGTTCTCTAAGTGGAACTGAATGGCAGTTGAGTTCTTTAAAACTGGATAGTACATTAGCAGTAATAATTCAAATCTCAGTGTTGGTTGTGAAGGCTGGGATTGCCTGCAGTTATTGTTCAGCACCCCAAGAAGTTAGGAGAGAGAGAGAGATCTGGTCCTGGGATACTGTGTAACTTTTCACTAGGAAAGAATCTAGCCAGATTTCATAGAAAAGCTTTGTTCTTTTTCTTGAGATACATGAAGTAGACAAGGAAAAAAAAGAGTTGGTTATTCTTTCCTTCGCAGCAAAGCATTTATTTTTCTACTGTTTTTTATCTTAATATTAGAAATTTAGTCCCCCCATCTCACAGAAGGCCTTCAGGTCAGCGAAGAATTACAAAGACAATGGAATAATAAGCATCTGTTTTAAACTGGGTCTGAGAAGATCTCTATGATTGACACTGTGAAAAACAAATGGCATGGCTATATGCTACTGCTTTTCAGGCTTGGTCTGTATTGCTCCAAATTGTCTAGAAGGTGTGCAGATGTGCTGGTGTGCCTACCTGAATTATATCAGCAGTCTCAAGTATTCCTTCCACAGAGCTTCAGCAGAAAAGCTGGCTTTTGTGGGGAAAATGCTTTACTGACATACCCTAAAAAATCTTGCTGGTTAGCTTAGCAAAAGAAAGTTTCAAGGGAGGTACAACAGCTCTCTATAACTAGCTGGAACTAGAAGTGAATAAGAAAAAGAAAAAAAAAAGATAATTTTCACCAATGCAAGTACAAGAATTAATCGCCCTGCTCGTAAGTAAGGTTGCCTAAAATACAAGATCTGGAACAATCTGTCTTTTAGCAGAAGTGGGGATAAAGAAGTCTAATTTTTTTTTATGGTGAAGATTTTGTAATAAGTGATGGTATTTGTATGGAAGATGTGATTGCATATGAGGAAAAGAAGATTTGACTTGGTGAACCAGGAGTTCCAGTCCTGTTTCTTTCCTCTTCAGCTGAGAATGCTTAGTTAAGAAAGTATGAGATATAAGCTATTAATTTTCAAGGTGTATTATTCAGCAGAGAGAGAGAGGTTTTAATGGGCAGCGTGTTGTTCCTCTGATCTGAGCTGTAGTTCCAAAATGCACAAATTTTCCAGCAAGGCCAGAAAGCGGAGGTGATTGTTATATGCAGGCTTGCAGGAAGGGGTTTTTGGTTTTGGGGTTGGTTTGTTGGGGGGGGGGGGTTGAGGCGACAAGTGAATTGAAATTTTTATGCAGAGGAAAAACATTTTTTAAAATCTATAAGTAATTCTGTTTTCAGTATCAAAGAAAAGACATATTTGGTTGTAGTTACACTTTAGAATTCTTCTGCCCTTCCTCCTTTTCCACTGTACAGGTTGCAGATTCTTAGTTTTAAGTCCTAGGTATTTATCTAACAGGAGGTATTTAGAATGGCTTAAAAAAATATTTATAATGTAGCAAGTGTCTGCTTGTATGTTTCTGTATCTTACTGTACTAGATAGTAAATTAAGGTACCAGACTGCTGCTAGCATTGACTTTGCTGCAGTTAGCACCAAAAAAAGCATTGAAGGTGGAACAGACCTGGTTGATAGTTGGAATACAAAACAATTTTAATTTCTCCCAGGCTTGTGATTTTAACAGTTTTCAAAGGTAATAGTATCATCTCTTTTTTTTTTTTTTTCTTTTCCCTGCATTTGATAGTAAGCACTCTACTAGCCTAAAAGCTGTTAAAAAAAAAAAAGCACTGAAGACTTGGAAAGGTAAATACCATTCTCTAGCACCAGCTGAGTATGTCCAAATGGATACTTAACGAAGAGGAAAAAATGTATCAAAAAGCAAGACATTCAAGGGAGAAAGGGCTCTGTGAGCTTAGAATAGTAATGTCTACAGTAATTATGAAACACTAAAAATTGTCCAAAAGAAAAAAAGTGAGTTGCAGCAATTTTAGATCAGACTGATAACAATAAAAGCAATATTACTCATGAAGCTTTATTTAGATTTTTACCTAAAAAGAGAAGGATTTGTTTGTCCAGGGAAGTATGTATTTCCGCTAAGTAGTATCTTTTCAAATCTGTACACATTACTGAAATGCCTTCCAGAAGTAGAGGAAATCTCAATAGAAATTTAGTGACTTTTAACAGTAATTGAGTATCCAAGTAGTTCTCTGAAAAATATTGCTAGTAGACACTGCAAAAATAATTTGGTTACATTGAAGGTGTAAAATTAAGAAGTTAATCCTCCTGCCCTGTTAAAATAGTAGAACTACAGAAGAAAAAAATAATGGAATAGACCCGTAATCCTGTTTCATAAGAGGTAGTCATCTAAACTTATCCCCTCAAAGATACACAGGAAGTATGTGATGTAAAGTATAATAAAAACTACTTTAAGTGCAACGCTTCTGCCACAGAATTTGGCGTTTGGGGAAGAGTGCAGAAAACTGACAAAACTAGTTTAGACAGAAGTGTTTCTTTTCAGATTTTCTGTAATGGTAGTGCTATCTGAAAAAACAGTGTACTCATGGCTTTAAATTAGTGAAGATTCTGTGGCTGCACTACAGTTAGAGCAGCTGAAGGTGCGCTCAGAATTTTGTTAATCGCTGTGATAAATGGTTGTTAGTAGAAATAGCAATGGAAAATGCTGAAAAGCAATAGAGTAACAAGGGCATGAAACTGCCATTTTTTTGTCGTCTGATATGTCTGATGTTACTTATCCTTCTGTCATGACATGCAGGAAAAATTAGCACCTGCCAGATGAGCAGTTACAAGGAGCTATTTTGTTAGCTCTTTTTGGAAAGTAACGTCATCATTTCTTTATAATTGGAGTTAGTCTAAACTTTTATATATGCTGATTTGATCTAAGTTAGTGGACTCCTCTGAGAAGGATTACAGGTGTTTTAGAAATTGTTATGCTTATCTAGAGATGACTATTCCATATGCTGCAGCATTCTGAAAAAAATAAATACATTTTAAAACATATCCCATCATATTGATCACTAGATAGGCTTAAGAAGCACATTCAGTTTTGGTCATCTTTTGTAGACACTGTCCCTTTGGCGGTAATAGCGCTATATGGAGACAAAATATATCTTTATTGACCAATTTGTTATAGAAATCTAGACAGTATGCTGATGACCACTGTCATCTTTGCCATAACAGAGCCTGTTGTTAGCACCAGGAAATCTGCACTGATACATAATAAAATGACATATTTTAGGATCAGAGTCTGCTTTTATTACAAGTCATTCAGGAAATCCAAATGCTTATGATGTAGTTGTAAAAAGAAACCAATTAAAGGCCAGAAGCACTGCTGACTTGTTTAAATTCTTAATTTATTATAGACAGATCAATAGCTCAAAGAACTAGTAAAATGAAGGCAGCATTTGGAAATATGGGTAGACTCTATGTTTCCACAAGAATATGAAGTTGCTTTTACCTAGACCAGATCTCTTGGCAAAAATAGGTAGGTGATAACAATGAGGCAATGATTCAGGTATTTGGGCTAATACAATACGTAATCCTAGCCACATAATCACTAAGTGGAATCCAGAGGTTTGAATTTTGTACCGAGGCTTATGTGGTATAGGAGAGAAAATCTGGGCAACGATGCAAAAAAATAAGGGTATTTCTAATTCCCATTTCAAAGCTAATTTTCTAGAAGCAGAAAATTTTTAGAGAGGATGGGCAAAGGAATAGATCAGCTTCCATGAAAGTAACACATTAGTTTACCTGCACGCTTCAGGTGAGAACAAAGACAAATGGGAAATTATATGACAGAGTTTTATGAAGTAATGAGTGACATGGCAAAAGATTGCATCTCTCCTGGGACAAGAACCAGGAAATATTGGCTGAGATGAGTTAGTGGCAGGTTCAGAAAATGCAAAAGGATGCCAGCTGGGTGGTTAGACTACGGAACTCTTTGCTGCAGGGAGTTGTTTCTAAAACGTAGAGTAGCTCAAAAACTGTACAAAAGTTGACTAAAAACCCATTGAAAGATATCAAATGCAAACACAATACCTTTAACTAATGACCTTGAGATGCAATAGTTTTAAGAATTTGGGAGAAATTTATGTGGTGCTTACTTCTCATTGCCACCTTCTGCCCTTCAGCATTTGCTGTTATCTGATCTCAGAGAGCACACTGACCTTGATGCCCCATTGCATTTGTTCTTAGGAAATCTACAGAGTGGGAAAAGCTGAAATACACCCAACTTCATTGAGCTGACTTTGAACATGTGTTAAATTAAGACTGAACATGTATTTCAGCACCTCAATCCACTGCGTGTTCTCTCCTGCAGATTTGTTTTGAGTTTTGGTTTCATTTTAGTGTTTTTTTTCCTTCTAAAATTGAGCAGAAGAAGAGTAAATGGTCAGTGCTGATCAACATAGGCATGGAGATGCCCTTTTCCTTTTCTGCTGAAGTTGTGCCACGGGTCATAATGGAATGTAGAAAGGAATAAAATAAACAGCTGGTTAGGGTGCTTCATTGAGAGGAGCGAGTCCTGGGTCAGTTGACCAGCTGGCAAACAGAAAATACCTACAGCTGTATTTTCTGGAAATACAGGAAGAAAGATAAGATGGAGGGGATGTGGTTTAATTAGACCATAAACTTTAACTTATCTGGGAACTATCATCAATAGCTCGTACAATGCAGGTCACCATTCCTTCCCTAATTGTTTCCACCTGATAGAGCCCGCCCTGACATCCACAGCTGGAACCCAGCTTGTTGCTGGAACAGCTCCTCTCCCCAGAGAGCTTAGACACAGAGGATTTGCAGTGCTGGACATTAGGTATACCTTCCCCAGGGGGTGTGCCTTTCCTTGCATTTACTTATGATTTTGTTGTGAATCCAGGAATGTAAAAGGTGGTGACTTGTTTAGTTTGGACAAACCTCTTAATCTCTTTTTTGCCTTGAAAGAGTGGGCAACTATTGTGGTTCTCAGAAGAGACACAGAATTCCTTCAAAGTCTTTCCAAAAAAATCACTCAGGAGCTGGGTGACTGAACAGCTAATCCGGGTATGGGGCAAAGCACAGGCTGGAGGCAACTCAGGTTTTCTCCCTGGGTGTCCAGGGCCCTGGGGCCTGACGTGACCTGCATGAGACCAGCAACTTCCTCCATTCTCTCTTCACCTTCTTCTGCTGTGTCCAGAGGGTAGACAAGTTATTTGGAATTAACAGATCATGACAGCTCTGATGTAGTTCAGTTGTACTTACAAATAGTCCTTTGGTCACATGCGACTGGAGGAGATTCTGTCCCACTTGGGACAATTCTAGTAGAATTAAGAAATTATTTCAAAAGCCATACAGGAATAAGAGCATAATCATTTCAGATGCTGAAATGGTTATTCGAAATACACTGGTTTCCAGTGCAAACAGAAAATTGCTTATTAGGTTGTTAGATTCCTTGCTCTCTTACCTTAACAACAAATATTTGATTCATATATAGAAATCTTTCATCCATGTAATCTGACTCAATTATGCAAATATAATAGCAATTAAACATTCTTATGTAAAAAATTACATACCATATATATTATCGGTAATATTTTTATGCCCTTTTCTAATCTGTATAGAAGTATCAGAGAGAAAAACTTGATTTTTCAAAAAATACCCCCAAAAAGCCATGGTACTTATATCTGGTTACACTTTTTTGAAAATCAAAAACACCTCCTCTAAAATACTGTTCAACTTGATAAAGTCTGTGGGATAGGATTTGTAAAAAAAATTATTTAATGAAAATGCAAACTACTAAGCACATCACTCGGTGATGGTGACATCAGCCGTTGAACAATTAGTTGAAAATTTGATGCTGATGATTTTTTTCATTTGAAGTGATAGAGTGAGTTGGATTAATATAGTAATCAAGTTTTGTTTTGTGAGTGCAACGCAATTATTTGTATTTGAACAGTTTTTTAAAAAAGTGTTTTGTGACAACTGGTGCAATCACACAATACAATGTCAACATGGTAAATATTTCTACTCACTGGTTATTCCATCTGTAACTAAATACCTAATATATGGTTGAGGAAGTGCTGAAAAATTAGAACTTTTTTCGTTTTTCTTTTATTTTAAGAAAGTATCACCTTGTCTGTTTATTGAGTTTATGAATACTACATATCTTTGGTCTTAACAGAGGTCCTCTCCTAACTTTGTACATAATTTATTTCATAAACTCTTAAGTGTTCGTATTAATAAGATAACTTCCATCATTTATACTGTATTAACAAAGGTATGAATTTTCACACAATCCATAAGTACTTTACATGAACACTAGATGGCAGCAAATATTTAGAAGTTGCCTTTTTTTTTTTTTTGATCGCTGCATATTTTTCAGTGACTATTCATTAAAGTTGGGGGAGGAAGGAAAGCGCAATATTAGATTTCAGTACCATATCTGAAACCAAACTGTATTTCATAATCACTTTTTCCCCCTCAGATTTACTTTTAACTTACAAAAATAATTAATTTGTAAGTAATACAATCAGATATTTGAAGAAATGAGGTAAAAAAAAAGTGTTTTTTTTTTTCTTTTAATTGTCAGACTTCACTGTCCTCAGTAGTGAGAATTTTACATTTTCGTGAGGGTGAAAGTGGTTGTCTTGGGGGAAAATGTTACTATTGGACGATGTTGTTATGCTGTTTCAAATTGTGTACTGAAAGATATTTGAATCATGGAAAGAAACCAAATGCTGAAATTAACCTGGGTAGCAAATTGAGCAATAATAGCCTGTGGGCTGTATTAGATGATCTCCGTGTGGTAATCTATGAAGAAATGAATGCTTTTGTAGCTACTTCAGTGCATTATGTAGCTATATGCTTTGAAAAACAACACAATGGGGCTTCCCCCGACCTCCTTATGCTATTGAAGAACAAAATATCACTTGAAAAATATGTGAGACAAAGCTTGGGGTTACTCCATGCTATTAGTCATGGATATCAACAAGGTTTTGCCAGATTTAAGTTACTTTACTCAAGGCAGGTTTGTCTTGCATTATTATTTTTTTCTAGATATTTATGTTATTTCAAAAAGAATATCTATATTATTATTAAGGTCTGGATGCTTGTGTCTGAACATGCATATGAAATCACAGTTGTATAAGGCTTTTTTAATTTTTGCCAAGTCATATGGAACATTTATATGAAATCGAAACACCAATGAAACAAAAATAACTTTAAAAATGTAATAATGGATCACAAAAATTCAGTAAGAGGGTCTTTTGCTTGTTTTAAACAATGAGCAACAATCAAAAAATGTTTGTTCATGGGACATGCAGGAAATACCAAATTCTCCTGGTAAAATCATGTTAACTGGAATTAAGCGGTAAAATGCTTCTCATAAATGTAACCAATACAAAACAGAGCTGAAGTTATCAAGTAAAAATGGGGGGGGGGGAATATTTGGTGATAAAACTATTGAATTAGCAAAAAAAGTCACTAAGTAAAAAAACTGTTTAGGAATACCTGATTTAGCCTTAAAAAATAAATAAATATATATATGTGCATATTACCTGTTCAGTTTTATTATGTTTTGCTATAAAAAAAAATGTAGCAGGTACCTGTATGTTTGACTTGCCAGATATAAAAGGAGAACACTTTGTAAAAACTGTATATAAGCAGATTGCCAAGTATGAGGGCATGATGAAGAAAATCCTAAAGATCGTTGGTATCATTTGGTTTAGGACTTGAACCAGAAAGTGCTTTTACATTGGTATGAAAAATTAATCTTCTAAATGTAGAATTTTTTTAAACGTACTCTTCTTTAAATTACCCTGAGCATATTCGCTAAAGAATTACGTTGTTTTGTCAAGCTTGCTCAGTATCTTTTAATTGTAAAAATCATAAATGGTGTAGGAAAGATTATGTGTGTCACTGTATCTATAATATTACGTCACAGAACATACAATGTCATTAGATGTTCATAAGATGAAGTTGTGTAAATGGTTCAAGTTATTGTCCTATGATTATTTTACAATAATTTAAGTTGGAAACGTACTGACACTTTCTTTAATCTAGTGCTAATGCTCTGAATTCCATATGCTTTCAGCTGTAACATATACATTTAATTTTGTCTCTTTTCCTGTTTCCAGATTGCTCTTGGAACAGTTACTAATGTGGAAGAAGCAGTAAAGTGGATAAGTTACACTTATCTTTATGTACGGATGAGAGCAAATCCATTAGTATATGGCATCAGTCACAAAGCTTATCAGGTATAAAATGCATTTTAAAAAAATCTGTAACCTGTTCTGGGTTTCTAGTCCTTCCCTGATGTGAGGATAAATATTTGCCATTTCTGCTTAACCTGACATCAGCGATTCTTTTAAAGTGCTTAGAAAAAGGAAGATATTTTCTGTAGTGGAGTATTTTTAACACTAAATTAAGAGGCCCCTTCTGTTCACATAAAAATACATTTTAACTGGCCAAGTTATGCTCCAAAGCACAACATTCATTCTTATCAGACAGTTACTGTAACTTAGCCTATTGTCAGTGTTTCAGTTTTGTAGGCTAGATATAAATGATAAAATAAAGCATTCTTTAGTTGCTTGCTTTCCCCCGCACCCCCATCAGCTTTTGTTCTGGAATGTTTCATCTCATGACATCTTAGAAATTATAAAATTACATTTTTAATTGGTTTTTTTCTTTCTTGTGATTTAGTAATTACAAGATTTTTTTAGTCATTTATTTTGAAATGTATTTTTGTTTATTTAGAAGCGTTTCATGCAGTGATATAAATCAGAGCACAGTTACATAAGTTTTTTTTCAAGTTTTTTTCATTGTCTGTGGTTTGTAGGAAGTTTATTTGTTTACAGATTATCTAAATATTGTTACTTTTTTCTGTACAGCTGTTTAAAGCATTTAAAGTTAACATAGTTTGAACATCAGTAATTGAGCCTAATGCAGGTAAAACTCTCACAAGTGTGTGGTAACTGCAGTTTATTTCACATGTCCTGAATCTGTTTTGTGACTGCATAATTTGTCACGATATTGTGAGCAGCAGTTGTTTTGGTCATTGTAACATGCAAAGATATATGTCAGGAGATATTTTTTTGGTAGCTTTTGTGTCTGATAGTGGAAGCTGCAGTGGAAGCAGGTAGGCTATTGTTTAAGCAAGCTTCTGCAGACACCTTTAGACCTCTGGTCATCTAAAATCTGTTTTCTATAAAAAGCCTTAGAGTACATTACCATATGTTAATATAATACTATATAGCACAAATCACAAAGTAATAGATAAATGAAAAGCAAAAATTGTTTTGCGAGTGAGAAGAATATTGTCGTCCCATTCCTATAAATTCCTTTTTTTTTCCATCAGGTATTTTTGACTAGTGTTATTAACAGATTTTAGATTAAAAGAAATGCAACTGTGGTGGTAGTAACTGGTGAAAAAAGTAATAAAACACTAACAGAAATATTTTTTATAAATTTAAAAAATAATGAACAAGAGTTGCTCCCTCTCTTCTTGCTTTTGTGTTTTTATTCAGCTGCTGAGAAAGTGGAGATTGCCAGCGCTTGTCTTTTCCTGCCACTAACCTCCTTTCTACCCCTCTGATTTGATGTGCTAATAATAGACATTCCTATTTTTGTGTTAAGGCAGTAACAAATTATATCAATTTGAAGTGTTATGCATTCATGTAGGAGCAAAACCAATGCCAATCCCCTTATTTTCTAGATAAGCCAGTTTTAAACTTAAAAGCTAATGTATTGTGGACAGTATACGGATGGTATTACGCCAGATGCGGGCATAACCACAGATTTGCTCACTTAGGCCATTCTATGCCTTCTGTTCTGGTTATAGGTATCCAATTCTCATAATTGGTATCTTATTGTTTCTTAGGAATGTTGCATCATGCCAGTTTCTCTCTGTTTTGGCTGACAGTCCATGTTACCCATTCAGAATCCCTGTATCTGCATAACCATCATGGGTCACGCTTCCCAACTGTTCTGTGGGGCTGAGAAGATGGGAACTTGTTCTCCTTTCCCTTTCCACAGGTGGTCACCACACACAGTAATTACCTTAGGGCACAAAATGTCCAGCCTGTCCACACAAAAGGGCCGTGTTGTCCTGCGCAGGGAGACCAGGGCAAGCATGCACCTGCTGTGCACCGACACATGCTGCAGCCCACGTGTTGCCTCCGGGATACTGCTGTTCCCCACTCAGCCCGTGTCTGGGCTATGCCCAGGAGTAGGCTGCTCCAGGCCCACTGCTTTGATTTGTGACTTTTCAAGTTGTTTGCCAGAAATGCCAATAATGCCTTTCACTGAGTTGGGAAAATTGCCAAAATTTATGATGAGCAGCAAGAAGAAACAAAGAGTGGAAGGAAAAAGTGGAGCAAATGTGAGTGTCGTATTAGTGAAGCCTGTAGGATGAATTACAGGCATTTTCTCATCCTTTTAGGGTTCCGAAGGAAAGGTGGCTGGTTTGTTGGGTTTTTTTAAGGTAACCCCTTTGTCTGTTTTCTCTTTTTGGTTCCACTCTGGTGTTCCCACAGTTAAGCAAAGCTTTTTATCCCCATAAGCTGTATGTTTACGTTTAGAACATCTGTAAAAGTTAGAGGAGCTTGTCGCCAACACTCCTCTCAGTTAGCTAGAGAAAACAATGTGAATAATAATGTGCTTTATCATGCATTCTTAAATTTCCATATATATACTCCAAACCTGCTCAGTTTCTTGCTGTTGACATGCCAAGGCTTGTTTTAATAGTATGGCTTAAAGCTGTTCTAGGCTGGATCTTTTACTCTGTGGGATTTCTAATTATGCAAGTTCAACAAGAAGGGTGCTAACCATGGATTCTCTAGACTGGAATATTGTTTTACAGCCTTTTCAAGTTGGTGACCTTTCCTTTAAATTTAAAACCTTTGTATTTGTAAAAAATGTTAGTCTGCTGTTACAGCTTTAGCTTTTTTTATACGTAAGGCAAAAGATTGGCAGGTAATTTGGACTGCCAAAGGAGCAGGGAAGTGTTTTGATATTTTTTTAATTTTTTTCCCCCTCTTTAGTTTTAAGAAATGTTAAACATCTGGCATCCTGATCACTTTTTTTTTGACCACCTCTGCTCTGAAATGTGACCTCAGTGCATGACTTACTATTGAGAAAAACACTCTAGACCTTTGCCATCTTAGCTTTTGACTTGAAACTAAGGCAAGCCATAACTAAGGAGAAACAGCTTCAGAGTAACTAGCAAAGGCAGGGAATATTAGGAACTAGTCTTGCAGCTGCTTTGTGGAGATGGCTGTGTTTGTCTGCAGCTTCACTGAACGTGAGATGAAGCACTTCGGCACAAAGATGAAACTGAATCCCGGAATCTCAGAGCAAACCAAGGCATAGCAATTCTTAAAGCCTGCTCCTTTTTGCAGTCTTGGTCATGTATCTCTGGTGCAGATTGACCAAGAGGGCTGGTATGACTTACTCTGTAGGAAATCTGAACTGTACAAGCCCTGAAATAAGAATGCTGCTGGTGGACTAGAACAGTTTCAGTCTTTTCAGATTTGGTGACTAGTCATTGCTTCTGTAATTAAAGCAATTACTTCGGGTACAGATATACCAGAGGGCTGACTATGAATCCCTTTTCACCCATCCCTATCAGTCTGGGTATCGCAGGTGCATGATGTGGAAACACAATTATACAGCAGTCCCACTTAGATGGGAGTTTTGTCCAGCCTTGTATGTACTAATGAGATAACGTACGTTACTACTTGGACAAAATGTCCAAGTTCCTGAACTTTGATATGAATAGAAGAGGTGTTGCGCACAGCAAGCTCCTTGTGTGCTTTTAACATGAATGTTTATACAGTACGTCTAGAACTCAGTAATTAGCATATCCCAGCTGACATACCCAAAGCTTTTGGGGACGTTAGTGTTTTTTCACTAGTAAACATTCCAGCCGTCCAATTTGAAGTTTCTTCTGTTTGGGATACAATTAAAGCCATCCTCGTGTCTCATACCCAGGCAGGGTATATCTACAGCCATTTTCATAAACAGAAGATACCATAAGATGGCATGTTTTTGTGAAGTGATACAGTAATGGTAATTTCATGAAGAATATGTTATCATTAAAACTTCTTTCAAAAACTTCAGTGTAAATTTATTTCATAATCATGCTGCTGTTTCATAAGTAATATTAGTCTACATTGTATTGATAGTCTTAAAGCATCGCAAAAGAAATACTTTGATTATTTTGTCCTGTACAGACATTTTTTGGTCAATAATGTCAATGTAGCTGTTATTAGTGAGATCTCAGGAAAACCTTGACCTAATAACTGTACCTTCCTTTTTTTTGATTTCTGGCTCTGTGTGACTGGGTTATCTCAATAAAATTCTTTATTTAACACTTTTTTTTTCCTTTTATACAAATAAATGTGTGTGTTTCATGTCTAGATGGATCCAGCTCTAGAAAAGCACAGAGAACGATTGGTAATTGAAGTCGGCAGAAAACTGGACAAAGCCCGCATGATTCGCTTTGAAGAACGAACTGGCTTTTTTTCTTCAACAGATTTAGGCAGAACTGCCAGCCACTACTATATTAAATACAATACTATAGAGGTAAAATGTGATGTTCTATTTCTGGGGTTTTTTTGCTTCTTTTTGAAACTATTCCTAAAATAGATGTAAGATATTACAAAATATGTAGCTGATTTGTTCAGTATATTTTCAAATCTTATTGACTGAAATGGGGAGAGAGGAAATAGGAGAAAGAAAGGAATTAAGTATAAAGCAATACTGAAAAATTAGACGGTGTGAAGTGAGATTTGAAATTTCTATAGTCTCTGCCTCCTTCTAGGTGAATTATAAGAAACATTTCAATACCATCAGTGTGTGCAACCATTGGTACATGATAACCCATTCAAGTTTAAAGTCTGATAACAGAAAAGTTTTTCTGCATGAAAATCCTATCAGGTTGCCAACCTTAAACAACTTTTGGCACTGTGATCAGATTATGTTGTAAATGTGTAAGGAAAATGTATTTGTACGAAACTTTGTAGTATTGGAAGCTTGAATTGATGTACGTATTAATCTTAAAACCTTTCTTTTGTAGGAAATGTTTTTTTTTTTGAACAAAAGCTGAAGACTTGGCATTAACAATTTTTAACTGTTTACTGGCACTATGTATTATTAGTCTCACATATTTACTTATGGAAGTATGTCCTAGACTTTTTTTGAAATGACCATAGATTGCATGTCTCTTGATTTCGGGGTGCCCAAGTTTTGAGGGACTGTTTTTCTGAAAGTGCTGAGAAGTCATTCTGGAAATTGTTCCTGTTTAAATTGCGTCACTTTGGTCTTCCAATAACTTACTTACATTTTAACCTTATATGCCTTTTAAAATCTTGGTTAATGTTTTTTTTCTTTTGTGCTATATGTATATTTTTATTTTAAGTGTTAAATAGTTCTTTTTATTTTTAATAGACTTTCAATGAATTGTTTGATGCTCATAAAACTGAAGGTGATATTCTTGCTATAGTATCAAAAGCTGAAGAATTTGAACAGATAAAGGTAAAGTTGTATCCTTTCATACAAAGAATATGTCTTAGAACTAGACAATTCTCTAGTACTCCATAAATAGTGTCTACAGACCCAAGTTTTGTTAAATATTAAGCACCATTATAAAATGTTTTCTAAGTAGACATAATTGCCAAGAACTATATATGCTCTCACTCAAATTTATATGTAGTTCAGCTTGAACTATAATGCACATTTAATAACTAGTTATGGATCTTTGAGAATTCCTTTTAAATGCTTTTAAGAACTTTTCCGCTCCTCAATTATTAACAGGTGAAGATAAGTGTCCATTGGAATGGTGCACCCAGGGATGAGATAGTTTTTCTGTTTGAAGTTTAAACCATTATTAGATGTCTCCCTGAACAATTTGCTTTATCAGAAATGAGGCAGGACTCAGTGAAGTTAACTCTGTGATATACTTCGTGCAGGGAAAAATATTAGATGGGCAGAATGATATATGCTGATAAATTATTTTCAAATTTGAAATCTAGAAAGTTGTTGTAACAGATTTTGTTGTGCAGGCTAAAAGATTACTGTACTATCTTACTCAATTCAATTCCAGCCTCCCTTTTTGCCTCCTGTGTGCGTAGGACACAAGACAATACATTGCAAGCCGGCATGAGCTTGTTTGCCCATGCTTCTATCTCATAGAGGTTCGAGCCAGACTCCACAGGGTTTGTTAGCTTGGGCTCATTGCCATTTTACCACAATTATACAACTTTCAGATCAGAGTTGGCTCTCATTCACCTGGCTCTTCGAACTGGCAATGTGAATCCCTCACCATCTACGTATTTACATATTTGCACACATTGTCTGAGTATTACCATCTCTTTCTCTAATGGAGAAATTCTATTTTGCTGTAATCTCTTCTATTATAGAAGATAATAAGCAGTGAGGTTTCACAGTGATACATGCAACATTTTCCAAGCTAGAAGGGGTTTTTTTATGATAGTGATACTGCTTTGCTAGGTCTAAATTTAGCGTAATTGAATATTTAAAAGGAAAGCATATGGAAAATATGATGTGATATGTTTCTATATTTGTAATAAGGTTAGTAGTAATGCTTCTTGACTAAAGCATAGTTTTTTTAGTTTGCTTTCGAGTTTGCTGTGGCATCAGAGCACAATCATTTCCAGTTTTTTATGATTTGTTTGCTGTGCAGCTCTGAATGTTAAAACTAGTAAGTGATTTTCACAAGAATAACTCAAGAGTTACCCCTCTGTGTGATACAAATTGTGACTTTTGTTAATATGAATCATGTCTCCATCATGCCCTTAAAAATTCTGTATTTTAAGATAGGTAAGTAACCAGTAGCTGAAATACAGACCTGGATTTGTCCCATACTGTGCCATGCAAAAGCAGAAGAAATTGTCAAAAATGCTGTTGTAAACAGAGCATAATGTTCCCCTGACACTGGAGTCATCTGTGATGGTTGTGTCCTTCATCTTTTTCTTTCCTGTAGGACCAGTGGCTGGATAGTTGGGGATTTGATCCCAGTTGTCTTAGGGCCTTTTGTATGTCAGGTAGTCAGGTAGTCAGGTCCAAATGAAAATTGCTTTCAGCTGGTTCCCTGCAGGGACTAAACATTTACCCTCTTTAAATAAGTTTTACGCTAACAGACTATCAGTAAATCAAAGAATATGTAGATTTATGCTGGTTTTGCCATGTAAGGGTCATCAGTTAGAATGTGAAATGTTATGCATTATTCAAACCAGAGATATTAATATTTCTTTACTCATATTAAGACTTAATCTTATTAACAGTGAAAATTTTAATATCATGAATCATAGTACTTCACAGTTTTGAGTTAAAAATGTATTATGCCACATGCAAACTATGTAACTATAATGAGTACATTTAATGTTAATTCAAGATTGCCCTAATCCAGATGGACAGAGGTTTTACTCTGGTCAAATAAAAAATGAAATCTCATCAGATGAAGGATGGTAGGGTCAGAAGATTCAATTTTTGTGGCATATCAAATTTTTCTATGTCAATGGCAACCTTAATAGATGGTGATGAATAATAAAATGTAATTGTGTCACTATTAAGATAGTTTCAATTATGTTCTATTAGCTACATAGTGGAAGATTTGGGTTTGCTGCGTTTTTCTTTTTTTTTTTTTTTCTTAAAGCTAGAGACTCCATTTAAAAGTAATGTAACTATGTTATAAGGAAAATTTCATTTCAGTGTAAAAATTTTTATCAGGTTGCTCCAGCCTCTTCATAATGTATAATTGTGTTTTAGGTAAGAGAAGAAGAAATAGAAGAGCTGGATACCTTACTGAATGATTTCTGTGAACTTCCTGCTCCGGGAGGTGTGGAAAACAATTATGGAAAAATTAATATACTCCTTCAAACATATATTAGCAGAGGGGAGATGGACAGCTTCTCCCTTATTTCAGATTCTGCATATGTTGCACAGGTGAAAATAGTATTTTTTACATATCTGTTTCTGTCTTCTGCTGTTTTCATTCTCCCAAATGTTTATAATTATGTAAGTAGGCCTTGATCTGCAACTTTTTGGTACATTTTTATGCAAATTGATTTGAAAATCAGAGCCTTGCGTGTGTGCGCATGTGTGGTATAATATTTAAGTAGAAAAGATTTGCAAAAGCCTACCTTAGGAGACAATTGCATTTTTTGTTAATTATGAATGTCCTTTTTGTTCATATTACCCCTGTGGTCTTGTTATATTTAGTAGTTCTAACTGTGATTGCACATAAATTTTATTCTTAACTTACTGGGTATTCTTTTATACTTTTCTTGTGTACTTTTTATGTTTCATTCTGCAAATCGTAATTTGTGTTTTACTCACATACCTTGGTTTACACAAGAAAGATGTGCTATTACAATTTTATTGCTAGATGTAATCATGCAGATTTATATATCAGTCCGTATATTTGTTTGTTGGCTTGATTTGACACCTGAATGGTTGATAACTATACAGCACGTTTAGTTATTACACAGAATAAGAGAGCTGCAAGTCTGTGACACAGAACTGCTTGCTTACACAACTAGAGTCCATCTTAGAAAGGAAGGGGTGTTGCTTGAAAGTTTAGAATTCTGGATCCCAAAGAACTCAGTGACAAAACGCTCATAGACAATCCCAGGGGTGCAACAAGAACGAATGTTATAAAGTTTTACCCGTTAGCCCATCCTATGTCTCTTTTTTTTTTTTTTTTTCCCAACCAGTCAGCAACATGTTGCATTGAATCATTTTTGTCTCATCCTTACAAAACCGTTTTGGAAAGAATTGATTGTAAAATTGCATTTAGTTGGTGCTAAAGATGAGAGTTAAATATTCAAAAGTATACATATTCTTCAGCAAGATTTTCATACTAACATTACCTTATTGAGAAGTTTTTACATTTCATAGCACGTATGGGTATAAATGAGAAAATTCTGAAATCATTATGCACATCATAAAAATTGTGGTACTTGCACAGCAAGATCATTTTCAGTATGATTCTTTTAATCTTTGCTTTCAAGACAATTGCTTTTATTTGTCTGTCTCAGTTATAGCATTTTTAGTGAGGCAACATGGTGGTCTTCTCAGATCTTCATAAATTGTACATGTAGAACCAGTACTACAAATTGTGAAATTTTTTTAATTGGATAGTGACTATTAAGAAAATCATTCATCCTTTCTAAGTAAAAGAAATGTGCTTCTTTAGTAACATATGCTTCCTATCATGACCAAATAATTTTCTATTTTTTATTCCTGTTCACGTTGCAGAGCCAGTAGAGAATGATTGTATTCTATTCAATGAATCAAGAACAGAATTGCTAATCCAGGCACAGTATTGGTAGGCAAAAAAAAAGAAAAACAAAACCAAAAAAAAACCAAACACCAAAACCCCCACAATTTCATAATACAGCTTGATAAGTTTATGAAAGGAATATCATAATTTACGTTTTCAGGATAGGACTGTCCTCATTCAAGCTTATGTTAATAATTACTTTTCCAAGTCCAAAGCAGATTTATACAGTTCGGTTATACAGTAGTCTCAAACGATAGTAACATGTTAAAAAAAAAGTCACTACTGTTAAGCTTCTGTGCAAATGTTGTGAAATTCAGTGTGAAATGGGGTGCTATTATAGAAGCACAAATTAAGTAAAAAATTAAAACTTGAATTTCCATATAAACTGAGTTTGCAGGTATATTATATGGAGAGAGAAGGAGGAAGATTTAAGTACAGTAAGTGAATTTGTTTCAGAAGTGACTGAGGCACAATAAATTTAGAAATCCCTAATGTTAGCATAACCGTGAACAAAATTCTGTGGCAGACCTGCCACTACAACTTTAATTAGCTGCACATGTTTCTTGTCGTAATTTCTGTAGGCAATCATGAGGTAGTTCTGCCACTAGACAGTGATGGAAAAAATAGTTTTCAAGAATGTTTGAAATAAGTTTGAAAAGAAAAATCTATTGTTATGGTTTGTCAAAGATGAGTCTATGGGATCCTTTTCATTTTACAAAGAATACTTGAGAAAATTACAACATTTTTGCTTTTTTTTCACTCTCCAGAATGCAGCTCGTATTGTTCGAGCTCTTTTTGAGATTGCCCTTAGGAAACGTTGGCCTGCAATGACATATCGACTACTGAATCTCAGCAAAGTCATTGACAAGCGGCTGTGGGGCTGGGTTAGCCCTTTGAGACAGTTCTCAGTGTTACCACCATCAGTCCTCTCAAAGCTGGAAGAGAAGAATCTCACTATAGACAAGATGAAGGACATGAGAAAAGATGAAATAGGTGAGAAATCAGCAATGCTGATCTGCTTAAACTATTAGTAATCAAGGGACAAGTTAGAACTAAATCTGAGCCATTCATTAATATACCCACTCTGGTCTGGAAGCCATGTAGACACATTAATATGGTATTATGATCTGTCCAATAAAGAAGGTTTATTCAGTCTCCACAGCTTGTAATATGGCACAGTTTTGAGGGTAAGGCTCGCCCATGTCCTGCCAACCCCAGAACACATGTGGAATGGAGATGTATGTTGATACGTATTTACATATATGCGTATATATAGATATTTATGTTAGCCTGTGCTTCCCTTCCTGCTCACACTATGTAATATACTACTATAAAAGGCATCCGTTTATTTTTGCCAGTTGGCAAAATATGGCCTTTTTTTTATTGAAATACTATTAACGTGAAAAAGAATAAAAGCAGATTATTATGTCCTGGTATACTGTCAGTAAATGGCCTGCTTCTGAAACACTGCATTAATTTCCATTGAACATGGAGAATCCATTGTCACTGGTGTCATTGCAGCAAAGCCTTTAATGGAATTTTTTAAAGGATTTGACACTTTGATAATGAGAAAATCCACAAGTCTACTGATGGACATAATGACAGTTTCTAGTATATGTGTATAAACTCTTGTGCATAAACTGTCCAACAGCTGGTTGAATCTGAAAAAAAAATTTGCTTGTAATGTATTTCTTTTTCCTATCTTAGTGTATTTTTCTTGTTTGGGCTTTCTTTGCACCTGGTATTGCCAAGTTGTTGAGAAACAAACTGCCATTTCTTTAAAAATCTAATTTTACAGTAAAAAATACAATTCATAGTCACTGCTTTTTAGAAGTTATGACCTCTGAGTTGGTATTTCTCTCATTTGACAAGAGAATTATGTTCCTAACTTAGGAAGCTTTGTTACATGCCTAATTTAAGTTGGAAAAAGATGAATAAATATGTTAAAGTTTGCAGAATTAGAGGCTATATTTTTATTTAGTAAGTTAAGCTAAATGACTATGAGACAATTTTAAAAGCTTACTTTAACTGTGCATTATAATGTATAGTAATTTTAAATGTATTAAAAATACAACATTTTATTTGAAGTGCTAGCATTATCATGCTTTTCCATTCAGAAGTGTAGGAGCACTTTTTTATTCAGATTTGTTCATTTGTTGTGTATTTGTGGAGTCTTTTTAATACTTAATATACTTTTCTATTAATTGTATTAGTGCTTTTTTTCTTTTCTTTTTTTTATGCTTCTTTGTCCCCATACCTGCCCTTGGAGAAGCAAGAAATTTTGTATTAAAATACAAAACCAGTTTTGCTTTCTTCAACATAGCGGAATGAGTATTGACAAGAAGGAAATGTATCAATATATACCTATAAAAGCTCAAGTTTTGGTTTATATTAACTTAGTTTGGAAGTAGATGAGATTTGGAATTTGACTGTGAAAACAGGTCATTGTTGACCATATGTAATGGTATTTCATGCCCTTCAACCTTATAAACATCAAAGCAAGTTGATCTGTGCATCTCTGTGAAGTACTGTTACTTGGCATACTTCTTCCTGTCTAGCCTCCCTTTCTGACACCAAGGGTGTGAAGGAAGCACTTGCCTGGCAAGACACCTTATTTTTATTTGAATTCAAAGCCATGTTGAAATGAGAAAAGGCACAGCTTCCAGGTGCTGCCTTGTTCCCCGACTCCATAGGACTAGTTTCATTTAGTCTTAGCGTTTCGTCCTTTTTACATGTTATTGTGACCTTGGAGATAGGAGAAAAAAGACAGGCACTAGCTGGCTAACTCAGTCCATGGCCTAGGGAGAGCTAAAAGCATCAGATGGGGGCCAGCTCTCCCAGTGAATGAAGTGTGTTGTGTGCACAGATCCTGGATTCCAGTCTACCACAGATTGGTCAACACCAGTCTATGCACTATTACAGCGTAACCATGGAGTTTCCAGAAAGCCAAGAAATCACTGTGTTATCTGAGATAAGCAGCCCTGGTTTTTCAGAATACAGATGACAATCATTGTGCAATAAGCAAAATTTATTCTTCTTTTGTAAAACATACCTATTTTCTTGAATAGTCAGCTTTTATTCAGAATGTTTTAGTATTTCTTAAATGCTATTGATAGTTTCTCATAACATGACTATTTTAAAAAAAAGAGAGGGCAGGGGGGAGAGAGAATTTTATATTTCATAGAAGTTGCGAGAGGAGCCTTGTTTTCCCCTAGCAGATAAGTGTACAGAATCTCAGTCCTGTCCTGTAAAAAAAACAGAAGTTCACCTCACACATCGTGATACAGAAAGTGATTTTTCACATGAAAAAGTGTACTTGCCTACATAAGCTTATTGAGTCATATCTTTGAATATTTGGCACCCACCTTTATTTAACACGATTTCTGAAGTTTTACCTCTAATCACAAAAGCTAGTCAGTGTGCAAGTATGCTATACTACTGCATATATCGCCAAGCTGTATCAATATAATTGTTTTGGTTTTTAATAATCCTCTCGCTGGAGGTGCACTTACTTTACTAACTGCAAATTAAACGGATTAAATATGTGTTAAAACTTTTGCGTTAGGGATTTGCTTCTTAAGCAAGGTCACCAGTCATTATTTCAGAGTATAGGTAAACACCTGTGTGTGCTTGTTAAATAAGAAAAACAAAAGAGAGAAAGTCAGTATCAATATAAAAAAAATCAGCAATTGCAAGATGATATGCTCCTAAATATCGTGCAATAGCAAGAAAGAGTTTCTATCATTTTTTCACTTTGCACATAATGCAAATAATAGGATTTCTTCTCTTTTTTTTTCTTTTTTTTTTTTAAATCGAAAAGTGTGCACAGGAACCACATAGCCATATCAGAAAATATGAGTAGCCATTCATAAGGTAGCTTTTAACAGTGAGTACTTATGAACATTACAATTAAAACTAAAATATACTCCACATAATTATTTATATAAGCAATATAAGTGAAAAATGTAATAAATCAACCTTCTTTCCTTAAATAACGTAGAAGTTGAAATGTTTTTCATGAAAAAAAGAAATCACTGCTACATATTTTGTTTTATATTTAAAATGAAGAACAGAGATTTCAACTGTGAAATAGAAGCAGAAAAATTTTTTTCATGAATATAATCACTTTATTGCCTTAGTTACCATGACTGCGATAGAAAATAAGAAACACTGCAACATTTAGTTTTTCCTTTGTCTCAGCTACACACTGGTGTATTCTGAAAGATCAGAGCTACTGTGAGGTGTTTACTAGTTGCATGCATTTTTAAGCTATTAACTACCTTTATTCAGTTTTATGAAAAGCGTTCTGTCTGCTTTGAATCACTACACAGGAATTGTAGAAGTTCAAATGTGTGCCCTTCATTTAGTAAAAGGTCAGTATTCGTGCTTTAAAAAAGAACTATATGGCTTGGTAAGAGCCTGGTCAAAAAGTCAGGAAAGGGAACTAACTTGACATGTTTTCAGTGTGAATTCTTAATAGTTATTTTAACCCCTTCATCATAGCCAACAGGGGGGTTAATACTGATTTTTCTAGGCTCTAAATTGCTAATTCAAGTTAAGTATTACAAAATATTCAAACATGCCAGGTCAAGAGAGTCAGGCATTTACACGCCTAAGAGCAAAACAAGCAAGCAATAATACTTCTCTTTAAAAGCCTATTTGAAAGTTGGAGTTTTATTATTTTTCCTGGAAATGCAAATTTGTTACACCTAATGTTTTCTTGGCAGGTCATATGCTCCATCATGTGAAGATTGGGTTAAAGGTAAAACAGTGTGTCCATCAAATCCCCTCCATCATAATGGAAGCAACGATTCAGCCAATTACCCGCACGGTGCTCCGAGTTCGGCTGAACATCGCTCCTGACTTCACGTGGAATGATCAGGTAAAAAAAAAAGGTGGAGGAAGGATGGGAAGCATTAATTTAGCTTCAGTAAAGGAGATGATCATAGATGTTTGGATAAGAGAAAAAAATACTTATTTTAGCTAAAAAGCAAATTGATAATAGCAATGAAATGACCTTTAAGACTTTTGTAGGAGAAGGCACCCAAAGATCACCTCTTTGTTTCCGTTAATTGTTACAGGATTGTGCTGTTTATAACATGTTGAAGCAAATATTTGTACTGAATATTAATAGTAGTCACACACAGATTTGAGTTATATGCCCAAAAAGGAGAAGCAAGAAAAAGGGAGACGCGGCTGGCTCTCTGAACTATGAATGAATGTCAAATGCAGAAAATAAAACCTTGAAATACAGTACATGGTATGCCAAGTTCTGCTGCTCTTTATGGCTTTACAATGTACATTCACAACATCAGTGCCGTTTCTTCTGTTGAGACTTGCCTGAACAGAAAAACTGAGATATGTTTGGAATTATATTCATCTATATTTTATGGTGCAGATTTATATGAAAGGAGTTGTACTAGTTGCACATTTAGATATACCCACACCCTTTGATTCAGAATCTGTTCATTAGAAATAGATTTAAGATAAATCTAAATTAAATACAAATGTCCACATGGGGGCATTGTATTGTTGCTGGTACTTCTGAAACTTTTTATGGAAACAAGGCAAAAGTACCTCAATGGGCAAGCATATTTTTCTTTTTTTATGCTTCAGAGATTTGCGCTTAAGATAAATTATTCTGAAAGATGGATATTAAGTATCTGTTCTTTTATTAAAATATAATTTTTAAATCCCTTAGATTACAAATTTACCTTAATCACAAGTAAAGTAGAGTTTTATTCCACAAACATTTAGATTATTTAAGAATTTATTTTCCCTGCCTAAAGGCTTTTTCTTTTCATTTGGAAGCTTCGCCAAGTTAGCTTATGAATGGCAGATTAATGATCAAAATATAGAAAGTTAGATTTTGCTTTCTACCTGGATTTATTACAGAAATACTTGAATGGATTCCTAACATGAATTATGACATGAATGATTTTTTGCTGCCTTATTTATATGCAGTGCTTCAGAAGGCAAACAAGCATTACTTTTTAGGATTGAAACAAGTTTTTATTATCAATCTTTCATCCACTTTACCTGTAATCTATTAAAGACAAAAAAACCCATGACTATTCTTCGTATTAAACTCTATCTTAATACAAAGTAATTTTTCAATCCATTTTTAGATTTTTCTATGAAATCTACTATATTTTTACAAATTGAAAAGGGGTCCGCACAGTACTATACTCTTATTTCGTTTCTGAACTTATAAAGTTATAGCAAAACTTTGGCAAAAATCTGTTTTCTGCTATGACGTCTTGACACATTTTTCTGTTGGCTGCTTTGGAAACATTATGATCATTTTATCAATTCAACTTATGGAGCTCTTTTTGAATGAATTTGTATATTGGTACTCATCAGAATCTGGTACACTTTTTTAAATTTTATTTTTGTAAGGTAGCTGATAATGTTCTTGTTTCTTCAGTAAAAGAAACTGCTGTCACAGTAAATAAAAAAAGCTGTTAAATTTTAATATTCTCTAAAATGAATAACTGTCTTTTAAGCTGAACCATTGACACGCCAAAACTGCTTCTCCGTCATCACACAGTATTTTAGCAAGCTATTCAGAAGATGACTATAGAAACTTACAGGTATAGCTGTAATTGGTACTAAAACCAGCTACCAAAAAATTCCATTCAGAGAATGGGAGTATTCAAATAAAATCAGAACAGTAAAAATCTAAATACCATAATTAACTGAAATACCTTGCTTGGCTAACATTTTGTGGTTTTAAGACTGTTCCTTTACCTGGATACGTAATTCTAGAATGACCTTGTCATAGATTTTGCACTTACCTTTACAAGAGAAAGAAGATAAGTTTTGGTAGTTGTGAGATATGACATCATCTTTATCTTTAATGGCTGCAGTTTTCAGTGCTGGGAGTCCTTAAGTTCAGTCAAAGCATGTGAGCCATATCCCAGTAGAAAATTCTTATTATATTGTTAGAAGCAAAGGAGTATAAACAAACCAAGATTAAGCAAGTAAGCCTTACTGCAGCCTGGAGGAGTCCCGCAGAAATACAGAATAATGCTACTAGTATTAATTAGCCAAGTCATATATCAGATATGCAGGTTTAGGGCAATGGCTGCCCAAAATACAGGTATGTGTCAGTTCTTAAGAGCTCCCCAGAGTTCTTGAGAATCATTACTGGAGAACGTGTTGCATTCCCTGTTCCCACATTGCCCTTCTTTCCCCCTGCAGCTTTGTCACAGGACTCTCCAAAACTAAGATGCTGTTACAGTTGATAATAAAATTTCTGAGCTTTGAATTTGTTCACCTTCCTTAATTCTTCTTTCTTCTCTTAAATTCTCCTAAACCCTGATGAAGTAATAGTCTCACTGTAATTTTTCAAAATGTCACCTGCAGAGACCTGTGTCCTTTCAGTTTCACTGCTCCAAGTTCCCAGTAAAACTGCTACTGAAATTCAAATGTTGTGAAAATGAATGACAGTGTCTTTATTGTCCATCTACTTACCTATTGTGCAACCGTGTTAAAAAAGCAAAAAAAGCACCTTAGTTCTATTGTTAGTACATATTTTTGTCTTCAAAAGCCAGTACAGACCATTTTCCAACACATACACAATAATGAACTATGCTGAAAATAATGTGTGCTGTGTGAATCAATACCAGATTCCTGTAGCATTAAAATTGCCATTAGAAGCAACTATGTGCTTTGTGTTTTTTCCTATTAACTAAAGTTTAGGAATAATTCCAACTTTTTTTCATCTTCATACTAGTTTTGTACCTTATCACAGTCCTCATCAGAAACATCAGAAATCTATGTTCATTTACTAGTATGTGTTCCATATGCCTTTACTATGCTTTTTTCTTCTTTTCCTAGATATTTAAGTAAAATGTTTGTACATTGGCACAAGTCATGTATTCTGACAAAGAAACAAAAATTCTTAACTGAGCATCCCACCTAGCTATGATTTGTGGCTGGCATTGCAAAATAAGGTACACAACAAAGCAAACAAAAATCTAGGATGGAATAAAGTGTTGCCAGATGGCATGGGAATCATCAAGAGACAGCTCTATTTATGTTCTCACTTCACCTGTAGCAATGGCTGGATCTACAGCCTTCTGAATCCACTTAAGTGTGTCTTCTAGAGGAGAGGGGAAAAGAGAGGAATGTCACAATTCAGGGTCCAGTTTTTCCTGAGAGAATGTTTTTGACTGAAAAATGAGCCGTGGATAGCAAAAGACAGTCCTCTGCATAGAATCCAAAGACAGAAGTACAAGGAGGAGTTCGTTTTTAGGAGTCTAGAGGAAACCCTGGGAGTTCAGTCTATTTATGAACAGCTGAGGCACTAGCTTCAGTTGCATTTGTATCATGTCCATTTATATTGTATGTCCCTTAACCAAACTTTTATTGAAACACAATCTTTAAGCAGACTGATCTAATTAGAAATGTTATATTGCTCTTACCTCTGATTTCTGTATTTCTGTATTCCTTTGTAAGCCTACATAATTTAGAAATATATCCGATACACCCAGCAAATCTAGAGAACCTCATTAGAACTATAGCAAAGCTATCTTTTCTACTCTTAAAGGTACATGGCACTGTTGGAGAGCCCTGGTGGATTTGGGTAGAAGACCCTACTAATGATCACATTTATCATTCAGAGTACTTCATTATTCAAAAAAAACAGGTAATGGGTTTTATTCAGAATCTCATAGCAAGACAAAAGTAAAGTTACTGAGATGTGGATTTGTAAGGTCAAACAGTATTTTGACCTAAGAGATTTTCAAATCAGTAGCACAGCTTTCAGTTTCAGATGTTTCAGATAAACTTGGACTTCCACAAAGATGTTTTCTAATCTCAGATGTCCCTTTTTCTCTTCTTCCCTTGGTGGGACAGTGATTTCCAGGTGAAAAAAGAAAGACTGTAATGGTTTTGTCTGTTAAAGAAAAAGATGAAGTGCCATCTATATTTTTATCTTTTTAAGTCCATGGAAACAAAATCCATTCCCAGTGGTGAAATATTTTATAAAGATGTGAACATTTTGCACATGGAGTTGCACACATACTTTATTGCTTTGTGTTGGTAATGCTTACGGAAGTGAGGCAAACGATGATTTTTCAAGTTACTGATTTGTCTGTGCAGTAATTATTCTCTACACATTTGCATTAGGTCGTGACTAAAGAACCTCAACTGCTGGTGTTCACAATCCCAATTTTTGAACCTCTTCCTTCTCAATATTACATTCGAGCTGTGTCTGATAGATGGTTAGGAGCAGAGGCTGTATGTATCATAAATTTTCAACATTTGATTCTTCCAGAGAGACATCCACCCCACACAGGTAGTAACTTCAAATCTGATCTTTTTAATCATCTTGCTTATACTGATTTTCCTTATGATAGTGCAGTAAATTTCTTAACTTCTGCTTCATCACTTTGTGATATATTTGTATTATTGAGACCATTTCTTCACTAACTTTAAAGCTATCTAAAATTTTAAATTCCTGAACAAAAAGCAGCTTATTTCATCTCAAAGTAATACCAGCCTTTTAGTTACTCCAGGTTCTCTAGAAACCATAGGAAAATTGAAATTGTCATATAAAACTAAGCAAATCTCTGTTACAGTATGTCTTATCTTTGTGCTTGTAATCGTTACATTTCTTCTGGTCTGGTTAAAAATAATCTTAGAGTGGATGGTTGTATTACAAATGTCATTCACTAAAGAAAAGACAAACAAAGTTAAAATTCTGAAAATATGAAACATTTTACTATTTTTACTAAAATAAACTCATCATATCAAGCACTTTTACAGTACCGAACATCACATCTCAAATCGGCACTGCTGATCAAGTCATGGCCTTCCCCTCCCCCTCCTTTTTTAACGCTTGGCACAGAAGCATATGTTTGTGTTTTGCTTCTTTTTTTTTGGATACATAAATTGCTTTATACATTCATTGTGCCTGATGTCATTGTAAAACCTTTCCACTGTAATTACATTTGGCTCATCTAGCAGTCTGAAGTGAGTGCCTTCAGAAATACTCAGTTCTCATACGGTGTTGTCCTTTGGCATGCATAAATTCACATGTGTTTGTGAAGTGTTTAGCTATTGTTATACTGTACCTACGCTGTCTGGAAAAGCATGTGTAACCTTTTTATCTAATTGACTGATCACTGACTACTATTCAGAAGAAACAGAAAGATATTTACACATCACCAGTTATGGAGCCTCTAGGATTTATGGTAATTGATTTCAATTCCCATCTGGTTCCCACTCAACAATGAAGTACGTAGAGGCCCTGCTAGGCAAAAAAACCTTCTTTCTCCTCAACAGAGCCCAAGAAATCACAGTTTCAGTGGGAATGATAAAACAGCCATAAGGTATCAGTGAAAAGCATATGAAGAATATTAGGCATCATTGCCTCAGTAGATTTTATGACTCCCATATCATACCTTAATGTGAAGCACCCTGAAAAGACAATGAGACCTCCAGCCACCAAAAAAAAAAAAAAAAGAAAAAAGAAAAAAAACAAACCAAAAAAACCAACAAACTTCAAAGCAAGCATCTGCATAGCAGAATCACTGCAGTCTCCTTAATTTGGTAGGATTCCAATTCCAATCTGGTTATATATATCATCCTCCAAATTCCACAATCTCTAATTGTTTGGATAGCAGATGCCCTCAAGATATATTGAGAATAATGTACTGAAAGGCTGTTTGTTTATTTATTAAGATTATGTCTTTAATTACATGTTTAAAGGATTAGATGCAAAATTTAGTTGTACTCATCTGATTTGTATTACTCCATAACTTAGAAACTCCAAAGAATCCTTCATAAATAGATTTTTTTCTTGAATCTGAAATACACAGACTGTGCTGTCCTCCAGCTCCACATTCTGTTATGGTAAGAAGCTGGACATACATATAATCTAATACAGTGAGTTTAGAACTTACTACAACTGGGTAAAAAGGAAACAGCTTTAAGAAAAAGATTAGTTTATGCAAATGGATGGTTCACAGCTATCAGAATACTAACAGTACTTGCAGAAATACTTCAGAGCTATAAAATCAACTTTTTATTATTCCTCATCAAAGTCAACAATGACCCTAATGTGAAATCTGTGTCATACGAGATATTAAGTAAAACAATTTCCAATGTAAGTTGTTTTCCACTGAAGTATTGGTTAATATATTTATCTTCATAATAAACTGTGTTATGTCATGGCACATCTTGTCGTGCACTTACAATTGTTTTATGTTTTTAGAGCTTCTGGATCTTCAGCCTTTGCCTATCACAGCCTTGGGACGTCGGGAATATGAAGTCCTGTACAAATTCACACACTTCAACCCTATCCAGACCCAGATATTTCATACACTTTATCACACGGACTGTAATGTTCTTCTTGGAGCACCTACAGGTTCTGGAAAAACTGTTGCAGCTGAATTAGCAATCTTTAGAGTTTTTAACAAGTATCCCACATCAAAGGTTTGTAAAATAGGTTTACTAGGATCATTTTTTGTAGGCATGTTTCCAGCAATACAAAAGCCTAGAAAAAGACTATGGCAAACAGAATTTTGCTTTCTCTAATTTATACCTGGCTGGATGCAAAATGGTACTGCATTATGTACATTATGCTTTTATTTCCACTTTATATATTAATCAGTGTACAACTAGAGTTAAATGCAAAAACATGACATACAGGCATGCTGGATTTCCTTTTCTGTACTTACCTGCATTTCTGGTTTTAATCTCCTTCTACTAGCAGTAGTACTGTTTTATAGCTATTAGTTCCCCTCCATGTGAGTACAACTAGCACAGTCTCTTCTTATTTAAACAAATAAATTGCAATTAATTACTACAAGCCAATTTTCTATTCCAACTTGCCCCTGTGTTTTATTTCTCAAATTGCCTAAAAGCTGAACAGCTCAGCTTTTGGGGCTTTGTTTTCAAAGTGAATATATATCTGTATCTTGACTTAGCCATCTTGTCTTAGTTAACAACGTTTTAGCTTTAAAGTCTTTGGAAAAGATACTTGTGTCTGACTGTGAGATTTAACCAAAGAATAACCTTTGAAATTAACAGAAATCATGTACATAAATCCCTTATTCATCTTTGAAATTTCAGTATCTTCACATAATTTGTTAGTCCAAGTGAGGTAAACAAGACATTCATACATTTTCCGCTTATCTGTTAGACCTACAAAATAGGCAGTTCTCAAAGGAATATATCTTTTAGGTTTTAATAAAGCTGAAAACCTGGCTATACATTTTAAAGAATGTATGTGAATTCTTCATGTGGCAGTTTCTTCATGTTCAAAAGCTTCAGAATATTTAACTATGAATCTGTAAATAAATATTGTTTCTACATGTCAGAGTATTCCCCCCTGCACAGCAGGCTTCTTTGAGGAAAATATTGTGACATTTTGCTTAAAATAATCAGCTTTTTAATTTAATTGGTAATGTTTTAATAGTTTAACAACATTGCTAGAAATCAGGTAAGATACCGCTTGCTGGAAATTCTGATTATTTCTGTTCTAGAACGTTAGCTTGGAGATTTTATAGTCCTGGCAAAAAATGGCATTATTTATATGAGTGGGTTTTGATATTAAATGGTGTGATAAATACTTCCATTTCAAGAAATTATTCTTTCTCTTTCTTAATTTATTTGCTTGTTAGTGGCTCAGGCAACAAAACAGTATTTTCAAGTGTTAAGTCTGTTTTAAATATAATCCTGTTGTAGGTCATTTAAGGAACTCAGGCCTTAATCATTTTATAGATAATGAGTATGTTCAAATCTCACAGCTATTAAATAGTTTTTTTCCTTGTAGGTACACTTTAGTAAAGGTTTCTTGTTTAACTTCTGGTTTGGTGACTTTTCTTTTGCAGGCAGTGTATATTGCGCCCTTAAAAGCACTCGTTCGTGAAAGAATTGAGGACTGGAAAGTTAGGATTGAAGAAAAACTTGGTAAAAAGTATGTTTCTCCTTATCTAATCAGTGAAATGAGAAGCAAAACAACAACCCATCAAGTATGAATAAAATCTACAGAATACTTTCGAGTATTTCAAAATAGGTTTCGATTGTATACTATCCTTCAAATTTCCAGTACTTATAAAAAATGCTATTAATAGTCATTGTAGTGATAGCAAAATCAAAACTAAAAAGGTGATACACTGACACCCAGCTATTTTCATTCTCGTTACTTGCCGGTATAACAGATACGAAGCTCAGATTTCTCTTTGCAGTATCCTTGGAAATTGAAATTGCAATCCAAAATAAGCTTTCTTTAGAAGCATCAGCTATAAGGAACTCATAGGAGTTGCATGAACTGTATACTAGTGTTTCATATATTGTCATTCATATATGAAATTAGATATAATTTTATTCCTTAGTAATATTAATTTCTTGCTGATCTTCTGAGGTGTTGGAGTTCAGCCATTACTTTGACATAGAAGGTATATCTGTCATATTGATGCTTTCCAAAATTATACTTTCTTGAGTTAAAAATTATATCCGTAGAATGGATTATTTAGGGCCTCTTCCTTTCCTATATATAGCTTTTTTGTAAGTTAAAGCTCAAAGCACACCACAGATTTCAAAAGCAAGAGGTGCTACTGTATGTACATGAAATTACCAGTGAGATTCCCACTATTATCATAGCAGTGACTTATTAATTGGCAATTTTTTTTTTTGCTATTTTAATGGCCTATGAGGATAAATTATTTGCCTCATAATTTTAAAATCATTTCAGGTAATACTTCCTTTTTGAAATTTACTCTATTACTTGTGACTGAAATTTTGAGCAGAAGATACACATTACTTTGAGGACTTTTATTAGATGTTCAAGTGGATGTAGAACGTGTCATAGAAATGTCAAAAGTCCATTATATGCAGTCTAAAATGATGGATCATCTCAAATGCGCTTTGTAGAACTTGAAAGGATAATAAGGCAAACAGTTGGAAAAACTCTGCTAATCTTCCCCAGAAAAAAAAAAAATGACCTCAGGATAATTTCTGCTCCAGTTTTAATGGAACTTCACCAACAAATGCAGATACACTGCAATCTAGCCTTGTATTCAAACCAGAGATCTATATATAACAGCATACACCAACTTGGTAGCTTCCTAGAAAGCTTTCATCCTGGCTATGACAGGCTGTTATGATTCACATTGTGTCACACTAATATTCTTATATTATCTTCATTTTGAAAAACTAACCATAGATGGTTTGGGACTCATATTCACCCCTCTTCTTTTTGTATGGTTTTGCTAAGGAGTGGTCTTTGCTAGGAAAACGGAGAGACAGGTTTATTTACTTAAACCGATTTTGAAAATCCTGTTAGAAGTATTTGACCAGAAACAAACTGACTTTAATTTTGTTTCTTCTCCCTTTTAAGAGTTAATATTTAGGAGTTAATATTTGAACATTAAGATGTTCTAAAGCTTTGTAAAGCCAGGCCACTGTCTTTCTTGATTACAGGGTTGTAGAGTTGACAGGAGATGTGACTCCTGATATGAAAGCTATTGCCCAAGCTGACCTGATTGTTACTACCCCAGAGAAGTGGGATGGTGTCAGCAGAAGCTGGCAGAACAGAAGCTATGTTCAGAAAGTTTCCATTCTTATCATAGATGAGATCCATCTGCTAGGTGAGCATGTTTTGTTGTTTTTAATCAGAATAATTTCTAAAGTTGAAGTGTGCTGGTACTTATGATGTGAATATACTTTTTGACATCTGAACCTTTTCTTTTTCTCTGGTTTTCAATGGACTTTTCATTTACTAGGCGATGAGAGAGGCCCAGTATTGGAAGTCATTGTGTCTCGAACAAACTTCATCTCATCTCACACAGAGAAGCCTGTAAGAGTAGTTGGTTTATCCACTGCTTTAGCAAATGCCAGAGACCTTGCTGACTGGCTAAATATTAATCAGGTATGAAAAGTGTTTCAGAAGATGGATATGTATTTGTGCTGCAGAAAAACAAAATAGCAATTTGTAAGATAATTCAAGGTTAAACTTGGAAAAAAAAATGTTTTCTTGTAGATGGGTCTGTTCAACTTCCGACCATCAGTACGCCCAGTTCCTCTAGAGGTGCACATTCAGGGCTTCCCTGGCCAGCATTACTGTCCTCGCATGGCTAGCATGAACAAACCTGCATTTCAGGGTAAGCAGCAAGCTCCTAGACCTTTTCCTTCTTTCTATAAAAGAAAAAAAGACTTTGAGCACTTTACACAGTTCATTTGCAGCACATTTACAACATGTGTTACTGTATGTACTCTTGGCATGTATAGGGGGAATCTGCTCTTCTAATGACCCAAAGCTATTTGTCTGAAACATAAAGTGTGCTGCAAATGCAACATATAACAGAGGAATGTGAGGTATTTAGAACAGGAGAATAAAATTAGTGCTAATGAAGGGGAAATAAAATGTGTTTTCTCTTAGTGTTTGACACCATAAAGAAACATTTGTGTAAAATTATTTGAAATTTAGAAAGTAATAAAACCATCCATATTGTTAATCTGCTGAGGTATTTTCATATGGACCACTGTATGTAAGCATGAAAAAAATTGTGAACAGAAGTTGCAAGTCAGGCTAACCTCCTATAATTCTAGTTTCAAAGCAATAACCATAAAATTCAAAATTTGTAGTGCATCCAGATATGCTTCTGTTTTCAATTTTTTATTCTTAACAAAGCTGGCAAGCAGGGTAGATTTAAGAAAAACTCTCGTATTTTATTTGAACATGTTTTGTTTCGGTTATATAAGGAATATTTATTATATCAATTAAAAATAACCTCCAAAATAAATTTTGTAATGTGAACTGCTGTTGATTGTGAGGTGACATTTGTGAGGTGACTTTTTAGCTGCTTTAATTAGCCTTATGACAGAAGCAAAGTATTGATTGTGGACTAGAGACCAATCTTGACAGCTCAGATTATTTACACCTCCACAAGAGCATTGTACAAAAACACTAATGAACAATAAATCTGTCTTGGGCTGTTCTGCCACACCTGTTCCTGAAGCAACAAAAATCCATTAGATGCTGAGCTTTTAAAATACATAGATATATTGGCATATATAGTTGTAAGGTATAAATACACATTAATTATCCTATTTCGATAATTTCACAACTGTGTGGTACATGTATATGCAGAAGCACATGCTGGGTAGTATTCATTAACTGGGGAACAATATGTGATGGGGGATAGCATGAAATATTTTTCAGAAATTAACAATGCATAAATTTAATTGCTAGAATGAGAATTACATGAGAAAACACACCAATGGATTTATAAGAGATTTAGAGAGAGTATTTGAAATTCTACGTACAACTGTTTATATTTATAGTGCTTGTTGATAGAAAATCTGTACACGTATGATTTATTGAGGGCTTTCTTCCCCACTTGTTTGACGTGATATAGTCAAGGTTATATTAGCATTTCCATTGCAATACTTATTCCTGAGACCATAAAAATTTCACTGCAACCTGAAACTTTTCAAACATGGCCTGAGCAAGAAAATGCTTTTTTAAAAAGTTGTAAAACATAATTAGTTTAAATATATCAGACTAATTAGTAAACAACAGAAACAAAGTTCTTTTGTACCATAATGCCCACTTTCACAGCAGGTATTGAAAAGTCACTTTCTACCCTTTTTACCTCTTCCAGTTTTGGTAGACTGAAGTGATCCTTTGTAGGCAGACATGAGTTCATGCAGTCTGAGCTCTGGGTCAGGCAGAAAGCAAGTTTTGGACCTTGATGGCGCTTAGCCTGAGACAACATATCCCAATAGGGTAGAGAAAATATAACATACTTACTGGGCTGAGATAGAGAAATTCGCAAGCTCTGAAGTCTAGAAAGCTTGTCCAGGTTTTGCGGTGTTTTGGTGGGGTTTTTTTCCTAACTGCTTCTCTTAATTAGCTTACAATGGTCACTGAAGTAGCAGGGCAAATTAACTCAGCTGAGTGTAGTTATATGATCTTTGATTCAGAGATGGTATATGCTTACCTCTGTTATATCTATCTGGCAGAATAGAGACTTAAGTATACATACCTGTACATCATCTGTGGAGAGGTGTATCAGCTGTCTAGGTATTGCAAAGAGAAACTCTAATTTTTGTCATTAGGGGGCCTAATTCTCAAGTTCTGTTTTCCTCACAGCAATTCGGAGTCATTCTCCAGCCAAGCCTGTTCTTATTTTTGTGTCATCCAGACGTCAGACAAGGCTTACTGCCTTAGATCTGATAGCTTTCCTAGCCACCGAGGATGATCCCAAACAATGGCTGAAGATGGATGAAAGAGAGGTAGAATCATTTTACCTGCATGATTTGTGCTTTGCTTCTATTTTATTGATGTTTGTTTGAAAAGAAAATACATCTAAAAGAAAAGAGTCATTTGAGGATAGATCTTGAAACAGTTACGCATATGCTAAATTTCAATATGTATTAAAACTGATGTCAGCATTAAGACTATATAAGCATCTTTGCAAGATCTGAACTTCAGATTGCAAACTCTTTTATCTTCGTTTTTCCTGCATATCTATTATTAATGCTAGTTCCATTGTCCCAGACAACATATATCACATGGTACAAGTCTTTGATACAAAGATAAGACAAAGACAGGACTCGTGTTCTCCAAAGTTTACAGCTGGAAATCTGTGACATATAGATGTTGAGCTGGAATTTAAGCCAAATCTCTTTCAGTGTTTTAGGAGCAAAATCATCCTTCTCATGAGATAACTATGTGTAGAGGGTTATGTATATGCATATATATCTGTGCGTGTATATATGTGCATATGTATATACATGTGTCTGTCCGTCTATGTTCATATGTACATAGATAGATATACTGCAGAAGCAACCATTTAGGAATGGTTCAGTCTTGCATATCAATGAAATAAATCAATGTTACCAAAAAAAAAAAAAAAAAAAAAGATTGCTTCTGTTAATATCTTTGTTACAAGAACATAAAGATTACAAAGTGCATTATTCAAAATGTATACTAGATTTTATTTACTGCACTTGGTTTTGCACCTGCTCTGAATACAGAATTATTTATTTCCTTCTGGACTAATGGTCCTGATTATACTATAAACATTGCTTCAAAACAGTTCTTCAGATTTCCTAGATTTTGGAAGTTAGCTTTTTCTGATGGTTGCAGACATTCTGCGTAGGTATTTTGGTGATAATATAGGGCCAAAACACAGCAAAATGCATGACTCGTAAATACAAGATCCAAATTGAATATTGTATGAACACTTAAATATCAACAGTTGTATGAATAGTTATACAATTGTATACCAAAAATTACATGCCAAAAACTATAGGTTTCTAGATAAGTTTATTTGATTTTGTTTGCTCTTTGGAAAAAAACAAAGTGTGATTTTTCTGAGCTAAGCATAACATCTGTATCCTTCCTCTTTCAGATGGATTTTAAAAGAGAAAATGGATGTCTTGGCTGATAAACTACTAGTACTAAAACATGTCTCAATTTGGTGCTGCTTTTCTAACTATAACCTCTATTTAATTTTTTCTTGACCATAACAGAAACATTTCATAACAAAATTATTACTGCGTAGTAGAGTACTCTAGTACCTTGTGCTAGTTTACCGTAGTAATCTCACCTACAGTTAGAATATGCAACATGCAGCTTGCCCTAAATGACTTGCATTAATATGAATAGCTTCCTCATGTCCTGTGAGCCACTACTGTCCTGAAAAGAACTGTAACCGAAGGTTCTTCTTGGTGGAAAAGGGTTTTCTATTAGGAGTCTTTGAATTTCATGTGTTTCAGAAAAAAAACTCTGAAGGTTTTGAAAGAGTAGCCAACAAGGACAAGCAGACTTTGCATTTATTAGTTTAATAACATTGGCGTATGATTTGTATTTGAATTAATAAGCTGAATGTTTGGAGCATAAGATACCTACCAAGTTACTCAGTTCTGATTACGTAAATATAAAAGACTGAGGATTAAGTCCTAAGTTGTTATATCTTACCGCTTTGTTTTTTGCCAACTAGTGTTCCTTTAGGGGAACTTACAGACAAATGACTTTTTGTGATTGTTAATTGTGAAGTATATTGAGATGTAAGAGATTTTTCATAAATGGATGTATACAAAGTTTACAAGCAGGCCTTGGCATTTTTCTTTGTTCAGCCTTATTTGTATGATACTAACTTCAGCTGACATAAGATTCCTTTGAGAACTCATTGGTTAGTTTTGTTTGATGGTGTAATTGGTTTTGCTACATGATGGCCAAATGTTAGTCTATGTTTATGTTAGCTTCCCAGTGGGTAGACTTCATAAGGCTTCTTAAATTGCTGTAAACCATGCCATCCATAATAACATCTGGAAGACTGATATTGAGGTAGACACAGATTCTTACAGCCATTAAAAGTGATTTTTCTCTGTTACCCTGCATGGCAGCTTTTCTGTGATGGTAACGGAGAGATTCAGGCCTTGTGGGGGAGGGATTGGAGTAGGGGAGAGACCAATACTGGGTCTTTGTTACCTATTTATCAGCTGTGCCATCATCTTAGCTTCCCTTGTCTTCTCTGTAGAGATTCTCCCTGTAGTGGTAGTGCCAAACCAGGCTTTCATTTGCAGCATGTGAAGGGTTCTGTTCACAAAACTCCAGACTGCTGCTCTTCACAGTACTCTCAGGTAACAGGCAAATCCACCCTCATCTCTGCCACCCAGCTCCAAGTATCAAATTCAGACAATATTTCAATCAGTTATATTTCAAAGGACATGAAGCTTCTGGAATACATATTTGTATGTGTAAATGACATAGAGAAACAACCCTTCGACTGTTGCCACCAAAGTAAACAACAGCATACCTGGATCATGGAGGAATTGTACAAGATGTTCTTTCCCTCAAAGGAGTCAGTAGTCTAACAGGTGCAACTGGATTATAGTCAAGAAGGAATTTTGTTCTGCATCCATGTACTGAAAATATATATTACAGGCAGCTCCATTCAGTTTTGGAGATGGTTTTTCCTGGATGCTTTCCTTGAATTTCATGTCTGATGTACGGTTTCCTGCTCATACCCATGTTCCAACAGTATTCAGAAAGTTGAGACAGCAGTCAGTCTTCATAAGACTGAACAGTACTTGATGAAAATTGCTGTTTCTAGTACTGGTAAGTTTTCCAGTTCTATTGGACCTGTTGTTGCACAACAATAGTTAGATCTGTTTAATAGATTCTATCCAGTTAAGTTTCAGGTTATATGCATGCTTTTTATGAAGAAATGTCCACTCAGATACCTGATGTCTAGTTTAGTCTGAGCAAGGAAGCCTCCAGTCATGTTGAAATACCCTACTTGCTGAGATTTGTAGCTGGTCCTTCAAAGCTCATCCCTACATTTGCCAATTGCGATGCAGAGCACATGCAGACATTCTTCAGGATTTAAGCAGGACTTCCATAGTTTGCCCAGAGTATGAGTGAGCAGTCTCTTGAAGAAGAAAGAATAGTTACCTATCTTAGAGCCTTAGAGGTGGGTTTTTTTCCTTTTCTTTAAGGTACATTGTCCAAAAACATTCCAAAATGAGCCCTCTGTCCCTCTTAAGATTTGCAGTTCCAACACAGAGTTTGTTTTTCCCCAAAGAGTGAAGAAGCAGCTGAAGCTGCCTTCCTTGCCATTTGCAGTAGTTGCAAGGACTCTTCAGTTGACATCACCCTGTAAAGATCATCCAAGTCATACTTATGAGGCACAGGTGCGTCATGATAGAAATGTGAATAGGCAGTGCATCTCAAAGAGAAGCCTGCCCCTGTAAACCGAGTAATTCATTTCTTTTTATTGTTCATTGATGCCAATGTGCCAATGAAAAAAGAAAACCTTATGCTTGCCCTGCTTTTTGTATAATCATGAGGTGATTTTTAAATATGTACTTTCTGGCTAAAATTCTAATTTGGAGCTGTCAGCCAGGACTGCCACATTCAAGCTTGTGACCCATCACTCATCTTGTTAAAAGGGACAACAGCTCAGATTACCGTTTTGGAAAGAGACAGTGCCACCAGTTTGTGATGGTAAGCTTGGTAAAAGATCAGTTATACTGTTCTACATTAGAAGCTGACTAAAGAGGAACAAGTTCTTCTCTTTCAGAAATTGCATCTGCATCTGTGATGGTGGCAGATGTTGCAATCTTTTTACAACATAATTTATTAGAATCAAGTTTTCAATTTATTTATTTTTCTCTAATGTTTTTACTGCTTTTTATTTTTAACCTAAAACAAAAGTACAAAGTACTTTTATTCTTGATTGTTTGAAGTTAGAATGCAGTTCTCTCCAGCAAACAAGCAGGGTGTTTTCTTATTTGTTGGGTGCTGGGGGATTTGGGGGGGGTGGGCATGAACACACACACCTCCCACCCCCACCCTGTACATCGTGCAATGGGCCCGCGGGGAGCGCTGGTGTTCTCAGGGGGCGAGGGGGGGGGGGCCCGAAATGGGGAAGGGGGTGTCTCCCACCCCTTGGGGTGTCCCAACGCGGCATCAACAGAGTCGGCACACACACACCCCCCCCCCGCGGTGCCACCCCCCCGCCAGCCGCATTTGGTACCGATCCCGGTTCCTGGCAGCACCAGAAAGAGGAACAGGGTGTCGAAAGGATGACCCGGGCGTCGGGGTGGGGGGAACTGCAGCCAAATTCAGCCCCTTTGCCCCCCCCCCAGCGTGGGAGCGTTTGCCGCAGGACGGCGCGGGGGCCAGGACCCGCTCGCAGAGCAGTCTGTGCTTTGGGGGGGGGGGTCGCGGAAGGAGCTGGGGGGCGCAGCCAGGCACCGTCGGCGTCCCCAGGACTGTCCCCAAAGAGCCCGGCTCTTCTCCGGTGTCCCCGAAACGCGGCGCGGGGGCGAGCAGGGGTGACACACACCCCCCGCCCCCCGGCAGGGAGGAGGGCTGGGAAGGGGGGGGGGGGATCTCTCCACGGCCACC
>JAVKLA010000014.1:17482428-17493613 GCA_034782735.1 Sagittarius serpentarius | reverse complement strand
AGGGAGGGTGTTGTTTTTTTCTTTTAAGAAATTTCTTCCCTGGCCAGATACTTGGAATTTTTTTTTTTTATATATTTACAGTGCAAGGACAGAGAAGAAATGTACCCATGTACACAGTTTTAACTTTAACCACAATGATTTTTGCATTCTGCTTAGTGCATCGTTTTACCATCTGCATCTTGTTAAGAGTGTTCTTTATGAAACCTCTAGAAATAACTAAAATCCTTTAGCACAAACATACCTACTGTAATATTCAATAGCATCCATACCAGGCAATACCCAGCTTTCACTAAATTCAAGGGCATTTGAATGAAGGGCATTCATTGACTCCAAAAGAATGAATCAGGCCCATACTGATTTTGCAATTTTAGAGACATGAGTGTATAAACATGTGTGCACTAATTATGGATTTGTATATGTGTTTGACACTATGTGGAAATATGCATAGACATATGCATGAAAGTTAATTAAATTTTACCATATAGTTCTGTTTTGCATTGCCGAAAAAAAAAAAACCACACCAAACAAACAAACAAAAAAAAAAACCAAAAAACCTCATCCCAAGAATTGTTGCAAAGACAAAAGATTACTTTTCCTTCTCTAACCTTTAAATCGAATAACCTGTTATCTCCATTTTAATGTTCTGAGGTAATGTTGTGCTATAAAACAGGAATAGAAGAATCTGGTCTGTGTCATATTGCTGTCTTTCAGATGAGATTTTTTGTGTTAAATGTAGATATTTTAATAATGTATATCAACTGTTTAAACTATTTTAAAATGTTTCTTGAACAATCTTATTTGAGATGGTTTAGGCATTTTGTTTTGTGTAGGACAGTTCTGGAGTTTAAGTCAACTCTTCATCAAAAATAATTTTATAAGATTACTTTTTTTTCTGCCTTTAAAGATCAGGAGGTTACCCAAGAACGATTTCTAAGTGTTTCACTCATTATAGAAGTTCAGCTTCCTTCTACAAGATGTTGTTTTTATGACACAAAAGTGTGTCATAAAAAATTAACATTTAGTTATAACAAGGAGATGTTTTTATTTCGCTTAACATCTGTAGCAGATGTGAAATATGTAATTATTTTTGTAAAAGACTTCATAACTTTCATGATTCTTTTGTTTGGCACATCTTTCTTCTATTGGGCATTTTAGACAATTGATAAGCATTATTCAGTGGCATATGGTCTGAGTCTGACGTGCTTTGAAAAGAGTAGAGAGTACTAATAATGAGGATTCTGTGAAAATGGGAAAACCAGCACAACAGATATGCTTTGAGAAAGTATGGGTTTTTAGCATCTTGAAACAATATATCACACTCAAAGGGACAGAATTGGGCTGCACAATCTGTTAGCTCATTCTTGTCCAATCTGGTCTCCTCCTTTCTTTTGGAGCCAGCATTGTCATCAACTTGCTGAATTATACTCTGACTGGAATGTATTTCAGGCACAGGGTAATGTATCTACTTAAATGGAATCCTATCTTTCTACAAAAGCTTTTTAAGTATAATAAATTTAAAATATAAAAAAGTTCTATTAGCTTAAAGTAAATGGTTCAACAGTTTACATATGTGCAGGAACAAAGAAAATGACTACTTACTACTTTGAGAAAAATCTAGCTTGTTCAGAGATTAGGATATAAAAGGTAGAAGTAAACTTTATTTTTTATAATAAATATTCTGCAATGCTACTAGAGTCCCAAATTGGTTTTCAAAGATTTTTTTATTGAAAGGTGGATTCCTAATCAACCTAATGTTAGGAAAGCACAGGAGGTATTTTTGTTCATCAAAGAATCTCTGAAGGAGAGCAAAACCTTTTCTGCATGGGCCCAATCCTGCCTGTGTAGGAGTTCAGGGAAAAAAATCCCTCCTTGCATTAAGTTCCCTGCATTGGTGTTGTACAGGTTTTTTTATGTCAGTACCATGTATATTTCCTTATGCTATTTTTAATATACTTTTTCTGTTCTTAAGATAAAATGTATTTTCGTTACCCTTTTATGAGTTAACATTACAGTTGTTTACAGAAAGATAAATAGTAATGAAGTTATAACAATGCGGAAATGTTAGATTTGTTTTATAGTCACAATGCCGTGTCTGTTTCTGGTTAATGAACCTATTAATTGTGCCATTATTTCTTAATGGAAAGTGATATATTCTTACACTACATTGACATAAGAGAGTTACATTTTTAAATAAATTGTCATGAGAATTTGAAGCCTTGGATTGTGCCTATGGGTAAAATAGTTATGTTTATTACATTGATTTATGTGAAAGTAAGGGGTCAGCTAAAAATGACTAGGATTCCCTGCTGCTAAAATGACAGGATAGTAGTACATGCGCCAGCTCTCCTGCTAAGGGTTCTTTAGTTTTCCTGTGGTAAATTACACTGCTTTGCAGGTATGACTAACAGCACCACAGGCCACCGCTGTAATACAAGTCAGACAGAAAAAAAAATAACCACCACTGATTGTAAAAGCAAGAAGAACATCTTTGAATAAATTCCCACCAGTGTGAATTTAGGATGTTTTATACTGGCAAGTACATGGCAAAAAGGTTTAGCTCAAGTTCTGTGCTGAAAGTAACTAACACTGTAAAACTGTGTATGCTGAAGGAGCAGTCTAATCACTATAGACTAATCCAAATCAGCTAATTTGATCCTTGTACTCATCTAGAGGAAAAGGGAGTTTAGATTCATTATTTTCCCAATACCAAATTCTGCTCATGTGAGTAAGAAGTTCCAGTCATTGGAACTGGCTTGTTCCCTGATGTTAAAGGCATAACTATCATAAGGTGATGATTCTTGGTGGGGAGGAGAAAAATTAATTCAGCAATATAATACCTTTTGTCAGTTGAGTAAAATATAAATGCATTAATTTTTTCGTTTATTTTTCTGATATTTACCAGTGCTGTTTTCTACTTTTTCATCTTAATTCCCTGTCAAATGTATACATATAACTATTATTTCTCAAAGTGTCTAAGCACAAGGAGCCTGTGCAGTGCTAGTACCACCTCATAAATCCATAGCACAAAAAGCATTAATAGGTTCAAAAATATATTTAGTAATGCATGTTGATGGTCATAATTGTAGAGAAAACAGTATACAGGTTCTCATTTTATCGATCTATTTTTTTGTCTTAGAAGAAAAAATCTTTAAGATGGGTCATAATTCATGTTGTCTACACTGCAGTCACATGTCTACATGTTGACTAGAGAAATCAAAGGTTTGCTGATTGTATCTTTATAGATAAACTTTATCCTTTAACACATCCTCCTTTCATTCAGTTCTTTACTCTCTTCTTGTTTCCCTTTCCTAAATAGACTTATCCCCTCTTCACTTCTCAATTCATTGCTTTTTTTCTTTCTACTTCCTTTCCTTTCAGTGCTTTATAGTCCCTTTCACTCTTTTCTTCTGTAAGCATCCTTTTCTTTTATACATGCCAGCTCAGTTTATACAACAAACCTTCCATGTCTTACAATGTAGGAGACTCTCAGAAACATCCAGGCAACTGTGTTGTGAAGGAAAATAAAGTTTAGGAGCTTCCATTGACAGATGAAATTGATTGGACCAAGCCAAAACTTGAACAATATTTTTTTTTAATTGGGTTCTCTGTTACTTTCATCAGTTCTGGTTCTGTTAATCAATACTACTTGAACAAACAGACTTTTTAAAATGCTTTGTAATTTGCTCTTCCTGACATAATTGATTGATTTACAAAATCTATATTGCTAATTTGGTGGGGTTTTTTAAATCCTGAATATGGAATGTTATATTTGTTGGCTTTTTTGTACCTTTTAAGGATTTTTTTTTTTAATAATAGGAGTGACATGTTACTTGGGTTTAGATATGTGAATAACTTTATTAACATTAATGTCTGAGAATTACAAAACCCGGGAAACATTTAGAGAAGGTTACGATTCTGAACGTTGGAAGTGCAACATCTCAGAGTCCTAAGTGAAAATGAAGATATCAGTGCAGTCATGCAGGTGTCATATCTCAGTATTTTGAGATACTTAGTCTAAGATGAGACTGAACACTCGGTCCAAATTCTTCAGTTACCCTGAGTAATTTGTTCTGCACTACTATTTTTTCTCTAACCTTGGCTATACCTCATAGGCTAACCATGACTGATGCTGCCCGTAACTATGCAATATCATCATGCCACTGCTGGTGGCACCAGGAAACCACTAATAAGAGATGAGGTTTGAAAGTTCCTGGCTATAATTATATTAAAATCATGTAAAATAATAAATGGCCTTAGAAATAAAACAACAGAAGGAATATTGAGGGGTAAAATCACTAAACAAGACAGAAGTTATAAAGCTCTTCTTCGTTAGTACTGAGGGGCTACTCACAGAGCTTGTCTACAGAAATAAACGAGCTTATTATGGAATTTACTACTTGAAAACATAGGCAAGAAATATAGTTAAAACAATAGCGATTAAAATGTTTCCAAGTAGTCATTAACATGAGATTTTTAAAAAAAAATAGTAATAGTAATAAAAAATAGCTTTTTGTCTGGACTTCTAAAAGTGTTAAATGAAGGCATTTACTGTATGTCGGGTTTCACTACAGGGTTTGAGTCTATTAATTACAAACAAAAAAAAATCAAATTAATTTGCATTTCAGCATGTGACTGGGAAGCTTTTTTGATTAATAACAACTGTAGAATTATCAGACTGAAGAACTGTTTCTGTCTCTTCGTAGGCATTTAGAGAGAGACAAAATTATTTTTCATGACTGTTACTATGTTACTGGTTGCAGGGATTTGCTATGTTTTTATACCAGTTCTAACCCCTTTGATACTAGGGATTGCATTAAACAAACACAGAGCAGAATACGCAGCATTTGCCAGACCTGTCAAGATATTTTCAGCATTTTCATTACCTTATCTGTGCTACTTAATGTATCAATAAAGTCATGTGCATTTTGTATTCCCTCCCGTCATTAATATAGTATTTGATTTTTTTAGACTAAAACCAGACTGTTCAGAGACTGAAGACTGTGTTTTCCTGTTTGTATAAACAGCATTGAGCAAATTATCCTTGCTATTAAAAAAAAGGATCACAACCCTAAAAGTTTAAAATATTTGAGTAATCTTTTTATGCAACTATTCTTTCTGTTACAGATGAATGACATTATAGTGACAGTTAGAGATTCAAATCTGAAGCTGACACTTGCTTTTGGAATAGGCATGCACCATGCAGGTCTGCATGAAAGAGACAGGAAAACTGTGGAAGAATTGTTTGTGAACTGCAAAATCCAGGTACATTTGTTCTTTGAATCCCACCGTAATGAGTTTTACATGGAATTTTAAAAGTTGGCTTTTTGTTACGTATACCTCATTAATCTTTCTTTCTGTTTTAGGTTCTTATTGCCACAAGCACATTAGCTTGGGGTGTAAATTTTCCAGCTCATTTAGTAATTGTTAAAGGAACAGAATACTATGATGGAAAAACAAGGCGTTATGTGGATTATCCCATTACAGGTACTTACATAAATTACGGAAATGCTCATATGCTGAAATGTATTTCAAGCATATGCAAATGATCTGAATTATTTAGTAACTGATCACTGAAAATACCTAACTTGGGTAGAGACTAGGAGTGCTGAGGAAAAGGTTTCTTTGTTTAATGTAAGTTGTAAAAGAACTCTTAAGATTTTATGTAATAATGAAAATGTTTCTGATTTTTGCAAATCTTTTTTCATGCTAAATTCCTTTAATGTGTATAATCCAAAACAGACATTAAACAAAGAGACACTATGAAGTCATATTTAGCTACCTAGTTAATTGTATAAAAGGAAGTTTTCATGTATGCAAATAACTTTTTTTTAACCTTTTTTAAATAGAAACAGATTTTAACAGTAAACATAGCCATGGTTTGAAATGCAGCAGTTGAATCACACATGTATGAGAACATAAAATTTATACAGTCACTTGACAGTAAACGGAAAACCTTAACTAGTCTAGTATCTTCAGTGATGTAAGTGATACTTCAAGTAAGTGATACTTCAGAAATAAGCAGCTAAATTAAATATTTGAATTTCTGGTTTGAGATAGACTTTTATTGCTTTCTGGCTCCAGTAAACTCCACTTTTCATAAACTGTTCTGCAGTGTTTTCAACAAGCTTAAGAAAGTGAACCATGGAAGAACTTCTTTGAGAGTTCAGACAGGGAGAATATTTGTCTGGATGGTACTAAGTTTGAAGAATGAGGACAAGCTAAATTTATTCCAGGTTTCCTGTTCTGTTTTCCCGTTCTCTTTTCACAAGAGAAAGATTATTATTAAATAATCCTGCACTATGCCAGAGATGTGTACACCTAAGGACAATTCAAATGTTACTTGTAATGTAAATAGAGATCTTGCATCTTTTTCACCATGCTCTGTCTTTTCAGCAAGAGAAGCTTACTAATGAAAAAAAGCTCAAACTGTAAATACTACAGGGGTTACTTCTCCAAGTAACCCATCATAGAGCTTAATTTAGTGGTTAGTGCTCTGCAGGAAACTTGGGATCAATTTCCAGACCAACTCTCTTGTTCAAAGATTCTGGTATGACCTGGGAGCTTAGCCATGCACACTTGCATTTTGTGACAGACTTTGGCTGATGTAAACTTAGTACAAATAGTCTGCTGAGAAGTAGTATCTCGCTTGTCCCAACTAGAATAGTGACAACTGACTTAATTACTGAATGGGGAGAAGTGATGAAGAAAGAAATCAACTGAAGTTTTAAATTTTCTGTTGAATCTGTGGGACTGTCAGAGATCAGTAATAAATTAATATATTCAAAAGAAATCAGAAACTCAATAAGCATTTAAGAATTACTATGCTGTTTTAGAAATCTGTTGTACAAGTACTCACAAAGGCTTTAGGGAATGCTTATGCTTTCACTGTTTGTTGCCTTTTTGAATCCAGGTGACTTGGACCTGAGGGTCCAAAAATTCTTGAATTTTCAATAAGACTCGGGGCAGGGGGGGAGATGGGGTGTGGATGGAATACCGCCATCTGTGATGGAAGCATTTAGATTTTGTTATCTGCACTGCAACAGAAGATGCAGATTCCTTACTTTATGAAGAAACATGTGGTGTGGTTTGCTTAGAGCATTTTTATTTTTAACTTTCCAGAGAATATTTATGCATCTGGAAGTTCTGTGGATAGGTAGTACCGTTTTGCAGCAGCAATAAAATGAAAATGTAATTAATTTCTTTTTGAAATACTTCCAAAATTTCACAATACTGTCTTTAATGTTGCCCTCAAGTTATGCCTTCACTGTTCCATCATGGTATAACTTGGTTTCTCCCTGCTGAAGTTACCTTTCTGTATCAGGGATGCATTTGGATCCAAGGAAGCAGCTGAGGGCAGAATGAATCATTCTGGAGTGTTCAGTAATTTCAAAATAAATAAAAATGCTTCTTTGAGTGAAGTCAGAGGTTTTGGGGAGGGCCTTTTCTCAGTTATCAGACATTTGGTCAGCCAGTTGGATCATATTAAACATTTCAGAAGTTTAGCCCAGTGATTAAAAGTAGCTAAGCAACATATAGTCAGTAAAGAAAATACTGGGTTTGGATAATTATGTAGTGGATATTGGTAAAATTCATTTCCTGATCTTTTTGGAAAATCCATTTCCTATATGGTATTGTGCACTATTTAAATCACCATATTAGAACAGCAAGAAGTTGTTTTATCATCCTCCTGTGCACATACCTATTCAGAAATGTAATTTTCAAACTAGTTTCATTTTACATTTTCATGTCACTCCTAAATTAACAAAAGGAATAAACTGATAAAAATCATTGCTGTTTATATAGCTCGTGGTTCCACAAGTGAAAATGTATTACTAAAAACTGTTTATCGTCATTGGGCTGTTTCTCCTATCATGGTCCATTGCTGTATCCCATTCTACGCCCTATGGCTTTTCCTTCCCCAGCTGACCATTGGGCCAAAAGCTTATTTATTCTGAAGCCAAAGAAATCACTGTTGAAAATGCCAGGTACAGCAAGCCACATGTTGTGCAAGTATGATAGAGGTCATAGAGAATACACAAAACATAAAAAGTTTTAAAATAAAGATGTAAAACTTACTTATTAATTGCTTTCCATTGTTTCTTCGAAGTTAAATAGCAGTTGGAGGCACCAAAAAGGAATCAGAGCTCTATGAAACAAGACACAAAACAACCTATGCAGATATACTTCTCAGATTATGAGACAGAAACAAATAGATGATAAGCATACTCATCTTGGTGGCTGGGTAGCAAGTTGAGCGTGTTTTGTGTAAACTAGTATTTTCAGTGTTTATAGAAATCATTAACTAGTATTTGCAAGTAATGATGTGTAGGCAGAGTAGTAGAGGTAAGCTGTACCTGCTTCTAAATTAGTATGTTGTGATCTCATGTAGGGACAACATATGATACAAAACCATCTCTACTCCAGTGTTAATAACTAATATAACTTGTCCTAAAGTTTGAGTGGTAAAGATCATAGCTGTCAGTAATTAGAAATTGCCTTTACCATTTTATCTCTAAAATATTCAAAGCCTACGAAATCATATATAGCAGAAAAGGTGATTCAAGGAACTTTTATTATTGTGAAGTCAAATACTTGAGAATTAGGAAATAACAGACAGTTGCCATTGTAGGCTTCGTAAGTTCTCTTACTCATCATCTTTAATTGCATATGATCAAATGAGGGATGGATGTGGAAAGGAAGGAGAGCAGAGGAAATTTGTATTAGAATTAATCTTGGATTCTATTGCAGTGGGTGGTCTTCAAGTATGCAGGAAGATAGTCTCTGCCAGAAAGAAGTTCATCGTAAATTTATCTGAGATGGAATAAAAAATTAGATGTGTCAAAACCAATAGGGCATACGAGGCCAAAGATATTAAAAAATCCTGTATTGCACATTATACAGACATAAATAAATTTATTTATGCATTCAAATAAATACGTTTGTTGTATACATTATTGTCTCTTTGGCAGATGTACTTCAGATGATGGGACGTGCTGGCAGACCACAGTTTGATGACCAAGGAAAAGCTGTAATTCTAGTTCATGATATTAAGAAAGACTTCTACAAAAAATTCCTTTATGAACCTTTCCCAGTGGAATCAAGGTAAAGATAAAGCAATCAGAAAAGCTGATCAAACTATAAACAATACTACAGATGAGGGACAGAGAAAAGTGAAACAAAATTCCTGTGCCAAATATCTCCTAAATATTGGGGTCCTAGAGGAAAATCATTTTCCAAAAAATATTGTCCATCTTTATACAGAAAAATCCTTTCTTCCATGAGTTTTGAAGCACTGTTGAGCTCTTTAGTCCATTCGCAGATAATACTACAAATGCTTCTTGGTTCTGAGTGTTGTCTCAGACATTTGAATGAGAGCATAAACTGTTCTTCAAGGCCAGTGTGTAAGACAACTATACGTGATCCTCAGAACCCTCTCTGAAATTCTGTGGCAAGCTTTTAATAGGAAAAAAAATAGGTGACTTTCTAGCACTTTTTACCTAGAATACTTATACCATTGTAGATACCACATTCTTCAAAATCTCACAAGTTCAGAAAGAAATCTGCGTGGTGTAAACTATTACTACTACACTTTCAACACATCTTTCACTTCCAAATTGCAATATTTTTGTCAGAAATGTAGAAACACCACCTTTTTACAGCCTCTCTGAACTTAATTGATAAAAAGTTTGCTGTCCAGCATGTCACTCGTGCCTTGGGTTTGGTATTTATAATACACTTAGTTGTTCAGTGAGAAGCAGAACTAGTTAACATTGGTCTCTGGTAGATGCATGTTTCATGGAGGAATTTTCAGACATCTCATAAAGCATGAGCATTACTGAAAGCTTTTCTCAGTGATGAAGAATTCACAGTATTGGTCTCCTAAGGAAACTTCATCCCTCAACGTAAGTGATAATGGGACCTCTGGTCAGGAAATTTGTAGGAGCTTGAGAATGCTATCCACCTGTGAAATGTAGTTGAAATGGGCTGGTATATTTGAAGGTTAATTTCTGTGGTACAGACAGACGTTATCATTTTTGCAAACAAAGAATGTGGAGACATGCACTTCATTTCCTCAGGAAACCACACTTTTCTTTTTTTAACATATAAATTGCACTTAGCACAAAAGGCTAGGAGTTAAACTTCTTCAAAATTATAGCTAATATGTCAAAAGAGCAGTGTGATTGAAATGTTTGTAATATATCCAGACTGTATGGCACTAGCATAAACTAGGAAATCTCTCTCTTCATTTGTAAGTGATGTTTCTAAATAAAGAAATCGTATCTTCAATATAACAGTAGTAATCACACCTTGTTCCTGTTTGGAATACTATGAATATTCTGTGTTTCTAGTAGGTCATTTTGTGTGTATATATTTACTTTGTAGTTTGATATATTCCATCTTTTACTATAAACAAAGAATATTTGATAAATTTTCACATGAAGATTCACATATTAATAGCAGTCTCATTAAGTTCTATGTAGGTCGTGAACCAATTAACTTGTCAATCTCTTTTATGATCAAGTATTTGAAGTAAGAGGCTTCATAGCTTCAAAGAGAAACTGTTTGGGGTTTCTTTGGAGGGTTTTTAGTTTTAGAATGCTTTCCCATCTGTTCTACCAAAGAGCAGATTTATCAGTTTTGTGTGGTATTTCCAATTTGTAAAACTAAACTTTGTATTTTTTTAATTAAAAAGTTTTTTCTAAAAGCCATTGTCTGTGTATTAGTTGTAACACTTGAGTACACAACTCATCTGACAGGCCTTGTGCTCTCAGTGATCATGGGTCTGAAATATAGCACACTAGAAGCAAAAGAGAAAGCACTCTATTATGGAATAGCTATTGAATCCTCTGTCCAGTTTCTGTTGGACAATCTGGGTAGAACATCTGCAGTTCTTACCTTCAGAAGCATGCAGTCAGTGGTATAGAGCAGTAAAACAGCTACTCATACCAGAAAAAGAGAAAGGATTATAATACAAGAAAAATTATGTTGATCCTTAAGGATATTTGCCATTCCCTGATTGAACTCTAGCCAGGCATGATCTCATTAGATACCCTAATGGAGGTCTTTGTTCCATTTAATGACACTAAACAGTATTTTACTGCTTTTGTTCTTCTGTGTTTCCGAGTTTAGATCTTTCTGGGTAGAAGTAGCTGCCTTTTTTTTTTTTTTTTTTTTTTTTTTACAT
>JAVKLA010000014.1:17469152-17482328 GCA_034782735.1 Sagittarius serpentarius | reverse complement strand
CCTCCTCCCCCGCCGTCCTCACTGACCTCGGGGTCTGGGTCGGGGTTTCTCTCACACCCCAATCTCCCCACCCCACTGCACATTCCCCTTCTTAAATCTGTTACCCCAGAGGTGCTGCCGCCATCGCTGATGGGCTCGGCCTTGGCCAGCGGCGGGTCCAACTTGGAGCTGGGGAAGCTTCTGGCAGCTTCTCACAGGAGCCAGCTCTGCAGCCTCTCCCCCGCTACCAAACCCCTGCCACTCAAACCCAATACACACTGCTGTCTGGAGACAGTCATAATTTAATCAAAACCTGTGTGGGGCTTAAATCCTAGGCTCTTATTTGTGAATAACATGCTATACTCAACAGTCAATTGCGCATTTCTTCTTAGCTTCAGTTAAGTCTTAAATCCATTAAAATACGTGGATTCAGATGATATTCCAATATCAGATGAGGACACACACAGTTATGCAATGTGCCATATTGTTCTGCAAACAATTTCATACCGAACCATGTTCTGCTTCTTTGATTAAAGGCAAATGTCACTACTCTTTTCTATGGGCCTACTTGCCTGGGAAGATACTAGAGATTATTAAGAAAACCTGAATGTGCCCACTGTAAATAAAAGAAAGTGTGTTTCCACTGGAGATCTTAAAGCTGCAATCATCTAACTAACATAAATTTTAATGCTACTTTAAAAATTCACATAGCAGAAAAAGAAAGTCTCAGTCGACATTTGCTCATCTGGTGTCAAAATTGGCAATTTTTGAGACAGAATGGGGAAAAATAATCCATAAAGTTCCATCATTATTAGTTATCATGTGTTGTCAGAAACTGTCACATTATGATTTACATAATGGTAATGGAATGCCATCATTGATACCAAGGTATCTAATAAAATTACAGAATAGTGCTACTAGTAAATTGCAAAATCTTGCCATCAAACATCAAAATGACAATTTTAATAGTAACATGAGAATTTTAATGCCCTGAAATTAGTCTTCTTTCCAACAGTTTTCAGTGTGCTGTCTTATCAAGGAAATCACACTGCAATTAGCTTTCACTATGCTTGCACAATGTCACAGTGCAAATATTATCTTGCCGTTCATGCTTACGATGCAACGTGCAATGCATTGATACTTGCTTTAAGCTTTAATTCACTTTTTTCTTTTTTTTTTTCTTCCTGTCAATGAAGGCAGTTCTCTACTTACTGAGGAAGCAAATTACTTTTCCATTATAATGTAATGATGCAGAAGAATGGTATTTTCTAACAATAGAAAATAATGCGTAGCTGTCTTTTTGAGCAAGAAAACGCTTCTCAACTATTAAGGAAAAAAAAAGGAATTGAGAGGAACTATGCTATAAAGCAGAATAAAATTTCCTTGCAGTGGTTATCGTGATAAATAACAGATTAATGCCAGAAAGAAATTTGCTGCTAAGGCTTCTATTTCCTTTGCCTTTCTCAAATCAGGTTTAATAACTAGAATTATGCCCAGCTTTGGGAAGCAGCAGCGATGAGTGGTGATGCATTTGTTCAGGGTAGTAGTCTGACGTTTATAATTCATTCAGCCTGAGAGTCACCACCTGTCCTTTCAAAACTTTTGCTTTAATTGATGATTTCAGAAATATTTAAACATATACCTTGAACTAAAACTGTTAAGATAACGTTTAATGACAGACAGGGCTGCAAGTCAAAGTGGCAGGAAATAAATTTTCCTCAAGCAAAGCTACTGTGTTTTGTTAAGATTAAAAAAATGTTGCCATTTGGTCATAAATATGTACGGAAAATGCTTTCTTGTCCTAAAAAGGTTAACGTTATCTTAAAGTTCCTGTTCATTAGAAAAATCTTTCCAAAAGGTTTCTAAAAAAGATATGAAGACCACTTTCTGTATTTCTAGTAGCTTAACACTTCCATATTCACATACGAGGTTCAAGTCTCTCTTTTATTTCTTCTGCCTGTAATTAGTAATTTATACAGCTTGGAACAGAGACTGAAAGCAACTCAGCTGAGAACCACAATAACATGGCACTAGGGCAAAATAAGTATTCAAAACTAGATTTCCCACAACACAGGTAAATGTCCTTTATTGCTGCTAACTTGCATCCTGGCCTCTGCCTCTGCCACTCAAAGTGGTTCTCTCTCTCCCTCTCTATTTTTGAAACTGAACCTAGTAATTTGAATGCCTAGAATTTTGAAAATCCGGTTCATTACATGACACAATACAATTTTTGTTTAAAAATGGGCAATTTTCCACTTGAGATGTGTCTTCATAATTTTTTATATCCACACCTACCTATTGCTTAGTCTTAGTGTCCCACATTGTCAGCTTTCACATTGATGTGTTCTGCTTTACTAAGGGGTAGAAAAAAAATCCAACAATTAAAACTGACTTCAGAAGTATACTCTGTTTTTAACACCTTGTTTCATGTGGCATCAATCTTGAGCTAGTCAGCTATGTCAGTCATAATCCATCATGCTGCAAGCGGCAATGACCTCTGTCCTACTGGAAATTTTACACAGCAGCCTGCCCCATTAAGAACCAGATCAGAAATAGGTGAGCTGGGGACCCTTATGCTGGGGGTGTGGCTTTCCAACTACAGCTGAAAAACTAACACAATATCTTTTACACTCATACCTGGCAAAGACTGGTCTTATCAGGTGGCACAAAAAGAAATTAATTTTGTTTAATAGCACATTTTTATACCTTCTGAGAAAAATATGTGGGAACTTGAGGAAAAAAAAAAACCAAACAAAAAACTAAACCAAACCACAAAACCAAAAATATCCCTAAATCCAAAATACTTCTCTCATCAATAATACATTTTGTTCAGCAATAACATGACCTTCTGATGTGAGAACATCCCTGAAGAGGTTAATTTTAAAAGGTGTTTTCCTTTGATTAGTGAGCATATTACAGAGTTCACAAAGAGCCTGACTGCACAGTGATCATGAAGATATTTCTATATCAGGTGTCAGAAAAATTTCTATTTGACACCATCATCTCTTTACAGTTATAATAAAAGTATAGCAGTTTTCGCTTGCAGTGAACCATTGGTAGCAATGCTACCAAACTATTCAAGGCAGCAGATGCAATAAACTGTACTGTTTTCCTCCTTAGAAAAAGTGTGAAATCTTCTGTATGTCTTAAGTATTATAAGCACAGGAAGCACATTTCATTGTAAAAGAAATCTAAATATGCAAGGCTAATGAAAAACCATTGTTAGTGCTAGCTTGAAGTAACTGTACTCTTTTGTGGCACCATTTATCAAGTGACTGGGATTAATGGAAAACAATGACATGGCTCTAAGCATGAATTGACTGACAATAGTCAGTTGAAAAAAACAATGAAATAAAAAATATTTCCGTGTAGATAATGCTGAATCTTTATTTTAGAAACATAAATTTGGAAAATTACAACATGTCTACATACAAAAGCATGATACAGTGTATTTATAGAATTTAGTTTAACTGCAATAAACTCAGTATCACATAACAATTTATGACATCTAATTAAGTATAGTCAAGTGCATAAATATGAAATGGAAAACACTAGACTAGGATGAAGTTTTACAGAAAAAAAGCACAAGGAATCCCAAAAGATCATAAGGCATGTATAAGATATATGTGTTTGCCTTCTATTAATTCTACTAGGCTTTTGTCTTAGAAAACCTAAATTTATTAAGGTCATAATAGGTCTCACCTACCCCTCCTTCCTGTCCTCTTGTATACGGTTCATATGGCAATATTACTGAATGCATATGATTACACAAAAAAGGAGCATGGATTTTTTGAGAGGGAGAATAAGAAAAGCACTCAAAAACATATTTGCTGGCTAATGGAACAGAAATTTCTAGTCCAACATGCAGTCTTACATGAACATAGTTATGTGCCATTTGGAAGATCTTTTATGATAGGTATAATACTTTAACATCTTGCTTTTCTGGCACATTTCATCCCCATGATTTATAAAATAATGAAACAGTTGCAAATGAAATAATTTACAATTTCATTAAAATGTTCATTTCATTAAATGTTCATTACTTCTACCCCGCCCCTGAAAAAATGAAATGAAATTAAATTGTTTGTACTAAATTCTCACCTTGTATAAAATATTATTAGAGTTCAGGAAGCAACAATGACTATACCACATAAAATAATATAAGAAATATACATTGATACACTTGCTGTCACTTCTGGTCCATAAAATATGAATCCTCTTTGTGCTTATGAGCTAATAAAAGCAATAAGGACTTTGGAGCCACTACTTTTTTTACCCTTATTACTTAATAGACTTTCTACATATATATTCCCATTCGGCAGGCGAACACATTTCAGCTCTAAACTCTCATGCTTTGGGATTATGTACTTCTTCATTATATCTTTAAAGCCCTTCTATGCTATTATTCTCCTAATGCTAAATGCACAATGAACATTCAATTCTGTGTCTTTTCGCCAAGTGCCCTCTCTCTCCTCTTTCAAATAATTCATTAAACCCACATCTTCCAGGAATCCTTCCTACTTTGTTTTTTCTAATCATTAATCTCTTCATGCTTTTCACTACTTTAAATCCTGTTCAAATCCCCATTCCCTCCGTATCATTAGGTGAAGCGCACTGCTTCTTGTAGCTTTGATTAAGGATAAAATGTAAATCCCTCACCATGTGGAGCCTTTGTTTAAACAACCAGGAGGAAAAGAAAGAGGTAGTTTTTCTCATAACTTGCAAAGTGAATATATTTGGTCAGAGGAGTTCAGACAGACAGAAGGAACCTTGCTGATGGCTTTCCCAGCTGTGGCTTCATGGGGGAATTATTTATTCCTAGTATAATATTTATCATCTATCAAACTATGAATGATTTAGCATTGTAAATTCTTCAAGAATCCCTTAGAAGTGCATCGATTAGAGCAGTAAATTGTTTTACTTCCTTGTTATATGCCCAGGGTTTTCCATGCATGTGCCTGTCATTACAGTCAAAATTTTGTTACAGGCAAAATGGTACAAATTTTATTTGTAGAGCTAAAAAATGATTGTTAGTCCAATTAGTGTTTAGTCTGTCTAAACAAAATACTGCAGCTTTTATTTGTAGTTCAAATACAATACTGTATATTGGTTATTAGTACAGTTAAAGCTGATATGTAAAAACTTACTGGCATCTGCCTCTTTTCTCTGGTGTTACGTTCACCCTTCCAGTGGTCCTCAGAGCCCAAGGGCCACCGCTTCCATCTTCCTCTAAGATAATGCAGTGGGACAGGACATGGAGGTTACGTGCAATCAGAGTATCAGGCTCTCCTCTGGGAGGAAAAATATGATGGTGGTGGTGGTGTTTTCTTCCTCCTCAGCCATGGGTATGCTTGGATTAAGACATTTTATTTACACATTCTGCTTCCTTTTCATTGACTTTTCATCGACTAAAGTTTGAAAGTTGCAAAGTAGCCTTCCCCAGCCCAGTTAACATAGAGGGCTATTATTTGTTACCCAGTGACAACCTAGTTTTGGCTGACTTCTATTGTATGTGGTTTTGGCAGAGCTGAAGTAACACTAGTTAAACAACAGCCATTTGACCACATGCAAATGTTACCGCAGCTAAAAAATACTAAAAACAACCCACTTGAAGGTCAGCCCAGACAAGTCCAATGTCTGCACTGTCAGGCCAATACAAAACCTGTGACCTCTTTACTAGTCAGAGAAAAATCAGAATCACCAGACTATATCCTATCCACTTGTCATTCTTACAGTGATGGAAAAAAGAGGATTTATACACGTTCTCAACTTCTACTCTTGACAATAGCAATGGGACACCTAAATTTGGATCTATGTCTATTCTGCACATATACATGATCCTGTGATATCTAGGACACATGTTCCCAACCATATATAAGGGATACAGTAACTCTGACGATGTTACTTCCTTACTGTGTGTCTCTCATTTCCTCCACAGGATTCTCCTTTCCACAGCAATTCAAGAGAGGGAGAGAGATATACTTTGCATTGTAACTACTTAGCATTTAGCAGGTGCGGAGTTCAGGTGAGCATGATCCGGCTTCACTGCAGTCCTGTTCCTTGACAAGCTGAAATTGGTGGAATTGACTAAAGAAGTCTATGTCCCTCACACCTTAATGTATCTCTGAGCCAGACGTAAGGCCATGAGGTCCAACAGTGAACTGGAAGAAAATATTTAAATGAAGGGTTTAATAAGCTGGGCATGTCTGAGCCTCATTTATGGAAAAGAGGCAGGAAAAATGGGAAGGATTACAGTACTATCTCAAGCACTGCGAATGTAAAATGACAAATATCACTGATTTTTAACCCAGACTGGAAATTCATGTCATCCCCTTTACAATGAAAAATAGTATTACTTCTTCCATTACATATTATTTTTGCTTCTTCCTTCATGCTACTATCATTTGAATAACCTTATTCACCTAGAGCCCTCTTCTCTTTTTGTTTTAATCTCCTCAATGGAGGGTACTACTAATCTATCCCCACCTCTGGTGATTTAATCATCCTGAACTATCTTTTATGACAATTTAACAATGATGTTATTGTTTGCATATTTGATGGTTTTGATGCTATACTAATGCTAAATATTGGTCAAAAATATTGGGTTTTTAACATACTTCAGTCTGTTATATAGGACAACCTTCAATTCTAATGGCAATGCATTTTAAATTATTTCCATACCCTTATGTATATCCACAAATAATTACTAAATTGCTGTCAGTGGCAAGATACAAAGCACATATTGTTGACAATAGCTACATAATTTACAGGTTTTCACTTTAGACACTCCTTAAGCTTTTCTTAGCATTTTATACTATGTAGGAAACATTTACTGTAACTCATTTCCTGGAGTTTTCCTTCTAAAATTTCCTACCTTATATTTTCCCACAAGAAATCACAAAGCTTGTGTATTTAATGATGTTTCCAGTATGTCCTAGCCACAACTGAACATCACTGAAATTACAGCTATGTTTCATATAATGCTTCCTGTTACTTTATCTGGTTTTGTACCACCTAAATTTTATGGCTGTTAAGTTCTTTTTACCAGCCTATTAAGAAAGAGGAAATTGCTCTGTTTATGACCCTCAGACCTATGATATTCCATTAGTGACCTCCATCTTTATCAAATTGCTTCAAATGCTGAATATCGCAAGGCTTCAATATATAACATGGTAAGTTTTAGAAGCCTCTTTCGCCACTGAGGCTCCATAAGTGGCTCTATACAGAAATCAGTGGTGCAGTTCCTTGGGGCACCAGCTCTGCTCTGACTGATTACTCTGTCTGCTCTGCAGCAGTGGTTGGAGCTGCTCCTGAGGTCAACGGAGGGACCCAGGAACCTCCCAAGTGTGTTTCGTTTTGTGTCACTGCTAAAGCTGAACCCCATGTAATGTCAAATAGCTTCAAATAAGAAAATTTGATATTAAACACTAAACCTCCTCACGTGAAACATCTAATGAACCCTTCAGAGAGTATTGGACTCTGATAATTACAGGTTCTCACATCTGGTAGCATTTTGCTCTTTTCATTCTTTCCTTTTACGCTACCTCTACCAGAACCGGCCTGGCTGCTCAACCTTCTTTAAACTCCTCATATCTTCAGTCTCTTAGGATGTTTGTTTTGAAATAATGATTGTATAGAATTCTTGGCAACAACATCCCGGTCTATTAAATTCAAACTCAGTATTTTTATTTCTTAATTCTTCTTCTAGGAAAATGTTTTTTTATTACTGATAATTGTAAGGGAAACATCAAGTAGCATGAACCAAGTATTAGCACCATTGTATCTTGCCATCAGCTCATGACAAAACCATTTTCTGGCATCTGTCAGTTTTTCACAGCTCCATTCTTTGTTGAAAGAAAAATTTAATTGTTCATCTTTTTCAACTTATAACCTTTTCTATCATGTACATTTGAACTTTTCAGCACACTTTTCACATCACTATACAAACATAAAATAAACTTAATCAGGAGCTCATTACAATAATAACTATTAATATAAAAAATAAAAAGTATTAACAATCCCTGATCTTGCCAAATAACCCCCTGGTCAGATAAGAAATCTTAGTGGAGAGGAGACCTACAGCTGTATAAAAGAAATTTCTTTTCTTGCTGTTAATGGCTTCCCTTAAAAATGTTCAAGGTATTTCTTCTTTCTTTGGGAATAAGCCGTTCAACAAATAAAGTCTTCTGCCAGGAGCCAGGGAGCCAAATTTCCATTCCTTTGCTATTTACCTGCTGTATAATCTGAATAAGCAATTTCACTGTGTTTCCTTTAATGAAGACAAAGTTTGTTCAGTTTAAGGCTGAGAACAGGGCATGAGAAATTAAGGAATTCAAGAGGGAACTAGAAAAAGACAGACCTAACTTTTCAGTGCAGGGATGAATTTGGGGTCAAGTCACATGCTCTGAGTTGTGTAAGGTTTAATGTATCATGTTTCTGGACCTGGCTTATAATTTTAACCTTTTTTTCTCCTTTTGAACTTTCTCCCATTACTCGTGCTGGAAAAGCAGATCTTCTTTTCCATCTGTAGTTTTGGTCTAGGCTAAATTTATGAAGAACTTTTCCTGAGATGTTCCAGCTAACATAACTGATAATCTTTTACAGTACAAGGTAATAGTACTCAGATACTCAGCAATGGTATTTACCCAAATAATTTTTAATATGCTCTTTGAAAATGTGCAAGTGACCACATTTTAATAGCAAAATTTAAAATGTTAAGAAAGGTCTAAATTTGCCTGTGCTTTATAAAAATAATCACAACTTCACAAGCCCAGCTGAGTTCTAGGCTATCTTTCGGTAACTCCCAGTTAACAGGTTAACCAAGTATTTAATTTTAGAGTTCCATCAGCTGAATTATTTATATACATACATGATTTCTGTACAAATAGTTTTCAATTATATATATATATATATAAAATCTGATGTTTGTGAGGCCACCTTTTTACTTTGTCCTTGATTTTTACAGGATATAAAAATAAAAATGTAATATCACATATGTATAAAGGTTTGCTAATATTTTCAGTACTAACTGATCTTCATTTAAAAAGGAAAATTACATGCAAAGGCCTTCCTTTTGAGAATTTCCCAAAATAGGCCAGCATTGTGAAAAAAAAATGGAGAAAATAAAAGGAAAAAAAAAAGAAAAAAAGAAAAAGAAAAAAAAATCCCCAGCCTTCTGACAATAAAATAAGGTAGTAAAAATCTAGACAGGAAAACCAACAGCCTTTAAACAATTCCCTGTGTTCTTGAAGATTATATACATAATCTGGAACTTCTGAGGGATTAAAATGAACAGATGAATAAATACAGAAAGAAAAGGAAGTAGATTACAAGATTTCAGTTCAAATTGAGCTGTCCAGACACATTCCAAACAAGGTATAAAAAGAGAGCAAACGAATGTGTTGGATGTTTACTTGAGGCTATGTTGTCAAACCCTTCCTCTGCTTCTCAGGTATGAGGTGGTACATAACTGCACAAGGAGAGCTCAACCACAATTCCTCCTTTGCTCCTGAGACTGCAAAGGGATTAACTTTCTCCCCCTTTCCTGAACACGATGTACGCTTCAGTCCGTATTGCCTCTGATATTCCTGCTAGCACACTGAGCAGGAAGCTAAAATACTATTTTTCTCTTTGTTGATTCATCTTGGAGGAAGAATATCTAGTATAACCTGCAAGTGAGATATAGACCAGGCTAAAGGGGGCTGCACAGAGCGGAGTCTCATTAGGCATTAGCCAGAGTCTGGCCCTCATCGTTTGTTTCCTTTTCACACTAAAGATTACATTGGCAATAATTGTAATTGTGGTGTTCTTGTTACATGTGAGCCAACACTCGCATGCAAAACTTCCATCACAATTGAAAGCTGTTATTTTTCTATCTGGCCCTGGCAGTTACTATCTCATTAAAGAAGGGCATTGTCTTGCTTATTACACTGGAATAGGCCTCAAAACCAAACCTAAAGGATCAATTTAACATCCCAGCATTATCCATTTTTCCCATTGTTTTGTATTAAAGCTATTTGTGTGGAAGGAAAACATTTCCCTCTTCCTTCAATCCTGCAAGAAAAATCAATTGTTCTATTGGCAGTATCAGTCTGTTGGCATAAGAAAAGTAAAAATAAAAAGAGGGAGAATGTTAGCAGTTTGACATAAAAAAATATCTATAACTGTGCAGGAGAAGATAAGTGTCATGGGGTGAAGCCTTTCTTAAAACACCCCTACATCTGCCCCAGTCTAACTCATTGGAAGATACTGGTGTATGCTGGAAAAACAACAAAGCAGAGATAATTGCAATGATGAATCTTGCCCAAAAGCTCTGGACTACATCTGTGATGATTTAGGGATGTGCGTGAAAGAAACAGATGCACAGAACTGTTAACAATTTTAAACCCTTTGTAACACTTTTGGGGGAGGACGCTAGACCACGATAGTGATCCAGGTAGAAAGCTAGTGAACTAGTGAAAACAGTACATTCTCCTGGGGAATATCCATACATGGTTTTCCAACATCTTTTTAGTGTCTGAGCCTGCAGTGGGATCATTACCTTCAGGGGCAGGCCACCAGCAAGGGTTGGACACATCGAGGCGTTGGATGCAAATGCCCTGGTCCCCTGGGTCCACAATGCTGGTCCAAACTGGGCTGGAGGAGCAGAGCCTGGGCTGATTTGTGAACTGTGTGGATGCTGGAGAATAGAAATCTTACAACAGAAATTGTTATGCACCTGCAGTAGCCCATCCTGCTTTACAAATAAACTTTAAATGAGTTGTTGTTACAGCAGTTTCCACCATGACAAAAGTAAAACCCTTTGTTTAAACAATGATGAGTCTGATAATTAAGGAGAAGGGAAATTAAAAGTATGAGTGAAATTTAAAAGGATTAAGTAGATATGTACAGAAGTTGAAAGTTTTAACCAGTGTGAAAAATCTCTTTTAGAAGGCTAATGGAGGTACTGCTGTGAAAGTAGAGTCTGTGGGTTCATAGTCCAAGTGTTTGCTGTAAACTTTATCTTGACCATCTGCCACCACTAATCAGATACAACTGGCACTTTTAGTTTGAAAGGAAACATACTCAAGACCTGAGATTCCTCCTGGATATCAAGCATCTAAAAGTTTATCTGCACACCACACTTCATTTGAATTTGTTTAGCTCTGAGGAAAACAAGATTAAGAATGAAGCACATGTTCTACCAAACCACTGAATTAGTTCTAGAAACAATTTCCATTGGTAAAAATAAACCAGTGAAACAAATTCAGACTATGTTGAACAAGCAGGTTCTTTTCTAGCTGCAATATTGTGTGGGCTAACTTGGAAGGCAGGTAAAACAGACTTCATCTCTCTCTCCTAACACTAGTTCAGGGTCTTACCTCCAAAACTGTCAGAAATTCTATACTGAAACTAAGTATCAAACAGCATGGTGATAATTCACCATTTTCCTGCTACTATTTTCTGGGATTAGGCTCTGAAATGCAAAGGTGGTAAGTGAAAATCTCCGATTCCGTAATTAGCACAGTATGTCTAGCTTATATAACATTTTCCTACTCACATTTAAAAAGACTGCATTAACCTTTTATAATGAGAAATATTTACCGTACTTGTATTTTACTTAATTTATTACCTATAATGCAGTTGTATCTATTCACAAAAACATCTTATTTTAATCAGACAGATAACAGATGTGGTGTTTAGATTGCTATTTCTTGGTTACTTGCCTTTGTTGCCCTCTTTCCATCAGTTGTAGGTCTTATTTTGTCACAATTTACTTGATAATTTTTTGATGGGAGGTTTGTCTGGTTGTTGGGGAGTGGATTGTTCTTTTGTTGTTGTTCTTTTTTCTGTAAAAAAGCAAATGTTTTAAAGAACAAAAACTGTGCAGAAATCTTCTGGAAAGAGGTGGTCTGACTGGAACTGCAACTCAGCAGCTTCCTTCAGGGAAGATGTCTATCGTATTTATTCCTCCTTGTGACGTTATCTGTGATATAATACACAGCGGGAAAAAAAGAAAGAAGCCAAATTTTTTGGGGAAATGGTTTGCTTAATCAGTGAAAAAAAAGAAGATACTGAAACAGATTCATTCTTTCTACATAAAGAATATAAAGTAAAAAAAAAAAAGAAAAAATCAGCTAGGAGTTGACTAAGAAGCCATCCAATTATTGTTAGACCATGACTGCATTTCTGTTGGTTTTCTTACAACCTATTGGTTGCAGATTTTCAACTTTATTTATTTATTTGGGTGTTGGGTATTATTTGAGAGAAAAGGCAAACTGAGATGGAATAGTGTGAGACTGCATTGCTTCCACAAAAACAGCAATTTGAAATATTACAGCTTTGTCATTTTACAAGTGTTGTTCTTTTGCAGATACTTACCCTGGACAGAAGTAAGGCCGTTCCCCAACTAATGGAAAAGATACACTTCATAGCTGTGGCAAACCCTGAAGAACTGTACTCACCACACCCCATTTGTAAATTTCTTTACTTGGACATCTTGGAGAGTAACAACATCACATCTGATAAGACAACACAGTCTTCTTTCATCATCTAGGGGAAAGTACTGTCTGTGTTTAAAGGTAAGGAAGGCTAAGATAGGAGCTGTGATTACTTTTTTTGTGGTTGTTTTCCAGAAATAAAGTATTTGTGGAAAAAAAAACCCTAACATTTTTCATTGTTTTATTTCTTCTTCTTTTGAATGGCATTTATGGGCTGAATTAAGATGAAAACTTCATGAAAGACTACTGGAATCGAATGATTGTGTACACTTCACTAAGGGAACTTATTTTCCCAAAAGGATGTCCTGACATTTATAATCAGACAAAGCTTTAAAAACAATAAAAAAACCCAACAACAACAGAAAAGCAAGGTTTTCCTAATGAAGGATTTTTACTTTTAAGTGGAGGCACCAGAGGTTTAAAATTCACAAATGCATATTGATGCCCTAAGAGTTATTTGTAAAAGAAAAGGAATAAGAGGTAGTAAACAATGAGGATTGACAGGTTTGATTATATTTGATTTTATTTTGACATGTCTGGAATGCAGAAAATATTTTAGAAGTCTAGAGCATAAGAGAACATATTCCAATTAAGAGAAGATGAGAAAGAGAGAAAATAGTACACAAGTCTCCAATCTAGATGAAGACTTTTAAAATTTATTTTACTTTATTTTATTTTATTTTATTTTATTTTATTTTATTTTATTTTATTTTATTTT
>JAVKLA010000014.1:17410427-17469052 GCA_034782735.1 Sagittarius serpentarius | reverse complement strand
TTTATTTTATTTTATTTTATTTTATTTTATTTTATTTTATTTTATTTTATTTTTTAAGCACAGCCCTTGAGGGAGTATATTCTAGTCTATGCTACTTTTCAAATAAGTGAATTGCCATATTTGAACTCAATAGTTTGTCATGCAAGCATGAACAAACAGATCTTTTTTAATGGTGTGGAAGTATGATCAAACAATTCTTAAATAATTATTGCTAAGCCTACTTTGCTGCCAAATGTTAAACTTGACCAAAGAGATGTGATTAAGAAAAGACAATTAAGTCCAGCAACGTAGGTTAATATTAATAGGAAAAATACCAATATAGTTGTTAAAAACTGCTGAAGCTTTTTGAGCACTGTATCTGAGGAAAAAAGATCCCAGAAAAAATGTGCCATCTTTTCCTTAACATCTGTCATGAATGAGTCTGCTGGCAGGATTCTCAATATCAATAACATAATTCTCTATCTAGATCAAGATTTCCATTCTAGTGCAATGGCTATTAAGGGGAGAGGTGAAACAATAGATGTACCCCTATTCATCTATGAAAAAGCTGTGACGGGGGAGCAGAAGCAGGCATAACCAACAGGATCAACCTGCTCCTCCTCAGGCCCTTTGCCTGCACCACCAGGATTAAGGAGATAGCCCCCAGCCTTGACCTTCACCCCCAGAGCCTTGTAGTTACTCCTCATGCACTCAGGGTCCCTCCACTGGCAGTACCCTCTGCAGAACCAGAGGCAGAGAAGGAGATTTACAGGTTACCAAAAGTAGGGAGTTTCCAGCTTCCCGCATCTCAGGAGTTTCCACTTGTTGGCTGTACCCAGCTTTCCTCCTTCTTAGCAGCACAGGGTTCGGGTTCTTGGCCCTTTGTATTTATGCAAAGACCCTGCTGATCACCTTGTTCATCCCCTGCAGCGACCACCACTGCTCACAGCTCCTTCACCTGGTCCCTCGGTACCTTGACTAGAGCACACCTCCCACAGATGAAGCCAGCCCTGTCCCTGGTGAAGCTGACCAGCACACCCTGCAGCCAACACCTGATCATCCACATCCTCTCTCAGGAGCTCTTTCTGGTCAACGTCTGTGAAGTGCTAGGGACACTCTGTCTCCAGCTCACATTGGCCACGACACATGGCGTGTCACTGTGCTATGCAAGCCTTCAGTGGAGAAGGTGTAGGCTCCTCCTAACCAGCCAGCAAGGAGCAAGGCTCTCGTCTTGCTCAGCAGGCTGCAGAAGCAAGCCCTCACCCCCCAGCAGCCACCAGAAGTCCCGGAAGAAGAAGCCTGGAAACTCTGCAACAACTGCTGTGGCTGTGTACTGCTCCCAGAGTTAATAATCAGACTTAATGTTCTTCCTAAAATATTGCGTGCGAGATGCCTATGATATTAATCAATGTTTAACAAAGGCAAAAAGTGCTGCTCCCTGAATACGAATACTTGCACAGAAAGATTTGGCATTTGTTTAGTGAGCTTAATTAAAAAGCTCTCCTTGACATGAGTGGTGCCCTTTGGAGGTTCTAAACTTCTTGATAAAGAAATAAACTGTTTTCCATCACTCTAGAGCTTCCTTTTCTTCGTAAATGATGAGTGGTTTCAAAGATCAAAAGGTAAATTCTTATCTGCTATCTTAATTTAAAAGCTATTTTAACATTCTGATAAGCCCAGGAGTTTTGGAAGGTTTCATTTTGTTTGCCTCACTAGTCAATGAACAAACTTAGGGCAATTAACTGAAGTTAGATATCTCAGAAACAGCCATATTTCTTGCATTTAGCACAGGAACATGAAAATTTACATAGGAAAGACCTCATCCACTGATGATTAAACTGCTTTGTCTACTGTTTAATACAACTGACTAATTTTAATGAAGCTCAAGGTTGAGAGAGGAAGGTGTTGTACTGCATTTAGATTTAATCACGTAGAACTATAAAAATGGAAAGCATAATCAATAATCAAATGATGTGGAATTAAACTTTTGAGATAGAGGAGAATTTGATAACATTTTCCCGTAGCTGCAGCTAAGGAAGATCCTGAACTTCTCTGAACAAAGACCTATTGATTACACTAAGCTAAAAGTTTCTGAGTCTCTCTCACCTTGCAGTTTCTAGTATTGTTTGCATGCAATGTTTTGTATAAATACAAAACATACACCTGTCTATGCCAAGCCTGTGATATGCAACAACAACAACAAAAAAAAAAAAAACAAAAAAAAAGAGAAAAATTCCTTTTATGTCATGTGAATGAATTGTCCCATAGTGTCAGTTGTCTGACTCTTTTATTTCAGGAATAAAGTTATAGCATATTAATGTCCAGGATTAAAGGGAACAATGTACTTGGTATTAAAAAAATTCCCAAATTTATGGGGTAAATGAGAAACTAAAACTCAGTAAGATTTATATTGGCAAAGGGTTTTACAATGGGTTTACACAAACAGACATGACTGTAATTTCTACATCTCATTAGAAACATTTCAAAAAGCCTTTTTGGAGATAATGATGTCTTGTCCAAGGTGAAAGAAAGTAAAAAATCTGAAACTGTAAAGTATACAGACTGAACAATTGCAAAAGAAATGATGCCTTTGAAATGTTGTAAATATTGACAGATATTACTATAAAATCATAATAAAATAATAAATAATAATGTAGTACTTCAGTAAAATAAAATACTTTAAATTTATATAAATACCCTATATCTCAAAATTATTGAGAGAACATTTAGATTGATCAAACCTTACCTATTCCCCACTGTTGGGTAATTAATTATTTATTTTTAGATTATGGAGCCTTGCTATGAGAAAAAAATAAACACCTTTGAATTCTCAAATTTTCCTGGAATGGAAAATTATTTTATTCTCAGCTTAATTGGTTTTCTTTTTTTAGCTTAAGCTGCCAGCAGTATTTGGGGCTTACTCTTCTTTTCATTAGGAAAAAGAATTTGTGACAGTCAGGTATTTGGCATGAGTCCATTCAATTAAAAATAATGCACAAAATTTCTATTTGTCTTAACACCAGAATAAAATAATACTAGATAGTTCTTCTGTGCAAAATTCAAAGTCCTTGTCAAAGTCCTTGTTATACCATCATTTACCTGTACAGAAGCTGACTAGCAACCCAAAAGGATTTTATGACCCATTGGTCAAATTCAAATTTGCTTAATGTCGACTAACATCCTCATGAAAGGCAAAGGAAAGTCAAACTCAGACTAAAACCTCAATCCAAAGCCAACAGAAGACGCAATATTTTCCATCTCTGTAGTGGACCTGGGAAATGCTTGCCATAATATTACTGGGAGAATCTCTTAATATCTGGTATTTTAAACCAGTTTTTATCATAGAAGACAGTATTCATGCAGCTGAATCTAGAGAACCATGAGCAAGCCTGTGGCTTCATTTTCTAAACAACTGCATTCCCTTTTCCAGAGAGCTTATACAGGACATACAACACTGAACTAAAACTAAAAGTGAGCAACCAAGCTTATACTGGAATCTGAACCAAGAACTATTATTTTTCACTAACACTTTTTATCACATCAATACACCCCTTCTTCCCTAACAGTTGTTTCAGAGGACAGAGACTATTTTGGAGACACTCAGATTGCTGGAATTCAGTAATGACTCCCAGTTTTACTGATTACACCAGTAGTAGCTTTTCTTTTTCTTTTTTTCTGCTCTGAGAAAGCTAACTATCCTCTCACAGCATACTCAGATTAATTTCTGTAATTTATTGTTAGGGTTCATTCTTGCTGATGAATGTTTTTTACCTTGTAAGCTTCCTGAGCAAAAAGGCTGAATAAATAGGGACAGATATATTCTCTTGGTGCTATATTCAGTCCCAAAGTTGTACTGAAGAATAAGAAATTTCAGATGTAGAGCTAATCTCTTCCTGCCTCCTTAAGGACAACCAAAAAGAGACAGGTCAAGCTTTGATTTATATTTGACTAAAAATGATGAATCAAAATGCAGACAACTCTAACCTTATACAGTCCCAGTTGCAGTTAGGAAAGCCTCCTTTCCTGATTAAAACAGAACATTTTAGTCCATTGTTGCTGAAAACAGTGGAATTATTAACCATCTTTCAGTGGCTGATTTTGGCCGCAATAGCTGCTCATTGGGACTGGAGGTGGCAGATGAAGGAGGGCTGGGAAGTCAACAACTTCAGGCAGTCGTGTCAATTATAGCATGCGTCACTTGGAAGATAATGTTTTATTTTCTTGGTCACACAGCTAACAAATACTAATTTATCTTTATATGATTCTAGTGTGCCTCAAATGCCACCCAGCATGACAATCTCTTCCTTCTCATACCATAGCAAGAGATCTGTAAAAATCCACGGACTTCAGACCACCCACAGAAAACAGATGTTCACTTCTCCTTGTAGGCCAGCTCACAAGCAGCCTCTACAGGCATATTGCACAAATTCTGACATAGTCCTAGCTCCCAAAATAGTACCAAAAGATTTTTGCATATAAAAGGTACCTCTTTATGCCTTCTTTCAATCTGCTGCCTAATAATTTTACTTAATGTTCCCCATTCTTGTATGAAGAGAATTATATTTTTCTCTATTTTTTTTCCATCTGATTTTTTTATCTTATAATATTCCTTCTTTTTTTTTTTTCTTTTTCTAGCTGAAGAGGCTAGTTTCTTTGATTCCTCTCTATGGATACCATTCAGTATCTTTGTCAACTCTTCTCATTCTTCTCTTCTAGTTTTACTGTAGCTTTCCAAGAAGGGAAATCACTGTATTTCAGATTCATGTGTTAGCACCATGGCATAACTCTTAAGTTATGCAGGCACATGACTATGTCTTGCCCTGAGTTTTAGCTAACTGAGCAGACCATGGGAAACTACTGCAGCTGACATGAAAAATTGCTGGGCACAGCAGAGAACAGAGAGAGAATCTCACAGGAGTTACGAAGAACACCATGAGGGATGGCCAGATATCGTAGGTGGTGGAGTGGGACTATGTATGGGAGCCACAGCCAAGCTTCACAGCTAACTGGGGGGAGCATTGGGAACCCTTCACAATCTTGCAAGGCCAACAGCTCCTGGGTAACTGTACCAGTGATACCATATAAGGCCAACATGTCATTGCTAACAGTATTGTAAATGCCAGATTTCAGTGTACCGAAGCTGAGGCTGGATGGGAAAAAAGTAATGAGGGGCATGGTACAGGAGAAAGGGGTGGAGAAGGGGAGAGATGAAAGTCAACGAGAGGAAGACAAAACATGGGTAAATGGAGAGAAGAGGGGTGAGAGGGGCTGGTGCCATGTGGGCAGGCACAGGTCAACATGCTTGTCTGGCTGAGCCCTGCACTTCATCACTGCCATCCGCCCTGTCTTCTTGTGACATCCTATTCCTAAATATTTCCTGTGTGACCTCTCTTTCTATCTGGGGAGGGGGGAAGAGGTCTCAGTGCCAGATCCATAGGTCTGGGTGCCAGCAGCTGGTGGGACTGGGGTGCGGGTGTGTTTCCCTTGTGAACTTCAGTCATCTGTGTCTATGTGCATGCATGTACTTGCATGTCTGAGCACGTTTCTCTCTGGATTACGTTTTCATCCTTGCTCCTGGTCAGACTTGCACAGGGGAACAGCAACAGCCACCTCCATTGGGCTGAAACAGGATGATTTACTACTCTGAATTAATTCTATACTATCAGCAAACTATTCACTTCCTTTTTCAGATCATGAATGAACACCCGGAACACCAGAGATTTCAGCATAGCATTTTGGAGGATCTCACTGATAACCTGTTACTATTTAAAATCTGTCTCTATGTTTTCTCTGAAACCTCTGTAAAACCTATTCAAGTGAGTTTTTTAAAGTTCAGTGCTTCATTAGTACTCACCACTCAATGCCTTATTGAAATGGATGGCTTGAGACTGCATGTGGTTAACAAATATAAAAGCCTATCATTTTTAGATATTTAGAATACATATCTGCCAGATTTGTGGCCAAAGATTTGATTTAAGGAAATAACATATAGTATTTTTCCATCTAAGACATCAATGCCTATGTACTTGAGAGCACTTTTTCTCTTTATAGCCCTTTTGCAGAGGGCATGCTCTTCCTTAAGTGAAACCTATTATGTCTAAAGCAAAGGCAATAGACTTTAATCAGGTTACTGCATATCACAAAGCAGTTAAGGAAAATAAATTGAAGCTCTTCACTGAAAATATATTTTAAAAAATATGTAAGAAGGTTGAATCTCCTGAGATTGTCTTGTATTTTAAAGAAGTTTGGAGGGTACTTAGTGTGAATTCTGTTTTAAAATGCTTTCAGAGTCTGGAATGTTTGACTGCTACATAACATTAAAATAATGAACAAATAACAGCAACTATTACAAATGATCATTCAGCAATGGATCTGGATGTACTTAACATCATGTTTCAGAATGATCTGTGGAAATTGTTATTGTTCAGATTGATGCCATTCTGGTTTTGCTGGTGAATAAACATTAAACAAACAAACAAAAAACACAACAAAAAAAGGAAAATAAAGGACCAACCTCATTCTCGAATGCTGGTGGCTAAAAAGAAAGACTAAAATGAGTCAGTTTTCAGTTTCCAAGTATGTACAATGTTACCTCAAATACATAAACATAAACACATAAGTCATAACACTTATCCAAACTTTCTTTTTCTTCTTCTGTGTACAGAACTGTATAGAACTGTCAAGCGTTAACCAGTATAGTACCAAAACTTTGAGTACTGAAAACTGAGGAAGCTATTCTTATAGAAGCATCAAAACCCTAAATTAGCTTTGTCAATGCAGATCTGTGGAAGCAGATTGGAAAAAAAGTACAAATGCTAAGGATTTAATTTTTTTTTTACTATGTAAACACTTTGCTTTGCTTACTAGAAAATTAAGGCTGTTGCCAAGCTAGTCTTGCACTGTTGAAAAAGATACAGCTGCTAATCTGAGTGGTCCTTTTTTTTCTGCTTTCTAAACAAAGCAGTTACCAAATGTAACTTCTAGAGAAAAAATGTAAGACAGTCAAGGAAATTAGGCCTTTAAGCTTTCAGAAAAGAAGACTAAACTTGAAGATATGGCCTCCTATACAGCCATCAAAAGTTGAATTTGTTTGCAAACAGGTATAGGTTTGCACATGGCTTGTGCTGTATGCAAACATATGATGTAATTCTCTGTACAACCTTTCCCTGAAAAGGAAATGCATAGGGAAATTTCCTTTTTACTACCTCTGTTAAAAAAAATTATGTTCTCTTACTTCCTGAAGAAAGTCTACTGCTTAAACAAGGAACAAGTGCTAATCACAATTAAATATGTAGACATTGTTTTATGATTAAAAATAATCTGCTCCAAAATTTACAGTAAAAGTCAAGGTCAGTTTTTCTTTCTGTTTTCTCTTCTTAACTGACATATTAGTCTACTAGTCTAGCTCTCTTTTCTGTAGGGGCCTAAAAGGATAATTTTCAAGTTGTTTTATTAAAAATCACAAGCTTCTTCCAACAGGAGCAGGTGGGGGCTTTTTAAGCTTTAGCTAGGAAAAAAAAAAAGATTTCTATTGAGCACATTCTCTTCAGCACTCAGCACTCCTTCAGAATCCTGACACAGCATCGCCTCACCAGCAGCATATAGTGTGGTGGTACACTTTAATGTTGGTCTCTACTCAACCTAATGAAGTATGTTTTGCTATTTATTTCCAGCAGAAGGAAAAGTGATGTTATAGATATTCTTTTTTTTTTTTTTTTTTTTTTTTTGTTACATTAGATGAAGATGAGGCAAAATCTGGGGGAACCAGTTTTGATGTAATTTTAATAGCCCTCAAGTATTTCTCAAGTATTAGCTAAGCCATTGCCACTGTTTCATTTCCTGTTTGTCTTTCCATATGATTCTCTATTGGATTAAACCAGCATGATCATATGGTCAACATACAGCATTCAGAAGTTCCCACTGAGTAGCTCCATCTGAATACATTGCATGAATGACTTCAACTTGTGCATTCTTGGTCCAATCAAAAAATAATTTGAGCTTTATTCCACTATCATGTAAAGAAGGTGACTGACCTTGCAATTACATTCCCCCTTCTTCCCCTCTTCTCTTTTACCAGAAGATAAATATATAAAATTTTCAGATTAAAAGTAATAAACCTTTTAATGCACAACTCTACAACATATATTACCTGTCTTTGTGACTGTAAAGTCAGCTAAGTCCTCTTGTTTCCTGTTCTTCAGCTTGTTAGAAGTGCTGGCTGACCACTTGAATGCTGAAATTGCTGCTGGAACTATTACTTCTAAGCAGGATGCAATGGATTATATCACCTGGACCTATTTCTTCCGTCGACTTATAATGAACCCAACGTGAGTATAAAATACAAGTGCGATTTCATCTAAAGGTAACTTGAGGGTAGAGTTGATGCAAAGGTGATCCTGCTGCTGTTGGAGCCTAGAATACTTAGCAGTCTCCAATGTAGGAGCATTACTGGCCCACACATGGAATAAAACTTGTGTGCACATTTTTTTTTAATAATTCTTTCCCCAAATATAAATGTATTTATTGGCAGATAACTTTACAATTTAGTGACAAATATAAAATAGCCTTATTAAGAGGACTACATCAGCATCCCTGAAATACCACATTCCTTTAGGTATTGTATTTATAATGTGTTACTTTTTTTTTAGCTACTACATTGGTATGTTCTGCCCAGTTTTCTATAGAAAATCTATTAAGACCTGGATTTTCCTAATAAATGAGAGAATAGCTATCAGCTGTTTCTCTGTGAAATTTACTTTCATTAGGGTGTCCTGGTGAAACCACGTGTGCAATATTTTCAATGATTGTTATCCTGCTTAGCTCCAGCTGGTATGCAGGTCATTCTGAGCTGTTCCAACAATGTAGCCTGCCTTTGCCACAACATCGTTTTGGGTAAATGGTATGTTACCTATCATGTGATCCTTCAGCCACGAAAATAATGTAGCAAATAAAAAATTAGGCATTTATAGTACTAAATATTTCTTGAGGTACTCCAGAGCGTTGTATTTCTGAAATCATGTTAATGTCCGTAACATCTGGCTGAATTTTCAGCTGGGTTCTTTACGGGCAACTGCTGGTGAGTGATAAAATAATTTCCTTTAATTCTTTTTTGGTCTTTTTTAGTTTTGGATTCTGCATCTAGAGTCTCCCACAAAACAGAATTTCCATCTAATCTTTTGGGAAAATAAAAAATGCAGAGTGTTAGAACTGTAAACTAAAGAAAACATATTCAATTCTCTCACTTCATAACTAACAAATGAATACGTTTATGTGGAAGATGTTTCTCCCCTGAGAGTGACAAGCAGCTAAATTCTGGTTTTGTGTAGGTTAGATGTGGGTAAAACTGTGTATACGACTTTGGAATTTACACATGATCCATACTACAACTAATGTTAAACACTATGCCACTGCAGACACTATTCTTTTTTAGTATAAAGAATAAGTAATGTTATTTTAAAATATCTTGCTCTTGAATTGCTGTGTTAAAGTGATTTTGTTGATTTGTCTTTGGCAAGCTTTGATCATGTGGTATCTGTGGTAGGCAGATTTTTAAGACACAACATATAACCCAAAGGTAAGCATAGAATATAGAAATGTAGTCATTTGATTTAATAGGCAAGCTCTTCCCAATCTAAAAGAAGGTTCCCACTGGAGTATGAGGTTGGCATGTTGACTGATGGTCATTTTTTCTCAGCAGTTTCTTTAATGTGCGGTGTCATGGAAAGCTAAATTTGAAGTTACCACAATATCAACTTTTAAGCAAAGGTTCTGCTATTCTGAGAGGACTGTGGGAAGAAAGGGGAAAAAAGAAAAAAAAACACTATATTTCATAGTGAGATGCATAGTCTTTGTAGTGAGAAACAAGATGAACAGGTCTTGACTAGTCATGTCCTGCCATACTGGCAGGATAGGAATGTATATTGAAGTTTCTAATGGTAGTGGAGTCTTTCATTGGAATGCCACACATGCAGGTTGGAACAGTTGACAAGTTGTGCTGCTTTACCCCTGTCTCGTTCACTCAGAGGTACTCAGCGTTCCGTCTGTACTCAGTCATGCAGGGAGAAAAATGAAGGATATTATTGACTGTGTCAGAGGTCACTTGTAGATACCAAGTGCAAATGCAGTGGATGTGCAGGCTTTCCATTCTTTGACACGGTAATAAATTCTATTAAGTTTCATCCAAAGTTACTAAACTAGCCACTTAGTAGAGTTCCTGGACCTACTATCTGTGTTATTTTCAGACCTCCTACAAGCCAAGCAGGTCCAGCGTTGTCAGTGTTTGGATAAGATACATCAAAGGAAAACTGAAGAGTTTTATGAACAGAAGTCAGTGGTAGTTGAAGTAACTCTGAATAAATTGCAATATGGTAATGGAGTTTACTGTGCCATAGATGAGCATATGAAATGATTAGTATTACCAAACAAGAACTGTTTGTGGCTCTTAATAATCCAAAGGTTTTAGGGTTTATTTTTTTCGAAAGAGTAGAAGCACAATGGCTGAATTTTGGTTTGGTAGTTACACAATACACACTCAGTGTCACTTGATACAGTGTTCTTTATCATGTCCTGCCCCAAAGCAATTTTGTTGACTTTCTCTCCACTATGAAACAAGAACTATTTTCCAGCCAGCAGGTGATTGTACCTTAGTGGTGAATAAGTAATTCCCGTATGCATGATTGGTAAATTGCCTTGGGATTCACTGGCATAAAAGTCGTTGCATGTGATGCTGTAAATCCCCAAAATAATGGGCTTAGATAATATGCAGAAGATTTATATTCTCATTTATTGCCAGTTTTAGCTACTTGTATATTAAAGCCGCATAAACAAATCTAGGATCATTCTATTCCAATCCAGTATCATAAAATGCCTTACCGAATGCCCACAATTTGTGCCATTTAAGTAATGTTAATCTATGTTTGCTGTGAGATAGAGATCAAAATATCCTTTTGCTCTAAGTATCCACGTTTCTTCTAAACATGCAGTCATCGCGGAATTTTTTCTGGCACACTTGAGATAATTTGTTGGACTTGTAATAATGGACTTTTTAACAGTGTTGTTGAAAATCTTTGTATGTTCCAATACTTCTTTTCATCAAACCGTTTTAATTTTCTTGTTTGATTAACACCTGTATCCTGAAATCTGTGAAATGAGTTTTAACTGTCTACTTAAGAGGAGTAATTGAGCTGTTGATTTGGGGAAGTGCAGTAGCTGAGGGCTAGTTTTGTTCAGAGGCATGCTGACTAGTTGTGTGCATGCTGTTCAAGAGATGATGTGCAAATGAGAGGGGTGGTCCAAATAAAACTATTTATCAAAGCGTATCAGTCTCAATATCCAGAGTTTTTTCCCTGATCTTTCCCTCCCCCAGGCAATTATTCCTAAATGTAGAGGTTGTTGAATTTGCACGTTAAGTCAAAGTTTCTGTGCTGCTACTTCAGTCAGGTACTACAATGTGTTCTTTCCACATACAGCTTTAGTCGATAGGTTCTTTACTTAGTCAAGATCATACAAGACAGATCAGCGAATTGCCCTGTTCTTTGAAAGGGGCTATTTTGAGAGGTTCATGTATCTCCTTTCCTTGGCTGAAATTCCTTGACTATTTCATCCTTTTACCCATATAAAAGATTATAATCTGTGACTTTCTACAAAAGAGAAGTGGCTATGGGAAACATATTCTGTAAATCAGGTTATGATATTGTCCAGATACATGTGCAGTAAAAGAGAAATAGAAATTTACAACATATGTAAAGTTAAGCAGAATCAGCTTTCATTTGGAAAGTTAATTTTTAGATATTCTGAGAGCATACATCACATTACTGTTAAAATGTGTGTGGGTTTTTTATGTATTTATAAATATATATGAGAGTGTGTGTGTGCGTACACACTTACAAAATCAGTTTTCTGTGTAAATTCCTTGTGAAGACCTGTAAAAATTATTTTATTCATTCATTCTGAGAATTATTATTAAGGGGTGGTTTTTTCACTTTATGTCAGTCTTATGAAGTTTTCTGGAATGAAAGAATAATGTAGCATAAATTATAATTAACTTATCAGACTGATGCTCTTATCACACACTTATATTTTACTTTAAATTTCCTTTTCTCAGTATGATTAGCTGAGCACATCTAATAACATGTGAGTAAAACACCTGAATAAAAATTATTATTATATACTGTTCCAATATTGTTTCTGGTATTGAGGTGATGGCTAATATCAACCAGTCAGGATAGAATAATATGTATTTCAGTGATGAAGTCACAGTTACTCAGAATTTTAGAGCTAGTTTGGAATTATATCAGAAGGGGAAATTACTGAAGAAAGTCAAGTTAAGTAAAAAATTAACTAAAAAATTTTCTATTAAAATGGAAAAGTTTGGCATTAGCTACTAAGAACAGAAGCTAAGAAGGTGCAGGTATATTACACTGCAGTAATTACCAATATCCATATTTTGAGTTGGTGAACAGCTATTTCTCAGGGAGGATTCTTTCTTTTATAGTCACATTTAGATCTGTGTGCACGTATATATACTTCTTAAATAACAGCTATAGGCATTATTATGAATTTCATAACAAGAGCTGATTCTTTTACATTATTAGGGTCACAGTGATGTGAAAAGGACAGGAATGTAGTTCATGGTATGCTTTTACCAGACTATTCACATGCATAAAGTTTTTCTGACTCTCTCAGACTGGGAAGCCCCAGGCTGCTGAGTATTTGAGCTGCCTCCTGTTCCCCAGGCTGCTGCAGTCCTAGGGGAGAATGCAAAGCTGAAGACCTCGCAGCTCCCTAGTCAGAAAGCAAATTCACATATTTGTCTTCCTACTCTTGGATATGATTTACCTGTACAAATCATCTGTTGGAATATAGCATAGGAAAAAGAAATGCCCAACCAATATGTAAGCAAATTTACCTCTGACTTCTCATTGTATGAATGCACCTTAGGAGGTAAACTTTCTTGTAAATATTTTAATTAGAAGCACTGATGTGGAGGCAAATACCTTGCTGATGTCGGAGAAACTGGACTGTTTTTTGATTGTCTTAAATAACCACAATGTACAATATACCAGAAATTGATTAAAGATTGCAATGCATCTATTTCTCATACCTGGCATAAGCAAATACATGAATATACCATAAGCAAATACATGAATATACCAAGAAAACAGGATACAAGTAAAATACAGTTAGAGATTACTGTCCGCAGCATTTGTGCATGCTGCTAATGCATTTTAGCAAACCTGTCACGAACTCCAGAGTCAGTCAGTGATGCCTTAACAACAGAAGTGAGTTGGTACATTGGTTCATAGGTCTCTGGCTATGAAGGTCTATCAATTGCGCCATATACTCAGTACCATTTCCATGGTACCATTTGAAGATGGCAGCTGCTGAAGGCCACAAGCTGATGAAAGTAAACACAACTGATGACTGCAGTAAAGCAATTTACAAAAATGACTGTGCTTCCCCCATACTTGTTCATAACAAAATTCTGATTTCAGGACTGCAAAATCTCTGAAAGAGCACTTTCTTTCTATCAAGCGAATGCTGTAGGTTCATCTTTTTTGTGCATTTGTTTCAAAAGGCCTTCCGGCTAGCAAGTTTTTTCTTTTAATATTTTTGGCTGACACTGCCACCGATTTTCATTATGTGTGTCACTATTACTACCGTATAATCTGAACATAAAAAACCTGGTGCTGTAACAAATGACTTCACAGCATTGACAGTTATAGCAGGACCATTTCAAGGCTGATGAAAAATTTCCCAGAGAGATCTCAGGTCAGGTTTACATAAGCTAAACAGGAAATGATTGCCACTATTCACATTAAATCCTAAATGTTTTGTGTAACTTCATCTACATTTTATGTTCCCGCACGTCTCTCTGTCTTTCTCAGCTGATGAAATTCCACACTTCCTTAGATTAGAGAAATAAGTTCATGTTTCACGGTTTGTTGTTCTTGCTAAGCTCTACAGGGTTTGGGGTTTTAAATATATTACTTAAAAGACAATAAAAAGTTCCTTCAGTTTTTGATTGTTTAAATTTTACATACTTTGTAAATTTTTATGATACCTAGGGGTTTGTTACTGCTTTTTCCCAATGGACTACTAATGGAAGTTAGCCTGCCTAGCCCATGTGCTAGATGCTGTTAGGATAAAACTGCCTTTGACTTTCACACCTCTCAGGGGACGAGTAATTGTTGTGTTCAAACAGCCTGTAATTGTGATCCCGCTGGCTTTCTCAGTACGCTTCTGGCTATTAGAATCATTAAACAACTCAGCACCTGTTAACAGCATTGTAAATATTCAACCCTGCTTGTGTGCAGGTTGAGTCCAATATAGGAGAAGGCTTACAGAGCCCAGCCTCATAAATTAGAGCTTCTGACAAGTCAATTATTGTGAAACTGGGCTTCACTGTGAAATAAATGAAATGGTGTGCTGATAAAAAGGTAGGCTGTGTGTTTATAGCAAAGGGAAAATAATGACTAGATGATTCAATGCAGTGAGCATGAAACTGCATTGTTTTTCTTCTTTATCTGTAATTAAATAGTTAGGTAATACAGCTTCATAGAGGAACTCACATATGATGCAGTTTTTATACTTGGAGCATACCAACATGCAAAATTCAGCTTGCATTTATGCCTGCGCATTCAAAATACTGTCTAATGTCATGATACCTCTATTTTCACTAATGATTTTAACATAGTCTTTCTAGATGAATGGCTTTGCTTTTTATTAGGGGAAAATGTGCTGAGTGACCAAGAAGCTCCTGTGGGTGTGCTCAAAATTATATTTACCCCATTATAGATAATAGTTAAAACACGCTGGTACCACTTCACTCAAGATTACAAACCATTTAAGATTTTTCATTACATTGTTTTATTTGCACTAGGCAGCTAGATATTTACTCCCCTGGAAAAAAATTACCAAAGAATCAGTAAATTTAAAATTCACATAATTTTTAGAAGGCATTATAATGCCTTTTATGATTACAACTTCAGTGTGAAATACTGCAAATTAGGCAGAGCACAAGATAAAATCTGTTTGAATTTGTGTCTTAAAAGTCTCTAAAAAGAATTTCAGAGTATTTCCCATATCTCTTCCTTTGTTTTATCAGTATTCATCATCAATGTTGTGATACTGCAAATAACAGTGCTGAAATGATACAGTGAACGTCTGAATACCGTGACAACAAAGTGCCTTAATTATAATTGCTTCAGTAGCATTATATTCAATTTAGAGAAAAATACTAATGAATCAGTAGTGGTTTAGATGTATAAAACAGAAAATCATTTCACATCCTTAACTTATGTAGTTAATTTGCTCAATTATTTTCAGAAGGTAAACAAAATGTTACAAAGTAATTTCTGCTAATAAACAGAATCTAAATGTTTTTGGTGATGTCAGGCAGATAAAAGGTGCAGATGGAAATATTGACCATTTTTTATCATTTCTATATTACTTCAGTAAATTTAAAAGGGGACTCATAAAAATTAAGTGGTATTGAAAACAGTCTTGGAGTACTTCTGCTACAAATAAGTTTTCTTTGCATAAGACTGATAATGTATGGCTGTTTAGTCATTATTAGTATGACTTTTTAGTCAATATATAGTCATTAGTAGTACGACTTTTTAGTCAATATAAATATTTCTTTTGTTTTAGTTTGGTTTTGGACAATAGCTATGTTTTAAATATTTGAGATCAATCTCAGCGTGAACCCACATAAAATATCACAGAGTTGAGTACTCCACTGCCACATATATATAGACTTTGTTTTTATTTAATGTAGCTGACTGTTTCCTGCTATCAGAACAGACTTTTTTAATCTTTTCCTTATGGCAGTAGTATTTTACTCCAACTTTACCCAATTATAAGTGAACATTCAAAGCATCAGAGAATTAACCCCATAATTTGGGATTAATAACAAGGGAAAAAAATCTGGAAATGACTGTACTGCTATTTAGCATGCAGACTTTTTTCAGTTATGCTATTGCTATTTAAGAAGATAAATGTTAAAAACTGCATTTAAGAAAATAATAATGCAAATCAGATTCTGTTAATAAAACAGTCATGGAAGGATGCTTGTAGTACATAAAAACACAATTCCATCTTTTGAAATTCGCTAACAGCAGTATTACAGTAAATCAAATAGAGCTTAAATCAGAGAATGGGATTCATTTGCCCAAATGCATCATCAATAACTGAACTGACTGCCTAAAGTTCTTTTGAGTCAGTGATTACATTTCACCTCATCCTAAAGCAGATCTATAAAATACTTCAGATAAATAGCATTCTGCAAGCTCACGTTTCTCTCCATTGGTAGTAAAGGGGGTTAAAAAGACTAACTCAGGTGTAGCTGTAACTATGTAAAATCAGCTAAAATGAATGTCGGCACAGTTTTACAGCCTGTTGTTCACCTGCACAAAATAACACTGAAAGAACCTACTCTACATTGCAACATGCGGTATTGTTTCCAGTGGGGATGCTGAGTACGTCGTAACAGTAGGAAATTTTAGTAAAGCAGCTAGTATGAACAAAGGCTCATCTTTCATCATTGCAGCAATCTCAGTAGTCTATTTGTGTGACAGTATTTTACAGGATTAAATGAGCAGGGCCAATCTTTTTTACTGTGCTTTTTAACATTTCAATAAATCATCAAATTTTTTGTTTGTTTGAATTCCACTTGGAAATTGCATGATTTAATTGCTCTGCTTAAATTCAGAATTTTTAAACTTCCTGAGCATGCTCAGTTTTTCTTTACTGCTCATTGAACTTAGTTGTTACTTTTTCAATTGGTGCCATTGTTGAATCTAGGACACAAGTTCTTACTACATTTTTTTCTGGAGTTTTCTACGTGAAAGCTCCCCCTTAAATTATGTTAGTTTGTGTGAGTAAGAATCTTATAATACAGCTTAAGTTCTACGGTTAAGGAATGCAAACTTCAGTCACTGGGTCTTTTTTATACACTGGCATAACAATATGTTTTGGCACCCTTTATAAACATTTTTCCTTCATACAGATAACCAAGAATTACTATATATACTATATATAGTTTACCTAAACAATTTTACCTGAAAATGAACATGTGAAGGAACCACATTGACAAATAACCCATTCCTTTTTTTAGCAATTTTAACTTTGAGAATAAAATGACATGGATTGGTGTAAGGTTACTTTTTTGAGAGATGTCACTATATGCCTAGTTTTTATTTTCAGAGTTCCAGGATGTAAGAACAGTTGCTATCCTTGGTGGATTTTCTTCCTTTCTCTTGCAGTTAAAATACTGTTACTTGTGTTAGTATTGCTTGTTCACTTTCATACTTACATGATCAAGAAAATACACTTACACAATCAGGGAAATTTTCCCATTAACAAAATATAGCCAGTCCAGTTGTGTTTTTATCAATCTTTCTATTAATAGACAGATAAATGACCATCTTCCCATATGTACATGCTTGTATTATGTTGGTTACTCCCACAAACCATTTAAGCATCATGAATTTCTTGTTAGACTATATAAGGGAATATTTCTGGGTTTAATTGTTTAGTGCGGATATTTGCTGTTCCAAGTATGTGTGTGTATTATAGCAGCCTTGTAAGTTTTCCTACAAGACGTTATTGTTAAAAATCTTCAGAGTGTAAAAAGTATTCATGTAATGCATCTGTTTTGAATTTATCTAGTTACTATAACTTGGATGATGTGAGCCATGACACTATGAATAAGTACCTCTCAAGCCTTGTTGAGAAATCCCTCTTTGATTTGGAATGCTCCTACTGCATTGAAATTGGGGAGGTAAGACTAATCTGTGCCTTACAAGATTCAGTAAGATACATGCTCCTAAAGGTGGGAAACAGCAAGATACATGCCTCTGACTTGAGATGTGAGAGTTTGTCTGTGGAGCTGTTTGTAAGACTTATGTTGAAAACTGAGCTAATTGGGATTGCAGCTAAATCATGATGCTAAATCATTTTTGCTGTTTTCTTTTATAAAGTAGTCTTAAAATATTTTCCAGGAGGAACCATTGTAGGAACCATTTATATTGAACCATGTAGGAACCACGTATATTTGATTTCTCTTCTAACAGGATAATCGCAGCATTGAACCTCTGACATATGGCCGCATTGCTTCCTATTACTATTTGAAGCATCCAACTATTGGGATGTTCAAAGATCAGTTGAAACCTGAAAGCAACATTGAAGAATTGCTCTTAATTCTGACAGTAAGTGTTGATGTTTTCTTAACTTAAACATATGTAACTCATGACTCTTAAAGACACTTAGAAGTGTATGAAAAAACACCCTGAAATTAAGAAAAGCCTTTCTTCCCTGATCTGTGATTTTTTTGTTGTTTTGAGTAATGTACCTGAACAATTTTTTATGTTTCAAATGTTTCATCTAATCAGTACATCAAAATTACTGTATATACCTGTTTCTCTTCTTATGTCCCTTTGTGATGTTCAGGATCTGTACAAATCTGATATTTTTTTTTTTTTCTAAGTTAGGTATAATACTAAAATGCCAGAATAAGAACTGCATATCAACATCCTAAATCTGTACCAGGGCCATCACTTTGCACTGGGACAATCTGGAAGATACAGCAGCTTTCAGAAGTGGGGGAGACATGGGGAAGACCTGTTTCCTAAAATGCCACCTTTACCTTCTCCTAGCGACCTCACGATCCTGAGGTCATAACCTACAATAATGCCAGCTCATACGGTTAGTTTAGTGACTGTTTAGTAGAGAAGTGCAATGCAAGGCAAAAGATTTTAAGGTACAAATCTGGGGACATGACGTACAATGCAGCGTGACAGTATTACATTCTCATCATAAAAGGATCAGGTTTTACTCCATTTTCAAGTACTTAAGTAGTTATAACTACAAAATACTCTTTTTCAAAATGGTATAACTCCACTTGTACACACATATTTGAAAACAAGAAGTGCCTGAATATTATTCAGGAAAACTTATTTCTGCCCCCTTATGATTATAGTCTCTGTTATATTATGTATAAGTGGCCCAAATTCTTTAATATTCTGATTTCCAAGTGTTAACTTCAAAATCTAGAGTCCCATCTTATAGTATTTATGTATGTTACTTTTATATTCATTATTGTTGTGACATGCTGCCAAAATTTCTCTAAGGAGAAATACAGGAAGAAAAATAAATAGTGCTATTCAACAGTTTGCATCTCAACAAAACCTGATGAGCATTTTATCACACTAGGAAAGCCACTTTTCTAGTACAGAGACTTTCTTTCTGATAAATTTAAATCACCTGCTGCAAACATTCGGAGTGTTACAGCTCAGAAATAAAGGCCACAGTAATCTTTTACAATGGAAAGTGTTAGACAGCCTGAATAGGGGAATTGCTATCACTGACCCTGCAGTATCTGTTCTTCTTTTGTCAGAAAACATTGCAAATTATATGAAATGAAATTCAGTGTATTTGGCTGAATTCAAAATCAAATCAACCACAATTCCTATATATGCTGTATGTAAAATAACTGAAATTTTAAAAACAAATATCCAGTAGTGAACAGAAGTTAAATAATATAATGTTGAGTATTCAAGGTGAGAGCTTTACTCCAGCTGCTCTTTAAAATCTCCTCTTCTCTCTAGAGAAAATTTTCTCCACCTAGAAACTTCAGAATTTTTTTTCAGACAAATTTGGACAGGGGAAGTTTGAGAATAGCATTAGCAGAGATGGGGGACATTTCATGACACTGCCTAAGCTCGTAAGCAGCATATGGAAGATGAATGGTGGAAGCGGAACCTAGTGCTGTCTATATTATGTCAGGGCTCCTCATCTATTTAAACAGCTAGCATCCATGAAGCACAAAGGTAAATGGCAAATATTTCTGTTGTAGACAAAACCTAGCACCCTACTGTTGGGCAGAGATTGTAAAATTTAAAAATCATTAATCTTACTTTAATTCTTTATAATTTTTTTTTTCTGGAAATATAGTCTTGGAAGTTGTCCATTTACAGTCTTAAGAGGAATGAGACTAAAATCGCTGAGGCGTCGAAATGTGCCACATATCAATTTGAAAGATGAAAAGGGTGTATGAATGCTGGATGCCATTATAGCTGGCAGTTTTTCCTTAATTTTTATGCAGATGTTGATTTTCATAATTACTAGTAGAATTACTGTTCTGTCTTGTTGAAGGTGTAAATTGAAAGTTTTTTTTCAATCTGATGTAGTGTTGAAAAAAATTGCCGTTTCAACAGTTATTGCCAAGGATTTTTTTTTCCCCTAAACACTGTGAATTAATGAGTTTTATAATTACGGCAGTTGCTTCACACCTCTATTGTTAACCAATGACATTACATCTGCCTTGCTCCACTGGTGCCTTGCTCCTTCTTATTGAAGCATTTAGCAGTTTTGGCAATGGGGAATTACATGGCATGGGGTAAGTAGTCTAATTAGGTATAAGTGAAAATCCTGAGGGAAAAGGATATTTAAAAAGTAATTTGAAGAATCTCTTAATGATGCTGGAACTGAAAGCTGTAGGTACAGTGCAAAAAGGCCAGTTATCATTGCAAAATATAATTATAATTCTGATTATTCTGCTGATCACTCGCTTTTAAAGTTTTGAATTTTGGACTGTGTTATTTAAGAATAACCATCCAAAACATTTCTCAAATGCAGTTGCAGGATTTTGTAGATGTGACACGTGGGTCTTTTTTTTATTGGCGTTGTTCATAATCTTGCAAACCTTTAGCCATTTACAAGTTGTCTGATGTATGTAAGGAAGGCAGGAGTGTACAATTGTAACAAAGAAAATACTGTTTGTAGTTGTACTTGTTGCAGGTTTGAAATGGGATATATACAAGTTTTTACCAAATTGTCAATGCTTAACTTGAAAAGGAGCAAAAGTTTGTTTAAAACAAAACCAGGAAAAAAGCAAGACTGCATTCAAGAATTCAGAAATTTATGATCCTATTAAGGGTTTTAAATCTGAGTTTGATTAAGGAGTTTTGAGTTTCAGATTGATATTTTGCCATGCTGATGGGAGTGTTCAGAATTCAGGATCATTCACCAATGAATTACCAATGAATCTTTGCAACTCACATGAAAAAGTAGTTATGAGTCGTCCTGTTTCTAAGTGCTGTTGAGTCTCAAAAAAAGTCACTGGATAGCAAGATTTGTGTGCACTTAGTAGTCAAGACCATTCATAGTCTTCTCCAGTATCTGTTCTTTTCTCTGTTTTTATTTTATCTTTTCATTTGATCATCGGCCAGCGTTTTGCAAGATCAAATGAATTTTTTTCAGTATGGTTTAAGGGTTGAAGTATCCATAAAATGAACAGGAATGGCACATGGGAACAGCCCCACAGTCATGTTGGAAGTATACAGTAATGGTGATACAAATAGGTGGGGTACAATCCCCTCATGCTTTCCCTTCTCCTATCAGTAAATCTGTACTTGAGATGTTTAATCTGTCTTGGGTTTGCAGTTAGCAGGCAAAGTTCAGATTCAGTTACTTTTGTAACTGACTTGTGCTAGTGGACATGTAATTTTTCTGAGATAAGATGTTTGATGCTTTTCCATAGAGCTTTCTTTAAAACTTTCCTAACTGTGCTTCAGACAGTAGTAATCCAAATGAGCTTAATCACTGTTGAGTTATGGTGCTTCTTGCATTAAGTATTATTGATGGGAAAGTGTTCATGGATTATTACTGACAGGCTGGATTTCCCTGAGGTACCTAAAGACTGTTTCCTTTTATTCTGAAAGTTAGGTGCAGAGATTAGAATAGAGGTCTGGGTAAAAAACAGTGAGAGATTCTTTGGGGTAATTTTTGTCATTTTCTGTACTAAATCAGCAGTCACCACAAATCTTTTTAAAATCAAATGTAGGTTTGTTGTACCTTGGGAAGGAGGTCTGTCTTGATGATTGATCAGGACTGTGACGCTAGATCCACCAGCTTCATGAACATTGGTGATTTGTTACTCCAGTTATCTGGTTAATATTCTTATTTACAGAGCAAATACTTTGTCATACCTGTTCATACCAGGCAGTGAAGGGGAGAAGCATCTTTCAGCCCATGTTTTATCTCCATGTTGTCCCTTATTTCTGTTTCCGAATTACACCTACGAGAGAGAACTGGCTGGTTTTCTTGTGCCTCCTGCTGTCTTTCATGTAAACTGGTTATGAGACATGGGTTTATTTCTAACTGGGGAGCTTAGGGACAGAACAGCATGGTATTTGTGTTATACTGGGGCATACGTATCCATCTTTCTGTCATATAAACATGGACTTCTAAGCTTGGCATCCACATACCTGTTCCCTATATTTCTACCTGATAATTGACATGGTTTTGTTACACTGGCTTGTATTAGACCAGGTACTTTGGAACTCAGCAAAAAATCCGGCATTGCTGGAGCAGCAGCTTTGGAAGGTAGAAGGAGGAGGTTCATGAAACAGGTGCTCTCCGTCCCAGATACACAGATAACAAAAGAGTAAAGTTGTTAACGCCTTATCTGTCTTTCATTACCTGTTAGGTATTTGTACTATGAGATTCTAGGTAACTCAGTTAACCTATAGCTTTATTTTCTGTCCATCATCATTGGCACATCCTATTCTAACCAGGGAAATATGCAAGTCTTTTTACACTCTCAGTCTAAAATAATTTTATTTCCTTAGCAGGATTCTATCTTAAAGTTGGTTCAGTCTCCCATGAAGGGGCCACTGAAGTTTTTGGCTCAGTGATAAACCGTCTTTTCCACTGGACTCCAGTTAGATGCCAGGGAAGGAGGAGTTAAGAAGTTATAAAAATACTGTCCAGGAACAAGCTAATGTGAGCTGTTTTGTGTAATATTTTCTCTGCAAGCCATGGCAGAAACATTGCTTTTGCTTCTTTTAATATATTATATAAAACTAACTGGTTTTCTGTTCTATGAGCCCTTTCAGAAAAAAATCAGATCACTCTTCCTAAGTCAGTCATTTTCTAGTTTAAATTTACATTTAATTTAGAAGGAAATAAAGGTGCTACTATGATTTTCTTCAAGGCATAAAAGTACAGCAAAACGGTATTCATTATGTTATTCTTTTTAAATACAGCATTTCAGTGTCAAGAATAGAAATACTTTATTACATAAACTTTATATCAAATGAAAAGCAATTCTGTTACATGCTAATCTTGGAAGAACTCACATATTTTATTTCACATATATCGTACATTCTCAACAATACAAATATGACTGCTGTGGCCACTCTACAAATAGGAACAGGCCTCAGCTGTTATGCATGTTTTAGTGAACCCTTATAAGAGGAGAAAACTGTTACCTCTTACCATTAAATCTTTTCTTCACAATAAATCCATACCTAGGACTGTTCAATTCATAAATTTCATCCTAAAAACAGGCATTTCCAGGATCATTTACTTAATTATTATACAGCTTGTATTCTCTGGATTTTAATATTTTAAGACATTTGTGCTTCAGTTCCCACTTGGAACATCTAGATAGTATCACATTATCTTTAATAAAATAGTTTAAATTTGACTATTTTATTTGACTTCATGGAAGTAAAACAAAATGCTATAGTGAATTATAATAACATCCAAATTTTATCATCTGTATCCAGTATATTCAAAATATCTTGTGCTTAGCAGAAAGAGTACTTAGACACATGAATATTCAGCCATTAATTTTGTCTTGATTTTTCACTAGTCCCAGTAGATGGAGCACTTTTGAATGTCACTGTAGTACTTGAATATACTAATTTTTTCCTAACATCATGACACAATTAGTGATTGTTTGATTTTTTGATTTTTAGTTTTAAAGCATCATATACTGCCCACCTTTCCAGAAAAGCACTATCAGTTGGTAAATCAAGATGACAATGCTCACCACTGACAGCTAACTGAACATGGCATAAGTCTTTCATTTTTATAGCATCAATAAGAAAGAATTACATTCAAAACCAGAAAATATAAAACCTTCCCATCTCCAGTACACATGACTTTCTAATTTCTGATTAACAGATCTCCTTTTTTTCCCTCCAATCTTCTTACTCAACTTCTGTCATTACTTGCCAGTTTAAAGAACGGAATCAATACTTAGGAAAGTTAAAATAAAACCTATTTTAAAGTTGAAGTTAAAGGTTTCTGACATACATTTCCCACAAGGTAAGCCGTAAGACAAGAACTGTTATCTTGGAAATAATATCGTATCTTTTTTTTTTTCTTTTTTTTTTAATTTGTTTTGATTACAGTGCAGCATCCCAGGGAACTTGTGGAAGTGTATATGGCTGTGTTAGTGGAAGCCAGCAGCCTCAGGCTATATCCCCATTTCAAACAGCTGCTTTAGTCAGAAAAATGAGGAAATTAATTCCTTTAACAGGAGCTATAGATGCAGTTATAGCAGCAAAACACTCACGTATGCCGATGAAAACTATTTTGATGAGCCAGGAAGCTATTACACTTCTGTCTGCTAGGGTAGATAGGAGTACTGTCCTGGTGCCTACAAACGTGAATGCTGGCTGCCATCTGTGGCAAATCAATGCCTGTCCTTGGTGTATATGGTAGGACCAAGTTCAGTGATAGCAAGCTTGCTTTAGCTGACTGCTTAAAGCTGCAGGTAATTCAACTGTGCACCATTTATTTATTTATTTTAGGACAAAAGTCTTTTACTTACCACTTGGCAGTTAGAATTGTAGCCTTCATCATTACGCGAGATTTCAAACTATGCATAGTTGTGTACACGCAGCCAATACTTTGCAAAGTATTCACGTTGAAAACGAAGTGGCTTTTTTTCAGCAGTCATGTCAAATGGCTCTATTTTCAAATATACAGTATATTTGTTGAAATAACGTTTGTGCTTGTTGAAACAAAACTGAAGTTCTAAATTGCATCTTTATTAAGGTAAAGCTGAACATTTTATAATATGCAATGCTGCTTTGATAGATGGCTGTGGGTTCTCATGCCCCAAGTACTCCAGAAGGCAGTCTTAGAAGCTTGGTGTGCCTTTAGCAAGTCAGTACAAGTTCTACCTACTTTATGCCTCCCAATTTGTAACTGAAGCACAATAGGCAAATTTAGGACCTCTGCAGCCTGCAGTTCTTTTGTCTTCACTGGTGTCTAGTTACTGCCTTTGCTTTTCATAGAATTATACTATCGCACTATGAATTATAGCAGTTACAGTTATATTGCTCATGGATTTGTTTTCACAGAGTTCAGTTCACTTAGTGACACCAACTCGGCCTTACTGACTGCTGTTTAAAGGCACACAAATGTTTTTCTCTGTCAGCAAAGAAGTTATTGCTCAGACTTATAAAACTGTTAAGAAAGAGGATGGCATTTTGTAGCTCGTTCTCTGATTGGGACAGAAATTTCAGGATAAGGGTTGGTTTGGCTGAAATAATTACATCACACAAAATTGGTATCCAGCATATATTCGTCCTTTAGCATAGTAGTTTAAAAAAAAAGGACATAAGAGGATTACTGATCAGTCCTTAATGAAGTATCCGACACTTCTATTTTCCTATTTACATTTAGATTCTTTCTTTGTGTCATTCTTTTCTTTTTTTTCCCTGACGGAACCTGGCTAGCTTCAGAAGGTTGAATTTTATTTTAAATGTTGATGATAGGTATTATCACAGATGAAATTTTAAGAAATCAGCCTCTCCTATTATTTGCCTAGTGTTGACAAGGTGCTTTATTTCAGTTACTTAGGTAGCTCATGCTACTTATAATGTTAGAGGGAATTGCAGAGGGATTTTTGCTACCAAAAGGCCAAAACTTTTCTTAGCATTAGAAAAAGTTAATATATATATTTGTAAATTTGGTATAGCATAGTAAGCTTGCTTTTAGAGAACAAACAGTTGCAAATTTTCTTCACCTCTGCAGCTTAATGGGCCTGTGGGCCTGTGAAAACAGTAAAATTATGCACTTTTCTAAGTAATTTTATCTGGAATGATGCTTGAATACAGCTTTCCTTAATTTATAGTAGATCATTGTCCTATTTCACATGGAAGAGTCAAATCAGACATCACCAATTTGATTGAGCTGCCCACATGCCAACTTCCCACTGCCTTTCCTTCCTGTCTTCCAGTGGAAAAGACTAGCAAGCTAGCAGATATTATTCAAAGTACCACTTTTCAGAAAGAGAAAATATCTCAAGTCTATTCCTCTCACCTTAGAGAGTGAGAAAATGGCTAAAACCCCTCTCACAACAGGTCTCTTAAATCTTCTCCTGTCAAGGTGCAGGCGTGCTACTATGTTCGCTTATGTTTATTTAGTGTGTGTATGCATGTCTACTTACAAATATTTTTAGGTACAGCTGATGCATACAACATTAAGAAATTTTATCTTAAACATATTAAATCATTGAATGCAGAATATTCTGTGGGTTAATGAGATGAATTCCAACTGTTTTATCATTTGCTTAAGGCAGCAAGCAAATGTAAACAACATGAGGTGTAGATAATAGATTATTTTTTTCTTTTGTGTATGATTGTCTTAATATTTATTATATGCAGTCATATAAGATGCTAATTTTTAATACTTCTTTAGCTATAAGAATGCATGTTTGCTTTCTCTTGATTCACACAGAACAGATGGATGCTTGACTGCCTGCTAATCCACAGCTGGAATGGTTTCAGCGGTTTCCACGTTGCTGGGTTAGAGTGGCTTTTCTAGTGGACTGAGAGGGCAGCAAGAGAGGGATATCATTATTCATCAGTATCCCAGTGGGATCGCTGCCAGCAGAGATTAATTTTTTCTGTTATGCTTGTAAAACAAGCTCAGGTGGAGTCTCTAATCCTCAGGGCACGGGTGGCAGATCAAGGAAGATGCTACAAAGCTAGTTAATTTTCAGATTCTAGGGGAAACAGAAGCTCTGTTAGATGTATAAATACATGATTGCAAATTTAAGTAGCTCAAATCCAAATGGGATCTTCCTAGACATCTGGTACTGAAAATCTCTGTTTTCTTTGTCTTCTTTTAAAAGAAGTTCTTAAAACTTCACACCAGAGGCAAAATATCTGCAACTCTCTTAATCGTCAGTTATCTTTCCATTTTAATTTTATTTTTTTTAATACAGCTCTTACAGTGTACTTTAGATGAATGTCTTTATTTACAGGTAGAAAAGACATGGTATAAGTCTGTGTAGGAACGCTGAGTTTACAATATTGTCACAAATTTGTGTGCAATGAACACCACCAAGAAAAATTACCACTTACTATCCAAGAAGGGTTAGATCAGCCCTAGCAATGCATGGTACATCCCATTCGGGTAATGGGACGTTCTGTTAAAGTCAAGTGTGGTACAAGGGCATTTTTGCTATGTTACTCACTGTATCAGACCTCTGGTCATTCATGACAGAAGTGTTGGTAGAACTTCCTCAAGCCAAGCACACAAAAATACTGACAGATCATTTATTTGTTTAATAGACTTCAAATATTTTTCCTTTTTCTGTCTTTTTTGTTTCCTCAGTGATTACCCATCTTCCCCACCCTTGTAATTATCAGTGTCTTCCGTCTCTGCATTTCCTTGTAGCTCTTGAGTTCTTCAAAACATTGGGTCAGATTTTCAAGCAATGTTAATCCACAGTTACACTGAGTTGAGTGGAGATGTGTCAGTTTTTATCAGCAGGGAACTACCCTTATTGAAATTTACTTGCAGCAGCTGTCACTTCCTCTTACAGTTGTGTTTTTTTATTATTATATTAAACTATTTTCATTTAAAAGTGCTCAGAGTGAGACCAGTAGCATTGGCTTGCTGAAAAGACATTGTGCATGTAGGCACCTTCCAAGTTTCCCATATATTCCTGCCAGTTCATATTGTTCTTTTATTATTCTGGGCTTGAGCCTCTCTTGAACAGAGGCTGCTAGTCATTTCACCACATGATGACAGGTATTCACGCCTGTGAACTTTTTATTCCCTTTTGTCTCTGGTCACATAGTAGTCTGGATCCGGAATTTAATCCAGTACAAAAATGCGGCAGTGTGCATTTGTGGCTCCCCACTAGGGGAGCTGCCACAGGTCAGCAGATCTGAAATCCGGTTTTCAACACACAGAGCTTTTACAGCTTGCTATTAACATATACAGTATGTATGGGCCCCATTTCACATCAAGAATTAGTAGCGGTTACTCCTGTCTCCATGCAGAGTAGCATTAACTTAATGCAGAGATCTTCTAAGTTCTTCTCTGGGTCTGGGCTCTGCACTGGAAGATCCCAATGGAGGATGAAAGCCAAAGATGGAAAATGACTGATCGCTTTCCCGGGGAAAGCTGCATGCCAAGATTTGCTATTACAATTTTTATTGCTATCATCATCTCAATCAGTAGTTCAGCCAGCTGATTCAGCCAAGCTCAGCTTCAAAATGTGGACAAACATCCAAATGGAACTGAAGTAGATTTCTCATGACAATCAGACTTTTGAATGTATACTCAGAGAGATTTTCTCAGTTTTGTGTTAGCACATTACTGAGTTCATGCACTGAAAAGCTTTTCTGTATTAGTGCAATACAATTAGTTTCAGTACAGCCAAAACCAGTCGGTTTTAAATCTTTCCTATAATATGACTTCAGATTACAGGGGAAGAAAGTTGTGGGTCACTGCCCCATCTAGGTCTTCAGATTAAAAAAAATGGGGTGATGATAATGCATTCAGAATGTGCAGGTTCAAAGCGTTCTCATGAAAAGTAATAGGAAAAGTCAGGCATCTTGGAGAGGTGAAAATCTTAAATATACCATTTCCAGTGATAAAATGCAGTAATTCTCTCACATCACTATAATTCACTTTATAAATGGAATTTATACCATTCCATTTATATTTATTTGCTATGGTCAAAGTAACTTATTCTAGGTGAATAATGTGTATGCCGTACAGGTTTCAGATGTTTGCTCTTATTTTTGTCCTACTTTTCCTTAAACTGTGCAAGTGTTACAGGCTTATTTATAATCAGTAATTTAACTTTAAAATCTGAGAGTGAACTAAAGCCACCTCTGTGAAAGTAGTACAGGCTTAATACTATGAAAGTACCTACACATTTGGGGGGAAAATTAATGTATTGTAAGAATGTTTTTTATTAGGACAGGCCAGAAAAGTACTACTGAATTATGATTGTGATCATAAACTTTATGAAATATGGATTGTGAGAGTTAAGACTTAAAATCATGAATTCATTCCTTGTTTTAATGTGTTTTAGTAAAATATGCAATTTAAAAAGGCAGTTATTCTGAAACAGAATGGTTCTATATTTTTTATCATTTGGTAAACCAATTACAATCACTGTATTATCTATTACTGTATCTTCCTGTACACTGAAGCCTAGCTTCTCTGATATGCTTAGGAAACTTCAGGAAAAAAAGGGAAATTGACTTTCAAGTTAGTATAGAAGTCCTAAGAACTTTTTTCCCATGTCAAATTATTGTTATTTTATATAATCCTGCCTCTCACATGTGCTAGCACGCTTGCATTTTCTTTTAGCAACTCCATGCTGAAGCAGAGGTCTGTAATTTAACTTTGTACTTCAGAAGTTCCCAGATCTGCCAGGTCACCCTCTGCTACTGGTAGCTAATATTGCTGACCTCCTATTGCTCTGTGCGCAGTGGCAAAGGTCTTTCAGACTCCTGACCTCTGGTCATCAGGAATGTCATCAGTAGTTTGTAGTTTGGATGTTTTAAGTAAGAGGTGAACTTGTGAAATCTAAACCCTTCAGGGTGTTTTTAAGTGATCACTCGACTGTTTCATTGCCCTAGCTTGTACTTTTTATGATGTCTGTAATTGTAAAATTTGTGGTGTTTATCACATGCAGTTATTTAAAAGCAAAAATCAAACACTTGTCTGTTTAAAGTGAGAAGTCTGAGAATACAATTGTATATGCTTTCTCTGATGGCTAACGTGAGAACTTTATAAGAATTGTAAGAACTTTTAACTTGTATGTTCTTGTAAAGTAGGTTTGCAGGTCCCATTACTGAAATGTGCCCATTTTGAATCCTGAAATATAGTTATAAATTAATTTTTTAAAAATAATTTATTTACATAACTGCATGTTGATGGGTTTTACAACTTTATCTCTTCAACTTCTCATGCTCAACTGGAAATTTCCAGTGCCTGCTCTGGTAAGTCTGAAATCTAAAGACAGAGCCCAGGGTAGCCCAGCCTCACTATTTTGCTCCTACCTAGTTAATTGGGTTAACTTTACAATTTGATTTGAATTCTATACATTTTGTTTGGGGTTTTTTTGACACATACCTTTTATCTGTAAAAATGCATTAACCACTAACTAGATAATAAATAAAAAGGTTAGTATTTGTTTCAAAAAGATACTGAGCAGCCCTTATCCCTTGGATGTTGCTCTCCATCCTACGCATACGTATCTGTTTTCCTTCTGTCATTTTTCCAAAAGTATAGAGTGGAGAGTACTCTGGCGGAGTACTAGGGAAGTGGCAAGATCATTTTCCTGTTACCCAGGCTGGAGTGGAGAGTTCGGGCAGGCAGAGTCCCCAGTGGGAGGCACCACTGCCAGAGTGGGAGCCCCTTTGCCGCAGCCAGGGATGGCTGCTGCCCAGGGGCTGCAGCTCTGACTCCTCCGTGCCCGCGGCGCAGGGCTGGCACAGGGCTTTGCTCTCCGCCTTTCCTCCCTGCCAGCCGCTGACCCTGGAGGGAAGGGGTGGGGAAGCCCCCATGGGAAGGGAACTGCACTGTAGGGTTGGCTCTGACATGCTGGATGCCGTTTGGTTGCACTGCCACATACACGTGCAGTTGACAGGGAGAGATGTTATATGGGTTATTTAGAAATGGTCTCAGTGATGAATTACAGCGTCATGTTAGTAAATACGTTCCAGTCTTGCCTGACGATTTTTGGTTTCTTCTTTTGCATCATGTTAGCCACTCTTCAAGATCTCTACAAAACTTCAGCCTGCTCTATTGCTTAGCGGAGCCTGCCAAGCTGCCCTAAAAATCTGGAACGTCACTTCTGCAAAGTTTGTTTTAAAAGTATATTTTCACATGTGTAAAACAGAGTGAGGAAGCTCTTCGTGCAAGTGTCTGCTGTCCAAAAGAGGGCTTCCGATCTAAATATCCCTGTGTTATGTAGTGGCTTCAATAAGCTGGTAGAAATTACTTTTTTTTTCCTCTTTGTCTATAATATGAATCTTGAAAACGTGCATTGTGTTTGTTCTTAAAACTTATACCTAGTAATATCTGTTTATAACTGTCTTTAACTGGGATACTGTCCTAGACCTTTTATATCTAAGAGTAAAAAAACACTCAAACATTTTAAACTTTGAAAGTTTGAATTATGTCCCATAAAACTGAGACCAAAGCATATACGTTTATAGGGTACCAATAAACTCCTTAAAATAGGAGTTTATAATGGAATCACTAACACAGATGTAATTTTCAGAGCAGTAATTCTAGCAAGTACTTCTCCAATTCCATTTTTCGATCTACTTTACTTTTTGGTATGAGCTGAAAAACAACTTCTAAGTATGTGGTCAGTTTGGGCTTTTTTTTCTTTTTTTCCCTTTTTTTTTTTTTAAAGCACACATTTTCTCACATTTATTTGTTTTCTGAATATAAATGTAAGCTCGATTGTGTTCCAGCTGCCTGCTAGGATACATCTGTGTAAATTTAATGTCTTTCCTTATAAATCAAACTCACAGTTGAAAATGTGGTGATAAAATATAGTATAATATATTGATTAATTTAAATAATTTTCATAATACATACTTGTGTCATTATTGTGTCCCATAATATGGTCTTGCGCTCTTGGGAAGAGCATGGGCAAAGGAAGATTAACTTGGGAACTTTAGTTAAACGATTTTTTTATTTTTGTTATAATATAGTTAACAGGGTCAAATGAGACTTTTGTCAGCACATGAATGGAGGTACATATATGTATATATAAAAAACGGAAATAATTTCAAATGTTTTTAAGTACAGAAGGTCAACTATCCTCAAAGAAAAATTTGGAATTTGTGAATCTATTATAAGACATTATTATCCAGTTACCTAGCTACTCACAAACTACCAGTGCTTGTTATTTCTCTATTTTGACCATGCTTCTTTTCTCTATCCTATACTAAGGGTAACATAGGTACCGCCCAAATGAGGACAGTTACAGACTGCTTTAAAGATTCGAGTCCAGCTAATTCCTATACACTGTAGCACTATGTGGAAGTGACAGGTCAGGATGTTGCACTAAAATACTCTGTAGCACTTTGTACAATGGAACAAAAGACAAAAAGCCAATTATATAATAATATTATTGTTGAGCTTATATTTGCTTATCCAGTTACTTAAAGATCAAAATATGCTGTTCTCACTTGGAAAAATAAGTTGTGTATTGGCATACGTTTGAACTTCTGGTAGCAGAGAACTAGAATTTTCTTCATAATGTATTACTAGTGTTAATTGCAGAACAGCTGTAAAAAAAACCACAGTCATTTATTGCAGCCTATTTTTTATTTTTCATTCTGTGCACAAAGGTAAGATTTTTGCAGTCCTTCAGCATGTACTCAGACTACCAGAAGTTTATGTAATTTAAACCAAGGTTCAGGCAAAGAGGGTGCAATTGCTATATTAGCTAAAAATGATCCTCATCTTTTCTCCTTTTTTATTATTCTGGTATTTACTTTTAGTACTAGTTTACTGCAAGATTTTTAAATACTTTAGCTCAACAACTGTTAATTTTGATATCAAATTTTCTAAGAATGCTTTTCCCTTATTTCTTTCTACATCAGAAACTTCAAAGAGAGCAAAACACGTTACAGGTTTATGAAAGTTGAAAATACGCTGTGTTTGCGTTCAGTGTACCTATATAAAGAAAAGGAACGTACAGGCAGTCAGTCAGTTCTAAGGTAGTTTCAGTAACAGCATTGCTAAAGAAAAGACTACTGGTTCAACTCTGGAATGTGAGAAACTATTTTTGGTTTGTTTTAGACCCTCATTGTTACAAATTAATCAACTGCTCTTTAAAGTCTAGAACTCATTAACTTTATAAGTTTTACCGTTCCCATGACTGAACTGAACTTAAAATAAGTTTACTTCAGTTGCTCACCTTGATCCCATTTCTGTCTATGCTCCACAAGTATCCTCTTCTGTCTTGTAGAGAGATGGCAAGATGTAGTCACTTGCGATTTAAAATGTTTCAGAAGTTTTACATGTAGTATAACTTTATAGTTCAGCTCTCACTATAAATCAATAATTTCAGCCAAACTTGCACGTTTTGTGGCTAGAAAGAAAAGCTTTATTTTATTTTTTTTTTTATTTAATGCTGTTGACACTGAGGAGCATAGTACTCGCCATGTTGGATACCTTATTTAAATTTTAGTTCAGTCTGACTCCTCAAATGCCTTGTAGTACCAGAAGACTGCAAAAGATATATTTTAAGATGGGATGAGTTGTTTACTTTTAGAACGATCCTAACATTTCAAATAAAGCAGGGAGATAAGCTGCATCTCTGGAACACGATGTTGCAGACAGGACTCTAAGACGATTCTGTGGCTGGAAACAGAATTCAATTATCAGAATAGCCCTTTGGCCTTGTAAAATGTAACTATTGAGTTTATGCAGGTCTACGTGTGACATTTCTCACTGGCAAAGCGAGTTACTGTCTTCTATATGACCCTGTATTGCATACAGGTTGAACTGTAGGTTTGAGAGGACTCTTACGCCCTTGAAATGATGCAGCAGTCTCTGGTGCCCAAAAGAAGACATTATTGGGAAAGTCCATCACAGACCTATAGAAAAGAGATGTGACGTGACTACCAAATGCATGATTGTAGAACCCATAGCTAAAATTCCTAATTACCTCCTTCTATACTCCAAGTTATGCTTAACTGTGTAGGTGCTTGTAAACATATTCGTACATGGGCTGCAATAGTCCTGACTTAACAGAAGAACAAGGGAAAGTGAAAAATGCACAGCAGTGCTTTGTGGTTTAACTATAAAGTTTGTATTAAGTTTCTTGACTTTAGAATGAAGATTAATGATTGATACGTAATTTGATCTGTTTCCTCACCCATGGAAATAAGAACGGTATTCAGATACAATGTACTAAAATAATATAGGTTATATATTGTGTGGAATAGTTGAAGCTATAGCCTTTGCAGAACAGATTGAGATTCACAATGAAAAGGAAAACTAAAATGAAAAAATATTGAGTGAACAGCAGGGCCCATTTGAGGTGGTTACAAAGGATGTTTCTTTATTCTGTCTTTTCTTGTGCAACCTGAAAACAGTAGCAGGGGGTTACAAGCAGAGTTCATCACAGAGTTGTCAATCACTGTCATTTAACATTTTGCAATGGAAAGATGTCTTTATTCAAGGACAGCTGGGCAAATCAGAGAAACAGATTTGCAGTTAGTAGTCTGTCCAGCCTACACTAAGCAAACAAGGACAGGGCAGACATACTGGCCTCTCACATAAAAATATAATGGACTCTGCTGACCTCGGTGCCCTCCATTCAGCTTCATTCTCAGTTGTATAAAAGCTTCACTACCCATTCTCAATTTCCTTTAATTACCTACATGATGCAGATAAGAAAATGAACCTCACTTACTTACAGTCAATGATCACAAACAGGAAATTAAGTAGGCAAGTTGTTTAAAATAAGAGGAGTGTTTTGGAGGTAAATAAAACATGTGCTGGGGAAGAATTAGGGAAAATGCATTTTCAGGAGTACCAATGGGTCTGGAGTGACTTGGCTGATCCTTCTTCTTTCTGCTACTTTAAACTGCAAAGCAAAACTAAGTAAAAAATCTCCTTGGTAAATATTCTTTAAAATATCTTTGAAGGAGAAGCCAGTTAAATAAAAAGAGTGAAGTAAACATGCAGCCTTCTATAGGGCTTAAAAAGATTGTGACCTTAGGTTCAGAGAATAAATGACCACAGTTTTCACAAGAGATCTGGGAGAGACATCCAGGATTAAGCAGCAGTTGTCTTTAGTCAGTCTTCACTTCTAATCTGCAGTCGAGATATAAAATAAATTAATGACATTCTGATTTTCTTTCCAGATCTTAAGTTGTCTAATACTTACACTGTCTTTTACATTTATATCACAGTTTAGGTATAGTTTCATTGTGCCATTAAAGAAAATAGAAAACTTTGTGCTGTCAGTTTTCAAGGGGGTGAAAACCAGCTATATAACTGTATTTAGGAATTGTCAGAAAAAGTTCTATGCATCAGGATATTAATGAGCGGGTACGGTACTTTGCAAGTCAATTAGGTAGTTCTATTAGGTGTTCCAAAATTGCCATTTTTCTTTACCTTACTCTGCATTGGTTACTGTTGTGAATATTTCATTAATAAGAATTTGCAGGAAGTCTGACTGGAGATTGAAGGCTAAAATGCATAATATTGAAATCTGTAGTTTAAGAGGAATATAAAACCCTGAACACTTTAATTTAATGGTCTCTGCTAAGCCCATAGTGTGGAAGACATTGCCCTTTGGGCTACCCCAATGACTTTTTATTTTATGACAAAAGAAATACACTCTCTTAAATTACAGATGGAAAAGATCACATATTATAAAACTCTTACTTTACTTGCAAGTTTTACACTTTAGAAAGATCATTCTCATTCCAAACAAGAATATGTACACATGCACGCACAAGAGGATTTTGTGGAGGAAAAAAAAATTACCAGTTAAGTCACAGAACTGACTCTTCAGCCTGAGTTATAGTTCTCGGGATGCTTCTGTTGAATTTTCTTTCTTTCAGAGACAGTGCATTTCCCTAGCAGGGGAATGAACATCTCTGCTCTGGCTACCAGAACAGTCACACTTTTTTCCTCTCAGCCACAAGGATGTTGCTGCCCGTAACTACATTTTGATTACCTGTTGGTGTGCAGTTCCTTCTTGCAACAGTGAGAAAGTTCTTTAGACAGCTTTCATTTCGGCATTAATGGTAGTAGTCCCACTCTGGAACACAGAGGATAGTTTTCAGCACCTACATACAATTTTGCTCTTTGCTTTGAACACTGGTTATCTGTTGCTTAGACACTGACTGCTCAAAATACTGAAAATATATTTTAAAAGAACCTTACCAGAGCTATTTCAAACCCACTCTGTTTTGAATACAGAGAAAAGTAGAAATACTGAAAACTGAAAATATGAATTATTGACTTCTTCAGAGCTAACCTTACAATGCTTTTGTGAGCCCACCAGGGTAGGATATCTGTAGAAGGTCATCTCGAATATTGAGTCCATCCAATGAATGTATGTATTTCACTGCTTTTAGTTTCTTCTCCTCTAATGTTAAAATCAGCTATGTGAAAAAAAAAAAAAAATTAAAACCTATACTTGTGTGAATATTTGTGAATATTTTACCAGCTATTGTCTTCCCACACACGTGACTTTTGATAAATAAGTACGCTTTCTAAACATTAAAATGCTGCTATTTTAACAATGAATTCTAACTGTAGTAAATTAAATTCATATACTTTTAATGTCTCAGTAAGGAATAATAATTATTCTGAAGTTAATTACAATTGTTAACTTTTTCTTTTTTTAAGAATGCTGAGGAGTACACAGATCTGCCTGTGAGACACAATGAAGATCAGATGAACAGTGAACTGGCAAAACATCTTCCAGTTGAAGTCAATCCCCATTCATTTGACAGTTCACACACAAAAACACACCTGCTGCTGCAAGCCCACTTCAGTCATGCCATGTTGCCTTGTCCAGATTATGCAACTGATACAAAGACAGTGCTGGACCAAGCAATTAGAATATGTCAGGTATAGTAATGCATTTCAGTATTTAACTCTTGTTGTTTTGCTATTTTATTGTTAGTGTGTGGTAATAGTTTGAATATAGAAAAATCTGAAGATTTCTTGCAGTATTGTAGAGAACTGGTGCCACGCAGTATGATACCACTTTGTTTAGGGAGGAACTAGTTGCCCACAAAGATGCCCACTTTACAGAACTGGAGGTAAACAAACTTATGGTAAAAGACTGTGGTACTCTGGGTGGAAGCATCTGTTGCCATAGGGCTCGCCTCTTCTTTCATATGCAACAGCTCTCTGTCTCTGTATCATGGGATGTTGTACGTAAGGCATTCCTGCATGGGTGTGCTCCCTTGTGACTGTTATGCTGACCCCCGAGAACCTGTCTCCCGTGGGTACTTTTACAGCACCCAAAAGCGCTGTAGTCACTGCCAAGCATAAATAAAACATGTTTTGAAATGTGATTTGGGATGAGATACAGGGTTTTTCTCTAGCTCGTGAAAAGATATGTCTTCTATTTCCCAGTTATCACAGAGTCAAAGACCATGCTTTTAAACTCAGTCTGGAGGCTTGTGACTTTTACAGTTGCAGTGCAGCCGCACCCACAGAAACTGAACTGAACACGGAGGGTCCTCGTGACAAGCGATCACATGCACAGCTGCATGCCTGAAAAGAATTTTAAAGCAGCAATTTGAGTTTGGAATAGAGTGCTGCCATATCTGAAAAGCGCAGTTACGGTTACAGCAGGAACGGTGAGGTCTAGCTGATGCAGAGAAGAGCCGCCCCTCTGATTCTGCCAGAAAGGAGTACGATTCTCTTTAGCAGAACTAGACAAGGACTCATTCACAGGTTCCTGAAGATCAGGTAGCCTTCAACAAACTATTCTTTTTATCTTCCTCAGTTCAATATCTGTAACATAGGAACAGCAATTCTTTCTTCCTACAGTTTTTGTTTGCTCAGATTTTAATAACCCCGTGATCTACATGTCAACTATCAGAATGAGGCTTTGATCTTGTTTGAAGCCTGTTGGCAGTATGGTAACTGCAAACATCATTGTGTCAAGCCTACCAGTTTGTAAAACCACTCTATAAGAAATTATTAATCACCGCTCTAGACAGACAAAATACCACAGGCAATTCAGTGTCCAGTGACGTGGGTGAGTCTCAACCTTACACTAGCAAATACCGCAAGCTCACAATACTAATATCGAACAAAGCAATACTAAAATTAAGAAAAGGAAAGCAAGAAGCAAATACATCACAGATGTAATTGCTACGCATTCTTAAACTTGGCAACCAGCAGTGCTTGAATGCAAGTCTATTCCAAATATTTCAAATCAATAAAATCATGGTGCTGAAAGCTTCAATGTATGAACAGTTATTATCATAATACTCAGTTATTAACAGAGAACAACGTCACCTGCTCAGGTGAGAAAATTCAGCTTTGTTTCAAAGAAATCATATACTTACAAGTTCATTTAGACATTGATGGAATTAGTGTTTGGGGGGTAATTGCATGTTCGGAAAAAAATGTAAATTAAAGATTCTTTTGAATAATTATTTTGCTCAATATTTATCCTGCTTTGCTAAGAAATGTCTTTTTTAATCCTGTTACTGCATAATAGGTATTTCAGAAAGACTAATCGCTCAGAAGAAAAAAAACGTAAAATATTCAACAGTTCCTTTAAACTGAAGTAGGGTTCAGAAGAATATCGTTCCATAACTGTGCCTTGGCACTCTGGCCTTCGGTTAACTACTACATAATGTTACATACACAATCATCTTTAAAAAAAAAAAAATTCCTCTTAAAAAAAAGAAAAAACATGCAAGCATTTTTGTATTTTGAAGTTGGCACATGGTTTACATCTCTTGGGAGAATATTTGTTCCATCTTATTAGTCACGCTTTCCAAACGAAGGTTAAAGTTCCCAGAATATAAGCAATAGACAGGGTTACACTTTCAATACTGGTTGTTACCTTTTTCCTTAGCACTGACCTGCTGATGAACTCTGGGTCAACAGAGGTGGAAAAAAAGATGTTAGTTGTGAGAAAAGGAACTGAACCATAGAAGGATCCATTGATAAACGTATTCAGTGGGTAATGTTCTCTGTGTGTGTGAACTTGCGCTCACGCACCAGCAAAGGTAAAATTCATCAGTGAGACAGGAATTGGTTTTTTAGTTATGCTGAACTTTTGTTTATTTACTTACAAAGTACTTTAGCTGTTAAGGTTGTATAGCTAACCTTCAAATTGTGACCTGAACATAAACAGTTATTTTTGCTGGCGGGTATATGAATGACAGACTTTCCATATCAGCACTGCTTTTCTGTTACAAGAAAGCAAGATCTTTCAAAGAGCTTTTAGAAGCAGTTGTATCTCGGTACGTACAGCAGGCCTCCATCCCAGGTCCACTGCAGAGCAGATTTGCCATCTCTAGCCATGATACGTAAGCAAGCCTCTTTCCATCGCAGACTATTAAACTTCTACGCTCTTCTGTGCTGTCTTTCACCTGGATCAGCCTTCTCTCCCATGTTCTTTCCACATCCCACCCGTTGTGTCCTCCCTCCAATTCCTCCAACATCCTCTGGGCGTTTTTCATCGCTAGTAGCTTTAGGCTGAGTAGTGTTAATGGTCAGTCAGAAAAGTAAGTTAACACCATCAGACAGATAAATGTAGCTGATGGATTTCAGGTAACATTCCACTCTCTTCTAATAAAAAAAATTATGCAACCACTCTTAAATTAATTCTCCTGAGATGTCTTAGAAGTTTTGGTTTTATATTAGAATTCTGTTCATCTAAGCTCATGATGAAAGATAGAAGTCATAAGCATTTAACAGAATTTGAGGAGTCATAGTGCTGGCTCAACAGAGGAATGTAATTGTTGACAATTCCATAGAAAGTGGAAGAAATATATTCTGTTACAATTTTCCTATAGTTAGCATTTGTTAGGTACAGATGGAGTACATTGTAGCAAGATAAAATTTAGTATCTATGTACCCAGGATGAAATACAAAATTCTTTCCCTTTTACTGCAGAAATACGGGGAACAGCAATATGTAACTTTCTGGAAGGTGAATGCCTGTCTGCTCCCACACCCACCTCTGTAATGAATGGCCGCTGAGGCGTTGACTAGACTGAAGGAATGTCCCAGCTCTACATTGAAAAGCTCAAGTCAAAAACTAACAAGTTTGTTATCAGTGACAGGCTCTCATAGATAAAGCGCAGAAGGTTCCCATGGCTGAAAAAAATCTGCCATGACTTCCTGTGTGACCTTAGCCAAGTCATTTAATTTTTATTTGCCTCTGTTACCTTTAACAAAATTACAGTAGACTGCATATTCTTTTCAAGCCCAGCACTCTGCCTGCAGTATTTTTACTGAGAAAAGGCAGCGGTGTCAGTAAGATCGTGCTGAGCACTCCAGTAGCTGCTCAAAATCAAACACTTCCCCACTTCTTGCAGAAGAACATCAAAGAATAAAAATTCTAATGAAATTATCTGTCTAATATTTTTATAGAATATCATTATTATTGTAAAGACAATATCTCATGTTTTTTCCTATCTCTGATTTAAGAATATGTGAAACAGACTAAATCTAATCCTTTTTACTTCGTCAAGCCTTATATTTTGTGACTGTGTATTCAGCGATCAGTTCTTACTCTGCTGTTCTAAGACTGTCGCCTATGTTTGCATTAATTGAAATGGATAATTGAGGCAGTAATACCACCAGTCTCGGATTCAGCAGGGCAGTCTCTTCCAGGAAAGAGACTCCTGGCTTTGCATTGGGATTGGCTACAAGCCTCCACTTGTAGTGTAATCGTTGATAAAATATTTTAATATTGCCAGGAGTAGAACTGCCATGGAACTCAGCCTTAACCTTTGAGAAGTGTTTACCTATGGATGTGTTGAACACATCCCAGTAGGGTACCTGTGCACTGAGAGAAGATGGACATGGTGTCAGATTCCAAACTGCAGACTAAAGACTAGTTTGCACGGGAAACATGCACATCCCGGAAACAAGGACCTTGTAACGCTGTCACTGATGGCCTGCCTTTTCCCATCATGTTACTCCTCTAGAGAACCTAATTTTGACAGGAAATAAAAAAACTCTTTGGATTAAGCACTGCATTTCCTTAGCTGGACAACAATGTGTGTAACACTGCTTTACCCATACTAAAATAGTTAAAGGAAATAAGTTGTTTCTGGTATTTAAATTGCAGCTTTTGCTACAGTTCTGCTTATGAGAATCATCTTTGTGGTACATGTTCAGGATCGTCAAATATTGCACAAATATGCTGCCCAATTCAGCTGTCTTTTCAGAGCTAGCTTACGTACGAAATGTTTACTTTACTGAACTGCAAACTGTTGTGGCTGATGGAGGGAGGTGTATCCACTGCTCCTCAGGCAAAAGGTGCTTTCCTGCCCTATCAGCAGAGGTGCCCAGGCTGCAGTTCCCAGACTAAAAGAATGAGAACGTCCCTCAGCTCTGGACTTCCCATCCTCCCTGAACCTCCTCAGTTTACACCAGCCACTGAAACTGTTGACTTGGGGAACCATATCCCTTGGATCAGTCATTCTCCTGCCTGTGAGGAAATGGAGTTGTTCTTAAAGACCCTAAGTGTGTTTTGAGCTCATATGGTGTCTGTTGTTAGTGCAGGTGTGCCAATTACATGCTGCAAGGTGGTGGGAGTTACAGGGATGGCCTGTTTCACAGTTGTGTATGTAAGATTTGTCCAGAAGTGCCCAGGGAAAGAGATAATTGCTTTAATGGGTGCATTGGCAACTATAAATAAAGGGGCAGCTTTACTGAAGGAAGGGAAGAGAATCAAATTAACTTGAAAATGCAGAGGATTATTCAGAAACAAGTGAAGAGCAAAGGCCATATCTCTGTAGCTACTACACATATTCTTTGTATGTGTGGTAATATTCCAGTGATAGCACCACGTTTGCAATTTTTCTTAAATACTGGCTGCCTTCATGGTTGGGTGGCTATTACTTCACATTAGGAGGGTGGAAATACGGAATAATCAGAAAACTTGTAGTGCGTATACTGGATAGTAATGCTTATTTATAGATACTAAACAGCAATGGGTGGCTTTGTAGTGAAAATACCTGGACACTTTGGGGTGGAATTACTTGCTGGCTGCTTGTGTTTTATAGGTATATACGTGGGAGAAGGGAGTGTTACCTTTGTGACAGTGGTGCTGGGCTTTTTGTTTGCTATGGGTAATTGGTGAACTGGTGTATGGAAGCATCTTGGTCACAGTTTAGTGATGATTTGTTGCTGCTTGTATATAATCCCTCCCCCACCCACGACAAACCTTTTCCCAGTTGGGGCTGGAGGAAATGAGTAATGCTTAACCCATTTGTGTGATCAATTCACTTAAGCAGCTACTGTGAAATGTTAATCACAACTTTAATTTGTACTGCATTAGCATTTTGATTAACTTGTAGGCTTGCTAGCACACTTGAAGCACTTTTACTCATAGTTACAGCTCGGAAATGACTTTTTGATTAATTAAGTTTGTTAGACAGCAGCTGAGCTTCCTGAATGCTAACCTTATGGGGCTAAAAGTTCAGGAGAAAGTTACTGGGAATAACTGTTGCTGGTGAAAAGGATTCTTGTGAATGCACTCAAAAATTTTTAATTATTGACAAAATATTACATTACTACTTTGAAACTGAATTTAAAGAGGGCAGATTTATTATGAGAAAGATGCTGTATATTTTTCATGGGTTTGGTAGATTTGTGTAAGATTTGGAACAAATGCCATCTTTAAGACAATGTTTATGTTAGGAGACTGGGATTTCTTGCCAAGAGATTTTTATCAAAAACATTTTATTGTATTTACAGTTCAATAGCATAGTAGAGAATATCAGTTTATTAATTAATTATTTGAAAATAAATTGGATATTGGGACTCAACAAGTTCTGAACATGTTGGGTTATGCCCTACCAAGTTTACCTTGCTGGTATCACATTCCATAGCTGCTTTTATCTTTGTAATATTATCCAAAAAAAAGAGTCCGCAAGAACCCAAGGGTTGCACTCCACTAAATGTAGAAAGTGATTTGTCCTTTCCTTGGTTCTGATCGTACTAATAATGTTACTATGGAGGCTAAAGGATGAATACAGGGATAGGAATCTTACAAAGCAGCTAGGAAGGTCATAATTTGCATACATCCGTGAGACCTTTATGATGATGGGAGAATGAAGAATTAGTCTCTCGCAGGGGGTAGCAGAGCATATGGAAGAGGGAGCTGAATGTGCTTGTAAAAAAAGTGATGGGAAGGGGGGGGCAGAGGGCAGTATAAAAGGAGTGCCTCCTGAATAGGATTAATTACATCTTATTCACTGTATCTCTGATAAAGTACAAGGGGGCGGGGGGGGGGGGGGAGTGTGTAGGCTGAAACTATACAGATGTATGAGTCTGATTTAATTGATCTGAAGGAACTCCTCCCCCTCCCCAAATTAATGCATTTCTAAAAAGTAATCTTGGACTAGATCTCTGAAGTGCAAAGCTTCTGTAGGTACCTGTTTTACCAATATATAACATACAAAAGGTAGTGACCTCAAAACCCTCTGTAAGACTTCTTCAAATAAATTCCAACTTTTCAAGTCAGTTGTTGTTTCTGGGGTATATAATTGAAGCCTCTTAATCATGATTTATATAAAAGCATGAAACTTATAGTACATGGCATGCTTTAACATCTGGAAAAATATTTTACTTGTATTAATATGGTATCAAGTCACATGTGAATCATAACATAATACTACATATTGGAAGGCTTTCTACATTGGAAGCATGTGCAAAAAAGTTTTCTTATTATTCTGAATTCATAGTTTTCAGAAAAATGGGTAAAACGCATACACTTTTGCATATTATTATCTATAAATATTTGTCATATAAACTCTGTAGTCCTAAACAGCTGTAATTACGCACCATTCTAATGATTTTAATAGATCTATGGATTTAAACTCATACCTCTAACTGAAGTCTAGACCTAGGCAACAGAACTTGTATTAGCATGCAGCAAAGACAACAGTGGGGGTATTTTGGTTATTTGATATTGGAATACTATACACAGTAAATTCAGGTACAAAAACAGGTACAAAACCCAAACAGCCTTAACTCTGCTTTTTGATGTAACTGTGCATAGCAGTTTGAAGTATTTTAGTCTTACACAATTTATTTCTTTTAAATACCTGTTTTATTCCTCAAAGCATCACTGCAGAATAAGACTTATATTTGTTTGGCTGAGAATGCGTTGGATTTACATTAGATAAACTTTCAAGTCTAAGGTGAATGCCATTTTGTATAGAGGGCTGTATATGTATATATTAGCGTACCAACCTTCAATTTCCCGAATGCAGGCGCTCAAGAAAGTGTCATAGCCTGTGAAGCACTGATACAAAAAATTTATCTTTTAAGAGTGGATAAATTAGAGCCATGTAACTCACCCTGAGTACTCCTGAAGTTTCAGCCCCCATCCACTAAGTTGTGACCAGCAATGGCGTCACTGTGGGCAGTTGACTTTTAGCTGAGTAACCACAGATGTCATTCTCAGCTTGAATGGCACTTCTTATGTTACCTTAGTCTCCTTAGCTAACCTCTGTATCCAGAGCAGTTATCATTGTTCATTTAGCTTCATTGCCGCTTTCTTTAAATATAATTTAGCCACAAAATATTGACATTTATATTTACAATGTTTACAATTACATTTATATTTACAGTATTTAAGTAGAAATGCTTAGTATATGCAGAGTTAAGTGACTTCAAACAGAAGCAGCAGTTATTTCAAGCAGTATGCAGTCTCTGTTAACAAGATGCAAGCTGTTTCATTTTAACACTTCCATAACTTATCTTAAAGGAAAAAGCTATTTAAGTCATTTGAGTAGATCAGAAATTCTGCTAGTTGTACAGTCTCTGTTCCCCTGCCACCTACCCAGTCATACAAGAGTGATCCAGAATATCTGGCTTTCAAATAAAGGATGTGAAAGTAATACCAAAAACAGTGTTAAAACTTTGCAAAAAGTTTCTAAAATAAAAGATTTTACAATCAGGATATTTTAGTTGCTAGACAAATCTCCTGAATGGACGGGGGTTGAGTGGGGCAATATGTTCATTATGGAATAATTTAGTATCTGTTGTTTTGAGCATATATTCAGAGTGCTTAAAAACACCAAAGAAAAGCAATGTTTTGCTATCAGTGAGTGTGCCACACACTCACCTCTCCCGCATCCTGCCTCCATCTTTGCTTCCCCTCAAGCTAAGGAATTATAAATCATAATTTAATTTCCAAGCTTCGGTAGTAACTTTGGCTGAAAAGAGAGAGACTGTTAAATCTCAGCTTCATGTTAGACCAGAAAGGTACAATTTGATCAGTTTAAATAATTTAGTACTTAAGTATAACCAACCACTGCTCCTGAAAATAAGATGATAGAAACCTGATAATAGGTGCTGAGGGTTTCGTATTAATGCACTCCTGGAATGAAGAAAGAAATAGCAAGATTTTGATCCAAACATTTTGACATTCAATTCTGAATGAAAATTTTTGCCATACCTGACAGGTATACCTACACCCATCAGTTACTAAGCATCAGCATTTTTGTCCTACCCCTGCCATGGTTTATAGCTTGCTGCCTCCCATGTTGGTACAAGCCAAGCTATTTTTGATAATGACAGACAAAATGTTAAAGGATGTGTCACTAATTGCTATTACTTTGTGGTTGTCCAAGTATGACACTTGAAAGACTTAAAAGCTAACACCTGATTCTTTCATTAAAACCTATCTCAGTATAGGCCTCTGCTTTTATTCTTGTAAGTGCAGGAAGAGGCCCAAATAAGATGATGGTAAGCATATTTTTTATAGTAACAAGCAATAGTTCCCCTGACTCCATCTATTTACGCTATCTTTTCTACTTTATGTTAAAAAGTGGTGGGCTTAGGGTTGTTTTTTTTTTTTTAAACTTATGGTTTACCAAAATATATTTGTAAGTTTTTTCTGAAGTAAAAGCATCTTTATAGTTTTGTTGTTTCACTTCTTGCACTCATTGTCCTCTTGTCTTAATTTTTTCTCTGTGATGAAATTATCCTGTGTTGGCATGAAATTGTGAAGCTAGAAGGGCAGATAACCAATTTGTGCCACTTCTCAGTTTAGAATAATATTCTTAATCTGTTCCAAATATTTTCAGCTATAAGATATTTAGAAATTACTTACTTCTTCGCCAAATAAGAGTTAAGGTTAAGAAGCCACAAATTTCTAGAAAATTATACTGGTTTGTATTTAAAAACAACAAACCAAACAAGTGGCAGCTGGATAAACTAGAGAGACTAAATGTTTTTCATCAGATAACATAAATATTAAATACTTTTTTTTTGTTTTTTATATTATTTTCTTTATTTAGTTGCTACATTTTATATAGCTAATTTGGAGATAGGGGAATGACTCAATTTGTTACCTTGAGTATTTACAGGAATTTCAATAACCATTTAAGTATCAAGCATCTGTGTGTTTTACACTTAGCGGAAAATGAAACGTGTGCAGGTTTCCAGGGCAGCAGATGAAACAAGCCAACTTTACCATTGTTCTGACTTTTTCACAATGTCACCGTCTTGGATTTCACATCCAGATAGAGATGCTGTGAATAAATTCTATGGGTGAAGAAGCAGAAAATAAGGAGGAAAAGAGGATTTGCCATGTGGATTCATTATAACAATGTGGAACACAGAGTCTCACACACACAGGCTTTCCTTACTCCCTACGGGATATCTATCTGTAGGCCTCTATCAATTTCTAGGAGATTTTCTATGTGAAAGGATCCTCCAGTTAATTTCAGTGTGTAGCTTGTTTTAGATTTGTCTTTCTCTTACATCTTCTCCCTTCCTTTCCCCTTTTCAAACCTCTGTTAAAATGGGTGGGGGTAGGGGAATAGATTTTGTTAAAAAAAAAAGAAAGAAAACAATGAAAACAGTGTTATGCCCATATCCTCAGAAGTATTTTATGAAAATACCACTGCTTCATGCTGACTAAAAATACAACTTACCGTTTTCTTCTTGCTGCTCATGGAAAAGACAGGATATCTATGCACTCATTATTCTTCACTTACATCCAGCAGTCTCGTCATTGAGGAACATGATGTTTCAGGCTATGTCAGAACAGCAGAAAGGAAAGAACAAGAATCAGGTAGCGGAGGCTAGGAGAGAGGTACCGTACTGTCTCAGCAACACGCTCAGAGACACGGACTGTACAGTATGTGTAGGCTTCAATATATTCTAAAATGTGGAATCGGGTAGAGAGCAACTCACCCTGTAAGTTCAAAAGACAGACTTCACTCTGATACATGCTGAGAACAATTCCCTCTTAATCTGACTAAAAATCTTGTGAACCAACACATAAATCTACAGGCCATGAAGCTCTCCTTTCAAATGGGATTCTAACATAATTTTATTTTCTGTTTGGTAAAAAGAATCATACCTGGAAATCACCTTGGCAAGCCAAGTGAAAAGACAGAAAAAGAAAGCCGTCAGTGCTGTGCTCTGAGGTACTATTTGTAGGGTCACTAGGAATGTTAGTAGAGTGTTTCAGGGTGCTATGGCTCTTCCTTCAAAAAAGACGAGTTAAACGTTAAATCTCGATCTTTATTAGCTGAAAGGCACTTTATCCACAATTCGTGAGAAAGGAGACAACATTTGTGTAATACAGGGTAACATTTTAAATATTTTTCGAAGTGTCACTGATCTTATCACCCCGGTCTGCAATAAAACCTGTTGAAATTGCATTGTAAACTGCTAAAATAAACTGTGTGGCTGGCCAGCACTGCAACTAGCTTGTGTCTTTAAACTCAGTATTTCTCCAGAATCAGTGTAATTTAATTGAAATAGCTCTGCGTGTGTAAACAACTCCTTTGTTTAAAGAAGATTTCACTGTTTAGTTTGCCTTAAGTAAATGCTGCCTTTTGTTTGTCTGTAAAACATTTGATTAAATGTAAAGACTTACATAGACAGCTTCTCCTCATTACACTAGTGGCTTGAAAATAGCTTCAAATGATGCAGGTATCTGCTGTCTAAGAAAGTATCAAACAATATCATTTGTCTTTAAAAGAAAAACCCATGGAAACATCTTAAGCCTAGTCGCAAAATCAAACTACAAGTCTCCTCATACCAAGAAGATGGTATTTAAAGAAGTGTTGAAACTGTTCAATATACCAGACTCTTTTCTTGCTTTCTTAAAAAATGTTTTCTAGTATTTAATCAAACTCCAAATTTCCTACAAGGCAAACCACTTTTAAATGCATGACTTTCTACTGAATTAGTGTTGTGATATGAGGACCCACACTTTATTGTGATCGTAATGGTATTAAACAACAAAATAAGCAAGACAACTAACATATAATTTTCTTCACCAGCTGAAATGCTTCTGTAAATCATAATAATTGTTTTAATGTACTCCAGAGAGGGTGAAATGTATACTATATATTTAAGTAACTGCATTTACTATTAAAAAAAAACATGTTACACCTAAAAGCTCATGTTTGGTCCTTTCTCCTTTGGAAGAACTCTTAAATTCTTATTCGGACTAACCAAACAGAATTTAAGTCCAGTCAGGAAAAAAGCAAGCGTAACAATTTTTTCATGTCAATAGGGCCACTCACAATGCACAATCCATAATGAATTTTGCAGATTTAGATCTTTATGCTAGTGATACTTATAGTGTACCTTTTATTTGGATTGTTGAAAACATAGTAAGTAGAAATGGAACAGGAACTCAAGAGACATGGAAGGCAGGATGATCGTTAACACTTTAAAGTGTGAAATGTAGCTGGATAGGGGTTTTTTGTTTGCCTGGGGGTTTTATGTACTTTGGGAAAGCTTTTCAGATTCAGGATAGACATGCCAAAGGAGAGACAGCCAAGCATCCCTCATTCTCAAGACAGTCAACTGTTCACAATGCAAAGGGGGAAATCCGTGTTATTTCTGACTGCTCTCACTCACCCTAGCTAGGCTATTAGCTATTTTGTAATCTTCCTTCAAAATTGCAAGTTAAGTGTCCGTGTTGAAGAAAACCTCAAAAATGCTCATTAAGCTAAATTTTAGTGGTTTTATCTAGTCCAGTTCAAGAGATTTTTTAAGTCCTTAGGTTAAACTGGGAATAATAATTGCTACTGGTAAGTGACATTAGTGTTAATTTTTGAACAAATGTAAATATGTTGTTGTTGCTTATCAGTAGTTCAAGGATTTTTGAATAATTATGCAATTCTGGCACAGCTCTCTTCAAAATATAAACCAATACTGCATTTGATTGTAACTTCTTTTACAGTAAACTTTGAGATTTATTCCTTTCATTCTGAGTTGGATTGTGTAAAAGAGAGGTTATTTGTAAGGAAAAGATCCCACCTGCTCTCACCCCCAAAAACCATGGTGTAAATTACCTTTTCAAGGGTAAGAGTTGATGATGATGCTGCAAGATTTAATCGATCTTTTTCCAAGACTAATTCAAAAGATGCCTACTGCCATCAGGAGAGGTCGAAGCAAATTCCTGTGTTGAAGGCCTTAGAAATTCCTGTACTTTAAACATTAAATAAATGCTATTACTTGTATGAACTAGATACACAATTATACTTGCATTCTCTTTTTTTAATATATCTCTCTCTTGCTTAGGCGATGCTGGATGTTGCAGCGCACCATGGCTGGCTGGTAACTGCTCTGAATATAACCAACCTGGTGCAGATGGTGGTTCAGGGTAGATGGATACATGACTCTTGCCTGCTTACTTTGCCCAATATAGAGCTACAACACCTTCACCTTTTTCGGTATGTAATTCTTCTAAGCATTTGCAGGTTTGCAGTTTCATTCCACTTCTGACTGCCGATTGTGTTTGAATGTCATCGTTGTGCCCGAGAATGTTCATTAATGCACCAGAAGCAGAACTCATTCTTTCACAGTGATGCTTTCCCAAATGGAATTTCTGTTTCTGTTTTCAATATTCATTGATTAATTAACCCCCACAGATTATTTTGAGAACCATGATTCCAGGCAAATTAACAAGAGATCACTGGAAGGGTTCCAAGTCCTAACAAATCTAACTCTGTATATTAATTATCTCTTATTTTAATCCATTATAAAAATACATCAGTATCCATCTTCATATCATAGATAATGCTAAGCCCTAAAGATGCCTAGATGATGCAGTAATTAATACTACCCAAAAATAAATGACCAGCATTTAATAAGAGAAACCAGTATCAAGTTTTACCACCAAAACAACTGAAAACAAATGTTTGCTTTCCCTCCCTGGACTTATGTTTTGCTGTCTGTATCAGGAAGTGGAGCCAAGGCAAAAGCAAGAGTGTGTACGGAGGTTACCGAGGCCCTATCGAGTGTCTTCCCGAACTAATGGCTGCCTGCGAAGGAAAAGAGAATGTTTTTGCTTCCATTGTGGACAGTGAATTGCAAACAGCACACATTTCACAGGTAATACTTTCTATCCATGTGGTCATTATCAGCGTGATTGGAATGGAAGAGTAGTTGGGACAAGAAACACTCTCTTCACTTCCCTTCAGCAAGTATCACGTGATGTTCTGTATAAAGTGCAACACATTCATTGCTCTAATTTCAAGGTACTGCTAGCTTTACAAAGGTTCTTCTCTGCCCGTTTTCTTAATATTATTTTCACTTATACCCTGCTAACCAGTAACAGAGTCTGGTTTATGGCTGACATTACCACATCTCTTTGCTCTAAAGATGCTTCTCTAGGTCATTCAATCTGCTGAGTGTTAGCCACCTTTTCATAGCCAGCTATGCACTAGGAATACATGCATTGCAAATGTCATCGTAGCTGGTTTCTGAAGTGGTCTGTCAAACACCATTTTTTTCTGAGAATACCCTTAGTAAAAGATCCAGCACTCATTTTCTATTTGAAACAGAAAAAGCAGATGAAAATTTCACACTTCACAGAGGGAAGAAAAAAAATACTATTCCAAAATGCTGAGGCTGCCAGAGTCTTATTTTCAGTTTGATTTTCAAGCCGTTCCTGGCAAAGGACAGCTATATTCCATAGTATTCATTGCATGCTAAGCCTATTGATTTCAAATAAATGTACGATAGATGAAAACTGCTATACTTCAAATGTTTTTTATTTGAATATTTAAAAGGAAAGCAATATGTCCTGTGTTTGACTGTTCAGCTTCAGTTAAACCTTTTACTGGTATGCAAACAAGAAGAAAAGTACTTAAATGTCTATAAGACATCTGCATTTGTAACTAAATTAACATCAAAATTTTGAATTAAGAAAATGTATTGACATCAAAACAAGGCTGCCTTTAACAACAGATTTCTAACATAATACACATTGATTTCAGTCCAACTTTTAGATGTGATAAAAAATTAGAACATTGTTATAATTAGTTCAGGGAGAACTCAGAAGTAAACTTACTTAATTTATTTGCATAAATTGCCATTCTGTTATCTTTAAAAGCAAATGCAAATTGGCTCTGTCTGATATGATGATGGTTATTTGGCTCAAAAGTGCTTCAATTTGCGTAGCAATCTGGTGTCGTCTCTGCAGTGAGGCGATCCCAGGTAACATACAAATCCTGAATTATTCCAGAAATTAGTATGTTTAAAGCATCAATTTAAGTGCTAATTGCAGTAGTAATGAGAAAAAGCAGTACTACTGTGAGATTTGCATCTACTGCCCCATCAGTATGCCTGGAACGGCTGCTGACTGGCAGAGGATTTGGCTGCTAATTAAATAATTGTATGCATGGCAGTGTTCTCGTCTGATTCAATAGATGAAGATTAATCCTCAGATAAATATGTTTGGCTGGTATTGAAATGTCTTAGCAGTTTCTTCAAAAATAGCTTGTGTGTATGTGGTGTGTACGTTCACGCTGTGACTGACTCTGTGCCTCTATGTATCTGTTTGTAAATACAGATACATGTAAGATGGAAAAACATAATGTCTTAGCATCATATAAGGAGAAAGTTTCATTTCCGTGAGTTGGGAATGGCCATATTGGGTATAGCAAAGCCATGACTGTATTATGCAGGTCATTGCAAATGTGAAACCTTTTCACCAATATTTTATATTATTTATGGCTTTTTTTTTTTTTTTTTCAGAAAAAAAAATCTATTGTAATACCTTGCACAGAATTAAAATTCATATTGAGACTGCTTGTTGAGTGTCTTCATATGTAAAGTGTTTCAATGCACACCTGGGGGCCAGCCAAGAGAAAAATTCTTCAATAAAGAATGCATCTTTATGATACATTTTCTATAAAGAAAGAATATAAGATTACAGAGTTTAAGCCTAGCATTCCGGCACCAGACCTGAACAATGTCAAATAAAGTGGTAAATGCACCACTAAATTGCAAAAAACATTTTTTTCCTAACAAACAAACCTTTTACTTCTCACTCACAGTATATTGAACCTATACCTTAAACCTGTTACTAGCATGAAACTGGTAAAAACAGCTTGAGCTTTACATAAATTTGAGGCAGACAGGAAAAGGAAGAAATTTCGCATTTGGAAAGAAGAAAATGTCTTTTAAGCAGAATGGTAATTAATTTTTAAATAGCTCTTGAAGCTGCTCATGGATTTGTAATATTAGGCTAAGTCCTGGGGAGACAGATTATTGGCAAAAATGCTAATGATGTTATCAAAGGTTCATGAAGAATTTCTCATGTGATTATGATTTGAATCTATGGGTTTGGTAGGTAAATATATATACAGTATATATGTGCATGCACACACTGGGCATGTTGGTATATTTAAAAGGAGATAATATGTGCTTGTGTCATCCTATACAGAAAAAAAACAGTAAAATTGTCAAATACCTAAGTAATGTGGGAGCCTGAGTTTAATTTTCAAAAAGTTAGTTATAATCCTAAAACTCATTGAAAGTCAGTGGGGCTTTAAAAGCTGTCAGCCTAAATTAAAAAACTATTTAGACTGTAACTCTGATCTTTGGCCTAAGCTCCATGTTTGTTTCTGTGATTCAGTCTGAATCACATTTCTTTAACCAATCATTTTCAGTTTCTAAGTCACTTAGCCATTAGGCACCTTTTAAAATACTAAGCTAATGTTTATATTCTTGAAAGAGAAAAAAGAAACCTCAAGACTGAAAAAAATTTTATCCCTGCTGTAGTATTAGCTGCTTTTACTCTGGAAGTATCTGTGTTCCTATAATCTTCTTTTTCATTTTCAGCTGCTACCACTTGACTTTTTTCCTCAGTAAGAAAAGCATTTCTTCATTTTCTTCATGTTGTGTGGATGATAAAAAGGCAGCCTGCTGTGCATACTGTATCAATGATCAAGCAGTACTAACTTTGCTTTTAATTTTCAAATACACAAGGCCTGGAGAATGACATATTAGAACTACTTTTCTATCTAATTAGAAAGTTACTCAGAGTTACTTTGGTTTGTTTGCACTGTAAAAGCTACACGAGGACATGACAGCCTTCGACCAGCGGAATAGTATGTTGGGGTTGCACAGTATAAGCCAGACCAAGTCATAGGCTTCAACAGAGCGACAGGTAACGCCCCTAAAGGAGTTAATACATTATGATCTCTGCTGAAATTAAACTTTGTTCTAACATAATTGTAACAGGTCTTGTCCGCTGAGATAGTACACATAAAAGTTGTCCAGGTAAATGATATCTAAAGCATAAGCAAAGGGCGATCACCAGGTTGGTCTATATTAGGGTGCCTCTACTGAACGCAGCGGAAGTACGCTGCTTTGGTGCACAGCAAGTCTCACGCAGTAGGTCTGTACAGTTCCTGCAGTAAGCTTCATCTTAAAAACCTTTACATTAAACATAAAATCATTTGCCAGTTAACGTGTTACTACTCAAGTTGTATCATTCAGTGTGATCTGCTGGAGGTGATTTTAGTAGTCTTGTGTGTTAAATGTAGCAAAATCCTGGCAACAACTAATTAATTAAGACAATTGTCTGTGGTGTGTTCTCTCCTTCTTCAAGGTGCTGCCTTTTTTCCCCCCCTTTTCCCTTTCTGAGCTGGGACAAAGAGGAGTATCTTTTCCCTTAACGTTCTAGCTGTTTATTTTCTGTTATCATTTTCCTGTCCTTTCTTAGCTAAGGCCCTGTTAAGAACACCAGTGCAATTCATCGGTGTCCCCTGCTTTCACACTGCAGTTCCTGAGCGCTCACAGCTGGCCCTCCCCACCTTCTCCATTGAACAGGCACAGCTGCTCGCGCAGCGCATAGAAGAGGGAGGAGAGAGAGATTAGGTTTTAGCCTAAATCAGTTTTCTTATTTAATTGAAGCAGGCTCTGGTAATGCAGCCATTTTAATCCAACGTAAGTCTGCGCTGCAGTCGAAATGGGCAGTCCTGCCCTCCCCATGCCATTTTCACCTCTCCTGACCCAGCTCCCTGCGCAGCTGCACAAACGCTGTGGCTGGTTCAGGCGAGGAGGTGGGAGCGAGCATCTGGGGACGAGGGGAGGGGGCATCGCATCAGCGCTCTCGCTAGCAGTCAGAATGGCCTGTAGCCAAGTGGCTATGTGAATGCTTGTGCCGGCAGGGGAGGAGGCTGGACCACTTCTTTGAGTGGCACCAAAGGTTCATGCTTATTCAGAGTACTCGCAGGATTAGAGAATATGCCTCCACAATCAGCTTTAGGCTGGTCTAAGTTCATGCTGTCACCAACATGATTAGCAAACCGATCCATCTAGCTGCACGATCACAGCATGGTAGTGCCAACATATCGGGGATGGAGAGGGGGACAGCTAGCTGGCGGGGAGGATATTGGAGAGAGGGATGGCACCACCTTTTCCTACGCAGTGCAACCTTAGGTCTGCTTACCCTGGCCGCTGTGTCCCTAATTATGTATTAACATACACAGTTACTGTCAGTTTGAATCGTGGCAATGATGTCTCCAAAAAGCAAACTGAGCTTTTGTTAGGGCCTAGATCTTCTAACACAGAAAAAGTAATCAGAGACACATCAAGCACAATCTAAATGAAAACAGATTGTGTTGAAACACAAGAAGGTCAAACCAATACATGAAAAATAAAATACACTTTAGTCTTTTTCCAGATGAAACATTTCTGTTCCATGCCAGCATTGCCCATGCAACTATGCCTACCCTCTTCATTCCTGCAAGTTCCATTTTGACATCTGCTGGCTCTTTCTTTACCAAGACCAATATTCTTTTTTCCTTCCTCTCCTTCCCACCCTCTAGCCTTTCACATGTGTTGCTTGAAAACAAGGGTGAAGTGCGGATTCCTGTTTTGTTTTGGGGGTGGAGAGGAAGGAGGGCAGGGCAGAGGGTGGTTCTTGGTCTTCTGGTTTTTTCTTCCAGTGCCAGCCTCATCTATCTTTTTCAGCCATAGTGAGGCCACAAATCGCTGCCTCCATTCCACAGCCCATTTTTCCATTTCTTCCTACCAAATTTCATTGAGTGAACATGCTGATTTTCTTCTTACTAAATGAAAGCCTGCACTACTCTGCTCCATTTTTGTCACAGCTTCCCAGAGCTGCTTTTCCTTGTCTGATAGTGACCTAAATGAGAGATACATAGGGCTGTAGTTTCAGGATGCCTCTTCAAGGTTAAAGAGAGCATCGTGTTCAGCTACACAAATTGTATACCTCTAACAACAGTTCTCTGTGCAAGGATGAGAGAAAGTTGAGGGCTTGTTGCAGTTCGTGAGAAACCACAGAGACTTAAGAATCCTCAGGAGGACTGTAAGAAGGAGGGTTCATGAAGATCGATGCAAGAAAACCGTTAAAAAAAAAAACAACTAGGGATAACTTTGCATATGCAGTTGAACTTTTGGTTAATTATCTGAACTGATCCTCTGAACTCTCTGAGGTTTGCCCATTGCTAATTAGCACTGCAGTGACTTGTTCTTTATGGATTATGCTAAGGAAGTTTAATTTAAAACTTAATTATACTAGTTTTTAAGTGGCTTATAGGGAAAAAATACTTTAATCGGGAGTGGTAAGGAATTTTTCCTGTGTTCAGACATCAGTAATCTTAGCGAGGCACGTGTAATGTGCTAGAGGAGTTTCACGTTTGTTTTATTTTCTTAGAAGAAAATAGAGTAAGAAGTTAATGACAAGTATTTTATGCTTGTGATCGAGTCATATGATTATATACGTTACTCTAATACATAATAAAATATTAATATAGACTAAATATGTAGACTGCACATTAAATTGTTATTGTTACAGTGACAGTGATTGTATAGATAGTCTTGTAATCCACAGGGATCTATTTTTTCTACAGGCTTGGAATTTCTTGTGCCGTTTGCCAATTCTAAACGTCAGCCTGAGCATTAAGGGTTGTTGGGATGACACAGTTCAGCCACAGAGCGACGTGCCTGTTCCTTCTTTGACAACAGACGCACGAGATGACAACAGATGGATCAAATTACATGCTGATCAAGAGTATGTGCTCCAAGTAAATCTGCAGAGAACCCAGATGGGGTATCAGGTAGATTAATTTATCATTTCCTTCCCAAGTTCGCAGGTTCCCAATAATCCATTTACATTACCAATAATGCTTTATACAGCATCACAGGGGGGTTTTATGCTGTAAGCATTATATAAATTATAAGCACTTTCAAAGCCTTTTCTGTGTTGGTAACGAAGCAAATGGTTTTTCAGATTGCAGTAGGACAGTAAATAGACTCTTAAGGTAAAATCCTAAAGCAATTCAAGTCAATGAGAAAATTCTCTTACTATTTTTTACAAACCAGAAACTCACAAAGTTCATTTGTTTGGGTACTGTAAGCAGTGACAGTAGATCTGATAACTTCACAGGCAGTATTTCAGTACTCGCCAGCCCCAAACTCCTACCACTCACGCTCTTGCATATCCTGCTTCCCCAAACCAATGTATAAGCATCCCTATTATATTACCGTGTAGCTCCAATCTGCGTACCAGACCCGTACCTACAAATATGTTTCTACTCGTAATGCATCCTCAGGCCTTTACTGAGGATATTTTCCTCCTATTTTACATATGAAGCTTTTTTGAACAGCTCCTAGAACAACTGCTGCATACAGTTCTTTTCCACACGTACATTTCAGTCCCACCCTTTTGCCCACTTAAAGCGCACCCCATTTCTGCTTGGGCTGGTCACCTCACTGGGCCCTCAGCAAGTCTTCACGTGCCAAGCCAGAAACACCAGCAGCCGCACAGGTTTCCAACTGCTCTGCCCGTACCAGCAGTAACTCACTGTACCTGTTTGTCACCTCTTGGAAGAGTTAAGACCATGCCTCCTGCATTCAAATCAGGCACTGCTGACTCTGTAGCTATCACTTACTTACAGATGCATTTTTTTAGTCATTTGCATACCATGAGTGGCATATGGACCACCACGATTATAATTTTGCTAATGAATTTCTCTAGCATTTCAAACAACTAAGAACAACAATTACCAGCATTTTTGTTAAGATACGAAGAAGAGTTCAAGATATAAGCAGAGAACAGTTTTAGATGTTAGTTCTGAGACTCCTAAGACAACTTCATTTTGATAATAATGGAGATACCTATGTTCTGTTGTAAATCCTGAAGGTAACTTACATTCGTTAAAGAATTACATTTGAAAAGTACTCTTCTTTCCCAAAAGACTTCTTGTCCTGACTACAGCAGGTTCACCATAGCTTCAGGGGGAGACTGTCTCATTTGTAGGAAGGAAAAAAGGGTCAAAGCTCCTCCCTAAGTCATTCTATTTGCTGTGCCAGTTACTGACAGAGACTTTTCCTAACCAGAAGCCACGGAAAAGAAGGGAGCAGGACCATTTCATGCAGTGATCACTGATTTATAAACCTCTCCTAGAATTTGATCCCTCTTTTGTAAGAAACAACTGGATCAAACTGTTTCTGAAGTTTCATTGCTAGCTTTTGGTGCTTTTTCTTCTGTATAAATCTTCAGTAAAACCTTTCCCTCTACAGAACATGAAATGAATACTGATTGAGTGAGCATCATTATATCTTCAGCTTCCAGCAGTAAAGTCACGGTCTTAAAGAATCACTGAAATAATCTTTCCTTTTGCTATATCAACCTCAAGTAAAGACTTCCAAGTGCTGTTTTTGTCTTTATATTAATCTTGAACAATATTGTTTAGCTGTATTTAAAGACACTAGGTTTACAATTAACCCTTCTGCAGAGAATAGCATTTGGAATATATTAGATGAAATTACAAAAAGGGAACAGTATTTCCATTCAAGTTTTAATAGCTTACAAAACAAGTGGAATAGTATCTCAGATTCTGGGTTTTTCTCTGTGGACTGTGATTTTTTTAAAAAAAAAAAAAAAAACTTCATCTGGAACAAAATAACAAAACTATTTTAGTCTGGCTAAATTATAGTCTTACGTAACAATTCACAACAATGTGGTTTTAAGGTGGTTTTCATCCGGGGAAGAATGGCATTTTGGAAAGGTGATTTCTAATTTTACTGAGCTGTTTCTTTTCCCCAACAGGGAAAGCAAGACAGTAAAGCAGTAGCTCCTCGATTCCCCAAAGTTAAAGATGAAGGATGGTTTTTGATACTGGGAGAAGTCGATAAAAAAGAACTCATCGCCCTGAAAAGAACTGGATATGTCAGAAATCGAAATACCGTTTCTGTTGCTTTTTATACTCCAGAAACTCCTGGAAAGTATGACAAATTTACAAATGAAGTTCTCGTAATGATTATCTTTTCCAAGTAGTCAAGACCTAGTTTCCAAACTAATGATTCTGCTTTTTACATTTTAGGTGTATCTACACATTGTATCTCATGAGTGACAGTTACCTTGGCATGGACCAACAGTACGATATTTACCTGAACATTATACCAGCTAGCGCTTCAGCACAAGCCACAACAGAGGTGTCTGATGCTATGAGTCACCTGGCTCTGAAGTAAGGTGATCTGAAAAGTCCATTCAAAAGAACTGGTCTTGCAGCAAAGACATCTGGTCATTCTGGACATCCAAAAATGCATTTGCCTTAGGGGAACCAACTTCAAACCTCAAGA
>JAVKLA010000014.1:17393884-17404043 GCA_034782735.1 Sagittarius serpentarius | reverse complement strand
CTTCTAGCAACTTTTAAAGAAGCCACCCCTGTGGCCCCCCCGCTACCAAAACCTTGCCACGTAAACCCATTACAACTAAGCTTTCTGGGATAGGACCATCAGGGGAATTTCATTCTCTGTTTATACAACATGTACACAGAGGAAGTCCTGAACCGTGATTAGGTTCCCGCAAGCTGAGATCTACAAATAACTGCATAAGGCCCTACTGCACTAAACTCAAAATATGATGCAATGTTACTCCAAGAATGTATTAAGCAAATAAGACAGGTGCAAAATACACAGCACAGTTATCTGTATGATTAAGGCAAATGCCAGTTTAATTTAGGTTTTAATTCTAAGTGACTTGATTCAAAGAGGGAATGAGCTAATCTGGGGAAACAGGGATGTGGAGATTTCTCAGTTCTCCTTGGTGACGAAATGCTCAGAACTGAGCAAAGTGAAATAGTTACAGGCCATACCCGTGCATGTGATGCTTATCTAGTCAAGTACAAGTTCTGCTTTCATGCATCTCACACATTTTTACTTGACTCCTACATGCAAACAGTGACAACGTCTTTCAGCCTCATCCTTGCAGGTATTAGGAAAATACATACTCCGCTCTTCTCAAGAGAACGGAGCCTTCATGGTTTACATACAGTAGTATATGCATCAGAAGGCAAACGCTTCCCACAACTTCACAAAGACCCCTTAACAAAAGGTTTAGAAATTGCAAAGCACATTCATAAAGGATTAAGACTTTTCTTTCACCCAGTTATACATAGTTGCAGTGCCATCTTCTGCAATGCTACCCAGTAACTCAGAAGAAATCACAACTAGGTAAAGTTTCCGAAACTTTTGCTAACAATTTTTGCCTCCTGTTGATAAAATAAACGCAGATATGGTCACCCACAAATAATTATCATCCATGAAACTTTTTTTTTATTCCACATCAATATCTTGTAGCTAAACCGCAACAGCAGAGGACTTTTGCCCTAACACTGCTGATGGTCCCCAAGTTTTGGCTTCACAGCATGTGACATACGCAAGGACTGCTGCAATAGCTTTTTCATCCTGTTCAGTCTTACCAGTAGTCTGGCCGTGAACTTATAACTTGGAGAAAACAGAAACAAACTTGCTAAACAGATGGGTTTTTTTCTTGCAGCTATATTAATCATCTGATTACTGCATTCTCATCGCATAAGCCTACAAGACCTACAGGAACTGGTAACAGCTGACTCAGCAAAACTTTTTTTGGTCCTAAACCTGTTTGACACTTGAAGCTGGAAGCACAAGAGGAAATACCACTGTAACCCTGAAGACTTGACTTAGACATCCAATTTACAGAACGCAACTTTTCAGTGAGTTTCACTGGAAAATGGCTACCAACAGAGGGAGGTGGTAAAGTTAGGGACTGGAAAAAAAAAAAAAAAGATAGAATGAAAGTTGGGAGGAAAAAAAAGAGAATTAAATATTCTGGCTTGTACCCCAGGATAAGAGTTTAAGTTGAAACGAAGGCTTTCATAGGATAAGGACTGTGCATCCTTTGGGAGAAAGCAGCTCAGAGCAAGACCATCATCCTGTCTGGAATAAATTCTTTGATTTCTACCTGTTCTAAGCACATCTAGAATTAATCAGTCTAAGCTCTAAACTATCCAGATTATGTAATTCTAAATGAATATACAAATTTGTTTTCTTTTTTTAAGTGATAGTTGGGTAAAAGACTGCTAAATCATTGTTTAAAAAAACATAACTAAATTATGAATTAAAGTAATTGTAATGGTAAAAGGAATTGACTTAATCAATGAATTCATTTAGTCCAGCCCTAGAGAGCCAAGAAATGCTACCAGTCTCCTAGAATGATGTCTATTCATAAAGCCATGAGACAAAAAGCAATGACATTCAGACTCCATGGGTGCTTAAAAGCAGGAGAAATGACATTTGGGTTATGCAAGCTGAACAAAGCATGATCATGCTGTTGCAATATAAAAGTCATGAGATAATGATTTTTATTTTGTTGATGTGTGGAAAGTGTTATTTTTTTTTCTGCTTAGCTTTTCTGGGACAGAAAAGCAGGTTGTTATGCATCATCTTTGGCACATAGATACAATCTGGACCTCCCTAGAAAACTGTCACAGAATGTGCAATGACAGCTCTTCCCTTTTGTTGCCGAAATCAAAGTATCTGCATGAATGTTACTCTACATTCTGAGACCAGGAACACTCTGAGAAAGATTGACACGAGACATTTAGTTCATTTTCTGTCTGGTTTATACGAGGTGCTCAGTCAGATGCCAGCTCTCGGGTATTGCACTGTGACTCCTAAATTGACAGAGGCACCTGAGCTCCACTAGAGGATGTGACAGTTTACATCCACTCCTCTGCCCTACACATCCTACAGTAGGGGACGAGTATGTCACCTTCCAGGTCGTGCTTCAGCTTCCTTCACTAGCAAGAAAGTGTGCACTGTTTTGGCAACAGGAGCCTAATTTTCTATTTCAAACTTAAATGCACCTCAACTAAGCTGAACCTCGTCCAAAATTTTCCCAGGACCAGGGTCCTCAGGGAATGCTGACCTTAAACGATCAAAATCTTTAAGATGTAGGGTTATTTTTAGAAATAAGTGGTCCAGATGGATTGCTAGAATATTCTATTCTTTGTAAACATGAAATAAAGGAAAAATCTCACCCCAAAAGGATACTGACAAGAATGCCAAACACTTTGTTTCTTCATTTTAAAAACATGTAGTACCTTCCTATTTGTCTGAAAGTCTTGAGGAACAGCTGGATTAATTTAACCGAATCAGTGAAAATCTTTTGGGAAATATGGGTGCTGCTAAGGAAATGAACAGAACCTGGAAAGAAATCCCAACATTAACTGACCGAAAAATACACTAAAGTTTCTTTTCTGTTGATTCACTGCCCTTTTGCTTCAGAGACCGGAGGATGAAATGCATTCCCCAAATATATTATTAGCAGATCAAATTTAGTTTCTGCTATTACTTTCAAAGGATTTGATGAATAGACAGTAGCATTAGTATTATCTAATCCTTCACTCAGACCTAGGACTTAAAGATTAACAGCTGCAGATTTTATAACGTTTCTAATTCAGGGATAAATTGTATTTTCTTGAACTGGATGGGTAGGTAATGTCCTAAAGTTATTTAATTCTTAGGAACCATTGACTTTACAGGAACAGACTAGGAACTTATGACCATGAAAAATTGCTAATCGGATGAAATTAGATGAAAAAAAATATCCCTAATGAGAAAAACAGGATAAGAATCCCATCTCCAAAGAGGGACAAGAGCTTTGACTCATGCAGACAGGGCTGCTGTGGAGCAACAGTCCTGTTTGGTTTTATTATACAATCTCATCTGCTTTCATTACACCAAATATTTTGGCATGATGGCACAGCTTCCACAAAAGCATACCTCTACCATTTACCTGGCGATTAGAACATAGGAGGGGAAAACGTGGTCAGAAAAGGGAAGAAAGAACAGAAGGAGGGAATTTTGCACAGGAACAGATGGGATAGTGGAATGCAGCTAATTTTTAAATACGAAAGCACAAGTCATCTCTCATTCTGAAAGACAGCAAGCCTCCATTTTCAGGGGAAGGTTCCAAGTAATGTAACCTAAAAAGACAAGCACCTCTCCTGAAGTCTTAGGCAAGGTACCAAACGTAAGTTACATTTCTCTGTTCCATCTTTGTGCTAGGCTTCCCTCTTCATATGCAGTTATCCAGTCTCATTTAAGATAGATACCTCATTTTCCATACTCGCCAGATAGGGGAATTTCAGCACCTCACATCTTGAATTCCACTCTGAGTGCATTTAAGTGTGAGATTCTTGCTATTTAAAAAGCTTTCTTAGCTATATCCCTGAAGAAGTGCATACTCTTTGTTTTATAAACCATATATGCTCTTCTTTCCATTTTACACACCTATGCTTGTAGCTCTCATGTTACATCATACCAACTTGATTTTAAGAGTAAGTAGTCTGCATTAAAAACTGGTCCATATCCTTACATTTGGAAGTATAGCATATGAGATTAATAAAATACAGTCAGTAATGTCAACATTTCTCAGGGAAGGAAGAATAAATAGATTCATGGTAGAATGTTATATGTATATATATAACCATATACGTAAATATTATAGTAACATGAACATGTTACTTATTGACATGAACACAACAAGCCATTGAAGTTAGCAGTTACTGTTGCCACCAGTGTTGAAGGAAGGCAAGAACCCACCAAAACTAACATTCAGAAGAGAAATGTCGCTTTGATCTTTTGGAAGAGCAAAGAGATTACTGATTGGAAGCAGATCCCTGTCTATGTGTTAGGTTTATGTGTAACTGGAGAAGACAATCTCCCTTAAAATTAACTTCCACTGCTCCATTTCTTTACTTATACCTCTTTATTTTCCTGCAATTAAAAAAATAGACGGAAAACAAAGATAAAAACCTTTGTCCATAATCATTATTTCATTCTTTTATCTGCCACTTATCTTCTCACATAAGAATCCCTGTTCAGCTCAGATCACCAATGCAACATTATTGTGCCATCTCTTCTCCAAACCACAAAACTTAAGGCTATGAGAAACAGCAATGTAATAAGATGTAGGAGTAAGGATGAATCAAGTAATTCCTTGTTTGAAATGTCTATTTTTCCTAATTCTTCTTCCTTTCCCATAATTACGCTCACTCTTCCACTTCAGCCCTCACCTCATCTCCACTTCAATTTCCCAAGCTGTCTAGCATTGCTTCTATTTATATCCCTTTTTCTCTTTTCTGTGGTGTACCTTCTTTTCTCTTGTACATAAAAATAAACACATACACCTAAACAAGTTAAAAAATTATTTTCTTACTACTGCTGCTACCCAGAGCACCTTTCTCTGGGCTTTCTGCATTTTCCATTGCCTGTTCCATTTCTATGCCTTTATCTTCAAACTGTGTCTGATTGTGGCCTTGCCTTCTTTTTTTTTTTTTTTTTTTTTTTTTTTTTTTGGAGATCAGGCTCTCCATGGAAGGGACTCAATGACAGCATCTAATTGTGATTGTAAGAGATGAGCTAAACCAAGACCCATTTTCAGATTTTCTACCCATCCATTTAGTGTTTGTGCTGAAGATTACTCCATGTTCTGAGCAATAGGTAATAAACAAGGCCTATCTTCTCTGTACGGACAGGAAAAGGGAAAAGCACTCCTTCCCTTGGGCGAAAAGTTAAATTGTGCTAGGCAGCTTCAAGAGGTATCAATATGTAAATACATATGCTATCAGTAACACCTAGCAATAAGATTAGACTACCCCGGAGTCTTCCTCTTTCCTCAGAATCTTTCTCATTTTGGCCACCCTTCACTTGCACCTTAGAACAACATCTGTGATTGCACTTGTCCCCAGCCAATCAATCACAAAACCAGGAGGTTTTCTTCAGCCACATTTTCTTCGTTCTTTCACTCATACTGACGAGGGATGAGCAACACAAACCTGAATCAGCTTTCATTTCACCACAGGAGAAATGTATTTTTTTCCAAGCCTAGACTATGCTCTTCTACTATCTGAGGCCCTCAAGCGACCAGTTAAACACAGCTGACTGAGAAACCAGCAAGGCCACAAAGTGTCTACAGAAAACTTCATCTCCAGGGTTAATTTCAGCTAATACTCTCTTGGTCATGAAGCACTACTGAAACTGTGATAGGCAAAGGTTGGTTGCTTATCACATGACAGTTTAAGAACAGATTCAATTTAGGTATTAAATAGCAAGTTCAAATATTCCACACTCAAACAGCAACAATTGCCAGGCCCCACACATGCACTAGGCTGGATCATGGCACAGAAGGATATAAATCCACATTCTCCAGATCATAAATCAGTCAAATGGGCTGACTGACTGCAGACAGGATGCCCATAGGACTGGGTTATTCTCGAGCTGCCCATGACGAGATTCCCCTAGTGCATTCAGCACTGTGAGAACCAAGATACTGGTCTGATTTGGTTGGATCTTCTCGTGTTATGTTTCAAACTGTTGAATATGAGTATCTCATGATGTTAAAAAAATACACAGTTCCAGCGTTCTGACCCTGTACAACTCTTCCCTTGACAGATCAATACATTTCTCAGCAAATACTTTATTTCCAAAATAATTAAAGAAAAATCATTACATTCATTTGAAAATGGCTTGCCTAAGCACACGTTTGAGGCAGACAAACTCATTTCACTTCACGCTAATTCTTGAATCTGTATTTAAAAAAAAAAACAACAAACACCCACCCTATGGTTTTTTGCTTTCAAATGAGGGGAAAACTCTCTAAGAAGATCAGATCTGGGGTACAAGATAACACAGACAATTTCCAACGTAAATGCTAGTTATTAGGTGTCATGTAGAGTCAGGAGTTGCCATGGAATCCATTTGCTTCTAAACCAGCTCCTCCTGCTGGAATACTTTCTCATTATTATTTCTTTCAGTAGCACAAAAAGAGCTGGCTATAGAAGAAATGTTATTTTAGGGTAAAGTTTCTACTATGTCTGCAATCAGACATGAAATTAAAATCTAAATTTAAAGCTATATTTCTGTCCAAATGTAAAGCAACACTACCGTGGTCAGAAGAACAAAATCATTGTAGACTTTTTATAGATTCAGTAAAGCAGAGAAAACAAATTATAGCTAAAGTCTTCCTTTCAGCTGTCTTCCCATAAGTGAAAATAAATGTCGTATCTGATGTCTACTGTTTACATTTTTGCTACATTATTCTCTCATTATGCTTAACTTTTAACATCTTCATACTAGTTATTCTATGCAACAGCAGCATCGTTACCATCCTAATTACTAATGTCCTGGTATACAGAACAGTGCGTGCATGCTGGACACTGGGTTTATTAGGCCAATGAACTCACTTGTTGTGATGTCAGTTTCAATAAATGGATTCTAGAAGAAAAAATGCGATCATGCCTTCAAACCCTTGACACACCAATAATTGGGTTTCAATTCTTTTGTATACAATGTACTGCAGTAAGACTGGAGGACAATACTGGAAAGAAACCAGCAATATTAGAAAACTATGTCAGTGATTTGCAGCTTGGCATGTTAATACTTATTATTAATATTATTGTTTATTATAGACATTGACTAGCATTGCATCTGGAAGCCCTAAACAGAAATAGGATCCTATTGTGATCAACACTGTATGGAGATAAACACAGCCCTTGCCTCCAAGAGCTTGTATTGTATGGTCTTAGCCTTGTAAACTGATCTGGGTAGATATTCTTGCGCCCCTGCAGCGTCCCCCAGCCCTCCAAGGCAGTCAGAGCTTCCTGCGTAACCCTCCTAACATGGAGAGGTGGCAAGCAAGCTTCGGGTGCAGGGAGCCTGAGCCTTTCTGATCCGTTCCTCTCCTGCCTTTTAGCAGGTGAACTACAGCAAGCAAAGCTTGAGCGAGTCCACTATCTTACCGAACTTCTGACCCTGATTTACATCTCTCCAACTCAAAAGTTTTGCTTCTACCAGGAAATCAGAGAAAGCTCTGTGCCATGCAACACCCTTCCCTCTCCAGCCCTGTGTTTTCTAAGGTCCCGTAACTGCAGGTAGACTCCTGCACCCATGGAGAGGTCTGCGGTACCTCTTGGAAGCTCCCCAGAGCGCAACAGCTTCTGGGCCAGGCACTACCCTCAGAAAAGGAAAAAAAGCATTGACAAGCAGGCTAAAGAGAGAGAATCCTTTGCACTGGAGGGAAAGCAAAAGGGTCATTGGAGCCCTACAATGAATAGAAGCACCCCAGCGTCAGTAAACAATGCGGGCTGGGCTGTGGGGACAGGACAGGGAGCTGCAAGCCCAGCGTGACAGCCAGGCCATTAGGGCAGGGGCCTCGCTAGCCAGGGCCCACCCCACACTACCTGAACAAGCAGAGCAGGGCTGGCACAGCAATGGCAGCTGGGCTCACGCCAGAGCCCAGGTCATCAGGCACATCCATAGCAGCAAGGCAGGTCCAAGGTCAAGCCAGGAAGCCAGTCCATGGGTCAGAGTTCAGATCAACAGGGTCCTTAGTAAAGTGCAGGCACAGCTACAGTGCCACTAGGGCCAAGAACCACTACAGCCTGGCTCAGGCAAGCACTGAGGGCAGATGGTGAGGGTGGAGCTGCCAGGTGAAGCTGGTCAGGGCAATTAAGGCTTATTAGTGCGCTCAGGGACCTGACACCCACAGCCTTCTCCTCTCTTGCTGGTACAGCTGCTCTGACAAGCAGTTGAGTTGAGCCATGCATGAGGAGCCTTTTGTGCTGAAGCCAAAATTAAAACCAGACTCCAGTACATCCTAAGGTTTTAGCACATTTCAAAAATGTGGCATTAACATCACCAAGCTATTGCCAGACCAAAGAAATTACAACTTCTTGTTCATCTACCAGCTAAATCTGACAGGAATTACACAGAGCAAGCGAGCCCTGCGGCTTCCTCCCTCCAGCTGCAAGTAGTGGACACTCCTCAGGAGAGGCACTGTGGGGAAACTGTCCTTTTAATAGGCTCTAGCTTCAGCTGGTTACATCCAGCCACTGCATCATGTAAATGGAGTCCCACCATCAGTGAATAGTCAGAATTTGGGGTTTAGAGAAAACATCTCAACAGTGAGGCAAAACCTAAATAAAAAAATACTAATTGTAGGCATATGCCAAGCCTTGGGAAACACCCCCACCCCTCAGCAACAGATTTAGCATACTCTGAAATAGGTTAAAAGTGGATTCAGGCTTACAAGTCTGATGCTGTTTCCCTGTGCTCCCTCCTTCCAATGTAAGCAGCTGATCCCAGTGTTTTCCTAGGAGGCAACATCTCCGCATCACTTCAGATGAAAACAGTTACAAACTCAGTTCATACTGCAGTTGCAGTAAAGCATCTATTCACCACGTGGGGAATGCAGAGGAGAAAAGCGATGGGCTTGCAGAACGCCCAAATAATTCAGAAACTGTTAAAGCGACAGAGGAGTTGCTCCCAGCTTAGTGTGCAATGCTCATAAATGTAATTAGACTTGTAACCCCAAACAGGTATGAAACTAAAAGAAGTAAAGCTCCTACTAAAATCTATGTAGGGAACACTTCCCACCTTGCCTTACAACAAAACTATAAGCATCCTGATAATTATGATACACACCAAGTGCAACGGGCACCAGCTCCAGAGCTGTCAGGCAGCCTCACACCCTGCATCCCTCCATTTTGGTTTGAGCAAGCCTATTCTCTGAGGTGATGGGAGGCCAAAGGTAGTTTCAGAGCAGCACAGGGGGGCGGCTCCTCTTGCTATTGATTTCATCTGAAACGGCACGTGTTATTTCAAAGCAAAGTGTGTCCTTGAAACAGGTTAAGCTGTTTTCCTCCACTGAAACAAAGCAGTGATACAAGTCTCTGTGACCTCTTAATTATCAGGTTGATAGTTAAGAACAGACTATGGAACGGATCCCACTATTTTAAGCATTATTCTTTGGGGTGCTGAAATTTAAACAGGCTTCTGCTGACAGATTTCCCTCCGACTAACGAAATAACTCCTTTGCTAATGAAAGCCAGGCCTTGGATAAGGAAATCTCAGTGATAGCGAGGGGTCGAAGGAAGCCTGACGCAGCTCCAGCTCCACTAGCACACGTGAGTAAGCGCAGACCTCACGCTGTACCTGAGGCCTGGAGGAGACCACGCTCCCGAGAAGGCGCCCTGGGCCGTGAGGCGGCTCGCCTGGCTTGCCTGCAGCCGGCCCGTACCACAAGGACGCTCTCCGTCTGAGACAGGGAAAGCGAAATCCAAGCTAGCAAGCCAAAGCGAATAAAATCACGTAAAAGGCATGTTTCCTCCCCGTCGCCCCTCACAAAGCTCAGACCCCCTTTCTCGTAGGGGTGGGGAGGGCAGGTCCGACCCCAGGCAGATGAACGTACAAAACGGGGAGGGGGCGAGCCCCTCTCCCTGCCTCGCTAGCCCCCCACCCCTGGGGCCGCGCTGCAGGTGAGGGGACGCTCGTTGGGACAGGGGGACAGTGTCGACTCAATACAGCGCGACGTGCGCCCGCCTGCGTCCGTCTGCCCCGGGCGGCGGCAGCTGCCTCTGTGGGGGTGGGGGCGGGGCCCGCTGTGAGGCGCCGTTTCCCGCGCTGGCGCGCACAGGCGCGCTCGTGCCGGGGCCGGCGCGGCGCGTGGGGCGCTGCGGGTTCCGCGGCCGTT
>JAVKLA010000014.1:17378432-17391533 GCA_034782735.1 Sagittarius serpentarius | reverse complement strand
GGGCTGGGGGGCGGCCGGGGCGGGGGGTCGGGCCGGGCCGGGGCGGCGGCGCGCCCCCCCCGGGCTCAGCCCCTCCGCTCGCAGGTGTCCCCTCCGCGCCCGCAGCCCGCTCGCTGGTGTAAGCTCCGCTCCGACGGCTTGTACGCCGAGGAGTAACGGCGGGACGGTCAACCCGTGGTGGCGCGTTCACCGCCGCCCCGAGGCAGGGGGGCAGCGCGGCGGCAGCCTCGCTGAGCCCACCGCCAGTGACACCGGGCTCTTGGCTGGTAGGAAGACCACGAATTTAGCTGCGGTGGGCTGCCTTTCTCTCTATACCTGCGACAGGGCAGTGCTAGCTCTGCTCTCCGCTCTCAGCAGCCCCGTCTGTATTTTGACGAAGGCAATTTGGGGCTAATGTCCCCGAAAGGGCCAAATTCTCCCAGCGCTCGGGAGCTGCCTCCGGAAATCTCCCGGGCAATGTCCCTGCCGTACCGACCCCGCGCCCGTCGCTCTGTAACGCCGTGACTTTGTCCGCGGTCGGCGTCACTCCCAAAGCTGAGTAATCGCCGTTCGTCCGCTGGTCCTTTCGCGTCTTGCACTTTATACCTACCGTAGCATTTATACATTAAAAATCTACACAGGGGCTTGTCGAGTCCGAGCCCCCGAGCTCCGGCCACGGGGGGAACCGGAGCGGCTGCTGGCCCCCACCCGGACTGCCGCTGAGGGGAAGAAACCGAGTCCCGGCACCCCGGGAAAGCAGATCCTCGGTGAGCTGCTGTCCTCGCTGGGGCTGCCTGGGGTTGGTAAGGTGGATGCTCGTGTTCCCTGGTATAAATTAGCAGAAGTGCATCCTGCTGATTTATTTATTTTTTCCTAAACCAAGGGTGTTATAAAAGACATTCTCTGCGGCTCATGTTGACAAATAACTCGTGAGCTACCTGACAGTGTTAGTCCAGTTGTTGCCCATATGTCTAAATACCCTCCAAGAGACGTCAGTGCCGTTAAGCAGGACAATTACCTCAAATGAAAACCAGAAGGAAGATGCGTTGGTTTTTTTCTTCTCCCCCAAACCACTTTACACCTGATGGCAGTAACACACAGGGAAGATTTTCGAAAATTCGGTATCACCTTCCCCCATAGCAGCGATCGCTTTGCAACATGACGGGGGGCGGGGAGGGGTGCTCCCCCCCCCTTCTTTCTTTTTTTTTTTTTTTAAATCCATACCTTCACTAAATGACTTGCGTTCCTGTTTGTTTAACAACGGGTCGCTTCGGTAAACAAGACAATCAAAAGAACATTTGAGACTGCGTGGATGCATTTCTCTGCTGCTTGTAGGCGCCCGGACACCCAGAGGAGTTGTTGAATGCCTCTCCTTCCATCCTTCCTTTATTTACCCAAATGAACACAGGGAAAGCTTTTAACCGAAGGGAGATTTAAGGTGATAAGCAGCGAAGCTGCGCCTCGAGCTGCAGCCCTCCGTGGAGCAAAAAGGATGGGGTGCTTCAAAGGCTATTTTTTTTGTTGTTGTTGACGTTTTTCTTCTTTCGAAAACTGATACCGTTTCTTCTTCCTCGAAATATTCCGACGGTTGCCTTGCCAGTGCAATTTCATTTTAAACAACTATTTTAGCCTAACTCTCGCACCGACTGGTTTGGCAATTATCTCAGGCTTTTGAGCGTCCCTTATGGCTTTAGGGAAGACTCTACAACCCTTCTCTCCACACACCCCCAGGCGCTCTCTTTCTGCCCTATCTACTCTTGTTAGGAGCCAGCAGTTTTAGGAGCCGCGTCTGGTCTTTTTTTCAGGGGAGCAGCGAGATTAGGAATGGTTCCGCTCCCTGGGAAAGCCAGAACCACCCCCCCCCGCTCCGCATCCACTTTGCGGGCAGCTTTAAAGTGCCTCTGTCTCCTGATGTAGGAGGATTGGGGTTTGGGGTTGGTTTGTTGTTTTTTTTTTTCCCTCTCTCTCCTTTTTGGTCTGTTTGTAGGACTGTTTGGTTTTTCCCCAGCATGTATCAAGAAGATTTGTTAAAAATCTTTCTCCATTCTCCTCCTCCCCCCCCCCGCCCCCCGCGACTGGGTTCACGCTATCCCCAGCGGGGAGACCGGAGCGTCGCCTGGATCGCGATGGCCAAAAAAACCCCACCTAACACCCCGAGCAAACACAAATAAACCCCAACAGAGCGGAGCGGGCAGGTACGCGCGGGGGGGGGGGGGGAGGTGTCGCGCGGGGACGCGCGGGGGGGGACCTCTCCCGCGCGCTCGTCCCCGCGTGGCGCCCACTCTCCCCCCCCGCTCCGCGCGGCGCCGCCAGGTCAGAGGGCGGACGCGGGGAGAGAGGGGAGGGGGGGTGTGCCCGGGGCGCGGTGACGTCACCGTCCCCTCCACCAGTGGGAGGCCGGGCGCGGTGAGGCGGCTGCCAATGGGAAGCGAGGTGGGTCCGTGAGTGGCATTAAGGGAGGGTCGGCCGGGGAGCGGGGGGCGGGGTGGGGGGTGCTGGGAGAGAAATGAAGTTGTGCTAAAAGGCTTTTAGCCATCAAGAAGTTATTAGGCATTTCTCAGCCGCAAATTAGGGATTCTTCATTAATACCAACTTCGCCCCCCTCACCCCCCCACCCTTCCCCCCCCCCCCCTCCCCGTTATGTGAGAGGGAGAGCCTGGGAGCCGATAAAGGGGATGGGGAGGCGGCAATGTCTGTCTGCCCATCGGTGTGAGGAGCAGTGACAGGCGCAAACTTTTCCCCGTGCCATTAATGAACCAATTAAAGAGTTGGGCTCCTCACCCCGGGAGAGCTCTCTGCAGGCTGCCGGGCTCAGGGACTCAAGGTAGGTAAAAAAGAAGACCACAGCCCGCCAGGAGCTGCCAGCAGCCTCAGCAGGGAGCCGCAGCGGTGTGCGGGGCTAGGCTGCGGGTCTCTTCCCCCCCGATGGAAAAAGAGAGGGGGGGAAAAATTAATTTGGTTGGAAAAACGTGATGTCGCGGGGGGGGGGGGGATTCCGGCTCGAGGCAGGGCTGGGCAGAGCGTGCCTCCCCTGGCTGGGGTGCAGCTGGGGCAGGACACCCCCGCCTCGACCCCATCCGGGGAATGAGGGGAGCACCCGAGACGAGGGGAAAAATTTAAAAAAAAAAAAAAAAAAAAAAAGCAGAAGTACTCCGGGATTGGCAACGCTTGCCCCGGTGCGGGGCTGCCAGCGCGGTGCGCGGGGAGGTCCGGCCGCCGCCGCCGCCGCCTCGGTGCCAGCGCGGAGGGGACGGCGCAGCCCTGCCGGCCCCGACGGCGGGCGGCAGCTCCTCCGCCTTTGCCGGGAGCCGGTTCCTGCCTTGGTTTCGTTCTGGCCACGCAGTGCCCACCTGGGCTGGGAGTGCGAGGGCTGTGGGAGGAGAGCGCGGGGCCGGCTCCTCTGAGGGAGCGCTAGACGGGAAAATATACTTCTTCTTTTTTTTTTTTTTTTTTTTTTTTTGCCCTTTCCCCTCTGGTGGGAGAAAATACTACACCCGCCGGAGGCTGGTTGTCGATTCTTATTTCTGGCGGCTCCGGGGCGGCGTTGTGTACCGGCTCTCTCACCCCAGGACTGCTGTTGTCTTCACAGAGGCTCCCGGGAGTCACCCAGCGCCCTGGGAGGCAGAGCACGGCCGGGCGTTTCGGGCCTCGGATTGACAGCGGATCACGGGAAGAAACGGGATTATTATGACCCTCTTCCGAGGAGCTATGCTGCCCGCCATGAGTAGGAAAAAAGGCCAGAAATACCTCATTGGGTTGCTGTGTGGTGCCGCAAGCTTCTAGCTTTCTTATTTTATTTTTTTCTGCAGTTGCTTGGAGTCTCTGAGCTGCATTGGATAAATGCCTTTCCCATCCGATTGACTCTGCTTTTCACAGATTTATTTTTTTTTTTAAGAACACCTCTCTGGTCTTCAATACTTGTTTGCATTTTAAACAACCGAACGGTTTCTCAGAGTAATGGCCGCGCTCCGAATCACTGCCTGATGCTCCGCAGAGATGAATTGCAGCTGAAAGTTTCCCTTCCACCTTTGGATGAATCTCTGGAGTTTAAATTGTAGGAAGGAAGGGGGAAAAAAACACGATGAAAGAGAAGTCCAAAAATGCTGCCCGGACTAGGCGGGAGAAAGAAAACAGTGAATTTTATGAACTGGCGAAATTACTACCCCTGCCCTCTGCTATCACCTCTCAGCTGGACAAAGCATCCATAATCAGACTCACCACCAGCTATTTAAAAATGAGGGTGGTTTTTCCAGAAGGTAGGTGGGAATACCTATTCGCTTCTATTTACATTCCAATCCAGGTGTCGCTTGTCGCTTTTTCTTAAAAAAAAAAAAAAAAAAAAAAAAGGTAATTCGCATGGGTTGGTGTGCTCGGAGGCCGGGTGCTCTCCGCTGTCACTTTTCTCTGTCGTAAATACCTTCCCTTCAGTTCCTATGACAGGTTTGGTTGGGGACTTACGGTGCTTTTTGTCAACACTTGAAGGCACTGAGCTCTGCTGCGTGTTCTGCTAAAGCAAACACGGGTTTTCTTTTCCCCCCGTCTCCCAGTAAGATGTGCATCCCCCGCCAAGCACGTGCGTGGCGAAAGAGGGGACGATTCACCCCTATTTATAGCCATACTATGGGGGGAGTTAATATATGGGTAAATATTTACATAAGTCTATGCAAAGTCCTAAAGCCTTAGTTCAAGTATCGAGCAAAGGTGCGGTTTACAGGTACAGCACACGCGTACAGGCGTGCTCACACACACACACACGCACACGCACACGCACACAGCCTAAATAAATAAGCCGAGCACACCGAATCTCATCAGGAATGTGATGTGTCTCGCTCCGAGGATCATTAGGGCAGTCTGAAGGCGTTAATCGACCTCGGGAATTTTTAAGGGGAGTTTTGTACTCGGACGTACGCAGCCCCCTGCCCACCCGGCGCGGCGAGCCCGGCGTCCCAGCCTGGGCCTGATTCTCCTCCACGGTCAGGCAACAGTAAACTTCACGTTGGCTTCCGCGGCGGCAGCAAGAGTCCTGCCTGTCTAGCTAAAGCAGACTTAACCGTCCTAAAGTATGTCTTGCTTTTGAGTAGAATTAGGATTTAAAGCGACCGTCTTGGGGCTTCCAGATCGGCTGCCAAGAAAAACAAAGAGCGCAGAAAGTTAAGAGGGTCGGAATAAAGTTCTCCTGTGTTCTCACTCTATTGCTTTTATAAGAAGCAGGAAACAAAATCAAAAATACTTCAGTAATCTTTTATTTGGATCAATCAATTGATATACTGTCTGCATGAAAGAAAAAGTATTGAGAGCTTTTTTCCGACCTAATAACAAAATTCGCTGCATCTGTCGTTGAACAGAGTGTGTTCATAAGGAATAGCATAATACAGGCATGTCCCTCTGTGTTTTCTGTCGCTATACCTCGAGTCGGTCGGTCGGTCGGTCAGTCTGGTTGCCTGTTATGTTTTACAAATCAAGTATGGGTATATGGCCGGTTTGTTGGTTTGTTTGGGTTTTTTTGTTTTGGTTTGGGTTTTTTTGTTTTTAACCTGATTAAGTCTGTGAACTATTGGTCCTAATTCTACTTTTTAAAAGTAAAAGTGCAATCGGGCAGTCCTTTGGACTGGAGGAGGTACTCCCCCAGTTACGTATGAACCCTTATACCTAGAGTCCACAGCAGTGATTTCCAACCCAGTGTATCTTGCAACAGTTTCTTTAAACAACCTTCCGTATCTCCGAGTCACTTAGAACCAAAGACGCGGATAAATGAAACCTTTCCAAAAATAATAATAATTAAAGCCTTCATCAAGCCACTTTCCTCTTCTGTGTGATCTGCCACCTCGAAGCTCATTATGCGGGACAGCCCTCTCTTTCAAAGGAGAGCGAGCTGTCCTTTATACTGTCAGCGCATACTTTATTAAAATAAAGCTATTGCAAACTCTGATGCCCATGATGTTCCTAAAAGGATTATTAGCAATGATTTGTCAACCCCTGCGGTCTCAGTAGGCTACCTTTCTGCGTGATTTCGAGCAGGTCTCGTCAATTACGGGTGCCTATGTAGCGGGTTGTTTGATCAGAAGAAGCATATGGTGTTGCTTGTAGGCTGTGAGTAATCACGGGGAGAGAAGAATAGCTGATCCCCGTCCCTCGGTGGCAGCGCAGGATGTTTGAATGCCCCGGGGGACCGTGCGGCGAAGTGCGCCGGGGCCGGGGCCGGGGCCGGGGCCGGCCGCCGCAGATGCTAATTTGAGCGCGGAGAGAGAGGGGAGCGGCTAAGCGGGGCTTTGCGGGCAGCAGAGCCTTCGCGGCCTAATTAAAGCCAAGCTGCGAACGGAAAAGAAAGGCAGCGAGCAGGCACGGAAGGGCCGGCCCCTCCGAGGCGCGCTGCCGCGGCAGGCCCGGCGCCGAGCGGGCGGCAGATCCACGCGGGACCGCCGCTCCCGCCCCGAGTCCGCGCATCCCCGCGCAGGGACGCGGGCGGGGGGGGGGGAAATTTGGCGGGGGGCGGGGTGGGGGGCACGGCTCCGCGGGCTGGGCCCAAAGGGCCGGGAGCGGGGGCCCCACGCGGCCTCCCCACGCGGGCTCCCACGTACTTCCGAGGAGGGGGGCAGCGGGGGAGCTCGGCCCGGCCCCAGCCCGGTACCGGAACGGCGGGTTTCCCTGCGCTCGCCGGTGCCGCGGTTAATCAGTCACGGGCGACTGGCCCACCGGCGTGGGGGAAGCCGAGCCCGTGGCCGGCGGATTTTCCCCGGGAGCCTGGGGGGCGGCGGGGGCTCCGGGAAGGAGGCGGGAGCGGCCGGAGCGGGCGCTGGGGCTCCCCGTGCGGTTGTGCTTGTGCGCTGGCAATTTCGGCTCGTCCGGCTGGCGGGGGGGGTGGTGGCGCGGAGAGGCGAGGAAGAGGTGGACGATCCTGGTCCCCCGGTGTCCCCAGCCAGAAAATAAGTTATTGCTTCGCTGGGAAAGGAGGACAGGTAGCGGCAGCCAGGGAAATTACGCACCCAAAGGGAAAGCCTTTCTGAAAGGAGGAGGCAGGGTAGGGATGTCGTTGGATGGATTTAATGGGGGGTGCGTTTGCTTGTTTTTCCCTGGGGAGGAAAGCGGTACAAGCATCGGGACAGACCAGATGAGTCGGCCAGAGAGCTGGAGACGGGTAGCAGGAGGCTCGGGAGCACGGCAAAGTGTCATGTCGTACATTTAAAGCGATCCTGGAGGAGTCAGGATAGAGAAGCGTTGTCTCCGTGAGAGCGAGCTGCATTTCCAGTGTAACTCACACCCCCTCTCCCCGGTACAAAAGCGAATTTCCATCTGCCCGGAGAGTGCTCGCATAGGGGCTGGTCGTAAATAGTCAGGTACAGAAAGATATACACTCCTCATCGCCGCGCACTCGCGGGGCTGGGGACAGGGACACAGGCGGAAAGAATCGGTGTGCATTTGTCTGCATATTTTTACGTCTGGAAGGTTCCTGTAGAGAGAGAAGGTGGGTACATTTCGGGTTCGTTTTGGAAACAAGAGAGTTTTCTGGGAGTAAAATGCCAGGAAAGTCACACGCAGAATAACGACGGTACCGTTTCCGTCTCACCCCCAGAAATCTAAACACAAATCGGTGGCACCGAATAAACTTCATAAACTGAGCAGAGGTTTTCCAGTGAGCTCCCTCTCGTAATGGCTGTGTAATTCTCACAGGCTGTTAAAACGCCTGGGTTGTTCTCTCTACCCCTGATTTCACTTTTCTAGGTCTCCAGCAGATTAAAACTGTCAAGGGCGAAAAGTGTTCAGCGGCTTAGGCGGCTTGCACCAGTTCGGCGCTAAAACTCTTCTGTCTCAGGAGGAGAAAGCCTCTAAGACACATAGTAGTTTTCGGTGATCACATAGCTTTTGGAAAGGCGGAGGATCTGCTAAATCGCTGAGGACAGTAAGGAAGATTTTTTTCTTTAGGTAGAACTTCCTAATAAATTCACTCGTGAGCTAACACTTATTTAAAAAAAAAAATCCTAAAATTGCATTTTAACTTTAAACAGTTAATGGCAGGTAACGTAGCCTCAGAAAGGCTAAAGAAGGACTAAAAGAGTTTCCCTTCAAAACAGACCCGGGCACTGTAACTAGCGGGGTAATTCTTCACTGACCCTTGCCGGTACCCAAAAGTGAGGGGAGGGGAAAAGAAAAGCCCAAACCCAAACAAAAAAAAAAAACAAGTGGCGCAATAAATAGATTTTTGTTTGGTTGGTTTTGTTTGGTTTTTTGGTTGGTTTTTTTTTTTTTAGTTAGGAATATTTTAAGGGTCCTGTTCTCCTTACGCAAACAGAGAGGGAAAAGGAGGGTTTACAGTCTCTGTCCTAGCGGGGATGGATCGTTTCGGCGCGGAGAGGCATTCGATTTTCGAGACAAAAGCAGAGGCTCCGTTTACATAAACTTTGCCGAATCAGGATGGTTAACATTTCAATATTGAAACCCTTAACCTTGTTTTATTTTAAAGGGGGAAGAGATCAGCAGAAAAAAAAAAAAAATCTGTTTCCCACGTGGATAGGTGATTTAATGCTGTTTTTCTTACTGCTAAGGGAAATGATTGAGCATTAGGTTTCAGTGTTTATTTTCTTACAGAAGTTTTTCTCATTTAAGCTGCAGTTTACTCTCCACGCTGCCTCTCTGTTTAATTCCAGTTTTGATGTGAACTTAAAATGTGAAGTGCAGAACTAAACTACAAGCATGATCGTTGAAAAAGCAGATTTATGTGTTAGAAAGAATGCTAAGTGAGATGAGCGGGAAAAAAACCTTATTTTCTTTAGAAACATCCTCTCCCTTCTTAGCAGCATAGGACCGTTTTAATGTTGGAGGGTATTTTTCAGCTTTCATGTAAAAACAACGTGTGTTGGCAAGTGCATTGGTGCAAACCTTTCCTTCCCCAGTTTCTTTGGAATAAGGGCTATTTGAATTTGTCGCTTCTATCGAAGGGAATAAGTGGTTGGCGCTCGAATATTTCCCCGATTTCCACACACACCCCCCTCTCCAATTTGGGCATGGTTCCGTTTGTTTGCATTTCAGAGCGCAATTCCGTTACCCCGTGTGTGCCAAAATGCTATTTCTTTCTTGTGTGAATCGGTCTCGGCATTATTTCCACTACCGTTTGCTTAATAGGGTTGTTCGTTTAGTCAACAGGACTTTTCCTCCCTCTTATTATTATTTTTATAAAGAAAGGGGGATGCTAACTTATCTCTGCTTCAAATGAACGCATGTGATTTACCGAGATAATAAATCTTTACAAAACCTTGCTAATGGCCTCCGCAGGCAGCTGGAAATGAGCAGCATTTTTTTTAAAACATAGCTTATTCCGTTTCATCTGAGCCCTCCGACGGCGACCCACTCCTTCACAGAAGCCTCATTTGGCCGAGATTTTGAGTTATCATTAACCACTGCCTGTTAAATTAACTGAGAAATCGGCCCTGTCGGGCGTTAGGCGATGGCAAAACGGAGCGCTGGCGGCGGACTATTTAATTACACGGTTAATCGAATCAAGCTAATTCCTCGATACAACATCCAGTTGCCTTTTCGCTTGCCGCTGACTAGGACGTACAGCTTGTGTCCCTGCGGCTCCCGGCGCTGTTACTTGCCATTTTCCCCGGGCAGCGAGGGAAAAGGACCGCCTTGAAGACGGGGACCGAGCTGCCCGGCCTCCCCCTCCCCAAACAGCCGTCCGTGCCCCGCTTCTCCCCCGAGCTGCTGCAGGGAGGGGTATAAGGCAGCCGCGGGGCGATGGGGAGGCCGGAAAGGTGCTGCTTTACGAGCTGCCCACCGAGGTGAAATGCCCGTGCCCGCCCTAAAGCTCCGCCAGCGGCTTCGCCGAGCAGGTTGCACGAAGCCGGGGTGCGGGGACGGGAGGGGAAGAGGGGCCCGGGCCGCCCCTCCTCGTCCCCGTCCCCGTCCCACCGCCCGCCCCCCGCCCCCCGCCCCAGCGCCGCGGGGGAGGCCGGCGGTGCCCGGCCTGCCTCGGTGCCGCAGGGAAGGGGGGAGCCCCGAGGCGGGGGTGGCCGGGGGTCCCGCACCCGTCGCCCTCCGCGGGGTCAGCATCCCCGGCGGCGCGGGCGGCGGGCGAGCTGCCTCTCCTCCATCTTTAATAAGCAGGGAGCGGCTGTTAAAAGGGCAAAACAAACGCAGCGAAACAAAAGCGAGCGGAGACGTCGCCGGGCCGCGGCCCCCGGGAGGCGGCGGGGAGAGCCCGGGAGCGGGGGGCGACGGGGGCCGCTGCCCGGAGAGGGACTTTTAAGAAGCGCCTGGAAGCGAAACGCGCGATGAGGCTCCTTGGACCCGGCTTAAGCAAGAGTCCCCGCTGCTGCCCCGGGGGGCCGGCGCCCAGGGCGGCCCCGCAGCCCCGGCGGGGGGGCGGGGGTGTGCCTCCGGGCGAGCCCCCTGCGCCTCTCCCTCTTCCCATGTTCGGCAGCAGGAGAAAACCCTGCCTGCGGGGCCCCGTCTCCAAGCCAGCACCTACCCGGCGTGCGCGGCCTCCGTGGGCCTCGCACCCCTAACCCTCCCCCGTGGGCCTCGCCGGGCCCTGCGGGGCAGTGCGGCCAGGTAGGGCGCAGGGGCAAGTCCCCCGGGGGATGGTGGTGGTGGGGTGGGGTGTCCCCAGGGGTTCCCTCCCCCCGGAGGTAGCTGCCCCCCAAAGAAGCGGATCTGGAGCTCAGGCTTGGGCTCTCCACTACGTGATTCTTAAACGGGGACGTCAAATCGCCCGTCCTGCCCTTGTTTTCGCTACCGCGAATCCGGGCTGCGCTGAGATTTCATGACGGATAGTCCGTTGGGGAAATCGTAGTAAGCGCTTTTAAAAGCCGGCAAATCAAGACAAAGTAGGTAAGGGCTTGCATCTTCTGGCCACCCCACCCCCACCGTCCACCCCCGCCCCTCTTTGCTATTGCCAGACAAAGGAGGGGGTCGCGGTGGGTTCTGCGCGGCAGATGCTCACAGAGGGACAAGTAACCCGGGGATCAACCAGGGCCGAGGAGGTTCCCGGGCCTCCTGGGGTCTCATTTCCCTGCGCCTGCCTTCCTCCGCCTTTGCCTAGACCAAATCAGAAATGACTGAGGAGTCTCTTCCCCCTTCCGTGGGACAGAGGAGCTTCTTGCGACAGTATCGCCACTGGGTAGGGACGATACCCACCCAACCCCTCCATTGGCTGCCGGCATCACGGCTCGCATCAATCAAATGATGAGGGGAAGGACAGGGCCAACGCAGGCGAGCGCTGCGGCGCTGGCCGTGAGCCTGGCGTGGGGGAGAGGCTGGCGGTGGGGACCGGCTTGCCTAGTGCCGGGGGGGGGACACGCCTGGGGAGAAGGCATTTCGCATGGCCTCGCCGGTGTAGCTATCCCATGGAACCGGTGGAGGTGCTTTTTGACGTGGAAAGCGCAGTGGCTTTCCGTTGGGAAATGCTGAGAGAAACGATGAGTCAGCACTCTCGCTCCACGCAGGATCCGCGCAGTCTCGGCGCACGCTGTTAGGTGTTAACTAGGCTGTTGTTCGTAAACTAAGCAAGAGCTTGGCTAAAAATCTTTTTTTCCCCGCCACTCACCCCACCTCCCGACAGCGGACGCTTTGTTGTGGCCCATATTGTTTATCTTCTTAGAAAAAAAATATATCCTCGAGTGGAGGAGATTGTTAGGTAGGAGCTTATAATCTACATTTTGTCAAGAGTATCAAATTCATTCCGAAAGAAAAGCTTGATCCATTTATTTTTGCTGCTTGAATAACACAGCTGGATGATGCCTTGAGCTTACGCTAGACGGTTGCTCATCATTCATTCGCCAAGAACTGGCCTAAATGGTGCCTGTGGGATTAGGTCAATTTTAGTGGATCTACTTCGCCTCATTTGGTTACTAATTGGTTTCTTGTTTTATAAATCGAAATCTCATTTTCAGGAAATTACAAAACCCGTGCAGCCAGTCCATTGAGGTAATCCGTGGGTCGGGGGTATTTAAATGGAAATGGTTCTACAATGCATCAAGCATTAAAGCAACAGTAAAAGTTCGCCTCTATTTCCAAATGAAATGTGAGCTCGCTAGCTCCTTAGATCCATAATAGATACATCTCTTCTAAGGCTACTTATGTAAATATGATAAACCAGACCTTGGTGGGGGAGGGGACGCAGGGAAGAAAGCAAATTTTATCTGCTAAGGTTAATGTGGCATATCTTGGAAATCTTCCAAAATAGATTATGTTTTGCTTTGTCTTCGGCCACTTTAGCTGGGAAAATCCTTTGCCTAAAAACGATTTAGTTATCCTTCCCCTCACAAAGCTGCTTGTTTCTATTCCAAACCTATTATGCTATTGGCTCTCCAAATTACAAGAGAATCTTTAGATCTTGTTTCCAAGCGTAATCCTGAAGCAAAGGGGAGAGCTGATTTCCTTGTTTTGTTTTAAATAGACAATCAAAGGATTTGCAGAATTTTCTGCGGTAGGTCAAGTGCAAGAAATCACAGTTTGCCCCCGCGATAAAAGGACAGTGGATGTTAAAGCGAATAGACGGGGGGGGGGGGGAATAAAAGGGAATCTTAATGGACAGGTTTTCTCGTCTAATCTTTAAAAACAGTATTTAAGAGGCATCAGGAGAGCCGGTCGATTTGGGAGAGGCTGGGCTTGGCAGTGAATAGAAATAGTCTCCGACTTGAAAGTGCTGAAACATCTGGAAAGTACAAAGAATCGTCTCATGTGACAGGATTTCAAAAAGCCGGTTCAGGTAGACAAGTGAAAACGTTTAATTATAAACCATTCACAGATACCGCCCAGCAACGCGGGGTTCCACCTGAAACACGGCGAGGCGTTCAGCCCCCGGGAAGAGCCGCCCTCCCGGGGGGAGGCTGAACCTGCGACGCCCGTGAGCTGTTCATTAACCCGCCGGGGTCGGGTTATTTTCCCTTTTAGAAGAAGAATAATGAGAGCCGTAAACTTCGATTAATAAGCAACTTATATCACAGGCGGGGAGCGCAGATTGAGTCCTGAAAACAGAAAGCTGTCACTCAGATCTCCCTCCGGGTGGGGGGACGTCGCAAGGAGCCGCCTTGGCCGCCTCTGCTCTAACAGGCCGTCCTGGCTCCCCAGCAGAGAAACCTCTGAGAAAACAAACATACAGCGGGGTTTTTCTCTCTTTCCCTC
>JAVKLA010000014.1:17360463-17372060 GCA_034782735.1 Sagittarius serpentarius | reverse complement strand
TCCGATCCGATCCGAGCGGGGCCGAGCGGGCACCTGCCGGTGGGCGCCGCGCAGGGCCGCCCCTCCCGCCCCCCTCTCCCCCCTTCCCCGGCCACGGCGGCTGAGCCCCCCCCGCTGCCGCGCTGGCCGGGGCAGGCAGGCTCGCCAGGTCTGCTAGGGAACACACCGAACACTTGCGTCTAGATGAAGGGTTTCCCGTCTGCCTGTTTCTTTCTCTTTCGAGAGGGGAAAAGATTTAGAGGTTTGTCACTCGCATATTTTGCCGCCCCCCCCCTTTTTTTTTTTACATTTTAAATGCACCCAGCATTAAATAAAATTTAATGCAGCGTAAAAAAAAGGTTTCCACGTACAGAGTTATTTATACTCAACAAACAGGACATCTGTTTTTCTTTTCAAAAATCTGGGGTTTGAAGTTCTTAATTTCATCCAGAGTCTCTATCAAAGCTCCGAGATTTCTTTTTTGTTCTTGGAGAGCGATCCTTACAGTGAACCACAAAGAAAGTTGGTGACCAGAAGGGTCAGTTAAACTTTTAAAAAAATAAAATAAAACAGAATTAAAAAAAGAAATAAAATCAGGGTGACTGCTGAGATACCGTATATCTCAACGCACCTCCTTGTATTTGAGGATTGCTAGGCTGCGCTCTGGCTAGGCTGCGCTCTGGCTACCCTGCTTCAAGCGAAGCACAGAGGCCCGGTGAGGGAGGGGAAGCTCGGCCGGGCTGTTCGGAAGCGCCTCCGGCGGGGACGGTTAGCATCTCCTCCGGGCGCGGCAGCAGCTGCCGGCGGCAGCGCCGGTGCTTCCTTAGGGTGGGCAGGGCCGGGCCGGGCCGGGCCGGTCGGCGGTGCCTCGTTGATCCTGGGGGCTGAAGATTCCTCTCTTCCGCTCCTCGTTTTTTACTCTGGAGGCAGACGGAGGTGTTGGAAACGCCGGAGGGGCGCAACCCTCCCCGCTCCTAAAACGGCGGCCATGGCAGCATCACGGTCTCGCCGGTTGCGGGTCTCGTGCACGCGGCGGTGGCGAGCGGTTTGGTAGCCGAGTTTAAGGCGTGCTTCCCAAACTGAAGGGGCTCGGTACGGCTCTGGTCCTGCGGGAGGGGGTGGGGGGGTGGGGGTGGGAAGGGGCTGCGGATCACGGCGCCTGCATTGCGAGGGGGTAATCGCTTTGGTACGGAAGGTGATAACGGGCATCGTGCTGTTAGCTGGGCAGGCAGGGGTTATTGCGCCTGCGGGAAAAAGCATACGTGTGGGTCAGCGCTCTGGTGTAGGGAGTAAACTGCGATTCGCCTTGAAAGAAAATCCCTTCCATTCGCTTTAAAAAGGGATGCCGGGCGCGGCGGGGTAATGCTCTGGCATTCACCCAGCAAGGATGCGGATCAGCAGAGGCATCATCACCTCTGTTCTAGCTGTTCCGTACATTTGTACGGCCATTTCCCCTATACCAGCCCCTCTCTGTATTTTTCGCGTTTTATGCTTCTCAGTTAATTCCAAACACTTGCCTCGGGTGAACGGGCAACTGCAAGGACAGAAGTCAGTGTATCGTAATGCTAAGAAACACGGAACCCAAAGGCAACTAGCATGCTAGAGTGGTTTTGCACCAGAAACGCTACATGTTTTTCTATGAGCACCTGAGATTATCGGCCGGTTCCCTCCCCTTTAATCCCAAAAGCGTGAACATCAGTCACGGAACTCTACCTCAAATGACCCGAGTGGAAACGAAACATCCCAGCGGATCTGCTTAAAGTCAGCTGGGGATCCGGCTCGATCTGTCCCCTGCTTGCCGGGGTGACCACCACGGCACCAGCATTTCAGGCTGGCACAGCAAAGCGAGCAGGGAGTACCCTGGTCCCGTGGGGGCCGGTCGGACAAACCCCTCGGAGCTGTTTTCCAGCAGCGGGGCCCGTTACACCATGTGCCGCCCCAGCCCCCTGGCCTGCGCACCAGTCCCGCGGCCACCACCGCGGCAACCCAGGCCAGGGTGGCTACCAGCGGGTCGGGACGGGGGGCTGGGGCCACGGCGGCCAGCTTCTTCGCCGCCCCTTCGCCACCTCCTCAGCCGGCCGCTCCGGTGGGCCTCCATCCGCCGTCCGGCTCCGCGCCCCGGCGGGATTTCCCCGCCGCCTGGAAGCTGGGCTCGGGGAGCCCCGGCACACCCCCCCGCCAAACCGGCGCTGCAGGGGATCCGGCTTCCCCCTCAGGAGCGGTACCAAAATAGCGCGATTCCTCCGCCTCAGCTGGTTTTTCGCTGGAGGCAGCGTCTTTATATTTTCGTGCGTGTATGTGGGTTTTAAGACCAAGGTTATATTTAAACCCGTTTTCAGCCAGGCTGACGTGTAGGAAGGAGGACTATAGTCGTTCTTTCAAGATCTCCCTCGGAGAATGAGGTTACACCGCGGCGCGACTTCCTTACGCCTCGGTGTAAGGCTGCCCTGGCGCCCTTCGCTTAATTACCTCGAGTGCGGAGGCCGGCGAGAGGGCAGAGAGGGGGCCAGGCTAGCTAAAAGGCGGGCGGGCAAGTGCTGGGAGGTCCGTCGCTGCCTGCGGCAACCGCCGTGGGGCTGCCAGCGGCTGCAATGCAGGCACCGCGGCTGCGGTAAAATCTGCTTTTGGTGTGCTCAGGTCCTCCGGGTCTCGTCAAGCCTGCCCGGCCCTGCCTTAGGGCCCTGCAGAAGAAGAGATCGCCTCCTGCTCGCTTCTGCGGCGGGGCTGCCGCGGCTGAAGTCGCTGCCCGGCGTCCAGGGGACGGGCGTAGCTGTCGCTCTATGATTATCGTTATTATTGTCATTGTTACTAATCTACGGCTAGCCTCCCGTTCAGAAAAATAAATGAGAAGAACAGGCCCCGCTGTGTGCCTTGCGAGCAGTGAAAGGGCTGTTTGCTCAGAAGTGAGATGTGGGCACCCTCTGAAATGGGTAAGCTGGGGTGGAGGAGAGCTGTTGCGGAGAGGTTCGTGGTGGGAGAGTCGGGCGGGGAGGCTGCTGAACTCCTCGTACCTAGAGTCGGCTTAATTGTCTTAATGAGCTATTCAGAGTCAACATGTTATCTCTCAAATGAGGAAGATAGGTGGTGAAAATACAGGGGAAAATGAGAGGTTATGGGGACTTGACGTTTTCCTCTGGTGTGAGGTAGGCTCCACTCCAGGAGGGCCGAGTAAAGGTCCTGTAGCACTCAAAATCTGCAAGTGTCCGGTATAAATCCTATAGCTACTGCAGTTCCTTAAGGATGACATTGGGGTATTTCAGCAAACCAGCAACCGCTGAGATGCGTGTGTGTGTGGGGGGGTGCGCGCCGCGGGTTCCCCCCACGCTTCACCCACCCGGCCCCGGCTGCGCGGCAGAGCCCCTGGCGCAGAGGGGGTTCCCGGCGGGGGCACAGGTTTGCCCGCTGCAGCCTGGTCGTGTTGTAAAGCCAGCGAGGGGAAAAAAAACCCAAACCCAACAAACCAAACCGTGCTTAGGGAAGAGACTCTTGTGTACGGAAGCCGAGGAGAAAGCAAAAGAGGTGCGCACCAGCGGGTTTGTGTTTTGAAACAACAAAGGAGCGGCGTTTGGGATTGCAGGGTGGAGCTCGAAAGGTGGGGTGCCTCTCGCCGGAGATTTCTTTGAAAATAGGAAATGTCGGTCTTTTTCACTGAATTGGGGTGAAAACAGCGAAAGGGATCATGAGCTTTGGAAGATGCGGTGCAGGTTTTTGAGCTGCCTGGGTCCCTGGTCCCCTCGCACAGCGCTTCGCCCAGGGAAAGCCCCAGGCGTTTTTTCGGTTTGCTCGTGGGGTAAGGAGATTTTTCTCACTCTTGAGAGGAACCTGAGTGCTCTGATCTTTTGGAAGGAGGGAGTACTGAGTGGCATCAGTGGTCTGGAGGACCAGTTTCAGTACAGGCTGAGCAGGAAGAGGGAGAATCTCTTACCTTGTAGCTTCCCAGCTCCCCTGGGCGATACAGATGCTGAAAACGGGAAGAATTAGAACGGGTTTATGCAGAAGGAACCCCCTCCCCACCCCCCTCAGTCGAGAAAATAAAAAAGGGGTCATTTCCATCTTCCATAAATCCCAAGCTTTGAGAAAGTGAATTCTAGGCTTGGGAGCAAATGTTTGTAGTAAGTATGTATGCCAAACTAAATAGGTATGGTGGCAAGGGCATTTTAGCAACAAGAGGAAAGGTTATTTTTTGCGTAATAGCAGTGTGTCAAAAATTAATATAAATGACCTTCAAGGACTCCAGCTTTAAAGTACACATATTTGCTCTTCTTCGTATTCCTCTTGGCATATGTGAGTACGGACACAGAATATTTGTTTCTTTTCTTATTTGTTCTGTACACACAGTTGCCATATCATTGATTATTAGCCGTGCATGTTTATCACATAAAGGGACTCAAGTACGAGTCAATTAATAGAGAACGCAACTGCTGAAGTTAAGTTTATATTTAGATCGCAAACAACCTCCCCTAAAACAAATGGATAACGCAAAGTGCAAATCCTTTGACGTTTTGAGCACGAGCAAATATTACAATAATTTGTCCCCAGAGAAAGCTAAGGAAGCTTTTCTGTATACATTTTGCTGTCCTTTAGCATTTAAAAGAATAGCAATAGCGGTAACGTATACATATAACGTGGATTAGGTACCTAATTGTGACTAATCTCCATTCTGATGATATAGTATGGATACGATATAGTTCCAGCTGACATCCTTACATTGCATTATGTAACTGGCTGATTAGAAGCCCAAATTAAATGCAATTTGTTTGAAAGATTATTTCACAAATAACTGCCATTTTGACAAATGTTTTACTTAATGATGGGGTAAATGCAATTTAGAATAAATTAACCATTAATTGTATCTACACACTTCATCTTTAAATTATTATTACCATTTATAGCTTTGTGTACTACCAGATTTAAAATGATTGTACAAGCAATGCGGTATCATTATAAGTGATGGCTCTGTCTTTGAAAACAGTCCTCGCTGGCATATTAAGTGGGCTTTAGGGAAATTTGTATTTCAGGTGGAAACAAAGCTGACCCCATATTTTTTGACAGTTACAATGAAATATTTTCATAGCTTTTAATACAAATCCTCTTTTTGGCCTGTCTCTGGGACATCAGGTCTCACGTCCTTCTCTTCCTAGTCAATGGGAGAATCCATAAACCGTATTTCGACACCTACAGGCCTGCCTTTCTTAAGCGTTTCTCTCAAATTGACCTATCTGGAATTGCCACAGAGTCCTCTCCTCATTCGTAGATACATGTCCTCTTGTATCTCTCAAGTGTGTGATGGAGTGTGTAGGGTAGTGAATATACTGCGAAAGTTACTGCTTGCAGAAGTAATCCTGCACACCCTTTCTCATATCATTAGTGGAACTAGTTGTATGAGTAAGCTTAGTCATTTAACTTTAATACTTGAGATAAAGCTTAGGGACTTTAACTTGGTAATGTATTTTTTCTTAATAATTGTAAACGGTAGAAACAAGTTTGACCTGCTGCTTTTCCTTTATATTTCTCTGTATTAATGGGAATTTTGCCACTTGCTTAATTGTGCACGGAACTGGGTCTTGATTTATCTGTTCAATCTGCAATGTACATTTCCTAAGATTGGAAAGCCTACCATCATTCACATGATTTGATTAGCAATGTAAATATATAAAGGAATTGTTTTAATAAATCAAAATGCTTGTGAAGCATATGCCTCAAAGAAAAAAGTATAAAAGGATTCCTCTTGAACTACTCAGTGCAGTATTCTGTTTGTTTGCCATTAGTTTTTATTACAGACTTGTCTCCCTGGAACATTGTTTATATATTTCTTGCAAATGGGAGACAGGCTTTTCCAGGTGTCCACAATACGTTTCTGCAGTTCTTCTTTGTTCATGTAGGGGCTTTCCTAGCTACCATTTGTTTAATTCACTCCAAATTTCTATGCTTGTATTTAAACCAGGTGACTGGAATGGCCAAGGCCCTAAAACTGTGGGCCAGTCTACAGTCACTGCTCGTATGAAGAAAGTTCTGTTTGCTAGAGTAAGGGTTGAAGGACTGCAGCTCAGATCCACAGGAAAAAAAGCAGTCATTAGTTTAAATGCATGCATACTGATAGTCTCACGTGGCATGAAATTCAGGATTGCAAGTAAGTGTCTCTATTCCAAGACAGAAAAGGACTTCAAACGCTTTCCATTTCATCCTTTCCCCTTTCGGTGTGCTGGCTGTTCCAGGCCTTTGGAAATGCCCTCCTCCCGAACACTGAGTTACAGATCTTGTAAAACGATTGCCTGGGGTTGAGACACATTCAGCAGGGGCAGTGGCTGAAGCAATTACTATCTCCAGCTGTCTGCCTCACTCTGCTGATGAAAGGTACAGGGCCTGCTCCAGGGACTCTTACTCCTAAAATGCTGCAGCTTATGGTTTAAGGTAAACTGCCACAGATTCCACTTCACATGGAAGCACTGGACTGCACGCTCTAGCACAGCTGTTCCTGCTAGAGAGGTTGTTCACACTTTATCCTTACTCTGCCCTTCCACACTCTGAATAGCATAGATGAGGTTTGTGCACACCGCTACAGCAGCTGGGTGCTTCACTCCCTTTGGGGATCAGCCCCAGTGGCCCTCCTACACGGCAGAGGCGGGGGACACCATAGGCCGTGGAGTTTAGGGTTTGTTCCCTGCTCTGTGATAGTTCAGAACGCCGAAGACAAGCGAGGCAGTCGGAAGAGCGTCTGCTGGTTTTACCACACGACATTTGTATCTCGCCTATGGACTGTGTTAGTGGCTGTGCAGAAGAGGCAGGCCGAGCAGCTGAACTGCTGCCAAAGGATTCCCCTCCACGCTATCGCCCTCTCAATACTCTGCACAAAACTGGGTGTAGAACTGGCTCCTGCCCTCATAACAGCAACAGTGCATTCCTTAAGCAGGTTTATAATTTTACTAGCTCTGCTTCTGTTTCCTTAATCTGTTGCATGTTTGCTCTTGTTGCTCTGTGCTGCATCTCAGTACTGCTGTGATTCCCATGCTGTTTCACTGTAATTATCATGAGATATGACAGGTGTGATAAGTTACTAAACTGCTTCTGAAGTAAGCTCTTCCCTCTGCATTATGGTGTTCCTGCTAGTTTTTATTCGTACACACACAAACGTGGCATTTCGACATGGCCTAAATTAAGTGTTAACAAATAAATCTCCTTTGTCCGTTCAACAGTGGCAAGTATCTGTTTAAAATCTAATTCTCCTTCCCTCACCTCTCTTTTGTACTTTACAGCGTGGGCCAGGCTCCAGCACACATGTTCGTACTCAGTAGGTTACTTCAGAGGCAGCCCCTTTCACTTTGATGACACTATTTATGGAGGCAGTCATTGCTCTGTGTGAACAAGGGTATAGCGTCTGACCCTTCTGAAGGCTTGGGATGGCTGAAGTCTGGAGTCAATCGCATGATCTTTAACACAGTTAGACAATTTTTTCTTGTTGTTGTCTTTTGTTATCATCCACTTAGTGCAATTAAATCGCAGAAGTCCTGATTTGCTAAAGCACTTGAGCACATGGCAGGCTCTAAAAGTGCTTAGACATAACTTTCAGTACATGATTATATCCTAGTGAATTCAGTTTTGAAATAAAAAAACCCCTTAGGCACACGCTTAGAAATAAGAATATTCCTTGGCTTTGCCAAATAGAGATGGCTTGAAGGATGCATTTGTTACCGTGTTGAATTGGGACCTAATAAAGAACAGCCGTAGTTTTTCAGCTACAAACCACTGTATATAAATCTTGGGGGCAGCAATGTTGAAAATAACGGCTATTATCTGCTGAAGTTTTAGTGCAGCTATGGAAACTCAAATGCCTGGCTAACTGAAGTTTGGCTATGCCCCTAGCATTGTGTGGGTATTTTGACCTAACCTAGAGTGAAGATCTTTAAACTCATCCAATATTCGCTGTTCTTACATCTGTGCTGTCGGTTAGGAAGCGACTGTGCACAGCCTGCCCTGAAGGCAGCCTGTTCCCAAGTAGCCTGTGGCTTTCGATCATCTCTGTACTATGTTTGGCAGCTGGTACCCTGGGCTGTTGCTACAGAAAACTCTCTCCCTCTGACTTAGGCCCTGGTTAATTGAAATCCACCCAAAGGCATTGCATGCTATTTTTGTCTTGCTGTTTCCAAAGACTGTTTTGTACATAGAACAAAATAATAATCTTTAATGACTGCTTCACGAGGCATGTACCGGTAGAGTATTTGCTCAAATAAAGGCTCAATTTGGGGATAAATAGGCTGACAGCATCCTCCCATTTGCAACCAAACTGCTGAACAGTGTTGCCTAAAATAATTCTGTTGATCTTAAGCTGTGAGTAGGAGAGTTAAAGAAAAAGTGCCATCTTCTGAAAGGTGATCAGCCTCCTTAGTGCTTTCTAGTCTGTGAAAACCAGCAATGGGGGTGGGGATGTAGCTTCAATCCAAAGAAAACCACCTATCTGTGACTACAACTGTGTAACTTCACATTGGAGTATGCAGTTAAGGCTTCCATGATGATATCTAGTGAGTTCAAGAAAGCAATAGGAGAGAAGGTGCACAGCAGCGCTTGCACAGGTGTGACACTCTGGAGTCGCTGCATATGTGCTACAGAAGTGGTCACCACAAGTACGGTAAACCTCATACTTTATGATATACTGGACTTGTTGTGCAAACTCAAATCAAATGTTCATTTAGTCCAGCTGCAGGTTAGGTGTAGTGTAGGACAGTTGTAGGATGGCAGTGCAGTCGATCTGCATGTATGCTGTGGTCATTTTTATGGGAACTTACAGTGGCCTGGTCAGAGACACTTCTAGGCGTCCAGAAACCCTTGAGAAATGTGCACGTGAAGCAGTGACAACAGAGTGGCTGAAGCCAACCGAGGCGTCCTAGTCAGAGCAAGGACCAAGAGGGCAAAGGTACTAGTCAGATGATAGATTTAAATGTCTAAAGAAGATTGTAGCTAGATGTTATTGTGTTTTATTAAATGATTTTTATTTATTCGTTGACAAATTTTAGATAGGCCTAGTAAGTATTTCACTCCCTATAACCATTCAACCCACTGCAGACTTTCTCTTCAGTTTCGTAAGCTGGATTTTAACACGGGCATGCATTTCTGGAACTGTGTATATTAGCGATGAGTTGTTGTTAGGAGTATTCTCAAAAAGCATTAACTACCATTAAAAAAGTGTCTTTTCTGAATCTGATGGAAGGCATGGGGTCAACAACAGCTGTGCAGTGTACGGTGGTTTAACTTACCCTGTGGCCCGGAGGGTCTAGGTAGTCAAGCAGGTTATCTTGTATCAATTTTAACATTTAATGGACCCACTTCACAAACATAACCACATATAATGTATACTTTGAGGAGACAGAATCAGTGGTTACCAGGAAAGTATCAACTAAAACCGAGTATTATGTGTTATCTTATAGCCTCATGATATTGGCTTTTCTTGCTATTTGTCTCCTGTTTTATCAACATAAACACTTTATACATTGTATGTCTATCAAAGCTGGATGCCCAAGCCTGAGTCCGATATGAACAGAGCCTTAGCCCCAAGAGGCAAGAGATGTGAGTGGGATTTGGCTGCAGGAGAGGTTTGGCTGTGGGTGGGAAGGAGCTAAAAGGCAGTCTAACTCAGGTACAGATAATGAAATGAGAAAACAGGTATATAAATTTTTAAAAAACCCAGAAAGCCATTCTCCCCAAATACCAAAACCCACATGCGAGTCCTTGCCTGTCTTCCTCCCCTTACCTCCTCTAACATTTAAGTAAAACCAGGTTCAGTTAAAAAGCATGGATTAAGTATCATATCATGGTTGCTTGCTCTGTGGGCAGATAATGGCTCACAGTGGCCCTCAGGGGCAAAGTGCTGTCCCTTGGCCAAAGCTGAGGAACTCTGGACAAGTGAATTGGAAAGACCTTCACCATAGAAAAATCTTGCTGCTTCTGAGGAAGGTGCAAGTCTTACAGCAAGAAAGGACTAATCTAATGAAAGAGAAAGTGATCTACTGTAAATGGGACCTCCTTACCAGATAGAGTTCATGAATCCTTTTGGACTCAACATGCCTCTTCACTGTGGGGCACAGCTGATCAGAAAAAGCAGGCTGGAATGATGGACAAGTATGTTATGAGGCATGCAGATAGGAAATTTCCCAAGGAGGAACAACCAGAATGAACAGTAAACCATTTTTCAAGCACACTGTTTTTCTCAGATAAACTATTCCCAGATCACAGAATCTTATCCCGAAAGTCATCACAGAAAAGCTAACTAATTTCTTTAAGTGTTCACCTTAGGATCTTAGGAAGGTTGTCACAACAAAAGCTTTAATTATGGGGAACATAGCGGAGTTCATAAAACCTGAAATATCAATAAATTAACTTTTACAGTAAATTATGAAAAGTAATAACAGCAAATTGTCAGGATCACTCTTCACAGTTTCAAAGGAACAGACACACATGGACAGTGACCATGGCAAATACTCTGGAAAGACTTTAAAAATAGGACAAGCATGCAGTAATGCTTCCCCAGCACTTTCTCCCAGTCTTCAAGAAGTTCAAACGACTTCCTAGAAAGAGGTGAGATCTTTGAGTGTATTAGTCGTCAATGTTTTGTGGTTTTTTTTCTCCACAAACTTATCTGTTTACTTTTTGAAACCATGTGAGCTTTTGCCAAGCTTAAGTAAATGTGTTAAGAAAGGCCTCCTTTTGTTGTGAAAGTGCCACCTTTTCATTCCTTTCATAGCCCACACTTCTTGTGTTAGAAGAAAAAGTGAAAAACTGCTTCCTGCTCATTTTCTTTATGTCCCTCATAATTTACAGATCTTATTTTGTTCTTCCAGTCATCTCTTTTTCAGCCTGAGAAGTCTCCTTTAATTGTTCCTCATAGAGAGGCTGTTCTAAGCCCACCATCCTTGTTGTTCCACTCTGAGATTTTTCAGGTTTTCAGATGGAATGGTCAGAGTATCCAATATTTGAGGTGTGAGTGCATGAGGGGTTTGTGTATGGAATGAGGTATAATCCTCATTTTTATAATCCTCATTTACTGCATAATTATGCAATGTGCGTTTTCTTACACACAGGGCAGTCTGTGTTATCAGTGACACCTCCGCAATGTGATGCATCTTTCTTTTGTGAAATTTCTCAGTGTTAAGTAAATGGTGAAATGTAAAAATTAGAGGATTCTTCACCAAAATAGAGCTTAAGGCTACTAGTTTTAGAAAGAAAAATCTGAAACTAGGTTTTAAAGACCATACTTAACCCCATAGAGGAGCGGGTTGTATATGCCCCTAATAACTTGGAGTCCATAGCTACATAATTGTCTTTTGTGGATTTTAAACACCCAGAAATAGGGCTTTAATCCCATTTTGTGTCAACTTTACAGTTACTGTTAGTTACAAAACTTAGAATAGTCAAATCTTGAAAGTATCTTGGCTGTGTTAACCCTTTTTCTTGCCACGAGGGGACAGAACTGGTATGAGGCTCTTATCTCTAAAAAAGTGCCTGGATTTTTGTAATGGGTTTGCGTGGCAAGGTTTTGGTAGCAGGGGGGCCACAGGGGTGGCTTCTGTGAGAAGCTGCCAGAAGCTTCCCCTGTGTCCGACAGAGCCAAGGCCAGCCGGCTCCAAGAT